>JASUAD010000002.1:7092881-8292881 GCA_037013555.1 Sextonia rubra
ATGCACGGGAGTACGTGTGTCATTAGGTTTGGCTTTTGCTAACCCCCGAACCCTGGGCTCGGGTTGTGACATACGTATTGTATGGTATCAGAGCATTCCTTGCTCATTCCTTGTTCTAGATGATAAGCATGTAGGCATGTAGGATCGTGGTGAGGATACGATTTTCTTTGTGATCTTTCTAGATTCTGGGGTTTGTTGGGCGCAATTGTTTTGTGTTTGTGTCTGACTCTTTCCATTTTACAGGATGGCATCAGGTTCGGGTTCGCAGCAGAATGCCGGCAATAACGAGAGCGGATCTGCACCGTCACCGCAGACACCGAACACAGATGAACGCATTCTCATGTTACTCCAGTTCCTTCAGGCACAATCGCAATCAATGCAGAACTTGCAAGCCCAAGTGACGACCATGTTAGATCGACAAAGCCAAGCCCCAGCTCCGTCACATGTAGATCAGCAGGTGATTTTGCAACCTCGAGAGAGTGACCCGAATGCCCTCTACGGGAAGTTTCGCAAGCGAGGAGCTATTGAGTTCTACGGAACAGAAGAGCCATTGAAGGCAGAACAGTGGTTAGAACAGACAGAGGATGTCTTTGAGACCGTTGTGTGCACGAACCGACAGAAGGTCGGGCTAGCAACTTCCATGTTTAGAGATGTCGCAAAGACTTGGTGGAAGAGCGTGAAAGATTCGTACAGAGACATTCCTAGCGCGACAGTGTGGGAGATGTTCAAGCAACAGTTCAGGAGGAAGTTCATCCCGGCTCATGTGTTTCGAGCCAAGGAGGTTGAGTTCTTAGCTCTCCGTCAGCAGCAGATGACAGTAGCAGAATATGTGAACAAGTTTATGCAGTTGTCGCTTTTTGCTCCGGACATGATCAGCACCGAGGAAAGGAAGGTGAACAGGTTTGTCGAAGGTTTGCATCCCCGGTACATGCATCACGTGACTGCGTTTCAGCGTCCGGCTACGTTTGACGATGCAGTGGACAGAGCCTATTCCGCTGAGGCCATCCACCAAGCTGCTAGAGCCGTTGAGCCTAAGAGACAGCCGCCCTTCAGTGCACGAGGACAAGTACAGAAGAAGACCAAAGGCCAGCAGAGTACTTCTAGTTCTTCTGGAGTGACGTGTGGGTATTGTGGCAAGAACCATGCGACTGATGCGTGTTGGAGGAAGGCCGGTGCGTGTTTTATTTGTGGTTCGAGGGAGCACATGATCGCCAATTGTCCTCGACATAGAGCCTCCGGTGTAGCTCCATCTGGCCCTACTTCCGGTGCAGTTCCTAGCAGACCCAGTGCACCTACAGCTCCGAGCAAGCCACAGTCAGCTCGTCCAGGTTCGAGACAGCCTCGCCAGACAGCCCGTGCTTACGCTGCTACCCACGAGAGTGCCGAGGATCCACAGGTGGTTGAAGGTACTGTTTTGATTTCGCGCGTCGAAGCTTTAGCTTTGTTCGATTCGGGGTCTACACGGTCTTATGTAGCACCTCATTTTGCCGAGCGGTTACCTCAGCCGTCTAAGCCGTTGCCATATGTGTTGGTTGTATCCACCCCAGTTGGCAAGCGAGTGGAGTGTAGTATGTACTACCCCCATTGCGACGTGCAGATTGCAGGTCATCAGTTACCTGTTGATTTGATCCTGTTGTCGATGCTGGACTTCGACGTGATCCTTGGTATGGATTGGCTCGCTCGATATCGTGCCTGTGTTAACTGTTACAACAGGACGATCTTCTTCGATTTAGGCAAGGGCTTCCGTTTCGAGGGCAGTCAGCAGAGATGCCCCAGACGTGTGATTTCGGCGTGTAAGGCAGATCGCTTGATCCGCCGAGGGTGCGAAGGCTTCATTGCCTTTATCTCAGCGAAGAAGGAGCCGAAGCAGCTAGGTGAGATTCAGGTGGTCTGTGACTTTCCAGATGTCTTTCCAGACGATGTGCCAGACTTACCCCCGTTCGAGATGTGGAGTTCGCCATTGAGCTTGTTCCCGGCACGGCACCGATCAGCAAGGCTCCGTATCGCATGGCCCCAGCAGAGTTGTCAGAATTGAAGAAACAATTGCAGGAGCTTTTGGATAAGGGTTTCATTCGCCCGAGCGTTTCACCTTGGGGAGCACCAGTCTTGTTTGTCAAGAAGAAGGATGGTACTTTTCGGATGTGCATAGATTACCGCCAGCTGAACAAAGTGACGATCAAGAACAAGTACCCCTTACCCAGGATCGATGAGTTGTTTGACCAACTTCAGGGCGCAGCATACTTTTCGAAGATTGATTTGAGGTCTGGATATCACCAGTTGAGAGTCAAAGAAGATGACATTCCTAAGACTGCCTTCAGGACTCGTTATGGTCACTATGAATTCCTCGTGATGCCTTTTGGACTAACCAACGCACCTGCAGCGTTTATGGCATTGATGAATCAGATCTTTGCTCCTTTCTTGGACCAATTCGTAGTTGTGTTTATTGATGATATACTGATATATTCTAAGTCAGCAGAGGAGCATAGGGAGCATTTGAGAAAAGCCTTATCGTTGTTGAGAGAACATCGATTGTTTGCTAAATTGTCGAAGTGTGATTTTTGGCTTGAGTAGGTGGCATTTTTAGGTCATATCATTTCACGAGAGGGATTGGCAGTTGATCCATCTAAAGTAGAGGCAGTGGTGAATTGGCCTAGCCCCAAGACAGTGTCAGAGATTCGCAGTTTCCTTGGTCTAGCAGGTTACTATCGCCGATTTGTCCAGGACTTTGCTAAGATCTCTTCTCCTTTGACGAAGTTGACCAGGAAGAACGTACCATTTGATTGGATTGAGGAGTGTGAAGCCAGTTTTCAGACTTTGAAAGAGAAGTTGACTACAGTCCCAGTGTTAGCCTTGCCAGATGGTTGTGAAGGATTCGTGGTTTATTCAGATGCTTCTCGAGTTGGTCTAGGTTGTGTGTTGATGCAGCATGGGAAGGTGATTGCGTATGGATCGAGACAGTTGCGAGATCATGAGAAGAATTACGCCACCCATGATTTAGAATTGGCAGCCATCGTGTTTGCGTTGAAGCTGTGGAGACATTATCTATACGGTGTGCAGTTTGAGGTTCGTTCTGACCACCACAGTTTACAGTATTTATTCACACAGCAGGAGCTGAACATGAGACAGCGGAGATGGCTTGAGCTTATTAAGGATTATGATTTTCCGATCAAATATCAGCCAGGCAAGGGGAATGTGGTGGCAGATGCGCTCAGCATGAAAGCAGAGTCAGTGCAGCTATTGAGCAGTTTCCTCTTAGAGTTTCGTGGTCTCCCTGTTGAGGTTAAACTAGTGGATGAGTGCGTGATGTTGGCTAGTACGCTAGTGTTTCAGCCTGAGATGATTCAGCAGATTAAGGACAGGCAGTTTGAGGATCTAACTTTGAAGCGCATTCGAGACCACATTGGAGACAGACCCGATTTCAGACTCGAGGATGGTGTACTCTACTTTCGGAGTAGGTTGTGCGTGCCAGCAGTTGATGAGTTCAAGGAGAAGCTGATGAACGAAGCGCATTACGCTCGCTATACGATGCATCCAGGCAGCACCAAGATGTTTCGGAATCTCAAGGATCGCTTCTGGTGGAACAACATGAAGAGAGAAGTAGCAGGATTTGTTGCTCGCTGTTTGACATGCCAGAAGGTGAAGGCAGATCATCAGAGACCGCCAGGCTCGTTGCATCCTTTGCACATACCGCAGTGGAAGTGGGAAAACATCACCATGGACTTCGTTTCCGGATTACCGCCGACGAGCAGGAAGAACAACGCTATTTGGGTGATCGTAGATCGATTGACGAAGTCAGCCCATTTCATTCCTTTCCGGAAGGGTATGACATTTTCAGAGATGGCTAGGAAGTTCGTGGATGAGATCGTCAGGCTCCATGGTACCCCCGTGTCGATTGTATCCGATCGTGACAGCCGTTTTGTTTCCTCTTTCTGGAGAGCATTCCAAGAGGCTTTGGGTACGAAGTTGAGTTTCAGCACGGCATACCACCCACAGACAGATGGACAATCAGAGCGGACGATTCAGACTTTGGAGGATATGTTGCGAGCCAGTGTGTTGAACTACGAGAAGGAATGGGATCTTCATCTATCGTTGTGCGAGTTCGCCTACAACAACAGTTTCCACGAGAGCATTGGGATGGCACCATATGAAGCACTGTACGGGAAGAAGTGTAGAAGTCCGGTTTGTTGGGAAGAAGTTGGAACTCGAAGTTTTCACGGACCGACGATCATTGCCGAGACTACGGAGAAGGTACAGAAAGCCATTGAGAACTTGAAAGTTGCTCGGTCAAGACAGAAGAGTTATGCAGACACCCGCAGACGACCCTTAGAGTTTCAGGTTGGCGAGTGGGTTTTTCTGAAGGTCTCACCGATGAAAGGTACGATCCGTTTCGGCCAGAAAGGCAAGTTAGCTCCACGCTATGTCGGACCGTTCGAGATCAAGAGTCGGATTGGTGATTTAGCCTATCGATTAGAGCTTCCCGAGATGTTTGCAGGAGTGCACAACGTTTTCCACGTTTCGATGCTTCGGAAATATGTTCATGATCCCTCCCATGTCATTCGCTATGACGAGATTCAGATTCAGCCGAGTGCTGCATACGTTGAGCGACCGCTCCGTATCGTGGGAACCCGAGAGCAGATACTCCGTACCAGAACGATTCGATGGGTCAAAGTGCTTTGGGAGCATCACAGTCCCGATGAGGCTACTTGGGAGTTAGAAGAGCAGATGGCACGTCAGTATCCCGGTTTGTTTTCCCAGGTATGAGTGAGTTAGTGTTCATTCCGAGGACGGAATGATTCTCAAGTAGGGGAGGATGTAACATTCCGACCCAGCTTGACCCCGTTTAGCGGTTAGTTAATCTTGTTTTTGTTGCTAATCGTGTTTTGTTGTGTTTTGGTTTTTGTTACGGGTCATGGATAGGTAGTTGGGTTGAGTTTGACCTGGATTAAGTAGACCAAGCCCTTTTTCGTAATTTTAGCTTTTCTTAGACATGGTCATTTTTGCATCATCTTGAGGTCAACACGTGTCTTTCGTTGAGCTCGTTAACTTTCGTAACTACGTCATTTGCAACCGACGTCGTGTGTTTCGATTGGACCTTGATTTGACTCAAACTGAAAATAGACTTATGACTTGGCCCTTCTTGGAATTTGATCAACCCATTACTTATATAAGCTCTCACCCAATTCACCAACACCCACGTTCTCTCTCTTGTTCTCTCTCGTTTTCTCTCAACTTCACTGTGCACGTGGAATTCTCCCTCCTTCACTTGATTCTCTCCATCGATCAAACTTGTGGGTCTTGCATGTGCAATTGAGGTGAGTGGAAGTCTTCCATTCTTCTCATCTCCTTTCTCTATCTCTTCTCCTTCTTGCTTCTTTGCATGGTGTGTCTGTGTGTTGTGGATTTCTCTCCATCTCTCATGCATGCATGTGGTTTTGCTTGTGTTAGGTTGTGTTTGGACTTGAGGGCTCCATTTGTGCAATTGATTTCCAAATTGAGGCAAGTATAAACCTAGCTTGTGAGAACCCATGTTGATACGCATTTGAATTGGATAGCTTTACATGAATTGATGTAGAAATATGTATTTACAGCCCATTTGCTACTCATTAATTCAATACTTATCTACTCCCCTTTGATGATTGTAAATTGGATGAGTTTTCAGACATTCTGTACATGTTTCAGATTTCTGAATTCGTGCAGGTACGGCTAAGCCGTACAACACCTACGGCTCACTATCCAGAGAGGAGAAAAACCCAGTTTTCCTCTACGGCTAGGGCACGGCTAAGCCGTGGATTGCCCTACGGCTAAGCCGTAGCTCAGCCGTGGCCCAGCCGTAGAACAATACAGGGTGCAATTTCTGGAATAACTGAGAGTCAGCAAATGACAGACCTTCTACGGTTCAGCCACGGCTAAGCCGTAGACCACACACGGCTAAGCCGTAGCACACACACGGCTAAGCCGTAACCACACATGAAGAATAAGGCTAGGTGTAAAGATAAGACCTATATGACCTTCATGATAGAATGTAGAGCACCTAGACTTGCCCAACGGAATGTGATACGACGCGTGAATGATCTCGAGGGCTGCGAATCATTCATGTTCGTTATCCGGATGTTAAGCACCTCCCCATGGGTGTTGGTTTAAGGGACTTCGTGCACCGCCCGATTCAAGGCAACACTAGACAACGGTGTATCGAATAACTTAAAACTACATCATCATGCACGGTTAGAAACACCGGATAATTAGATTAGAATTGGTTTGTAAACTTAAGATGATTCGATTCACATGATTTGTTGCATAACATATTGCATTCGATCCTTGATCTCAACTCTCTAACATGATTACGTATGTTTCGTTACTTTCACATTGTGATTTATTTACCCTGAGTATGCATGTATGATGTGTTCATTCACGGATCTGCACGTATGATAAGTTGTCACGATCTACTCAGGATTTTCATGATTGACTCCGTATGGTCAGGCACTACTTAGCCTCAGCCTTAGGATCCCGACGGGGTGAATTCGGTATAGTTTATATGGCCTGCTGCAGTATGGATTTTGTCTTGGGGAACCGGACCCCAGGAAACCGAGACCCATTGTACCCTGGCCCGGACAATGGTGTTCTTTGCATGTTACAAGATCCCTCTTTTGGGAGCATATGGTAATGTAGTAGCCACTAGTCATGTACACAGCATGTTATCCTTGATTCACGCAGCATATTTCTTTCTTGCATGATAGCCTAGTATACGAAAATGCCTTCTTTAATAACATGATGTTCTTTATTCTATTAGACACAGCGTGTGTTAACTTGCTATGGTTTATACTTTGCTGAATCTTCGTATTCACAGTTGTTTTTGGTGTTGCAGGCCCAGATCCCCCTGCCGAACCCTCGCCGGTCGGCCAGGCTCCAGATGAGACCCCCGGGGCCCCATCAGGCCTAGAGGAGTGGATGTGATCACTCCACGGGAGAGCGTACATGGCATGCATCATGTTGGAGTCATGTTTTGGGGATTCTCAGACTTGTATATGTCATGACATGTCATTATTGTATATATTCTTTTGTTCGTTTTGTAAAACTTTCATATGTAATTATGTCAGTCCTTTCTTGTATCCTCTTCTTGCATTATTAGTTTTATGTTTCTGATATTTACAGCTTCCGCGTACTTGCTTGGCACGTGTGAATGTTCCCTTGTGCGTGTGCATTTAGACTCGGTCTACGTGTGCATGCACGGGAGTACGTGTGTCATTAGGTTTGGCTTTTGCTAACCCCCGAACCCTGGGCTCGGGTTGTGACAAGGAACTATAGAGACTGGTGGGTTGTCACTGGTATAACCCAGTACATCTGTAATGACAAAAGTGCATTCGTCTCGAGTAGGTAAAAGATAATCAAGAACTTTACATGGGAAACTCTTTAATGGCAAAAGTCATTGGTTAGGGGAAAGTGGTTCTACACCTCTCATTCGGCAAGTTTGTGACTTTAACTAAAGTGCTACATGTGTTAGATATACCCAAGAACTTAGTGTATATTCTGTGTTTAACAAGAATGGCTTCAAGATGATGTTTGAAGTAGATAAACTTGTAATTAAAAAAATGAAATTTTGTAGAAAAATGTTATGTGTAGGCCTTTTCAAGCTTAATGTAAATTCCATTAGTAATAGAACTTTAACTTCTGCTTATATTGTTAAATCTTCTGATTTATGGCATACTATATTAGGTCATGTGAATTTCTCTTTAATGAAGAAAATGATGAATTTAGGTTTGATTTCAAAAATTGATTTTCAACTTAACATGTGAGATTTGTGTTCAGTCAAAATATTCTAGAAAACCTTTTAAAAGTGTTGAAAGATGTTCTAAACTATTAGGTTTGATTCATGGCGAGAGTTGTAAATTAAACGGGATTATCACAAGAGGTGGTAAAAAGCATTTTATTACTTTCATTGGTGATTTTTTTAGATTTTGTTATGTATATCTACTTAAATATAAATCAGAGGCCCTTAAAAAGTTAATCTCTTTAGACTTAAAGTTAAGAATCAAATGGGCAAAAAGATTAAGACCTTAAGGTCTGATCGAGGAGGTGAAAACTTGTTCAATAATTTCATTGAGACTTGTGACACATTAGGAATAATTTATGAAGTGACAGCAAGCCTACTCTCTCAACAAAATGGTGTAGCTAAGAGGAAGAACAGAACGTTGGTTGAAATGGTGAATTCAATTTTAAATAGTTCTGGACTACCTAAGAACTTGTAGGGAGAGGCTTTTTTGACACACTTTCACAACCTGAATTGAGTTTCTTTCAAAAGGACCAATAAAACTCTGTATGAGTTATGGAAAGATCAAGCCCCTAGCTTGGAATACCTCAAAGTGTAGGAGTGTTTAGCCCATGTTGTAGTTCCAAGTCTTAAGAGGACTAAACTTGGACCCAAAACACATGAGCGTGTGTTCTTAGGGCATGCTTTACGCAGTAAGGCTTATAGATTCCTTGTTATCTTAGGTTCAGACAAAGATTCAATAATTGTATCGAGAGATGTTATTTTCTTTAAAAATGACTTTCCTTGTAAAATTGGTTTTTTAAAATTTAGTGACAACAATGATATTGTTATACCAGTCCCCACTAGTGATTCTGAATTTGAAAATCAAGAACCTTGAATAAATAAGAGACCTAAAAAAGCCATGCTTTCTCCTAAAGCTGTGTTTTGGAAATAGGCTCTTAACAGTAAAATTGAGTTTATACTGGCCAATCATACATGAAAATTGGTTGATCTCACTCCATGAACCAAACTCTTAGGTTGTAAATGGATATTAAAAAAGAAATTAAGAACTAATGGCTCAATTGAAAAGTTCAAAACTAGATTGGTTACAAAAGGATTTAGACAGAGAGAAGGAGCTGGCTTCTTTAATACAGATGTTCCTATAACTAGGATCACTACCATAAGAGGTTTAATTGCTATAACTTCCATTCACAATATGATCATCTATCAGCTGGATGTGAAAACTGCATTTCTAAATGGTGATTTGGAAGAAGAAGTATATATGAAATAACCCAAAGGTTTTGTAGTCCTTGGAAAAGATAAGGAAGTTTGCAAACTAATTAAATCCATGTATTGCCTAAAGCAAGCTTCTAAGCAGTAGCATAAGAAGTTTGACCAAGTGATGATTGTTAAAGGTTTCAAAATTAATGAATTGGACAAATGTGTTTACTATAATAATGTTGGTAGTTCTTACATTATTATATGCTTATATGTAGATGATATGCTTATATTTGGTACTGATCTTGCATCAATAGAGAACACTAAAAGTTTTCATTGTTCTAAGTTTGACGTGAAAGATATGAGTGAGGCTGATGTGATAGTGGATATCAAAATTCATAAATACTCTAAAGCAATTGTGTTGTCTTAGTCTCATGATGTTAAAAAGTCCTTCAGCGGTTTAACATGTTTGGAGGTATAAGGGTGTATCCATACCTTATGATCAAAGTGTCAAACTATCTAAGAACAAAAGAGAAAGTGTATATCAATTAGATTATTCTATAGTAATTGGATGTCTTATGAATGTCATGAATTGCACTAGACCTAACATTGCATATGTAGTAAGCAAATTGAGCAAGTATACTAATAATTCTAGATATGAGCACTGGACAGCTGTGATCCACGTATTCAAATACTTGATGAGAACCATTGATTATGGTTTGCACTATGAAAGATATTCCGCTGTGTTTATAGTGATGCTAATTGGATATCTGATTTTGAGGAATCGAAGTCTACGAATGGTTATGTATTTACCCTTGGTAATGTAGCCATCTCCTAAAAGTAAAAAAAGTAGTCATGCATTTCTCGATCCACAATGGATGTGGAGATTATTGGTATGGCTTTAACCGGTGAAGAGGGTGAACAGTTGAAGAACCTATTAACTGACATACCTTTGTGGTAAACCAATTTTAGCCATAACTTTAAATGGAGACTCCAAATCAGCAATTGAAAAGATAAACATCAAAGTGTACAATGGAAAATATAGACAAATACTTATGAGGCATAATCTCATGAGATAATTACGCAAGTAGGGAGTAATTACATTACATTTTGTGAGATCGATAAAAAACTTAACGGATCCACTAACGAAAGGAACGCTAGAGATCGAGTATTTTCTACATCGAGAGTAATGGGGTAAAGCCTATTAAAAAAGAGTCACCAATGGTAGAAACTCAATCCGTTTGATTGGAGATCACATGGGATGGGTTCAATAGGAAAAACGAAATTATCATTGGGTGGCACTAGAGGAACACTTCAAAACTCTCAAATGTGTTCGTTCAGCTCCTATGATGTGAAGTGGTTATAACTTGTATAAACGGTTGGTAAAAACTCTATGTTTTTTACAAGAGGGGTATTGTAAGGAATATCCTTGATAGAGTATACCTATATGATTGTGGAAGTCAGGCCGCTTCCTATGAGAGGCTAGGCTCCTCTTTAAAGCGCTCATGAATACTGGAATAGCACAAGGCCATTAATGTGCATGATTCAATTAGAAATCCTTTAAACTTTGAGACCATGTGTGTACTATGTATGATTTATTGGTTAAACTCTTGGTTTGAGATCCTAGTTCGTCATAGGGTTTTGATATTTCATACAAAACTATACTAAGTGAAGGTTCAAGACTCGTTTACCTTCATTTATACGTGGTCTCATATGCATGACTTATAGCAACATCTTTTTATTCCTCTATTTTATTTATGTGCTTTAATGTGTGGGGGATTGTTGGATTCGGTGTGCATTCAGCACAAGACTCCCCACCTTTTAATGGATAGGTTTTCTCCTCCTTTACTCCTCTTGAATAACCATTGTCCCACATCGGTTATTTATTACTTCTTTTATGTGGTTTATTAATGTTTTTCCTCCTAGCTTATGGTGTTAAGCTTTCTAGTGGATATCGTAGTAATTACGACATTCGTACGTGCCAGACGGCTGTGCCATGCTATGGCGGGCTTGGGACCGCCGCCCGCATTGGGCCTGCTTGTTAGGTTGCTCGAGTTGGGCCTTTCTGGCTGCTTTCTTTCTCTACATTCTTCTTCACCCGAGATATTTGAGCATTTCAGATTCGTTGTGAAAAAAACACTTGAAATCTATTGTCTTTTATATGCAACTTGGAATTTATGGTTTCTTTTTGATAAATGAACTTTTGCAGGTCTCTTTCTTCTTTTCCGACTGATGTCTTTCTCTAACTATTCTTTTGGTTTGTTGCAGTTGTGAGTCTGCAATAGGTCCCTTTGGGATTTGAGTTATCTTCAGCTAATCACGTGCATGATTGCTGAATATTCCTATTCAAGGAAACTGTTTTATCTTAGAACAGACGTCCGTGAGTCCATCTGCATCTGTGTGGGGGCGAAATCTGCCTAAAGAAAGTGTCTCTATATACGTAATTTGGCTACTAATTGTTTTAGTGATTTCTGACATTTTCCTCAATTTTATTATTTTGTAGCTATTATCAGTGATTTGAATACACTGAGATCCACTATCTCATATTAAAAAAGGCACCTACTTGTATATGTACACAATATTTGACAAGAGATTTTACATCCTAACCTTTTTTAGCCACATAAAGACGATAAATGAATCAAATCATGGAGAGCTAAGATTACAATTTTTATTCCTAAACTTTTTAAAGTTTATATATAAAGATGAACAACTGGGATCATGAATATGGAATCCAAGGAAAAAAGAAAGCTGTTGGTGGGATTTAAAACCACAAATGACTTAGATCACAAGTTTAAGGCAAAAAAGGAAAAAAAAAAGAAAGAAAAGAAAAAAGGAAGATGAGGTTCATCAAACCCTAACCTATTCTCCTCGTGCCTGTACCCTGTACCCATGGCATGTCACATTAAACTAGTTTGCCACAGTCCAATGAGACGTAAATTGATATCTAACTCTCCAATTATTTGAAGGTTCTAACTCATTAATAATTGAGTTCAGATGTTTAGGTCCTTATTTAAGGTAAACGTTTTAGGACCCATGACCTAAGCGGGTCCAAATCCAGTCCAATCCACCCCGGGAAGAGTATTTTATTCTGTGCAAGACAAGCAGAGCAGTCGAATCTCTTTGCCGCCTATAAACTCGCCTTTCCCTCCATCCCCATTCATTTCTCCACAGCCGCATTTCTCAAGCTAAGAAGAAGAAGAAGAAGAAGCAGCAGCAGAAGAAGATGAAGGAGAGAGGGAAAGGAGCTCAGCCATCAGTAGACGAGAGATACACGCAATGGAAGTCTCTCGTCCCCGTTCTCTACGACTGGCTCGCCAATCACAACCTCGTCTGGCCCTCCCTCTCTTGCAGGTCTTCTTCGTCTTCTTCTCCAATCCCATGCCCTCCTTTCTTTCTAGCGTTTCCGTTTCTTCTCTCCTCCTTTCCTTCCTTCCCTTTTAGATTTCGCTGTCGCTGGGTCTTGATTATTAGGGTTTCGTATCGATTTCATGGATTTGCAAATTCCTTTTGTTTGGAGAAGGAGCGCTAATTTGAGGAGTGAGTAGTGAGAGAGATTGATTGCTAGTGAAGTTTGGTTGGCTTTGTTGCGGTTTTCATTTGTGTGGGCCTCGGTTTTCTTGGGGTTGTGGCGGTGGTGCTGTTTGACACTGAATGTTTGGTTCTTCATCTCGATAATTCTTTGCGCGGGAAGTTGCGATGACTCCAGCCAACCTGTCACGCGCTTTCCTCAGCGCCGAGAGGCTGATTCATGGTATTGAAGAATCAAGCAATTCCTCTGTAGGTGTGAATTCTCATCAGGCATTGTGTCAAACAGTTGGTGGGTGGGATGCAAATGAAACCCTTTCCATTACCAAAAAGCATCAAGCTTTTGTATTGTGTGTGTGTTTTTTTTTTTAAACTGCAATTCCTCTATAGGTGTGAATTCTTATCAGGCATTGTGTCAAACAGTTGGTGGGTGGGATGCAAATGAAACCCTTTCCATTACCAAAGAGCATCAAGATTTTGTATAGAGTTTTTTTTTTAACTGCGATCATCCTTGGATTGATTGCAACCGTGGGTCTTTCAGTTTGATTCTTCCATGGGAATTTGTTGCCGGAAGTTTTGGCTCTAGTTTTGGGTAAAGTTGGAAGTCGGTTGGAATTTCTGTACTTTGTTGCTGTGTAATCTATTCCATTGAAGGGATGTAGCAACAAGTTGATTTTTGGTTACTATGGCTGTTGCTGCAAAACTGTGATTAAGCCATTAGCTGGCAAGTATTTTACTTCAAAAGTCAAATCACACAGGCATGTACGATATCCAAGCTTTTGAAAATCATTAGGCTACTGTTTTTTGGCTAGATACTTTGGTGTATGGTGGCTGCAAAACTACAAAATTATGTGGGTGTTTGCTTCTTGTATGTTTGATGCTTGTTGAGTTTTTGTTAAGGTCTAATATTGGTGGACATAATCTTCTGTATGGGTGCTTGGGATATGTTTGATTTTAACCGAACAATTGAGAGACTTCGTCTGACCCGGACCAAACTGGAGAATTCACATTACTTCTCTTTATAATAATAGGTGGGGTCCACAGCTGGAGCAAGCAACTTATAAGAATCGCCAGCGTCTTTACCTTTCTGAACAGGCAAGTGTTCTTAGCATAACTCTTTCCTGTTTCTTATCTGAATGCATTCTCCTTTTTACCTTCCTTTTTTTTTTTGTTTTTATTTTTATATTTTGGATTTTAGAATTCAAAATAGATATGTGTATCAAGGAATTAAATCTTGATTATGTAATGGACTTGCTTATCACTTTGTCCTTCTTTTACAAATTGCTGTTCCGCGCCACTATTTTGGTTGGTTGATGTATCGATGCACCTGCACCTTGCTTCTCTCTTTTTTCCCCTCTCCTCACCAGCCAATACATGTAATCATTAGGGTTGTAAACGGGTCGGTGGACCCGGCCCCGGAACCGTTATGCTGGGTCTGGAACCGGATCCGGATCCGGAACCGTTACAGTTCCAATTTATTAGACCTGGAACCGGAACCAGAACCGTATGGTTCCGGGTCTGGACCCGGTTCCAGTTCATGCTTAGATCTGAATCAATTTTTACTTGCAAAGTAAATATGGTTGCTCAATCGTTATTTATTTGTCAAAATCCATTTTCTGTCATGGTGGTGATGCTCGCTGGTTTTTGACAGAAGTGGCAAGTGGGTAGGTTAGATTGGGTGTGGCAAGGCACAATGGGTAACATGTATATGCTCAAGCTGAACCCTACCCCTCCTGGTGAAGGGTGAACCAAGTAATTGCATATGGGTTAGCATGGTGTGTCGCACAACAATTTAGTTGGATTATTCAGGGTTGTTGTGCTGAAGAGTTTATGTACTAAGCCTTGGCTTGTTTATTAATGTTGTGAAAGTGACTCCAGTTACAAGTCTGGAATAGAAGGTTCAGCCCAAAACCTGAATTACCAGTTTGGGTTTGTGGATTGGGAATAGAGGGACAATTACCTAGAGATTGGACCTGGCTACTATTCTGCCTGGTTGGTAGTAGGCATGTTCTTGCTGGGTCTTGGGTCTATTTCCTGGTCCTGTTCTTTCTTTCTTTGATTTTTCTTTAATTTATATGCATTCTAACATAAGAGCAAGACAAAAGAAAGCCATTGACAGTAGTGTATAATTTACAGATGGGAGACTAAAACTGACTACAGCCCACGGGTCGGGTCCACGGGTCTGAGACCTGTTGGAACCGGAACCGGACCCATTTAGAAAACGGGTCCAAAAAAGGACCCAGAACCGGACCCATTTAAAAATCGGTTCCAAAAATAGGACCCATACCCGGTTTTTAGCGGGCTGGAACCTCCGGGTCATCGGAGAATCGGGTATCCATTTACAACCCTAGTAATCATGCTTTCATGACTGTGTGGCTGAGACTGAAGCATATCTGCAAGACAACCCTTTACACACTCTAGAAATCTAGCAACTAGCTGCTCCCCCGTCTCAGGTAAATTGATACAATTGAAGCTGATGGAGCTGTTCGACATACTCTTCCGTAGTTAAATGATTATTATGGCCGAGCAATTTTCTTGTGATTGAAGTGGGCAGACTGAAGAAGGGCATGACATATCATAATCCAAGTATGTTGTGGGCCTCCTCAACAACGCTTGACAATTAGGTTTTCAGCCTTTTGACACACTCATTGAGGAAAATCATTAACAGTGTTGATAGTGTGGGGTGGGGTAACTTATTAATCCATATATCTCTAATTAACTTATTAATCCATATGGCTCTAATATACACTGTACATATATATGTATACATCTTTCACATGTTGGAAGGCTTATTTACTTTGCAAATGCCCGACCAAAGGTCTCCTTTTCAGATAATGTTGTAAGCTACGTTATGCATTTCTCATGAACTGATCATCTTGTTTTTGTGCATCACATTATAAGGTAGCTAAAAGAACTCTCCTGTGAACAATGTTCTCTACTCAAACCATGGTCACATTGTCGATCCACTATTGGATGCTTTGTTCTTGTTGGGTGAATGTTGTTTTTCTGTGAGAGTGGGAAGAAACTTGTATTTCAAGATCCAACTGTTAAGTAGAAAATGGGCCACGTGAACTGATATGGTTAAAAACATGATGGTGAATTGGAGATAGGTTTCTCCCTTGTTTTTTTTTTCTGCTGTTCATAAATCATCCAATTTCATGTAGCATGATCCAGCCAACACAAATTTTTTTTTTTTTTTGGGCTGAATGCACCAAACATGTTGGAGAGGATTGTCAGTTCTACGAAGGGGGGGTGGTAAGGTTTGTGATTTTGTGTAACCAATTGTGGAGACTAGGGCCGGGTTTGCCATTTTACTAACTAGAAGTATTCTTGTTTGTGCCCCTTACACTTTCCTCAGAAAGTTCGGTGTGAATTTTTAGCACTCTTCTGCCAGCCTTTACCCTATGATATACGGACTCGCCTAAAACCATGACGTACCCGCACCAGACACATACGCACTTGCATCTGATACTCGTTCCGATATTTCATTTATAAGATATTTGACATACTTTCTTGAGGCGCATCCGCACCCAATACGTACCCACATCTGATACTAATGCCGAGTCCACATTTGATACTAATGCCGAGTCTATGTAACATAGCCTTTACCTAGATAGGCATCATGAGTTGTTATGCCTGAGTTTCTATTCTCAAAGAGTTGTCTGGTTGCTTTTGACAGTCCTTTTCATTTTTTTTTTTTATGTTGTTGCTGTTCTAGCTTGTTAGTATATCCCTCATATACTGCTAAGCTCTTGGATTAATGAAAGTTGCCATTCACAGTCTGTGTGTGTACCATAGGTCAAGTTATTGTACTCCTTATTTTTCGTGGAATCCTTCACATCCCATTGTTGAAGATTGGAGACAAAGTTATCATCTTATATCACTCTATATCTTTGAATTGAATATCCCACCTAAAGCAGTTGAGGATTATGGAAATGTTCCTGACATCCTTATAGTGCATCCGTACATTTAGAACTTCCAGCGGGTTCAGTTTATGATCCATCCGAACAATAACACACATGGGACCTCCTTGATAGTACACCATGGTTTGCGTCCACCAGACTGTTGGATCGAGAGTCAATTTTTTTTCTTTGAGATAAAGTTTTGGCCATTGATCAAGGAGTTGGCAGGATGATGCAGCCCAAGGGTTAGGGCTGCGTGGAGGTGCTTAAGCACGTGTCCAACGACACTTCGAACGGTCACAAAGACTTCAACATACACGAGGACGCACCTCTCTGGGAAAAAACCCAAATCTATTAATCAACCAAATCTGAGAAGTTCTTCTCTACAAAGCCATATATATAGTAAAACAATCTTAATAAGCAAGAAAACCCTAGGTTAAAAATAGAAACTTTCCTAATAATAATAATAATAATCCTAATCTAATTTGAAGAGGGGCTGAGAGGCGGCTAGTCCCTAGACTGCATCATCCTCCCCGGGTTGAAAGAAGAGTTCGTCCTCGAACTCGATGCTGCTTCGGATTGCCAGTGTAAATGTGTTGAACATGAAGGACATCCTTTGTGGCAGCTTTTCAGGAATTCTTCTTTGGCGGTTGTGGTTTCTCAGGATGAAGAGTAACTTGCTGTCCACCATGCATGAATATATAGGTGTTGTCGCGCATACCATGAGTTCCATTTTTATCATACATCCAAGGACTGCCCAATAAGATATCACCATTATCCATAGGTAGCACATCACACCAGATTGTATCCTTGTAAGTCTCACCAATGGCAAAAGTAACTTTGCAAGTATGTCGAATATGCGCTCGATCACCATTCATTAGCCATTTGACAAAATAAGGACGGTTATGCTTATAAACTTCCAATTGAAGGCGATCAACAAGAGCCTGGGAGATGAGATTTTTACAACTTCCACTGTCAATAACAACTGTGCAGTTTTGTCCTTGAATCATTCCTGTGGAACGGAAAATATTTTTGCGCAACCACTTATGCTCAACAGTTGGTGAAGCATCCTTGAGGACAATAAGAGCGTCATCTGGGGGCTCTGCATCGGTGAAGTCAATGTCCGCAGTGTCAATATCCTTGGAATTGTCAATATCCTTAGGATCTGTGTTAATATCATCTCGGATATTGTTATCAGCACCTTCAATCTCAGTGAGATGTATTCGCTTTGGACAATCTGCTGCTCGATGCCCGTGCTGATGACAATGAAAACAAACCATCTTATTTTGACCTTCAGTCCTAGCAAAAATCTGTCCATTGGATTTAGCTTCTTGTAGAGGGGCATTCTTTGGCTGAGCCCATTTGGATTTTTGTACTTGATGATTTGCAATTCCCTCAGCCTTGATAGCATGTTGGATGAGTTCATCGACATTAGCAAAATGTTGGAAGGCAAGGATATGCTGAATGTCTAGTCTCAATCCATTGAAAAATCTATCAACTACCACATCATCATCTTCATTCAAGCCACAACGAGCTTGCAGAGTTAAAAATTCCTCAGAATATTCAACAACTGTCTTAGATCGTTGTTTCAAATTTTGAAAACTGGAACGGAGATCTCTTGCATAGTTGACAGGGAGGAATTTTTGTTTCAAAATATTTTTCATCTCAGTCCATGTATCAACAGGGTCCATGTTCTGATTCCTCCGTTTTCTTTGCAATTCAGCCCACCAAGTTGCAGCATAATTACGAAATCTAGTAGCAATCAGTGTGACTTTATGATGCTCCGTCATTGGCTTGTGTGCGAAAATATTTTCCACACATACTAACCAATCCATAAATTCAGCGGGTTGTAATTTTCCATCATATTCAGGAATCACAATTTTTATCCCGAATTCTCGATTAGGATTATTGACTGGCGGAGCCCGGTGATTCCGAATATTTGCACCATCATCACGGTGGTGATGCACACGTTGATGATTTTCCAAATTTGTCACTCGAATGTCCAATTGGTGCAGGGTCGTGTGCATGTCATCAACTTTTGCAGATAATTCTCTAATGGCACTAGCCAAATCTTCAAGTGAAGAAGATGAAGATTCAGCATCCACTTGCTTCTTAGGAGGCATTTTTTTTTTCAATGCAAAAGTTAAATCTGACTGACCTGATGTGTAGATCTACTTTCAGAAGTATGCTGGTGAAGACAGATCGGAAATCGAAATGACGTCCGTGAACTGGAATGACAAACAAGTGGGCTTCCTACGCAAGTGGGCCGAGATAAAACTGTCTAGACCCAACAAGGATCTATATAGAAGTCAAGCCCAAAAGACTTGGCACGCACGTGATGAAAGGCACGTGAGACCTTTTGTTGACATCACAGAATAAACGATGAACAGGTGAGCCCCTGCTGTTGTTACTGTATGCTTCTCGTTTGCAAAGAGCGGATGAGGGGGAAAAGCTGCGTCTCGGCTCGGCTGACGACGACTGCAGGCAGTAGCAGCGAGGAGCGGAGTCCCGGTGCAGGTGGCGGGGTGTTGCGCTCGGCGATAGCAGACAGAAGAAGGCCCTTGCAACGGCGACTTGCAGCGGCGACGACAGCGTACGGTGACGACTACGGCGACGGCTGATGGCGGCGATGAGGTTGCAACGGCGACTTGCAGCGGCGACGACAGCGTACGGCGACGACTACGGCGACGGCTGATGGCGGCGATGAGGGCAAACGGCAGCGGGTTGTGGTTGCAGAGCAAGAACCAGGTATTCTCTCGGTCTTTCGAGCTCGCGCCTCTGCTTCTGCCTTTTTGTATTTTTATTTTTCACTCCAGGGGGGGGGGGGGGATTGAGGGTGCCGCTTTGTTGTCGAGGCGTGGGAGGGACCGATGGATTGAATAGGGGTTCGGCTGGGTAGGACCTGTTTTAGGAAAGGTGGGTATTGTGGAGTTGGTGTGGATTGGAAAGGGGGTTGGCTGAGAGGGGTCGATGGGGGTGGATGGGTGACGGCGAAGGGGATTGAACAGAGGCGTGGTGTTAGGGTTGCGGTTTGGTTAGGGATGATGGAGCGATGTGTAGATCTGAGAAGGAAGATGGTGGGCTGTGGTGCAGGCGTGCGGGAAGATTGGTTCTGGTTTGGATTGAAGGTGACTTGATGGCAGAGATGGTGGATTGGGACGTGGCCGTCGACTGGGACTGGGTTTCGAGGATTCCGCAGGGATAAGACGAGTTCGGGTACCTGGCGGGGATGTGGGTAGACAGAGGGTGTCAGATTTAGGGGTCTGAAGGGGATGAGGTTAGGAAAGGGGTGTCGTCTGGAATGGCAGCGGAGAGGATGGGTTGTCTGGGATAGCAGCGGAGAGGATGAGAGAGGGTAGCACGCGCCGATCGACTGGCTTTGATACCAATCTGATGCAGCCCAAGGGTTAGGGCTGCGTGGAGGTGCCTAAGCACGTGTCCAACGACACTTCGAACGGTCACAAAGACTTCAACATACACGAGGACACACCTCTCTGGGAAAAAACCCAAATCTATTAATCAACCAAATCTGAGAAGTTCTTCTCTACAAAGCCATATATATAGTAAAACAATTTTAATAAGCAAGAAAACCCTAGGTTAAAAATAGAAACTTTCCTAATAATAATAATAATAATCCTAATCTAATTTGAAGAGGGGCTGAGAGGCAGCTAGTCCCTAGACTGCATCACAGGATGAGATTGTCCACATTTTTGGTATCTGGGTCTATCATGAGTTGATCTTTCCATCCCTAATGTATTATAATTTTTATTGAACTTTGGTGGCACAGAATCATGATAATCTGTATTTGCACAGTTCTATTGACCTCACTCTGTTTATTTTATTCCTCAGACTGATGGCAGCGTTCCCAATACTCTCGTCATAGCAAATTGTGAAGTTGTAAAACCAAGGGTTGCCGCTGCAGAGCACATATCGCAGGTAACATCAAGCACTGCAAAATGTATATGATAATCTCCATTCTCTTTTGATTATTGTTGGTAATAATGACCAAAAGGTGTTAAAAATTGATGTACTGTTACTCTTATCAGAGAGATTAATATGGCATTATTGACATAACCTGTTGGCTAAGGAAGGGGTCATAAGGAGTGCTTCCTTGTCTGCTTCTACTTTGTAGTTTTCTCTTGTGGGTTGGTATAAGGCTTTTATACAATGCCTCTTTGTGTTTTTTCTTTTGTTGTTGCCTAGTTTGTAATCTCTTGCTTGTTTTAATAAACCTTTCTATCAATAAAAAATTATTACTGGGTGCTAGTTTAATTTTGTTATGGGGTTGAACTTACTCTGAGCAGCTTTAGGGTATAACACTCTTATTTCTTATTGTCCTCTTTTTAACCTCTTCGTCTGGGCTTTTACTATTTTCTCTTGCTTTAATGGAATTTTGTTGTCACTGTTATACATATAAATACAGGAAACTTTGCACAACTGTTGGGAGAATCGGCAGCCTTTTAACCTCCCATTGTATTTTTTCTTTTTTCTAATAATCATTACATTATTGAAACTAAATTCCATGTAGGGGCTTGTAGGTGTAAAATCCTGCTACTTGGAAATGCTCAAGGCCCCCAAGTTGCTGCTAGATGGGGGTATCGCTGTGGGGGCCACATCTTGTGACTAGGGCTGTCAGGGGTTGGACCTGGACATAGAATAGGCTCAACCTAAAACCTGGCAGAGTTTAAAACTCAGGGCCCACCCAATTTTACACTCCTGACTATTGTACTATCTTGCAGTTATTCTTGCATGAGTTCTCATGCTTGGAGGCCCTGTCATGGTTTTTGACATATATTGAATGATACTAGTTCTTAAATTTGTCTTCATTTTCAGAAGTCAGTGACACTAAGTGAGCACTTAATTGTTAAGATCTGTCCTCTGATTCATCAAATGGCATTAAATGATTGCCTTTTCAGGACTCTCTTTAAACTAACTTGATCAGTAAGGATGCAGGATTTTCAAAACAAACTAGGCACAAGGCTATGTTGTCACTTGTTATATCAGAATGAAGTAACCCTGTCCATCTTTTATCTGTGGCTTTCATTTTTGAGCTTGAATTTTGGCTCCTGTTATTGTCCCACACATCGTTTCCATTTTTTTTAATGATATTTTTGATGTTTTGTCAAAGCAACACTGATGTATTTTCATTTGATGTAATGTGTTTCCTTTTATTGGTTTTCCAGTTCAATGAAGAGGCACGATCTCCCTTCGTAAAGAAGTTCAAAACAATAATACATCCTGGAGAGGTAGTTATTTATAATTTTGATTGTGTTTATCCTGCTTCAATTTTACCATACAAACTCATTGTTTAACTTATTCAGTTGGCTGAGATGATGTGGTTTGTTGGAATTGTAAGCATTGAATCCGAATCAAGGAATGGTTTGGTGCCAACTTTATCGCTGAAATCAAGTGGATTAACTGAGTTGCAAGGGACTCGAGTCATATGCATTCTAAAGGAGGATATATTTTCTAGCATGTGACTCAGTCGAGTTGCATCAAATTGTATACTGCCGTAACTGCCCAGTAAGTACTGAGTCAACTCGGTTTCAACCCTTTACAAAAAAAAAAAAAAAGAAAAGGGTTTCAACTGTTTGGATTGATCTAAAATCAGATAATTGACGAATTGATCACAGTGGTTTCTCAGCTAGTTAGTTTGGAAGTCAGATTTGGCTCTGATTTATTGAATACTGGTCAGCTGGTTTCTTCTGTGTGTCAACATTTAGTGAGAATTTATTGATTATGTGCTCACCCCAATGCCCATTCTGTTGGTATAATTTCAAAGTGTCAGTGATGGCAGTTTAGGGGCACCTCCAAAATTCTTGATATTTGTTGACATTATTATAGGTGCATTACATATGTTTATGATTATGCAGGTGAACAGAATCAGGGAACTACCACAGAACAGTAAGATAGTTGCCACACATACTGACAGCCCTGATGTAAGTTTTTCTGCTATTGTAGATTCTGTTTCCATCTTTTTAGATACAAGGTCAGCAAAGGTCCCTGGCCACTGTGACTAAAGTTCTTTTACGTTTTTGTAACCAGGTTCTCATTTGGGATGTTGAGGCGCAACCAAATCGTCATGCTGTCCTTGGAACAGCAGATTCTCGTCCAGATTTGGTCTGTTCACATTATAAACTTAATGTTTCTAATTATAATATATATTAACTTTCGTACACATAATTTTTGCAAATGAGGCAGGTCAATGAACATCACCTTAATGTTTCCCTGCTAAATATGTACTTATATCATTCTGAGAAGCTTACATGTTCATACAAAATGGAAACTGTTCTTTTGCATATGCTTTTTTGCAAAATTCATTATTGTAATTGGAGATTTAGTTCTTCATTGAGAAATAAACACCTTGTTTTTGTAGTTTTCATCCATCCCTCAATGCATAATTTTGGTTGACTTCAGAAGTTATTATCTTGCAGATATTGACTGGTCATCAAGACAATGCAGAATTTGCACTTGCTATGTGCCCTACTGAACCCTTTGTGCTCTCTGGAGGTTGGTTTTTTATTTTTTTGGGGGTGGGGGGGGGAAAGTGTTTGTAATAGTTCTTTGCTTGCATAATATTTTCGTTTTCAAAAAATCTGTATCCTTTCATTTTCAACAGGGAGCTTTTCTCAGTGTAGCCATAGCTAGTTAGGAAAGGTGCTCATTGTTACAACCATAGGTTGTGGGTTTGAGTTATGTTACCATTCAAGGAAAAAAGAAGGGTTCTCTTTCACCCAAGCTGTATGGTTGCTTCCAAAAGAGCAAACATTGAGGGGAAAAGAAAGAACCCATGGTTAGGGTGCAATGCAATGTTGATCAAATAGACATGTTATCTATCATTATGTAAATTAGATTCCATGATGGACCCTTTTTGTGGTAAATTTACCTTCTGAAAAGTGCAAATTTTTGGCCAGCCCCTAAAAATCTATTAAATACAATAGTAGGAAGGGCCATGGAAGCAAAATATGAACTTCGGGTATCATCTAAGAGTATCATTAGAAATGAAGAAAAGAATTGATGTATCATTAAATGTCTTCTAGTTAAAGAAACACTCTATTTAGGAAATCAAACATTAATATTGTTAAAGTGGACTATAATAACTACATTTATCTTTGCTGAATTTCATCAGAATTGGTTGACACTTGCCTCTTGGACTTTAATTTCTAATTACTAGTTTGTCTCAATGATCTACTATAAAAAATTGCAGCTAGGGTTAACAAATAGGTGGTGCTTGATCATGGCACTTTATCATCATATGTAGATGTCCTTATTTATTTATTTTTTGCTTAAATGTCTCCTTTCATGTTTTAGCATCTAAAATCCTTCTCTGCACATCTTTGTAATTGTGATGATTTGTATGGCAGGGAAGGATAAGTTGGTTGTGCTATGGAGTATACAGGATCATATTTCTGCTTCAGCCACAGAACCCTCATCAACAAAGTCTCCAGGGATTCCATCTGGGGGTTCAATTATCAAACCAGCCTCCAAGACTAGCGGTTCTAGTGACAAAGCTGCAGATGATCCTTCTATTGGACCCCGGGGTGTCTACCAAGGGCATGATGATACTGTTGAAGATGTTCAGTTTTGCCCTTCAAGGTAATTAACATGGTCATTGTTGAAAATGTCATGGCTGTTTGTGGTTCCTTTTTTATTTATTTAATTTTTGATAATGTGCCCTTCATATCTTTGGCTGTCGAGAATCCAAACTGTATGAACATTTGGGGAAAAAATGAATTAAAGCTTCATTGTCTTTAATTATGGGGACTGGGGCTACTCTGAAACCATATTTTCGCTCTCTCCGTGTGTGTGCGCCATGAGTTTATTGTCTCATTTTTAATTTTTTTTAATATATGCTTTTTCCACTGACAGCTGTTTTTTAATTTTTTTTTTTCATTTAACTGTTATGAAGTTCACAGGTATTTTGTAGTGTTGGCGATGATTCTTGCCTCATACTATGGGATGCTCGTACTGGCTCTACTCCATCTGTTAAGGTTAGATCATTTAGATCCTTAACTCCTGTTTCTCTAACTCCTGTTTCTCATAGCTAATAGGGACCTTACATTTTCATGAAAAATTTTAAAATCATGTGATTTTTAGTAATTGACTGGTTGAGGCTCGTTCTCTGAAATTTAACACTGACCACAATTCACTGCTTGTATTATGTAAATTTTTTCAATTAATACAATTTGCATTTTATTGATGGAATCCGATATAAGTCATGTCTAGCTTTGATTCAAACTGAGTTCATAACATGAACAATAATTCAAAGGTAAACAGACCAAAACTAAAATGAATGAATGATGTCCCAAATCCTGATATACGGTTCCAAATCTGAAATAGATATTGAGAGCATGTCTCCATCTCCAGCATCCTATCCTTTTTTTCATCTATAGCTCATTTCAAAGATTCTTAGAGATTTAATTTGTTCATTTCTACAGCCTTTGTTGATTTTTTTTTTCATCTTTTAGACTATTTTAAGTTTTGCGCCAAACAATTTAGGGTATTTTGGGCATTGAAAAAGATTGACTGGGTTTGATCATTTGATATTAAAAGGGTTTTAGTCATAACTTAGAGTTTATATTGATGTGCTGTGGTTTTCTTATTATGCAAAGGAACTGAGCGCACCCTAGGAGTTGGTGGAGTGGCATAAGGCAGGGGTTTGCTCCCCACGTCTTGTGTTTGAAACTTGGCTAAGATTTACCTGGTGTGCATTTGTGTTGGTTTAGCGGGTGCCACTGAGGGGAATTGTTATGTTGGGTCAAAGACCTCAGTGATAATCATGTCATTAAAAAAAATTGCGCTCTGAATATGCTAATACCATTTCTAGTCCAATGTTATTAGCTGTAAGAAGTAAGGATCAAAATAGCAGTTGCAGCGGGTGTAGTGGCCAATGGCCAAAATGCTATATAGCAACAAATATATAGCGGTTGTGGTGATACATAGCGGTGTGAATTTTTTAAGTGGTAAAAAAATTTCAAATCTTCTGTAGTAGCCAATCTTATAATTGTTTTAGTGGTTTGGAACCTTATAAGAGTAGTGACAACTATTAGAAACGTTATTGAGGAGAATGAATATTAAAAACAGTTTACAAAATTAAAATTGTTTGGCGTTACTAGGTTTTAGACTGTAGCACCATTGTTTTCAAAATAATGTAGTAGCCTCAACTGCTATGGCCGATAATGTGGCTGCCATGCTATGCCGCGGCTACTATTTTGAACAATGTTCAGAAGCGCATATACAACGCCTAGAGCCCTTGTCTTCTACCATCTATACCTGATTTTGAATGTTTTTAGACCTATATGCTTCCTATTTCTAAGTCATCATTGGATTTTTAGTTATCAATTGAGGCTGTAAATTTGGACCTATGAAGTAAAGGAAGTGTTGAGTTTTAGTAATAATTTAAGCATTAAAAAGATTTATCTGGTTGGATTGTTTGTTACTAATGCTTTTACTCAGACCTAGAATTTGTGTTATGCAATAGGTTTTGAAAAGTTGGTAGTCTTAAGTGTAGGATCGGTTGGGTTTTGATTTATTTTGATGCTGCAACTGTGTGTATGGGGAGCCTTGAATGTGGCTATTAGTAAAATTTTGGAATTGTATTTCTTCTCTCTAATTCCTATGGAACCACTCCTATCTGTTCTCCGTATTTTTCCTTCAAATTCTTCCTTTTCTTTCTATAATGTTCTCCTGGTTTCTTTCACTTTTGCAATTCAGTGTGACGACTGGCGATTCATATTTCGACAGCACTGATTTTTATTGGTATCAAATATCAATCTCCCAGAGTCCGAGTTCTTTGGCTTACCAAAAATTACTCACAATTTGTGAATGAAAGTATGACCTGATTGGATTCAGAGAACGTAGGCTAGAGGAACAATCTGGGATATCCTCTAATCAGAGTACTCCATGGTGCATGTGCTTGGATTGGTGTATTTAATTCTAAAAAGAGTAGAATAATATGTCCTAAGTCTAGGAATCCTTCAAATTATTGTTAGGAAGGCTGAATTTCCTAGGTACTCTCAGCCCTCTGTCAACTAAATAGCAAAGGCGTATGAACTCTGTCCAGAATTTCAGGGACTTAAGAACTCTCTAGAATGGAGGTGAACCTCATTCCAACAGATCAATCAGTTTCATCCTGTCAAGCAGGATTTGTTTGTGCATGCCCTTGCATATTGGGAGGTGTATGTTTGATTCATGCATGCATGTGTTTATGTGTGCACAATATTTGTTGGTTCTAAGCATGGGGATTTTTGGGGCAGGGTAGTGTGGGTGTGCGTGTGTGTGCACATGTTTGAGTGCGCATGTGGTGATGTGTGGGTATGCACGCTTGATTCTAAAATGTGTTCTTATTATCTTTTGCCAATGCTGATGATATTTCATTTGTATTGAGTTCATTTGCAAAAGGGTCTTTTGGCTCATAAATTCATGTGTACAATGGTTGAGATTATTGTTATTATCCACATTTTTTAATAAAGAGAGAGAAGTTAATTGTTGTTATTTCCCCCCTTAGGTTCGTAGTTCTTTTTTCATCTTCTAGTTCCCTCTCAAATGGATAAGATTAGAGAAGCTCGTTTAAGATGGTTTGGGCATGTTGAGCGTAGGCCGGTAATGGCACCGGTGAGAAAAAGTTTGGCTATGCAGGTAGATGGCCTATCAAGAGGTAGGGGTAGGCCGAAGAAAACATTGATGGAGATCATTGAATTAGATTTGAAGAAGTTTAACTTATTTAAGGACTTGGCTCAAAATAGAACGGAATGAAGAGACATAATTTATGTAGCCGACCCCAACATGGTTGGGATAAGGCTTTGATGATGATGATGATGATGATGATGATGATGAGTTCCCTCTCAAATGGACAATGTCTTATTTCCGTTCTTTGTCTTGGTCAGGTGGAGAAAGCACACAATGCTGATCTTCATTGTGTTGATTGGAATCCCCATGATGAAAATCTTATTCTAACTGGGTTAGACAGACTTTTCTCCCGGCACATAACTGGATTCCTGTGAGCTAAAGTTATTGACCTTTCTTTACTTTAATGCTTTTATTTGTTGTGATACTTTAGGTCAGCAGATAATTCGGTTCGCATGTTTGACCGCCGGAACCTCACTTCAAATGGTGTTGGATCGTCTGTTTACAAATTTGAAGGCCACAAAGCTGCTGTTCTCTGTGTGCAGGTATGTGGAATTATTCATTGTTAATGCCCCTTTTTATTAGTGAATTTCTCGTTTTAGTTTTTCATTTTGTAAATATTACATCTGTGAGACTGTTTAGATTTTCAACAACTTTAAAGTATACAATTTCTCTATGTTCCAGTGGTCTCCAGACAAATCGTCTGTATTTGGCAGTGCTGCTGAGGATGGCTTCTTAAATATTTGGGATTATGAGAAGGTATTATAGCATCTATGATTTCTATTTTCATGATGCATCTACTGCTACTATTTTTAAACAGAGAATTCTTGGACTTGGTTGATGAATGGGTTAATCTTTTTTTTTTAATTATTATTTTGTGACAGTGAAGATAACAAACCATAGTTATACCTGTTCCATGCTTTGGTTCTTGTCGATTAAAACCATATTTACTGAAAACACTAAGATGCCTGTTTGCAATCCTGTTGCAGTAGATTTGTATTGTGTTGACAAAGTGACGACTTCTGAGTAAATTGCAGGTTGGTAAAAAGAAAGAACGTTCTGGAACACGGATGCCAAACTCTCCTCCAGGGTTATTTTTTCAACATGCTGGACACCGGTATGTTGCATCCAATTCACCTCTGTTTAGCTAGTGATGGTTCATGTTCTATGAATATCTTTTACATGTTCCATCGACATTTTCTTGTTGTGCTCGTTCCATCCAAGGAGAAGTTCTTGGGGGAAGCAATAGTATTATTTGTCAGCTGCTTCAAATGATTTATTGATACTTGATTTCTTTCTGTTCAAGTCAGTATTAATGCTTGTTGGTTAGACCTTAATATTAAGCATTGGATAGTTTATCTGTGTTTTTTTTTTCTTTGACATAAAGTGCCTTGAACTGTTATACATTTGTTTCTGGAATTGTTTGTATATGATGTGACTATGCTTTCTCTTGCTTAATGGTCTTTTGTCACACCATTAAAGTGATAGTTCTCTTCTCACAAGGCAAGTGTCCTCACATACATGTTTTATGTGTATCATTCTTTTCAACTTTACTGATAGTGTGCATCAATGAAAGCATGGAAGCAAATGGTGTTTTGGGTCAATTCTTTCCTGTTTTTCCTAATGTTTTCTGTAGTGCAATAAAGCAGCATTATTCTTAAAAAATGTTCCAAGCTTCTATGCCCAACCTCAGCAACACTGCATCATCTTTTCCTCTATCCAAATATTATTGCTGTTCTTCAATTGCCGTGATGCGTCCTTTTCTTTTAAAAAACCAAATTTCTAAATACATTTGTTGCATTGGTTTTTTGGAAAAATCTTTATACAAGAAGGGGTCAAAATGTTATGACGCGTTGTTATATTGAAATGGAGGGACGCTTCGTAAGAGTTGCCGAGGGGGTTTTATCGTGCATTCACTCTCTACTAAAATTTGAAATGGTAGTGTAATTTTATTTAAACAAACACCAAAACAATGAACTGGAAACAACCCAAAAAACGACAATATTTTGAAAAATAAATTTCAATGGTTTCATTGGTATCATGTATTGATTTTAGACTATTAGTATTTTTATCTCATGGTTCTATTTTTTGATGGTTTATATGCCGGGTTCAGTTTCATTTTTGTGAGTTAAAAGTTTTATAGATATGTCATCTTGTTTTGGATGCAGCGATTTTCCCCCTGTAAGAGTTGACATGGGGGTTTTAATATCTATTTTCTCAAATTTGAACTACGAAAGTTTCCTTTTGTTGGTGATACTTTTCGAATGATTTGGTACATATGCTTAATACCAAGTTTGGTTCTGAGTCATTTTGGAGGCAGAGAAAATTTTCTCCTGGTGTTCGTGTTTTTTCTAGTACAATGCTTTGCTTTCAAAGCCACTAGCAGTCAAATGCAGTGGTGAACTGTGAAAGTTTCATTCCATAGTTACTTTTTTTTTTAATATGATATCATTCTATTTATAGTTGTCCCTTTTGATTTATTTCGTGGATGTAATTTTCCTGGTTAGGTATGATTAGTTAACAATTCAGTTATTCACTCAGTCGTCTTCATACAGAGATAAAGTTGTAGATTTTCACTGGAATGCCTCGGATCCATGGACTATTGTTAGTGTATCTGATGATTGTGGGAGTACTGGTGGAGGTGGAACTTTGCAAGTAAGCATTTATGGTCTCTTATTGTACCTTTTGTGTGACATTTCAGTTGACGCTTGAATCAATATCCTTTTAACTATGGCTGCAAATTTTTGTTGCTTGTGGACACATTTTTCTTTCTTTTTAAATGTAATTTTAAACTTTTAAATGCAAGAATTTTCAATAGGGGTATGTGGTACTTGGGTGGTGTCCAAGTGGCCGCACCTGATGCATAGATTCTGTCGAGTAGGATCTACTGAACATCAGCCCCAATAGTGCATTTCAGGTCATCTGTTATACAAAGTTCTTATCGATGGGATGATTTCATTTGATCATCAGTTAATATTTTAGATTGGATGGATGGAAATGTCCAATGAGTCTAATTTTTGGTATATTTCTAAACCATGGCCTGCCATTGTATGTGGTAGGGGCTAATGAACTCAACCAAGGTGCATATTCCAGCTGAAAGTTTGCATGTTTCATCATCATACTATTTTCCTCTGTATAACAGGACTGGCCTATCATGCGTTAGTTGAAAATTGTAAATTTTCTGTCAACAATGTGAAATGCTACTGGGTTTTACTTGAAAGCTTGTCTGCTTTTCCCCACCTTAAAGAGTCATGGTTTGGAAACACGACCTTTCCACAATGACTTGATCTTCTGCATACGAGTTTCGGTAGGGACCAATACCAGATCTGGAACCTAAAAGGAACTTAAACATCATGAAACTATATTTTCAACGTAAATAAAGTTTGGAAAACTTTTTAACACTAGTCTCCGGAGCTTAGGGGCAAAGTCTTGGGCTCCGGCAACTATAGGTAGAATTTTGTTTTTTGGTACTGAGCCAAGTCCTGGATGAGTGTCAATTTGGTCTGAATGCAGGGTTGGATAATGTGTGGGTTTTAGAATCTTAAGTGGGCTCCACAGAGTGCCTTACCCACTTTAGGCTTATGAGTGATTGTCACTCGGGATATTGTTTTCATAGCAATTGCATTTGATATTTCTTCTGGACACCTATCCATAAAATGATCCCAGTTTTCCATTGGTCCTACTCTATTCATCTCTGGATTTGATGACAAGAAATTTTCTTCATTTAAAGCCATTTAACTTTAAGGCCCAATAATTTGATCAGGCTGATATTAGGCATGCCCTTGTCAACATTTAAATCTCAGTGACTCTTTTTGGTGCTTGGGTGGTGCGAGACGCTCACAAGCACTTCAGCCCATTTGGTTCATGTACTTGACTTATATTTCCTAGGAATTCTTGTATTGTCACTCTAGTCAAGTCCTAGGAAAGTTAAGGTCCCATCTGCCTTACATCTATTATCCATCATTTTGTTAGGTGAAAAAAAAAACAGATAATTAGTTTCAGGGTCCTCTCAATTTTTTTTTCAATTGCTGCAATTTTTTCTTTGGTTATTTTATATCATGGATATCAAACTGTACTCTAAACTGTAAGTTTTGATGCATGTTCATCTTGGTGGCGATTGATGCAGATATGGCGCATGAGTGACTTGATTTACAGGCCCGAGGAGGAAGTTCTGGCTGAACTTGAGAAGTTCAAATCGCACATACTCTCATGTTCGTCAAAGTCTTAAGAAGTGTGCTTAGTAGCTGAGAGACATTACGGCATATTAGCATCTTGAGCAGTGTCTTCCCATTTTCTGTAATAAGGTGGATTAGATGGCGATGGTGTTCTATTAAGTACCATTCTGGTCCTGCCTTGACAGACTGGTTACCTTTTGAGTTGTAGTTTTGGATCGTGGGACAAATAGCACTAGATTTGCATTTGCAGCCTAGAGACACCGGTTGATGAGCACATGATTTGATGTGGTCGGGGTTCTTAGCAACATCGATTGCTGGCCAGGTGTACATCATTGAGTGGATCAGATCAGGTATTAACCTGACTGAATTGCATGTCTTTGAACCCAACCCTGAGTGAAATCCTCAAATACTCGAGCTTAACCAAAATTGTGAACTTTTTACACTAGCACTCTGGTCGACTTGTGGAGGATTTGGGTACCCGACTTTCTGCTGTGATTTACTTTGCAGTGTATACAGCTTAGATGATATATGCACTTTGGATGTAGCACATGTATTTTGAAACACCCTAGATGTTACACTTTTGTTGCAATGGGTTGACCTAAGCATTACCACCATTGATCGCAGGCAGGTCATACAGTTCTCTATTGAGGGCTACCAAATATTTTGGACCATATCTAGGATTTGTTGGGTTAGCATATGGCCAAGGACCCGGTTGACCTAGTACATGCCCTTGTTAAACTTGGTATATCTATGTTTGCTATCTAATAATTTTTTATCTGTGTTTACATGTCTTAAGGCTTAAGGATTGCATTTTCGGATTCCAAGGGTCTGTTCCTAATGAATTCCTAGTCATATTTGACAACCAAATTCTCTGTGGAAAATATTTTTGCTTTCCATAGAGTTGTGGAAAATTGACTTTTTGGAAATTGTAAATCCCTGTGAATTTGGACAAATAGAAATCCTTATTATTATTATTTTTGAGGATATTTAAGTGTGACCTCTCCCAAAATTGATATTTGAAAATCCTCACCTTTTTGGATTTCCACAAGGAATTGAATTTTTCTCAGCTATTTGCATCATTACTACATTTATCTATGTGAAATCTTCAGCTATAGAGAGTTTTAGGAAGGAATCACTGTTCCAGTGGCAGTGAGTAATTGTCAGAGTTGCAGATATCATCCCTTGCCCAAATGTGCTCTTAATTTGATCCTTCGTCGAGGGGGTTGCAACTTGCAACTTGGAGTTTGGGTGAATGTACACAAGGCCATCAAATTCTCTCTTTTTGCGGGCGCCTTTGGGCCATCAGATGAATTAGATCTGAGGTGAATGCCATATGCATCTCATCCTTATATTCTTACCTCTCCTCCTTAATGCACCTATGTTAGAAGTTAAATACAATTCAGGCAAATGCTCCTTGTTGTGCCCAAATTTTGATTTTTAGTGCATTCGAACGATGCCACAAAATTTGCTGTGCTTTTCGTCGACTGTCGTTGGCATAACTTGCCTTAACCAAGGCAAGGCGACTTCATTCATGACCGATTAATTTGGTGAGCTGAGCTAAACTTATTCTAGCTTTCACCTGATTTGCTGGGCCACGTCACGTGATCCACCTCGTACGAGTTCCTACTTGACTTGCCAAGTTGGAAAATTGTAGGTCTGATCGCAATGAGGGTCCCAGCCACAAGGTTGGTCCGAATACGAAATTAGATGACAGTGGACGAGGTTTAATCTACTCAATTATTTCTAATAGGCTTGTCAGAAAAAAAAAAAAGAGGATCCCAACAAAATCAGTTTTTGGATTCGTTGCCATTATCATAAATTTTGTCATGAGTCATGACTACTAAGTAAAATGATCATTTTACGAAAGAGATTATGAGCTGCAACTGGCAACATGATTTTAAAACTAGATTGGGGTATATGCATTAGACAATTAATTTAATATGAAATAAGCATCTACATTCAAGCATTTCAAGGATCATGAGACGAGGAGAAAAATGAAGGTGACCCAAACAGAGGCTTTTTTTGCCTAGTATTATTGTACATCAGCAATCCTATTTCTTGTTTCTCTTCCCCTTTTGATCTGTGTTAGAGAAGGAAGATAGGTCGGGCCTTTCAGCAAAACACTGAGGCAACTTTCCAAATTAACACCGACGGTTGTTCTGGGATTTGTTCGAATTTAATCTAAAACTAATACAATAAAGAAAAGTGAAGTGCTTGCGGGGCTATAGTTGTGCTGAGAGAAATGGAACATGCATTCGTTTGAAAGAACCATTTAGCAAGTTTGATTTGTTTGAAATGGATCTTATTCAATTACGTCTGCTCGAAATTGTGTTGTTCTGATCAGACCCTTTTATGGATAGGTTATTTGGCCTGTTTGATTGAATTAAAGAAGCAAGATTAAAGTGTAGTAAAAATTACAAAAGCAAAGTTTTCATATGGTAAAAATAATACAGTTGAAGTTTTATAAGCAAACTTTTTTTTTTTTTTGATGACCTCAACAGTAGTACATGCAAACTTGTAAGAGGAAAAAACATAATTTTTACTTCAATGTCTGTTTCAAGGTTGATTATCTATTGAATAACTAAATTAATAAATATGAATAATAATGCTTAACATTTTGCCGATCATGTTCTTTAATAGTTTATCAATTCTTGGTGGGGGCCAGCTTCGATTGGCCCAATATTTGAGGACATAACATATACATACAAGATATTCATTTTGAGTGGCTCTCATATGTACAATAGATGACCTCGCATGAAATTTTGCAATGAAGGTTGATGATATCGTCAACTGAGTTGATTGTATAATTAACTGATGTGATATAGTAAAAAAAAAAATTATACAAACAACTATCTCAACGTTTCATTATTATTTTTTTCTGAAAACCTTTTAGTTAAGATTTCAGCTTAATTTTTTCATTAAAATCTCTAAATATAAACAAATCATGCAAGAAATGAGATTCATTTTTATACTTTTATGTGGACATTTTGTCTGTGAAACGTGTGAAAATAAAAAAAAACTAAAATTCTTGTAGGATGCTTACCAAACACAAAAGCATTTTGAAGAAACTAAGATTTCAAGAATCCTTGGAAATCTCAAGTCTCTGACTACAAAACACAATAGAAGTCTCAAATAAATCTTTACAAGTTCGAAACGTTAATAACCCATGCGGTTATTCACATGGCAAATAAATCTTTTAAATAAGGGGTGATTCAACAAGCAATTTTTCGGTACTATGAGAGTACCTACTCCTTTTCCTTTTCCACCAATCACAATGGAGGATTAGGTTAGTGGGGTTCAACCTTGTGGGAGTCCACTAACCTCATTCGTTACTCTAAGAGTACCTACTCCTTCCCCTTCTCCACCAATCACATTGGAAAATGAGGTCAGTGGGATCCAACGTTGTAGGAGTCTAGGAGTCTACCATCCTCATTCTCCATTGTAATTGGTGGAAAATCTAGAAGTCATCCTCATTCTCCATTGTAATTGGTGGAGAATCTAGAAGTCCATCAACTCACCAACGTCATTGGTTGAGAAGGAAAAGTACTTACTGCTTGAATACTAAATAATTTTGCACAGCACAGCTTGGATTCAACCCTGGTCCCTTAACCACAAATTATGGCATACATTATCAGAAAACCAACAGCATAGATTCAATCTTGGGCAGAAATCTCAATATTGAAACTACCCTTTTATAGAAGACACTATCACAAAACCAACAGCTTGAATTCAACATTGGTAGGGGCTGCGCGAACGCAGGCCCCCTCTACCACAAATTATGACGTGCACTCTCCCACTTGGGGAGATGCTAAGCCAGTGCTCCTCCTGAGTGCAATGGAGGCCACTGACCTAGGCCATGGGCCTTCTTGATCACCCATTGACCCCGTCCAGGTAAGTATGCTTCTCCTCTCCACTTGGCCTACTTTAGCCTTCTGCTTCCACATCCCTTCTTTTCTTCCTTTTCGATATGGGACTGATTAACTTCCCTCTCTCTCTCTCTCTCTAAGTTTCTTTTTCTGCATGCATTTGACTGCATTGATCAGGATCGTCCATCTAGGGCCTTATAGTTGATGATCTGCAATCAAAGGAGGATATCAGCAATCAGTTTTCCTCATTACTCTCTCCTGAAAGTAGTACAGATGATGCAGACACCTAGCTATTATGGGTTATTGGCCTGATTGCCATGGGTTTTAGCTTTGCATTAGGCATATTACAATCTTCATGGAACTGAAATAGCATTTCATCCGTGACCCTCAAATGAATGATCAAAGCATTTCATCCATGGGGACGACACACCTTCAACGGACTAGACTCATCCAACCATCAAATTTGTATACCCTTAGGGTTCTAATCATTAACTCCTGATGATCTAATATGTAAACAAGTAATGGCGGAGCCAAAGTTTCCGGTTGATGGGTGCGGGCCTAAACATGCAATTGTGTTTTGAAAAATAAATACAGAATTTTCATTAAATTTTGAGGGCAGCCGTAGAAATTTTATGTAAAACTAAAATTCTACTATGGTTGTAGAAGTAGCCTTAAGTCCAATGGGTGCATCTGCACCATACGGATATATGTAGGTATGCCCCTCTAATAAAACAAGTTTCCATTGGTGTATTGAAAATTTTCACTTTTTATGTTTTACTTTGGCCCAAAAAAAGATGGAAAAACCCTTTATGTAATAGAAAATTTGAATATTTCTTTAACAGTGGCCCCTTCAATTTTTTTTCCTTATCCTTATGTAATTGAAATGAGTATATGCCTCTCCAGATTTTTTCTTCTTTTTCTTATGTAGTTGAGGCCACAGATTCTTTTTGTCTTATCTTATGTACTGAAGGTAAATTTTAGAGCTTTAGAAATAGAATGTTAGATCGACAATGGGCCAGCCTCAACTGAGTGTATATGCTCACTTTATAATAGTGACGATGCTCTGAAACACATGGTGGGGCCTATGTTTTGATACATCCAAGTATATCATAAAACAGGAACCCTTTCTAATATTCATGAGTCCTAAGTTTGGTAACCATTTGAATGAATTGGACTATAGGCTCTAGCATTCACTCGTTTTGAATGGTAAAAACTTCTTAGCCTTCTTTTAAAAAAAAAAAAAAAAAACATCTTAGCCTTAGATCAAGTGGAGCCTTGAAGCCTCCATCACCATACTAGAGCATATTTGGGGAGATCTTTCCATCCCCCTAAACCACAGTTAGGCCCCACAATGGTGAGATGAGGCACATAGGAAAGTGACCCAATACATATACTGGCATTTGATGCAAATCAAATTTGATCAAATAATGTTGGGCCCTACTCATGTACATCATGCCTTTGAATGTTTTAGTTAGGTGATGCTAAAAATGGAATAGAGGGCTGGCCTTGTGGATAAAGTACCAACTCGCAAGCTCTCGTTAGGTTAAACCTGGTTGAGCTATTTGCTTCCAATGTCCTAGCAAGTGGGTTAACCAAAACAAACAAACAAAAAAAAAAAAAAAAAAAGGAGAAAGAGATGATGCTTGAAAAGAAATTAAAAAAAAAAAAGTGCACTACTTATTGTTTTGGTCTCTTCAAGAACGGACCTGTAGTCGCGAGGACTTTTGGTAGAGAGTGCAGATCCTGAAAAACAGAACCCTAGATCCTCCCTTGGCACCACTCCCTCGCTCTCGCAAATGGTAGAAACTGAAAACTCCTTTGTGATTTTGATTTTGATTGTGATTGTGATTGTGATTGTATGTTATACTTTCTTCTGTTGATATGCTTTCTTCTTGATCTGTTTGTTTGTACCTTTTTTTTAAATCTGATTTGATGCATAATCACCAAAGGCTCTAGGACCCAAACCCATCAGCAGTCCCGTACCAGACGCCTGGTATCCGGCTCTCGCCTTTCTCTTGATTGCATCCGGCCTTGCAGTCACCTCCATGTTCTTCATGTAAGAAAACCTTCTCTCTCTTCTTAATTCTCGATTTCATGACATGGGATTCACTTTGCAGACTCTATTATGGAAGCATTTGAATGCTAGATGTAATTGCTCACTATTATAGTTGGGACAAGGCTCTGATGATGATGATGGTCGTGAGATTTAATTGATGCTGCTTTCAACAGGGTTGCAGATTTACTTACCCACCAATGCAAAACACAAAAGGGTTTTTGGATTTTATAAATATCTTTCAAAGCTCAGAGGTTTTATAGAGAAACCATGATGGTTTATGCTGAATTTGGATGTAATGTGTTGTAAGATAAAAGCAAGATCTCCTTTTTTGTTGGGTTCTGCTTTGTGTTTTGATGCCCCCACATATGTGATTGCTACTGCTGCAAATGGGGTTAGAGATTGACTCTTACTTCTTACTCTCCAATCCAACATACGAAAGGGCATTTGGTTTTTATGACTATCGTCCACATTTCAGAGGTTTTCTAGAGAATCTTTGATGGTTTATTTTGAATTTGGATGAAATGTGTTCGGTGATAGAAGCATGATCTCAGATTTTGTTTTGTTTTGTTTTGCTCTGTGTTTGGATGCCCCACATATCATGTGATTGCTAGTGCAGTAAATGGGATTAGAGATTAACTCTCTAACTTACTGCCTGCCAACACAAAATGCAAGGGTTCTTTCGTTTTTGTATTCTTCTTCCACGTTTCAGAGGTTTTCTAGAGAATCCATAATGATTTATGTTAGGTTTGGACAAAAATGTGTTCTGTGCATGAACTCAGCTTTTGTTGGGTTTTGCTGTGTGTTTGGATGCCTTACATATCATGGTTCTATGCCCCTTACTCTTTATTGGTGGAAGCATTTCTTCAACTTTGCATGGATGTTGGTGTTTCATTGTGTATTAATCCAAATATAGGCTTTATGTTCCATAGGGCTCAAAGAAAAACAAAAACTCATCAATTTTGTTCTGGGATCTAATTATCGAGTCACACTTTTTTTTTTCCAGTTTACTTTTCCTAATTCTTTTTCTATTATGGGTTGTTTGTGAATGAGAAATAATTCGTCATATCTGTTAAAAGACTTGTTTCTCCCCCTTTTAGGACATGCAACAATTGAACTTTTTATTGAAATAGAAGCAAAAATATTCGACAAAAATGACAATCTATCAAGGCAATAGACCTCCCCCATAAGGAAAATAAGAATTGTTAACATTAGTGAGGATCCATTCATAAGATTTAATGTAAATAATCCAGATACCAAAAACACTGCTTTTTCATTCCAGTCTCTTGGAAAATGGACAGAAGTATGTTGCTTTATTTTATTTTATTTTGTTTTGTTTTTTCCTTTTTTTTTCATAGGTAATGTGACTAAAAGATGCAACCTTGTGCTTGTAACAAGGCACCTTCCAGAGTTCCAATTGTGCTTTGGGCTCATTTAGGTGTGGATCGACATATAGCGGTGTGGGGGCTTCAGCCCCTACCCAACTGGAAAATATCCTATGTGTTCTCTAAAGCCCATCCAGCCCAGCCCAGCCCCCACTTAAAAAAACTGTCCAACCCTCATCCCTTTCCTAGAACTCCCTCTTCCTCTCAAAAATTCCCCAATAGGAAGAGACCCTCAAATCACACTTTGTACCTGGCATCGGCGCACTACTGTCGCCCCTCTCTAAGTAGTATTCCTTGTGGCATGCCATTACTATTGCTTCCCATTCCTCTTTTCTTTCTCAAAAGCCCCTTTCTTCCAAGCACAACACCCTCCAAAACTCCAGTCTAAACAGACCTTCCAAAACTCCAGTCTAAACTTTATATTCTTCTCTAGAAAACCTAGAAGTCGGCGTTCTATTGAACAAGATTCCATGAATTTTGGCGACAGAGAGGTCCTTTTGGAGATTTGGATGCACCAGAGGCCTCAGAAGATGACAAGGCTTTAGGGTCCTAATATCAGAGATGATAACCGGTGTTATCGTCAGGCATCTGCTACGCATGCCACATGTCTCTTGTCTAGTCGTCACCAAATTCAATGGACAAGTCACCTTATGGCGGCACAGCTTGTCTGAACAATTTTTGACTATTTGGATGTATTTCACAAGATTCTCAAAATCCATTAAAATGTAAAAGATATGAAATTGAACATATTGATTTTTTTTTTGAAAACGATGGCTTTAATAAAACTAAAAAACTGTATAGTAGAGGAGTATTATACTAAACACAAAACAAAAAAGAAGAAACAACCATCTCAAAAGGGCTTTGGCTTTAAAATTAGCCAAGAGCGGCCAAAACAGGCAGGCAAAACAAGAGAGCCAAAAGCAATTAAAGCTGAACAGAAACAAGCAAATTGGGTCTGTGAACTCCCTTTTTTGCAAGGAAGTTTGCTTTTTAAATGGCCGTGTGCTTTATGTGATGGAAAAAGACCTTCAAAGCTTTTGACAGCTCTATCTTCTCCTCAATCAAATTAGCTAGATACCATGGCAGAGTAGATGAGTTAGAAGCTCATCGAATAATACAAGCAGAGTCTCCTTCAACAACAAGGTGTTGAGGGTTGAAATGCAGGGCTTGACGAAGAACAATGCACGAAGCTAACAGCTCTGCTTTGTTAGTAGAGTAGAAGCCTGTTGGACCAGTGAAAGACAAAAGAATGGTTGCTTCTTCATTGTGAATAACGCCTCCCACACCTGCCGTACCCGGATCACCACAAGCACTTCCATCAAAATTTAGTTTCAAACAGCCTAGGGGAGGAGGAAACCACCTGGGAGAGTGACGCACAGAATGGGGATGGGAACCAGCTGTCTCTTTCCAATTTTGAAAGATGGAGGTCATTGAAATACCTTTGAACTGAGGCAGTAGAGAGACCCAAAGAGCCACAGATGTTTTGACTGCTTCCACTACCATATTTATATTTGTCACTTTCCCTTCAAAACTTCTCCTATTTCTCTCTTTCCATAAAGACCAAATAGCAGCAAGGAAAGGCAATTTTCACGTGGTTTGGCCTCTAGTGGAACTCACACCTAGACCCCAAAACTCAAACAACGCTGGAATAGAGTTTAGCAAAGGGACACTAAGATGAAACCAGCTGAAAATCGACTTCCATATAAAGTGAGCAAAGTTGCAGTTAAGGAGAAGATGGTCGGTGGATTCCTCCTCCACAAGACCCCACATGAGGCAAGCATTTACAATAATAACATGACGTTGCCTTAAGTTGTCCATAGTTAAACTTCCTCCAAGTAAGACCGACCATCTGAAAGCAATGACTCTTGGTGGAGCCTTCATCCTCCACAATGGAGCTAAATGTAGAGAGATCAAAACTGCATTAGTAGATAAAGCCATGAAGAGAGAGGCAACCGAGAACATACCAACTGCCGAAGCCATCTAGATTCTTTTATCTTTCCTATGTTTAGGGATAAACACCTTTCCAAATTGAACGTATTGGTGACCATCATGAATCTGAGAATGTTAATGATTTGGATCATAAAATTGTGACCCACAAATTTATTGGTTGGATCTTTTTATGTATAGTTTTCACAAATTAGGCAAAGTCTACAGTTTGTGATACTCATATTCAACCAATCAAAATAGTGAAAATAGATCCATTAGGTGGCATATGGTTACCATTCCGTGTTCATTTAGATTTGATTACCTTTTGACACATTTGAAAAATATGGCACCCACTAATTAGACCTAATTTCTAATGAGTGATGAGTGAATATTTTGTTTTCAACATGACTTTGCTTCTCAATTTCTAGGTTTACAATGGAATGTGATTTGGCTCATGGACTCAACCTAGCATCATTTTTAAGCCTACTTTTTTACTAAAATCAAAGCCTATTTAGATTCAAACACAAACTTTATTTTTACTTATATAATGCAACTTAAATGGATACAAATCTAATTTTATTTGTTTAAGTACTTAGTACTTGGGACTATAGTTCAATACTTGGGACTCTAGTTCAACCATACTGAGTAACACCTTTCCTTTCGCTATTTTCTTTATGTTTTTTTAGTTATATACACTGGCTAAGAAGAAAAGGCCAATGGTTGTCTTGCATTTATTCATTTCAAAAGGTGACATTTGTTTTAGAAGGATAGAAGAACGAGGGTAGAGAACTTGATATAGTGTTGGCTCTTTACCTCATATGGTGTTAAAAAAAACTAATATGATTTTTTTAATAGCTCTTAAAATGCAGCTGACCCGTATTAGTTTGGCCGTCACTAAAACTCATCTTTCGAGTTCTCATTTTGAATAAAAAAGAAAGATTATTTTTTCAAGCCCCACTCAAACGAAAATCCTGGGTCTGTGGGCCTGTGTTATTGATGTTGTCATTCTCATTATCTCCTTAATGTGCCTTAAAAGTAATATCTATTGATGTTGTCATGCTGATTATCTCCTTAACTATGTCCTCCAATATCCATGGAAGTTGGGAAACACCTTGGAGCATTTAGTGAATTTACCTGGAACTGTAATGATCCTAACCAAGTGTCTTTAAAATGGTCTATCACATCTTGATTGCCATAATTTCATCTCCATCTGAGTCCCTTACACCAATGGGGTGATATTTTGCACTGGCTTTGTAAGGTCTACTGTTCCGCACAATCCTATTAAAGTCATCTCAGTAACTCAATTCATTTCTTTGATCGCTACTACTTTTTGGAGGTCTTTGCTGGTCTCCCCCCTTTTCTAGTTTCTTAAACATGTAACCTTTCAATTTATTGTACGAGGGCCAGGGGCGGTTTCACTTATACGTACTTGCATAAACAGTTGCATACAGCATTGTTTAGCTATACCTTAAACTGGTGCTTCCCATGAGTCTTCTCAAATTTTACTTCTTTCTTTTTCTTTTTTTTTCCCCATGGTAGTTCATTTTTTTTCAAAGCCACTTAATTTTTTTTCTATGCAACAGTCAATCTGATATGAAGCTAATTGACTGGTCCAATTTTAGTTCAGTAAAAAAAAAAAAAAGAAAAGAAAAATGAAAGTGCTAATACTGGTTTTATCCACAGAAGGAAATAAAATGATCGTGGATGGCATTTGTTCCAATTCCACCTTGGGAATCAGATGACCTTGGCCCTTGGATGGTACTGTTGTACTAGTTTATTCCGATGCTCGGCATTCTTTCTCCTATCTACAGCAGGACTGCTATGCTTAAACTCCATGCATTTGATGTGAAAATTGATGTTTGCCCAAGGTTGCATGCTGTTGATACTTGAAGTAAAACTCATTGCCACCCAGTTACGGTTTGAATTCATAAGGACTAGATGGTGTTAGCTGTGAGAAATCTACACAATAATGATTGGGTCTTACAATTTGCTAGGAAGGATTGTGCATGGCATTGCTCTCAGCCTGGCACATTGCTTTCATTCTTGCTTACTTTTGTAAGTCTAATTTGATAAATCCATTACAAAAGCCACATTTCGAAGTGCATATATATCTTCAAGGTGTGCGGAACATCTACTGTATTTTCTATTTGAAATGAGACCCTCCCCATCCACTATTTTCTTGTATTTGTTTTACTGAAGATGGAAAGTTTAAAAAGAAGTAGGTTCTTCCCATGACACATATCAAGTGTACCTCATTATTACCGTGGTGAACACTGAATATGTGTTGGTTTTTTAATAGTTAAATATCATCTTCCTAGATCTTTGTCTGCTTTCAATTTATGTTTCTGACGGAGAAGTGACTCTGGTGTTTTGCAGCTATGAAGCTACTTCATCGAGGCGCAACCGCAGCTTATCAAAGGAGCTTACTACTGGAGCCGTAGCATCTGTTTTCTTGGTATGTTGGTGGTTCTATATTTATCTGTCTGCCATAGTTCGATTCAGTCTATTGATAAGTTGGTGTATCGCTTGTTGCAGGGTTTTGGATCTCTATTCCTGCTCCTGAGCACGGGTGTTTATGTTTGATTCTGATGGGGGTGATAGTTCTGCAGAAGCAGATTTTGAAATAGAATTAGAACTCTGATGGGGGAAAATTTAACAGACATTTTTACTTAAATTTGTGAAACCGTTTGAAGTGTGTAGTAGCCCCATCTTCATTTAGGATTTCATCAGCGTTCAATCTCCTCCACATAATATTGAGAGATAAAAGTGAATTTCTTTGTAGTATTTATTCTCTATCTTTGGAAATATTGGTTGGTGGTTGGACTTGTGACACATCTTTCACTGCCCATATTACTGTCTTTCCTCTACCGTGATGCCTGACGGGGCTCGAGCTGGACTCACGCGTTGGCTGTGAAAAATATTGCCAATTGAGTCTAGGTGTTGATATGGTTGTAGGAAATTTAATTATTCTTTATAATTGCCAATAACTCTTTCAAAAACTTGCAAGACAAAGATTGGGTTTGGCCATACATATAAAAGGATACACAAATAATGATGCTTGGTAAATTAAATACGGTGACAATTAACCGTTCCTATATCATTAGTTGATTGTCGAGGATTCTTTATGAAAGATTTCATTTACTTATTTCTTTTATTTATTATTTTTGCTATGTTAGGTCTTAGGTTAGTCTTTGTTCGGCAAAATCAATTAACCCTCGGACCGGAGCCCGAAGATTTAAAAGTTCGGCTAGCGAGCAATATCTTGGGTAAAAAAAAAAAATCCCTAAGCGAGTGTGACTGCAAAATGATTTCATTCATTTCTGTTGTAAGATTCATCAATTTATGAGTTGTAGGGCGGTATGAGCTCTAGATGCGTGTCATCACTGAAGTAGGAAAAAAAAAACCCTGAATGTCGCTGGCCCCACATGACCAATGGTACGGATGTACAGGAGAACGGGGCTGGGTTGAAGAAATCTTGCCTATGAGTGGACTGCATGTGTTGTCCAGCTCTATGGGTTCCACGTAAGCCCCTAGATAAGCGCAGTTCTTCTCCAGGACTCGTGATGAACGGCATTGATGCATTGTGGGCAGGAGGAAATTGCCTGGGTTAAGAATTTCTCTTATGAGTGGACTGCATGTGGTCCAGATCCATGGACCCAACATTAGCCCACCTATAATAAATGCAAATCTTCTCTCTCAGCCCGCACCCATTATGGTCTGGTTTATGCTCGTGGATCCTTTACTTAGGGTTGGATTATCTTTATAAGAAAAAAAAAACTCTGAGGGGAGAAGGGGACCACGGGCCCTATTTTTTAAGCTAGTTATTTAATATAAAGTAAAGATGAAAAGATCTCTTTGTGAATAAAAGTCATACACAAAATAAGGCCCATGAGATCCTATGTGCCCGTGATTCAAGTCTTAAAGTTTAACGGTCTTTGAAGTGGATCGAGTCCATAGGCATAAAAGTTAAGCTGAGGCCCAGCCCATTTAGAAATATGTGACCGTTGTTGCTAAATATGTTAGGCCACTTGAGCCTTCAAATACACAGGCCTATACCCAATCCATATATTCACCCAGAAAATAGTTTGATGCCTGTGTCAATGGCGTAAAAAGTCCAAAATCCAGCACATTACCGCCCATAAAATAGGTTGATACCTGTGTCAATGGCTTAAAAAGTCCAAAATGCAGCACATTCCAATAAGGACTCGCGATCCTGGATGGGCTGAACTAGCTCATGAAAACATCTGGAGGTCTATATATTATATGGGTGGGTCCTATCATTAGAATGTATTCCCAATTACTTTCAAGTGGTTGAGCACGATGAGCAGATGTTTATGGCGTAAAACATGAAGTTTCATCTAATACTAGATCCAAGAAAAATTGATGCAAAAATACAGACGACAATAGCAAGCCCATGATGGTATCCCTCAGCTACTGGTCCTCTGACTGTTTCATTTTCGATCTCAATGCTTCAATGACGGCTGAGAAATCTTGATCACCAAGATTATGAGATTTCGCCACCTTGTACAGTTCATTTGCCGCTGCGGCAATTGGAATTGGTTGGGAGACAGATTCAGCTAATCCCATAGCAAGCCTCAAGTCCTGCAATGAGAAATTTGGTTCTTCAGAGATCATGTGATTTCATATATTTGACTGGCAATGGTACATATGGCTCAACTTAAGATGATCCAACCCATTCATTTGATGGGCCCTGATACAGGAAGGGCCAGCCATAATAACCTTCTACACTGAATACCTCAAGCTATCTGTTCCAAAGGTTGGAACTCGCGAGTTATAGCTTGCGATCTGCATTTTAGCAGTTGATGCTGATTCATTGCTCACATATTAACAGTGGATGTGATGGCAAACATTTCCAGGGTATATCACATCCACTGCCAGAAAGCCCTTCAAATGACTAAGAAAAGGGAACACCATGTACAGTGCATAGGACCAGATAGAAGTCTGATGTAATGTCCAGTCCCCAAATTAGGGATTTATTTCCTAATTTTTCGTGATTCATGCTAATTGATTGTGTCTGGTGTTAATTGAATCTTTGGTAAGTAGAATGGATGGGACCCTAACTTAGTTTAGGTAGATCATGGACAACTTGTGATTTTAATTAAGTTAATCATGCAACATTTCATAATATCATGTGCATTTATCCGGAGCATCTTGAATCTAGGGTGGACCCTACCCACTTAAGACAAGCTACCTATGTAGAACCCTCTTTATGATCCTCCATGTAAATAAACCCAACTAAAGGACTAACTGGTAAATACCCAAAATAACCAAGCAATCCTAGCTCTATATAAAGGCATACATCCCATAGCTACAACCCCTTGTGCCTCCTAGACAAGAACCTTGGCCCCCAAGCTCTCCCTACTCCATCTCCTACACCCATTGCAAGCCAAGAGTGAGTGATTGAGAGATTTTATCCCTCATTTGTGAGTGTCTTCATCTTTTCTTCTCTTTCACATACCCATTTGGTGTTTGGATTAAAGGAAAAGGCTCTATTTCATCATTGGCACATCCCTCAAGGTGAGCAACCCAATCTTTTTTGAAGTTTGAGCCATTAAATAGGTAGTAATGGGTTTTTTCAAGGCCTAGCTTCATTTATTCATCCTCTCATGGCATTCATCTCATGTTTTGTTCTCTTTCATGTCATTTCATTAATAGGGTATTGTGCGAGCTAGGAGATTTGGGAATTTCTTTATTTTGGGCTTTAGCTTTGGATTTGGAAGCACTCAAGGTAAGTTTAAGCAAGTGGATAACGACATGATGGGTTATGTTATTGATTCTATAGCTATTCTTTATTCTAATGTATGATTTCAGCTTATCTTCTCCATGTTTCTTTAATGGAAAATGTATTTTGATTTGAAAATGAATGCTTATGCTTTAAAAATGGTTTTGAATGAATAGGAAGGAAATGGAAGTAGAAATGACCCAAAAAAGGTTGGATTTGGTGTAATATATGATGGATTTCATGTAGGTGAAATTTGGGAATGAACAAGGGAGGTTCGGATCTAAACAACCCGAAAAGGGAAAAACCCGCACTAGGTCCGATCGATCAAACAAAGGTCCGATCGATCGAATTATAGTTCTGGATGGTCCAATCGATCGAACCCATGCCCAATCGATCGGGCAACCCCTGTTTTCAAAAATTATTTATTTATTTAATTATTTTAATTTACTTAAAAACTCCTTTTTATTAAACTTATTTTCAAGACTAATGAAACCTCAGGGAGCCTTAGACTTGATTATTGAGTCAAGTATTATATTAGAATGCTAGATAGATCTTATGACCGTATAGGACTTAACATTTGGAATCCTTACACCTTATACATAACCAACGAAATCAAATGAAATAAACAAAAAACATACTGGCTGTCATGGAATCTTTGTTAGATGTTTTAGTTGATCCTAATGTCATACCCTCAAGTGTAGGTGTAAGGGTTCACCGTTTTTATTCATATATAATGCAATACCAAGAACTTCGGTAATACCGACATTGGGCGTCTTATGGTCACACCGAAAGGGGAGGCTAAGGACATGGACATCTTACAATAGTTTAACTTGTAAGCATCCTTGTCTCTAAATTAATTTGGAAACTTATGCATACTATTTACATTACCTTCTCTTACCTTTACTATTCATTTATGTTCAGTTATGTTCATTATATCCACTATGTTCAGTTATATTTATATTAGTTCAGTTATGTTCAGTATGTCCTTTATCTTCATTATGTTGTTCTTGTTTATTATTATTCGTATTTAGTGACAACATACTTTAATTACCTTCACATGATGAGCAAGTAAGTTATGACTAGTGAATATGATATGCACGATTATACAGTATGTTTCATCATGCTATTGATTTATAGAGTCGGCACTACTGAGCTTGACTCTATGAGGCCTGGCGGCGATGAGTATGAGTTTGAGATTATAAATCACGGCAGTTGGTCCCAATAGGAGCGAGTCGACGCTCCACTTGGTAATCAGGATCGCTACCTGATTCCCATCCCGTTTTCTTGCTCCCCATCCTGGGAGGATACTAGTGACATAGATTGCCAATTTACAAGTATATTTTCTGTTATTTATTATACTTTTACATATGATTCATTATATGCTAACATGCCAAGATATGCTTTTTGACCTCTATTTAAATCATCATGTCTTAACTCTATTTGGTACACCATGCGATTTACTACTTGCTTAGTTCTTGTTGAGTTGTCGTATTTAGGGTGCTACCCCTGGTATTGCAGGAGCAGATCCCAGTCCAGACTCGGTTGTTGTCACGCATTCGAAAGATCTCAAGCAGGCTCCTTCAAGATTAGTTGAGTGGATACCTGATGATGTCTTTTACTAGATATACATGATAGAACATCTCATGGTTACGGCATTTAGTGATCATGGAGATATGGATTACTCCGTTTATCATGCCATCATATTTTATTGATAGATTTGTGTTTATTTTCCTATTGATGGACATGCATTATTATTATTATTGGTCATTGAACATCCCGCCCTTATGCACTTCATCGTATGCACTATTTACGTAGTAAGCACTGGACACGTAGACTTTCATATGGATCATGTTTAATCCACTATCTATCTATGCATTTTATTATGGAATGACTTAAATAGGTACTATCACATGTGGCTTATGGGTGTGCTTAGCACCTAAGCTTTCTGTAAGTTATATTAACTATTCCGTGCTTATGGATCTTCCTTGCACCTTGAAATGTGAAAAATTCCCTTGTAGAATTCATATTTGCCTTAGTGTGATATGGGTTACTACGGGATTACGTGGTGCTCATGCCGCTCGTCCAGCCAGACTACTCTAATCTCGGGCTGGGGACATGACATCTGAATTCATATTGATCATTTAGTTTGGAATGGGAAGATAGCAAACCTTCTGTTGATGTTTTAAAGGAAACGCAGTAGGGTATTTGGATTGGACCATGGATGGGCCTTTCATGGAGAACATGGGTGCACTTATAGCTCCCTGTGAAACTACCTGCAACAACTCAATTCAGAAACCAATCAAGGGGGATTAATCTGACAATGAATGCTTGGTACTAGAAATTCTAAGTACAAAATACCTCAACGAGAACATTGGGATCTAGCCCTACTTTCTCACTGAGAAGAATCCCTTCAGAAAAAGAAGCCATCATGCTGCAATAGTAGAAAAACAGTAATAAAATGTGATTTTTCTAGTGAAACAGAACAAGCCTAATTGCAGAGCCTTTATATCCAATTTTTATAAATGATTGAAAGGGATATGTCAGAACCTTCCCATGATCATGTTGACAACTAGTTTCATAGCAGCACCATTTCCAACCTCCCCGAGGTAGAATCTTGACTGTAGAAGATATCAAAAGATCTAAAATTGAGAAAGATAAAGGATAACACATTGCGTGTAAAGGTGAAAATAAGCTGACCTTTCCCATGATGTCTAAGAGTGGTCCAACCCTTTCATATAAAGATACATCACCTGTAACATATCAATTATAGACTCAGGTCCCAGAAGAATCTCGATTGGTTTCAGGCTTTTAGAAACTAAGCATCTCAAAGGAAACAAATGAGGATATGGAAATAGATGCAGTAACAGGAAAGAAGAAAAGGTTCTGAAAATGTCATATTCTGGGACATTATCAAATGTGTATGCAAGCAGTACCAGTGGAAATGCTCAGAGTATGATCCATTTGCTAAAGTATTCAAACTAGGATCCCAGATACAACATTGATATGGCAGAGACACCAAAGTGTACACAAAATGAAGCATTGGATATGATATGATATGTTACTTATCTAGGTATCATAGATTCAAACTGCTTGGAGATATCCCTAGTCCCTCAGACCCTAAATATATTTCAATGATATTCAACCAAATTGTTTGAATTGAAGAAACTAATCATACCAGAAATCAACTCAACTAAAGAACATTTTGTGGCCATACGTGATACGACTAACAGTTTGGCAATAATCAAATGTGAAGTACTTGTTACCTGCAGTGAGAAATATGAGCTGTCCGTCTTCAGCAGGCTTTTTGGAGCCTGAAACTGGAGCCTATTAAAAAAGCACTACCGTTTGCAATGTAATTGAAAATCATTTGACATATAACAATCATGTTGCAAGATTTATGGGGAAAATGATTAAGTCTCTTACACTGGTAAAGGAAGAAAATGAGAAAGATAGTTTTTGATAATTCATTTTACCTCTAAAAACATTGCCCCTGTAGCTCGAATGCGTTTACTAATTAACTTGGCAGTGGGGCCATCAACTGTGGAAACATCTACATACCTGTGAGTGCCCACCCACATTAAAAAAAATATATGTTAATTGCTGCTAAATGCTAAATTATAATTTAAGGGGACAAGAGAATTCCCTGTTTTATTTTTACACCTGCTCTTATAGCACAACCAAGTTTAGAGGTAATTTGAAAATGCATCTCTAGTGGTTGAGATAATCATTATCATCATCAAAGCCTTGTTCCAACTATGATATCAGTTAAATGTCTAAAAACATGCACCAATTTCAGATACAATTGGCAGCTGTTTTCTTAGTCCCAAAATAGGGTCTGGGGGCATTTTAGTGTATCTATTTTAACAAATGGGATAAGGCTGCGAGGACTACTTTTAGCAAATGACCAAGGGCGTATCTGTAAAGCCCAACAACTTAATTGAAGACGTGTGCATGCAGAAATCAGTCTTTCATTTGTTGTTGCAATCCATGGATGCACCATACACCATGAATCACACTGGTCATATGATTCTAGCACCCAATTGAGGACTTCTTTGCCCATAGAAAGACAGCTGCAGGTTAAACATTTCAAACAATACATGTGCAATCATGTCTTCCAAATGCAAGGCAAGGGTCAGTCAACTGTCCTGCATCCTGTAACTGGTAAGGACATTTATGGTTAAAGTTGAACCCAGCAGATGTACGGTTTAAGTCAAAAATTTGTGCTATGTCTCAGTTTCTTATAACATAGCTGCACTCGTAGCTACCTCCCCAGTCTGTTTTAATATTTCCACTATTGTCCGCCCTAAAGGGACTATAAAAGTCTGTTACTGACATACAAGACAGATTCATGTCCAATAAACTTCATTTGTACTATCCTATGAGCACCCCTCAAACATCATAGTTGTTATGCATATGATGAGATGGCCTTTCCATTTTCAATGACTTTGTCAAACTATCTTTAATGTGGGTGATCATGCTTATCAAGAACATGCTTATATTTGATTATTAAGATAACTGAATGAAATCAGACAAATTATATCTTTTGTCACTGAAAACAAGAATATTCAAATAAGCATGTTGTGTGGATTACATCTTTTTCTGGCGTAAATGATACTGCCCCAAGATTTCTTTTCTTTTCTACTAACTTTGGCTAGGGAGGACTCAAAACTTGCACTCTCATCCCTTACTAAGGGCATTTAGTGTCCATAGTTAGCTGAGCTACAACAAGGACCTTGTCCTAAGAATATCTTTTTACTCAACTAAACTCCTCTTTTATAGCCAAGAAAAGGACTCCTGTAATGAAGGCAGCACATAAAATAATACCCTTTTCCTGGACCCATTCCATTTGCAGCTCCATTTTCCCCACAAGCAATATCCACCTAAAATGAAAGACAGGTGAATAATTAGTTATTCTGAACAACTAATGCAGCCAGATATTAAAACATAGATACACACCGCACTTTCAGGATCAGCAAGCATGGCAAATGTCAAATCACAAGATGATGCAACTTCCTCTGGGGAAGGTTTATATCTACAGAACGAAGAACAAGCATTGGTGTCAAATTATAGTTGTGTAGAGAATAATTATACTAAATCAGTTGAAAAGAAACACAGCCATTCCAAAGAAAAGCATGACAACTGGAACTTTGGGTTGTCAACAGTTTTAGAGGTGCTCATGAGCCACATTGACCCAATCTCAGCCCGCATGGGGATGGATTTTGGCCGCACTGTGCTTCGATCATGTTGTCCTCAGTATTGCCACCAGAAACCACAACTCAGTAAGCGAGTAAGCGAGTAGGTCAGACTAATTCAAAATTGATGGGTCTCCCAAACAGGGCAAAAAGTGATTGCTAATTATATATTTCAAGAGTCTTGATGTGTGAGAAATTGTTCATCATCGTAATCTCCATTAAAGTTTGTATGACCAAATGAATTTCTAGCCAATTAGAGATCAGGAAATAACCAAGTCAAATTAGGAAAGTCAGGCCTAATTTGATCATGAATCAGGTATGATCAGGAACCGAGTCTGGTTTCACCATAAATTAATATAGCAGTTGTTTCATGACCCATTTACCAAGTACATGACCGGGCTGAGCAGACTTGAGTGAGTTACTAGTAGACCAGCCATGCTTTCAAATTATGGGTAGTAGATATAGCAACAAATTATTACTTACTTTGCCCCCAAGCTGATGAGATGATCACATTTGCTCTTGGTTCTATTCCAAACAGTTACATTACATCTGCATCAAGTGACAATGTCAGTCAACAATTAAACTCTTAAAATTATGTGTCACAGACTAAACAGCTGATGCTTTAAGTAGTTAAGTGCTGAAGAGTGAAGACAATCTGGCTTCTATTTGTATTCATCAGTCATCAGTAATCAATATACATTCTCCGATCTTCTTGGATACAGAAAAATTCTAAAATATAATATGACATTTTTGTCCTCAAGAGCAAAACTAAGTTGCACATACTCCTATGGTCCTACCCATATCAATCATTTTTCAACCAGTACTCAATACACATTTTTGTTCATCTAGGAAAAAGTTTTGATAGTTGCACTACTGAAACTCTTTGGCCTGGGTCCATTCATGCAAAAAATTATACCATTTGTCTAAATTAATACAAATATTTACTTTAAAAGGAAACTTCTTCAGCTGGGAACCAGAACTAAGAATCTAGAAACAATTGTAATGAATCTAACGTAATCATCATCTTAGCTTTATCCTATCAATCAAGGGCTGGTATGCTAATGAATCTAATCTCTAATCACAAAGCTATAATTCTTTCAGAAAATGATAGCAAAAATCCAGTAGCTTACCAAGCAACCTCCCTCGTTTATCCAAAACAACTTCCACAGACATGTTTCTTATTTTTTGGAACAGTACCAAGAAACAATTAGCCATATAAACTCAAAGGAAGATACTTCAACAAAGTAATAAAGGAAAATTGCCAGTCAGAGACATAAAGTAACATACCCAGCCTTTATGAGGTTTTGTGCCATTGGAGAACCCATAATGCCGAGACCAAGAAAGCCAACTTGTGCAGGAAACTCATCTACAAAAGATACAAATGAGAAGCTTCCAAAGGAAAAAAGAAAAAAGAGAGAAAAAGAACACAAAGTACTTATTTACAGGTGGACATTTAAATTCAGATGTTCAATCCCAGAAGACGCACATGTATGCAGAGAAGTCAAGAGTGTTTTAGGCATCATACTAAATGATTAGCCACAACTCAATGAAAGTGAGAGTGTTGATGAGAGAAACATTGGATGAGGTGACATGTAATGTTAGTGTGTGTGATAAAAATTAGTTAAGGTGACATGACTTTCTGGCAATTTTGTGTACAATGAGTTTAGGGAATTACTGCAATTCCCCTGTGCTTATGTCCATATATGATTTTTGCATCTCCTGGAAGTATAATGGATTTGTTCAGTCCACTATAGCAGCATAACTCCACAAAATAGAGAAGGGCATGAAAACAAAATCAAATGTGCTAGTTGCTAAACACAGTATAAACAAAAAGAGAAACACAGCCAGCACATTGCATTATGACACCGATAAAATGAAAATACACACTGAGTTTATCCAGTGCACCACACTCAAACTAGATCGTTTGCATCATCCTTGATGACTGGAGACTCTTGGATGAATCATCAGAAGCTTCCAACAATCAAGAATTTACTTGTACAAGCAGAAAGGCATTCAACAGAAAATTCAGTTATCCCAAGTCAAGAACTAAACTTAAAGTGCAAATAGAGTAAAACCCCAAAAACACTAAATCAAACAAAACGACCAAAATGGAAATTGCATAGTTGTTATTCACTTAACTTAACTAGGGTTGAAGCATGAATAGAATGAGTTTAACTGAAGAACTGTGTGGTCATTCAAACACACCCAGAAAATAAAACTTAATAAACAGCAATGAAAAATGTCAATACATCACTTATTTGGGGTTGAAGCATGAATGGAATGTGTTTAATCGAAGAACTGTATGGTCATTCAAACAGATTCAGAGTATAAAACTTATTAAGACATGGAAAAATGTCAATACAAGCTATGTTGCAATCATGATGGTGGATTGCCAACACACTTTTGGTTGAGTGGTGATGAGTGTGTTGGCACTTCAGACATGCTCCATGGGTCTTCAAGTTTAAAGTATCACTCTTGATCAGTGGTTCAACTTAGAAAGAAGAAAAAAGAAAATAAATTTAAAAAAAAAAAACATGAGGGTGGATTTGCATTGTGAAAGGAAAAAATGAAAGAAAGAAAGAAAGAAAGAAAGATGTTGAAAGGAAAAGAGACTATGCATTGGAAGGGAACCTTTGGCTGTTGAATTGGAGACTTGAGATGAAATGGGTGTGAAGGTAGAGGAAGAAGAAATTGGCCTGTGGAAAAGTAGAGATTGTGGGGTTCTAAGGTGGGTGGAAATGGAAGGGAGGAAGGTTGAGCAGAGTGCCATGGATGATGGGTTTGCAGGGGATGGGAGAAGAAGTGAGAAGGACATGTGGTGGGTCTTCAGAAGGGAGCCTGCAAAGGTTGCTGCCATGGCTTCCAGACAGAACAGATATGGAGAAGAAAGGTATAAGAGATGGATGTCAGGGGATAAGGGGACTAGGCTTGCAGACAGGTCAGGTCGGGTCTGAACGAGTTGGGCTGAGTTAGTTTGTGGGTTGATTATACGGGTTAGCTATTCCCAACCTGCAACTACTCAATTTATTGAGTCCCAACCTCATGGGCCTGCAAAAACCTGACCCATGAAGCCCATTTACGGCCTTAAATTGTTTTTAGAGTCCCAAATACTCTGAGTGATTTCCCTCGGGTGGACCAATCACCATCCGTTACATCACCATCTGGCAAACACTCATATAATCCTAATTCAATTTTATAGTCCTACCAGTCACATGTGGGCCCACCTTTACGAGAATTTTTTTTTTGGCTGACACTATATCTTTTGCACGCCATCTTCCTCACGTCCTCTAAAATCTCAATTATTCAGAATCAATGTCTTATGAATTGGCTCTGGACCAAATTTTATTGAAATCAAAGTTAATCCCACCATTAATCAAATGAAATGAAACCATTTGCTTAGATGCAGTCAACCTAAAGGTGGGCCTGTGTCCGATTAGAGTAAAATCTAGCCCAACACAATACAATGTGGGCATGGTTTTGAATACTCTGATTTTCATCAGTGGGACCCAATAATGATTATGTGACTGATGGATTATTATGAATTTCCGAAATCTGACTGCATGAGACTAACTGAGATCCAATAGATTCTTCATGGGTTATTTAGTTGATTGCTTGGGCAAGGGTAGCTTCTTTCCACATCAAATGGACATCCCATCATGATTTTTTATTGGCATGGAAGGTCCAAAAATGTTGTGAGATGGGACCTTTTGGACTCGGTGACAATGACTGTAACAAGTTCTTCATTTGAAAGAGTAGAACTCATGGACACGGTTTATTGCGTAGTTTTATTTGTATTTCCAGTTAGATAAAGCATACTTTGCTGACAAGCAGTTTTCCAAACTGGAGATAATGTTATATTTACCAATTTTTTATATTTATTTGACTGGAATCTTCTTTGTTAGTTATTTTAAATTGTCTTCTTCTTTGAGATGAGTAGAAGTTAGATGACTCTTTAATTAGTTACTGCTATTTACCCAAGACATTCTAGTATACATTAACTCTGCTTATGGAGTTCTCTATGCACTACTTGTAGAAATGGGAGGAATAACATGGTACCTAATATCTTGGGTAAAAAAAAAATTTCCTAAGCGAGTGTGACTGCAAAATGATTTCATTCATTTCTGTTGTAAGATTCATCAATTTATGAGTTGTAGGGCGGTATGAGCTCTAGATGCGTGTCATCACTGAAGTAGGAAAAAAAAACCCTGAATGTCGCTGGCCACACATGACCAATGGTACAGATGTACAGGAGAACAGGGGCTGGGTTGAAGAAATCTTGCCTATGAGTGGACTGCATGTGTGGTCCAGCTCTATGGGTTCCACGTAAGACCCTAGATAAGCGCAGTTCTTCTCCAGGACTCGTGATGAATGGCATTGATGCATTGTGGGCAGGAGGAAATTGCCTGGGTTAAGAATTTCTCTTATGAGTGGACTGCATGTGGTCCAGATCCATGGACCCAACATGAGCCCACCTATAATAAATGCAAATCTTCTCTCTCAGCCCGCACCCATCATGGTCTGGTTTATGCTCGTGGATCCTTTACTTAGGGTTGGATTATCTTTATAAGAAAAAAAAAACTCTGAGGGGAGAAGGGGACCACGGGCCCTATTTTTTAAGCTAGTTATTTAATATAAAGTAAAGATGAAAAGATCTCTTTGTGAATAAAAGTCATACACAAAATAAGGCCCATGAGATCCTATGTGCCCGTGATTCAAGTCTTAAAGTTTAACGGTCTTTGAAGTGGATCGAGTCCATAGGCATAAAAGTTAAGCTGAGGCCCAGCCCATTTAGAAATATGTGACCGTTGTTGCTAAATATGTTAGGCCACTTGAGCCTTCAAATACACAGGCCTATACCCAATCCATATATTCACCCAGAAAATAGTTTGATGCCTGTGTCAATGGCGTAAAAAGTCCAAAATCCAGCACATTACCGCCCATAAAATAGGTTGATACCTGTGTCAATGGCTTAAAAAGTCCAAAATGCAGCACATTCCAATAAGGACTCGCGATCCTGGATGGGCTGAACTAGCTCATGAAAACATCTGGAGGTCTATATATTATATGGGTGGGTCCTATCATTAGAATGTATTCCCAATTACTTTCAAGTGGTTGAGCACGATGAGCAGATGTTTATGGCGTAAAACATGAAGTTTCATCTAATACTAGATCCAAGAAAAATTGATGCAAAAATACAGACGACAATAGCAAGCCCATGATGGTATCCCTCAGCTACTGGTCCTCTGACTGTTTCATTTTCGATCTCAATGCTTCAATGACGGCTGAGAAATCTTGATCACCAAGATTATGAGATTTCGCCACCTTGTACAGTTCATTTGCCGCTGCGGCAATTGGAATTGGTTGGGAGACAGATTCAGCTAATCCCATAGCAAGCCTCAAGTCCTGCAATGAGAAATTTGGTTCTTCAGAGATCATGTGATTTCATATATTTGACTGGCAATGGTACATATGGCTCAACTTAAGATGATCCAACCCATTCATTTGATGGGCCCTGATACAGGAAGGGCCAGCCATAATAACCTTCTACACTGAATACCTCAAGCTATCTGTTCCAAAGGTTGGAACTCGACAGTTATAGCTTGCGATCTGCATTTTAGCAGTAGATGCTGATTCATTGCTCACATATTAACAGTGGATGTGATGGAGAACAGTTTGAGGGTATATCACATCCACTACCAGAAAGCCCTTCAAATGACTAACAACAAAAGGGAACACCATGTACAGTGCATAGGACCAGATAGATGTCTGATGTAACGTCCAGTTCCCAAATTAGGGATTTATTTCCTAATTTTTCCTGATTCATGCTAATTGATTGTGTCTGGTGTTAATTGCATCTTCGGTAAGTAGAATGGATGGGACCCTAACTTAGTTTAGGTAGATCATGGACAACTTGTGATTTTAATTAAGTTATTCATGCAACATTTCATAATATCATGTGCATTTATCATGAGCATTTTGAATCTAGAGTGGACCCTGCCCACTTAAGACAAGCTACCTATGTAGGACCCTTTTTATGACCCTCATGTAAATAAACCCAACTAAAGGACTTGCTGGTAAATACCCAAAATAACCAAGCAATCCTAGCTTTATATAAAGGCACACATCCCATAGCCACAACCCCTTGCGCCTCCTAGACAAGAACCCTAGCCCCTAAGCTCTCCCTACTTCATCTCTTAAACCCATTGCAAGCCAAGAGTGAGTGATTGAGAGATTTTATCCCCCATTTGCGAGTGTCTTCATCTTCTTCTTCTCTTTCACCTACCCATTTGGTGTTTGGATTGAAAGAAAAGGCCCTATTTCATCATTGGCACATCTCCCAAGGTGAGCAACCCAATGCTTTTTGAAGTTTGAGCCATTAAATAGGTAGTAATGGGTTTTTCCTAGGCTCAGCTTCATTTATTCATCCTCTCATGACATTCATCTCATGTTTTCTTCTCTTTCATGCCATTTCATTAATAGGGTATTGTGCGAAATAGGAGATTTGGGAATTTCTTTATTTTAGGCTTTAGCATTGGATTTGGGAGCACTCAAGGTAAGTTTAAGCAAATGGATAATGACATGATGGGTTATGTTGTTGATTCTATAGCTATTCTTTATTCTAATGGATGATTTCAGCTCATCTTCTCCATGTTTCTTTAATGGAAAATGTATTTTGATTTGAAAATGAATGCTTATGCTTTAAAAATGGTTTTGAATGAATAGGAAGGAAATGGAAGTGGAAATGACCCTAAAAAAAGGTTGGATTTAGTGTAATGTATGATGGGTTTCATGTAGGTGAAGTTTGGGAATGAACAATGGAGGTTCGGATTTAAACAACCCGAAAAGGTAAAAACCCACACCAGGTCCGATTGATCGAACAAAGGTCCGATCGATCGAACTATAGTTCTGGGTGGTCCAATCAATCGAACCTATGCCCGATCGATCGAGCAACCCCTGTTTTCAAAAATTATTTATTTATTTATTTATTGTATTTTACTTAAAAACTCCTTTTTATTAAACTTATTTTCAAGACTAATGAAGCTTGACTTGATGAAGTCAAGTATACCTTAGAGAACTTTAGACTTAATTATTGAGTCAAGTATTATATTAGAATGCTAGATAGATCTTACGACCGTGTAGGACTTAACTTTTGGAATCCTTACACTTTATATGTAACCAACAAAATCAAATGAAATAAACAAAAAACATACTGGCTGTCACGAAATCTTTGTTAGATGTTTTGCTTGATTCTAATGTCATACCCTCAAATGTAGGTATAAGGGTCCAATTTTTTTATTCATATATAATGCAACACCAAGAACTTCGGTAATACTAACATTGAGCATCTCATGGTTACACCGAAAGGGAAGGCTAAGGACATGGACATCTTACAATTGTTTGACTTGTAAGCATCCTTGTCTCTTAATTAATTTGGAAACTTATGCATACTGTTTACATTACCTTCTCTTATCTTAATTGTTCATTTATGTTCAGTTATGTTCATTATGTCTACTATGTTCAGTTATATTTATATTAGTTCAGTTATGTTCAATATGTCCTTTACCTGAATTATGTTGTTCTTGTTTATTGTTATTCGTATTTGGTGATAACATACTTTAGTTACCTTCACATGATGAGCAATTAAGTTATGACCAGTGAATATGATATGCATGATTATATGGTATGTTTCATCATATTATTGACTCATAGAGTTGGCCCTACTGAGCTTGACTCTATGAGGCCCGGCGGCGATGAGTATGAGTTTGTGATTATAAATCACAGCAGTTGGTCCCAATAGGAGTGAGTCGACGCTCTACTGGGTAATCAGGATCACTACCTGATTCCCATCCCGTTTTCCTACTCCCCATCTTGGTAGGATACTAGTGACGTGGATTGCCAATTTACAAGTATATTTCTTGTTATTTATGATTCTTTTACACATGATTCATTATATGCTAACATGCCTAGATATGCTTTTTGATCTCTATTTAAATCATCATGTCTTAACTCTATTTGGTACACCATGCGATTTACTACTTGCTTAGTTTTTGTTGAGTTGTCGTACTTAGGGTGCTACCCTTGATGTTGCAGGAGCAGATCCCGGTCTAGACTCGGTTGTTGTCACGCCTACGAAAGATCTTAAGCAGGCTCCTTCAAGATTAGTTGAGTAGACACTTGATGATGTCTTTTACTAGATATACATGACAGAGCGTCTCACGGTTACGACATTTAGGGATCATGGAGATATGGATTACTTCGTTTATCATGCCATCATATTTTATTGATATATTTGCGTTTATTTTCCTATTGGTGGACATGCATTATTATTATTATTGGTCATTAACCATCCCACCCTTATGCACTTCATTGTATGCACTGTTTACGTAGTAAGCATTAGACACGTAGACTTTCATATGGATCATGTTGAATCCACTATCTATCTATGCATTTTATTATGGAATGACTTAAACAGGTATTCATTGTGTTCTATACTACCACATGTGGCTTATGGGTGTACTTAGCACCTAAGCTTTCCGCAAGTTATATTAAGTATTCCGTGCTTATGGACCTTCCTTGCACGTTGAAATGTGAAAAACTCCCTTGTAGAATTCGTATTTGCCTTAGTGCGATACGGGTTACTACGGGATTACGTGGTGCTTATAGTTATAACGCTAGTCCAACCGGACTACTCTAATCTCGGGCCGGGGCGTGACATTTGAATTCTAATTGATCATTTAGTTTGGAATGGGAAGATAGCAAACCTTCTGTTGATGTTTTAAAGGAAACGCAGTAGGGTATTTGGATTGGACCATGGATGGGCCTTTCATGGAGAACATGGGTGCACTTATAGCTCCCTGTGAAACTACCTGCAACAACTCAATTGCGAAACCAATCAAGGGGGATTAATCTGACAATGAATGCTTGGTACTAGAAATTCTAAGTACAAAATACCTCAACGAGAACATTGGGATCCAGCCCTACTTTCTCACTGAGAAGAATCCCTTCAGAAAAAGAAGCCATCATGCTGCAATAGTAGAAAAACTGTAATAACATGTGATTTTTCTAGTGAAACAGAACAAGCCTAATTGCAGAGCCCTTATATCCAATTTTTGTAAATGATTGAAAGGGATATGTCAGAACCTTCCCATGATCATGTTGACAACTAGTTTCATAGCAGCACCATTTCCAACCTCCCCGAGGTAGAATCTTGACTGTAGAAGACATCAAAAGATCTAAAATTGAGAAAGATAAAGGATAACACATTGCATGTAAAGGTGAAGATAAGCTGACCTTTCCCATGATGTCTAAGAGTGGTCCAACCCTTTCATATAAAGATACATCACCTGTAACATATCAGTTATAGGCTCAGGTCCCAGAAGAATCTCGATTGGTTTCAGGCTTTTAGAAACTAAGCATCTCAAAGGAAACAAATGAGGATATGAAAATAGATGCAGTAACAGGAAAGAAGAAAAGGTTCTGAAATGTTATATTCTGGGACATTATCAAATGTGTATGCAAGCAGTACCAGTGGAAATGCTCAAGAGTATGATCCATTTGCTAAAGTATTCAAACTATGATCCCAGATACAAAATTGATATGGCAGAGACACCAAAGTGTACACAAAATGAAGCATTGGATATGATATGATATGTTACTTATCTAGGTATCATAGATTCAAACTGCTTGGAGATATCCCTATTCCCTAGTCCCTCAGACCCTAAATATATTTCATTGATATTCAAACAAATTGTTTGAATTGAAGAAACTAATCATACCAGAAATCAACTCAACTAAAGAACATTTTATAGCCATACGTGATACGACTAACAGTTTGGCAATAATCAAATGCGAAGTGCTTGTTACCTGCAGTGAGAAATATGAGCTGTCCGTCTTCAGCAGGCTTTTTGGAGCCTGAAACTGGAGCCTATTAAAAAAGCACTACCGTTTGCAATGTAATTGAAAATCATTTGACATATAACAATCATGTTGCAAGATTTATGGGGAAAATGATTTAAGTCTCTTACACTGGTAAAGGAAGAAAATGAGAAAGATAGTTTGTGATAATTCGTCTTACCTCTAAAAACATTGCCCCTGCAGCTCGAATGCGTTTACTAATTAACTTGGCAGTGGGGCCATCAACTGTGGAAACATCTACATACCTGTGAGTGCCCGCCCACATTAAAAAAAATATATGTCAATTGCTGCTAAACGCTAAATTATAATTTAAGGGGATAAGAGAATTCCCTGTTTTATTTTGACACCTGCTCTTATAGCACAACCAAGTTTGGAGGCAATTTGAAAATGCATCTCTAGTGGTTGAGATAATCATTATCATCATCAAAGCCTTGTCCCAACTAATGTATCAGTTAAATGTCTTAAAACATGCACCAATTTCAGATACGATTGGCAGCTGTTTTCTTAGTCCCAAAATAGGGTCTGGGGGCATTTTAGTGTATCTATTTTAACAAATGGGATGAGGCTGCGAGGACTACGTTTAGCAAATGACCAAGGGCTTCTCTGTAAAGCCCAACAACTTAATTGAAGACATGTGCGCATGCAGAAATCAGACTTTCATTTGTTGTTGCAATCCATGGATGCACCATACACCATGAATCACACTGGTCATATGATTCTAGCACCCACTTGAGGACTTCTTTGCCCATAGAAAGACATCTGCAGGTTAAACATTTCAAACACTACATGTGCAATCATGTCTTCCAAATGCAAGGCAAGGGTCAGTCAACTGTCCTGCATCCTGTAACTGGTGAGGACATTTATGGTTAAAGTTGAACCCAGCAAATGTACGGTCTAAGTAAAAAATTTGTACTACGTCTCAGTTTCTTAAAACATAGCTGCACTTGTAGCTGCCTCCCCAGTCTGTTTTAATATTTCCCCTATCTTCTGCCCTAAAGGGACTATAAAAGTCTGTTACTGACATACAAGACGGATTCATGTCCAATAAACTTCATTTGTACTATCCTATGGGCACCCCTCAAACATCATAGTTGTTATGCATATGATGAGATGGCCTCTCCATTTTCAATGACTTTGTCAAACTATCTTTAATGTAGGTGATCATGCTTCTCAAGAACATGCTTATATTTGATTATTAAGATAACTGAATAAAATCAGACAAATTACATCTTTTGTCACTGAAAACAAGAATATTCAAATAAGCATGTTGTGGGGATTACATCTTTTTCTGGCGTAAAAGATACTGCCCTAAGATTTCTTTTCTTTTCTTTTAACTTTGGCTAGGGAGGACTCAAAACTTGCACTCTCATCCCTTACTAAGATTTCTTTTCTTTTCTTTTAACTTTGGCTAGGGAGGACTCAAAACTTGCACTCTCATCCCTTACTAAGGGCATTTAGTGTCCATAGTTAGCTGAGCTACAGCAAGGACCTTGTCCTAAGAATATCTTTTTACTTGACTAAACTCCTCTTTTATAGCCAAAAAAAGGACTCCTGTAATGAAGGCAGCACATAAAATAATACCCTTTTCCTGGACCCATTCCATTTGCAGCTCCATTTTCCCCACAAGCAACATCCACCTAAAATGAAAGACAGGTGAACAATTAGTTATTCTGAACAACTAATGCAGACAGAAATTAAAACATAGATACACACCGCACTTTCAGGATCAGCAAGCATGGCAAATGTCACATCACAAGACGATGCAACTTCCTGTGGGGAAGGTTTATATCTACAGAACGAAGAACAAGGATTGGTGTCAAATTATAGTTGTGTAGAGAATAAATATACTAAAATCAGTTGAAAAGAAACACAGCCCTTTCAAAGAAAAGCATGACAACTAGAACTTTGCATTGTCAACAGTTTTAAAGGTGCTCATGAGCCACACTGACCCGATCTCAGCTCACATGGGGATGGATTTTGGCCGCACTGTGCTTTGATCATGTTGTCCCCACTCCCCAGCATTGCCACCAGAGACCACAACTCAATAAGCAAGTAGGTCAGACTAATTCAAAATTGATGGGTCTCCCAAACGGGCAAAAAGTGATTGCTAATTATGTATTTCAAGCGTCTTGATGTGTAAGAAATTGTTCATCATCGTAATCTCCATTAAAGTTTACATGAACAAATTAATTTCTCACCAATTAGAGATCAAGAGTTAACCAAGTCAAATTAGGAAAGTCGGGCCTAATTTGATCATGAATCAGGTATGATCAGGAACCGAGTCTGGTTTCACCATAAATTAAAATAGAAGTAGTTTCATGACCCATTAACCAAGTACATGGCCGGGCTGAACAGACTTGAGTGAGTTACTAGTAGACCAGCCATGCTTTCAAATTATGGATAGTAGATATAGCAACAAAATTATTACTTACTTTGCCCCCAAGCTGATGAGATGATCACATTTGCTTTTGGTTCTATTCCAAACAGTTACATTACATCTGCATCAAGTGACAATGTCAGTCAACAATTAAACTCTTAAATTATGTGTCACAGACTAAACGGCTGATGCTTTAAGTAGTTAAGTGCTGAAGACAATCTGGCTTCTACTTGTATTCATCAGTCATCGGTAATCAATATACATTCTCCGATCTTCTTGGATACAGAAAAATTCTAAAATATAATATGACATTTTTGTCCTCAAGATCATAACTAAGTTGCATATACTCCTATGGTCCTACCCATAGCAATCGTTTTTCAACTAGTACTCAATATACATTTTTGTTCATCTAAGAAAAAGTTTTGATAGTTCCACTACTGAAACTCTTTGACCTGGGTCCATTCATGCAAAAAATTATACCATTTGTCTAAATTAATGCAAACATTTACTTTAAAAGAAACTTCTTCAGCCGGGAACAAGAACTAAGAATCTAGAAACAATTGTAATGAATCTAACGTAATCATCGTCTTAGCTTTATCCTATCAATCAAGGGCTGGCATGCTAATGAATCTAATCTCTAATCACAAAGCTACAACTCTTTCGGAAAATGATAGCAAAAATCCAGTAGCTTACCAAGCAACCTCCCTTGTATATCCAAAACAACTTCCACAGACATGTTTCTTATTTTTTGGAACAGTAAGAAGAAACAATTACCCATATAAACTCAAAGCAAGATACTTCAACAAAGTAATAAAGGAAAATTGTCAGTCAGAGACATAAAGTAACATACCCAGCCTTTATGAGGTTTTGTGCCATTGGAGAACCCATAATGCCGAGACCGAGAAAGCCAACATGTGCAGGAAACTCATCTACAAAAGATACAAATGAGAAGCTTCCAAAGGAAAAAAGAAAAAAGAGAGAAAAAGAACACAAAGTACTTATTTACAGGTGGACCATTAAATTCAGATGTTCAATCCCAGAAGACAGGCATGTATGCAGAGAAGTCAATAGTGTTTTAGGCATCATACTAAATGATTAGCCAAAACTCAATGAAAGTGAGAGCGTTGATGAGAGAAACATTGGATGAGGTGACACGTAATGTTAGTGTGTGTGATAAAAATTAGTTAAGGTGACATGACTTTCTGGCAATTTTTTGTACAATGAGTTTAGGGAATTACTGCAATTCCCCTGTGCTTATGTCTATATATGCTTTTTTCATCTCCTGGAAGTATAATGAATTTGTTCAGTCCACTATAGGAGCATAACTCCACAAAATAGAGAAGGGCATGAAAACAAAATCAAATGTGCTAGTTGCGAAACACAATATAAACAAAAAGAGAAACCCAGCCAGCACATTGCATTATGACACCGATAAAATGAAAATACACACTGAGTTTATCCAGTGCACCACACTCAAACTAGATCGCTTGCATCATCCTTGATGACTGGAGACTCTTGGATGAATCATCAGAAGCTTCCAACAATCAAGAATTTACTTGTACAAGCAGAAAGGCATTCAACAGAAAATTCAGTTATCCCAAGTCAAGAACTAAACTTAAAGTGCAAATAGAGTAAAACCCCAAAAACACTAAATCAAACAAAACGACCAAAATGGAAATTGCATAGTTGTTATTCACTTAACTTAACTAGGGTTGAAGCATGAATAGAATGAGTTTAACTGAAGAACTGTGTGGTCATTCAAACACACCCAGAAAATAAAACTTAATAAACAGCAATGAAAAATGTCAATACATCACTTATTTGGGTTTGAAGCATGAATGGAATGTGTTTAATCGAAGAACTGTATGGTCATTCAAACAGATTCAGAGTATAAAACTTATTAAGACATGGAAAAATGTCAATACAAGCTATGTTGCAATCATGATGGTGGATTGCCAACACACTTTTGGTTGAGTGGTGATGAGTGTGTTGGCACTTCAGACATGCTCCATGGGTCTTCAAGTTTAAAGTATCACTCTTGATCAGTGGTTCAACTTAGAAAGAAGAAAAAAGAAAATAAATTTAAAAAAAAAAAACATGAGGGTGGATTTGCATTGTGAAAGGAAAAAAAGAAAGAAAGAAAGAGAGAAAGAAAGATGTTAAAAAGGAAAAGAGACTAAGATGTTAAAAAGGAAAAGAGACTATGTATTGGAAGTGAACCTTTGGCTGTTGAATTGGAGACTTGAGATGAAATGGGTGTGAAGGTAGAGGAAGAAGAAATTGGCCTGTGGAAAAGTAGAGATTGTGGGGTTCTAAGATGGGTGGAAATGGGAGGGAGGAAGGTTGAGCAGAGTGCCATGGATGATGGGTTTGCAGGGGATGGGAGAAGAAATGAGAAGGACATGTGGCGGGTCTTGAGAAGGGAGCCTGCAAAGGTTGCTGCCATGGCTTCCAGACAGAACAGATATGGAGAAGAAAGGTATAATAGATGGATGTCAGGGGATAAGGGGCCTAGGCTTGCAGACAGGTCAGGTCGGGTCTGAACGAGTTGGGCTGAGTTAGTTTGTGGGTTGATTATACGGGTTAGCTATTCCCAACCTGCAACTACTCAGTTTATTGAGTCCCAACCTCATGGGTCTGCAAAAACCTGACCCATGAAGCCCATTTACGGCCTTAAATTGTTTTTAGAGTCCCAAATCCTCTGAGTGATTTCCCTCGGGTGGACCAATCACCATCCGTTACATCACCATCTGGCAAACACTCATATAATCCTAATTCAATTTTATAGTCCTACCAGTCACATGTGGGCCCACCTTTACGAGAATTTTTTTTTTGGCTGACACTATATCTTTTGCACGCCATCTTCCTCACGTCCTCAAAAATCTCAATTATTCAGAATCAATGTCTTATGAATTGGCTCTGGACCAAATTTTATTGAAATCAAAGTTAATCCCACCATTAATCAAATGAAATGAAACCATTTGCTTAGATGCAGTCAACCTAAAGGTGGGCCTGTGTCCGATTAGAGTAAAATCTAGCCCAACACAATACAATGTGGGCATGGTTTTGAATACTCTGATTTTCATCAGTGGGACCCAATAATGATTATGTGACTGATGGATTATTATGAATTTCCGAAATCTGACTGCATGAGACTAACTGAGATCCAATAGATTCTTCATGGGTTATTTAGTTGATTGCTTGGGCAAGGGTAGCTTCTTTCCACATCAAATGGACATCCCATCATGATTTTTTATTGGCATGGAAGGTCCAAAAATGTTGTGAGATGGGACCTTTTGGACTCGGTGACAATGACTGTAACAAGTTCTTCATTTGAAAGAGTAGAACTCATGGACACGGTTTTTTGCGTAGTTTTATTTGTATTTCCAGTTAGATAAAGCATACTTTGCTGACAAGCAGTTTTCCAAAGTGGAGATAATGTTATATTTACCAATTTTTTATATTTATTTGACTGGAATCTTCTTTGTTAGTTATTTTTAATTGTCTTCTTCTTTGAGATGAGTGGAAGTTAGATGACTCTTTAATTAGTTACTGCTATTTACCCAAGACATTCTAGTATACATTAACTCTGCTTATGGAGTTCTCTATGCACTACTTGTAGAAATGGGAGGAATAACACTTGAAAGCTCTCAGTTTGATGAGCGTCAAAATGAAACCAAGATGAGTGAGTTGTAAGTTTCTTTATTTCTTTTTGTGTTGATTCTATTTCCATGCCTTTCTGTATTTCTTATATTTAAATGGTAAAGGTTAAAAATTAACGTGTTTAGCTTAACATGATAAAAGAACCATGCGAAATATTTTCCAACAGGGGAGACAGGGGTCCCATCCAAAAACTGAGACTCCCCTGAATTTCACTGCAACCCACTGTTGGATGGGAACGTTCGCATGCAGACATTGCTGTAGGAGAAAATTCCTCTTCAAATTCTTTAATCAAAATGGTAAAGAAAATTTCTATGGATTGCTATAGGCTTCAATCCAGTGGACGCGATTTTTTTACGACATATGATAAAGTTTCTGAGAGTTTCAATGCAATGGGGTTGCAGGAGAACCTGCTCAGAGGCGTTTATGCAAATGGGAGATACATGCTTGGCTATTGTATTCTCTTGTTCTTTTTTTATTTTCCCCCGTTTTTATATGAAGTGGATGACAAATACTTTGTATGGTACTCTTCAAGGGTTTAAGTAGCCCTCCAAAATTCAATGGAGAGGAATTGTGCCCTTACTGCAAAGGTTTAGATGTAATTCGGCAAGCGCAGTCTGGAACTGGCAAAACTGCAACATTTTGGTCTGAGATTCTACAGCAGCTTGACTATGAGCAAGTTAAATGCCAGGCTTTGGTTCTTGCTGCTACCAGACAACTTGCTCAACAAATTGAAAAGGTCACGGGGGCCCTTGGAGACTATTTTCAAGTGAAAGTCCATGCTTGTGTAGGTGGAACTAGTATACGTTAGGATAAGCGCATCCGTTCAAGTGGTTTTCATGTTGTTGTTGGCACATCGGGACGTGTTATTGACATGATGAGAAAGAAATCTCTCTGACCTGATTACATTAAAATATTCCTGATTACTAAATGTTTGTATTAGATGATGCGGATGAAATGCTTTCAAAAGGTTTTAAAGATCAGGTATTCTAGTTCTCTGAATCCTCATACTTGTTTGCTCTGTTTTTCTATTGTTATTTTTAAGCTTTTCCTGACCAAACTATTAGCCTGAACCTTTTTGTTTTTTGTCCTTCTTTCCTCTTAATCAGTAGTTTACAAGAGACTACTTTTTTCATTATTGCCATCACTCGCCGAATGAACTGAGTATGTTTGACCTCATCAGAAGTTTACTAGAGACTAATTCTTTAATAGCATCGGCCGTTAGCACTTGTCAAATGCCTTGGCTGTGTTTGTCCTCATGAAATATAACGCTTGTGGTTCTCATGGACCTACACAGCCATCCTCTATTGGGAAACTGTACCCAAGTAGTCATACTTGAAATTTTATCCAGGGAGGGATTTCATTTTGGAACAAAACTCACTCTATGTAGTGCCTCCAGCCAATGAGTTGAAATGGGGTATGACGTGGTTTCTTTTGCACATCTGTTTCTCATGCTGGCTTTAAGTTGCTTGTGTATACTGATATCTTATAGACGATACCATCGTGCTAGTTGTTCTAATCATTGATTTGTGTATCAGATCTACAAAATTTTCCAGCTCCTTCGATCAAAAGTTCAAGTGGGGATCTTTTCTACAACAATGCCCCCAGAAGCGCTGGAGATCACTCAAAAATTTTATGAAAAAGCCGGTTAGGATCATGGAGCGTGATGAGCTAATTCTAGGAGGGTATCAAACAGTTCTATGTCAATGTTGAGGAGAAACAGAAGCTTGAGACCTCTGTGAACTATGTGAGACTTTGACCATCACTCGGAGTGTCATTTTCGTGAACGCTAGCCACAAGGTCGACAGGCTGACTAATAAGATGACAAGTCGAGACCGCACAGTATCTGCGACGCATGGTGAAATGGATCAAAACACATGGGACATCAGCATGCGCGAGATTCATTCTGTATCATCGTTTGCGCTCATCACCACTGATCTTTTCGCTCGTGGGATAGATGTCCAACAAGTCTAACTGGTCTCAAACTATGATCTGCCAACACAACCGAAGTACTGCCTCCATCGTATTGGTCGTAGTGGACGTTTCGGGAGTAAGGGAGTGGCAATCAACTTTGTGACACTTGGGGATGAGAAGATGCTGTATGACATCCAAAGGTTTTACAACGTGATGATACAAGAGCTAACGTCAAATGTGGCTGATCCCCTGTGATAAGGTTTTTTCTCCACTGCTTGTTGAGCTGCTTTTGTTTCTTTCTTTCTTGAGGTTGCTTCAATCTCCTTTAAGATTCAGTACTAGCTTTTGGTAATTTTGTACTAATTGAAATGTTTCATGTGGGGTTCACATTTGCAATGTTGGGTTCCATCCGTTCCATTTCAGGCTGTGGCATCTGTACGTGGAGAGCCTGCCATTGTTGTTGTTATTATTGCTTCTTTTTTTTTTTTGCAAAGTTGCATCTAAGGGGTTTTTTTCTGGTTAGATTTGGTTTTTTTTTTTTTTGGGGAAATGGAAATAATGAAATATTAAAGGAAGAAAGGAGAATACAAGGACTCCTCTTTAAAAAGGAAAAGAGAGACAAAAAGGTATAAAAACATTATACCAAAACTAAAATTACAAAGTGAGAGCAACTAAATCATAAATCCTATCCACTCCTTGCTTAGCTAGCGAGTATCCAAAACCATTGCCAGACCAACCCATATGCTTAAAGATAACTTGAAACGAGGATGACAAAGCTCTAATTTCATTCATGTAAAATTGAAATTTTCATGGAAACATAACTATAGACGGTACCTATGAAATAGCATTAAGAGAATACTTTTTACCACTAAACTTGATTGAGAATAAGAAGAGAAAATTCAAATAGCTTCCACGATGGTTAGAGCCTTTGCCTTATTAGACTTCATACAACCCATATACTTTGAAAACAAAGCCAGCACAATACCTTCACTATTACAGAGCACTCCTCCTATGCTTGCCGGCTCAGGTTTTTCCCCAGCTGCCCAATTTAACATTAGACTTAAGCACACTTCTAAGAGGAGGATTCCAAAAAATCACCTTTTTAGCCTTCTTAACTCTACATAATAAAAAAGCCTCCCAATTATGTAACGCACCATCAACTTATAAACTGTCAAATTTACTCTTAAAAGCAACTCAATTGGCAACTCGTGCAACTACAAAAACAACAACTCCTCCGCTGATGATGATGACCCTCTAAACACTCTATCATTTTTCTCTTTCCAAATTGACTATAAGATAGCAAAACGAATGAGTCTCCAAAGAACCGACCCACACAAAAGAAAAACTAAAGCACCTCCATGATTCAAACATTCCTACCAAAGACCCTATGCTACACCAGGGAACACCACATTGCATAAGAAGCCTATACCATAAAGAATGAGCAAACTCACAATGCACAAACAAATGATCCATTGTCCCCTTTCTTTTCTGCACATCGCACATAAGTTTGAAATAGCTTCGGAAGCAAAGCCTTTCCTTTTTAGATTTTTAGTCGTAGAGACCTTCATGAGATTGTGAGCCATGCAAAAGCCTCCAACCGAGGTGAAGCCAAACCCTGCCAAACTAAAAAGGAAGGAACATTGACTTCTGGTATGCCTTGCCTTCCAACACCCTGTAAATAGACTTGCATGAAAAAACACTAGAAAGACTATGCTTGCAGATACGAGAATTTGCTACATCCATGCAAATGAAAACATTAGAGAGAAGATTGATCAAGACTCAAACTCAGACTCATCAAACAATTGCAAGGTTCTCCTAAAAGACATATTCCATGACCACTAACCTCCCTTCACCCATACAATAATCTTTAACAGAAGCCCACTTCTTGACCACCACTCCGAATAACCTAGGGACAGATAAACACAAGGGGCTTACTCCTACCCAATCATCAACCCAAAAATGAAATTGACTTCCTTGCCCCCCTTTAAAGCCTAGTCCACTCCCAAACATCTCCCACCCACTCACAGAATACAGATTGCTAGCCCTCAAAATATTACCCCACAAACTTGACACATGAGACCTAGGAACTTTAATAGGGTCCCAACCCCAATCATTGTCACCACATTTTGCAGCAATAACTCTCCTCCATAAAGCTTCTCGCTCCTCCCCCTATCTCCACTACCATTTAGCCAAAAGAGCTCAATTTTTTCGGATTAGATTTCAAGTGATTTCAGGTTGATACTTGGTTTAGAATACAAAGTGTGGCTTTGGTTAAGTCATTAAGTTTTGTTTTATTTTCCAATAGCAAGCGGGAACTTGTTTTGGTGTCACCTAGGTCACCAGAGCCTTGATATCAAAGCCCCAATAAAACCCCAAGGATGTTGACTGGGGATGGCAACAGGTTGGGCTAAACCCTGATCTGCACCGGTCATGAATGACCCATTTTGATGGATTCATGTTGTGATCCCAAACCCACCCTCTGGTGCGTAGTCCAATCTTTGATAACTATTCTGATATACTACCATAGGGTTAGAAAAAAATTGGCATTTTAGAAAGTATGGGTTTTTTTGAAATATAAATTCTTTATTAGTGTTTGTTTGCCATTTATGTATGTAATAGGAAAATGGCTTTTACATATGAAAATATTATAGGTGCAAGTGTTCCACAAGTTAAATATATTACAATATTTGTCAAAATCATCATTTTCACAAATAAATTAGTATATCCAATGGTTTTAGATTTATTTGGGATTTTAGAATTTTTCATAAATTTCTCAAAATCTATGAAGGATTAAGATATAAAACTTTATATCTTGAATCGTTTGGATCATGAATTGGGGCCCTGTAGAAGTCCAAAAAATTAGATCTATAGGTTAAAACACAAATTACTTAAAATCTATAAAAATTTAAGATAATAATCTTGAAGATCTTTGGGTTTGTTAGTTTAACATACACGGTTTGGATTACAAATACAGGCCCACAGCAGTTTAGAAAAATAAAAGCCTTTAAAAAAACCACTTTGTAACTCAACTTAGGCTTTTCATTCGCGGGGGTGTGATTCACTTTCACACATCTTTAGGTGTGAAAATTTTTGTATGTAAATGGCAAGTTTTTACACGCTAATTCCATACTTCATTTAGGGGTCGTTTGTTTTTTCCATTTACATATGTAAATACTACACATGAGAAATGGTTTCATACATTTTATGTTTGTTTGCAACTTTTACACATGTGGTGTGTAAATTAGATATGATTTTGATGTGTAAAATGTATGGAAAAAGGGACTCTCCATTAGACACCTGATGAGGTGTGAATCTGTTACACACCAACTCCAAATTGGCACGCTACAGTAGTTCAACGCCCATGACGACTTTTATTTTATTTTTTTTAAATTTTCTGGTGGTCACAATCAAGATCTGAACCATCCAGAGTGTTTAGAATGCCCAAAACGGCTATAAAACAAATTTTCAGCCGTTGGATCATCTTAAATTGTGAGATATTAATGCGTAAATTCTGATCGTTAATCTTCAATGCTGGAATTTCCTGGGCCCCATTTTCACGATCCGGACCGTTCATCTAGTTCAAAAGGCCATTTTCAGCTATGCTGTCAAATTTCAGTAGTTGATTCAAAATGGATCTTGAGATATCTTCAAAAAACATATCAGCCATTGGATACAAACACTATTGTTACAAAGTGTTGAACAGGCAGTTCACTTTCTTCAAATTTCTGGATCATCATAGAGTCAAATTCAAGATCTGAACCGTTGAATCTCTTTAAAAGACAAAACACGAGTAGTAGATTAAATTTCAACCGTTGATTTTTCATATATTGTGAGATATTTACAAAAAATGATAGACCTTTTGATCTTCAATTCTAATTTTTATGGACCTCTTTTTTCTAATCCAAACCGTTGATCTTCTTCAAAAGGCCAACAATGCTTATTATATTAAATATCATCACTTGATTCATTATGGATTTTTCAAAATTTGCGAAAAACCATAAAAAGACGTAGAAACCATTAGTGCAATAAAGATTCACATTGAAAGAGGTGTGAAAATAACAAACAATAAATTATTTTTCACATGTGAATCATTTAAACATGTAAATCATTTACATATGTAAAGTATTTTCACATCACATATGAAATTAACAAATGACTCCTTATGTACCACATGCAAATAAAAATTAATGATGTTTAGCATTATGCATGGAAATCATTTACACCTCAAATTTATGAACATGGTCATAAGCAAGGTGGTGGCGGCCACGGTGAAAAGCAGCCAAAACCTGAATTAGCCCTGAATGAGCTGAATTTGACTGGGATTGAAATTTACAAGCTGTGTCTGGAGTTCGGACGTGTCAGAACCACTCTCTCTCACTGCCTTAAATTTCGTGAAAAACGGCGGCCCATCAGCGTCTCTCTCTCTCTCTCTCATTTTTGTGTGGCTAGGGCTGTACCCGGTAATAAGTCTATACCATCAATAAGCACAGGCTTCCCTCACCAGGATTTCCTGTGATAAGATCCCTCTGAAGGGAATTTGAGCTGTTGTATACTGTATTCCGGTGAAATGAAAATGAAAATATGTTATGATTGTGCAGTGATGGCCAAAATAGTGATGAGTGGAACACTGATAATTCACAAAGCGACATTAGATTGATTGAATGAGGCTTCCAGGTCAATGACAATTTAAGAAAACATGAATTGATTTCATCCCTGCCCAAATTTAAACAGTTTTTTTGTTTTTGTTTTGGGAAAGTCCAAATTTAACTAGCTGGGGTGAAGGTTTTACCACTCTGGGATGAGAAAAATATTCTGCATCATAGTAAAATCCATACTGTGGGCGTTGCCATGTGATCAATAATGTGATTAACAGTCTTTTGCTCTATTCAGTTGTCAGTAGTGCCTAAGTGAAATGCGGGAACCCAATCAGTTTATCAATCAGGTTGATATGTTGAACTGAACTCAAACTGGAAGCTCAAGTGTCAACCCACAGCTCAAATTACAAGTTCGGAGTGTCGGTTGAGTTTGGAGGTTAAATCTTAACCGACCTGGAGGGCATAGAAGTAAAAATGGTCTATCCAAAACCTGATTCCGGGGTTAGGGTTGGGTTTGGGGGATTGGTTCGACCCCCAAGAAATGGTGTATGTTTGAATGAGAATGACACAGGAGGTCATGAAAACTTCCACTAAGTGTATGAACTCTTATTAAAGTGAAATTAAAAAAAATCCATACATGAAGAGAGTGTTCATTTTGAGTGGCTTGAATTTTCTATAGGCAGGTGTCATTGTGGAGTTCTTTTCCTTCAAGTCAGGCTTGGCGTATCTGATTGGGACTCCATCCTTTTATGGTTTGTTTTCTGGTTTTGCTGCTCAAAATTTGCTCCCAGATACCCACGCTATATCTTCATCCACCGCCGTTCCCCATTTTTTTGTTTTCTTAATTGAATTTGAAAGAAGTGCCCGTATTGAATATTCTGTGGCACCTTCTCGATTACCATGTCGGCGCATTTAGTAAAGCATCCATGAATATTAGCTGTCCATTGCCTGGGGTCAAAGATGTTAATCTTTTCAAAACTCTCCCCCTTCAGCTTTAGTGTGGTTCTATATTAGCAAATAAGCAAGTCAATGACAACAACCTTTCCTTGTAAGTTCTTTTTATACTGCAACAACACATAGGGTTGTAAATGGGTACCTAATTTTTTGATTATCTGAAGGTTCCAATCCGTTAATAACCGAGTTTGAATCCTTATTTAGAAACTGATAAGTAAATGGGTCTAGGTATGGTTCTTATTTTTGGACCTGTGACATAAATGGTTCCGGGTCCGATTCAGCTTTGGTTCCGGTCTGTGGACTCGAGCCCCGATATATTATCCCAAATTTTGAGTTTTTTTTTAAAAATTAGCTTTTTTCTAAAGCATTCTTTACATAAATCCGAACCCAAACCCGCTCCAAGAAATGGTTCCGGTTCCAGGTCTATCAACTTTTTAATGGTTCCAGCTCCGAATCCAGGAAATTGGTTTCGAGAACTGGTTTCGGTTTCGATTCCAGGTCTATCCTCTCATTAACAGTTCCGGTTTCGAGTCTACCGTGGACCCGGACTGGAATTGACCCATTTACAACCCTAACAACACACCACCAACTATTTTTTTTAAAGAAACGATTCTCAACGGGGAAGTATCCTTCATTTTTTTCTGATAACTTAGGGTTTCTCTCACGAGCCCAGCCTTAGGACCTCTGGCCTTTGGCCCAAGGGTTGAATCTCAACTGGGAGTATCCTCCAAAAAACTTGCTATCCCCAATTAAAAGGTTTCTAATTTCTTTTATTTCTTGGCTAGAGATAACAAAACAAGTTCCAAAGGGATTGAACACACTAACAATGAAAACTAAATCCTGATTCCTCCTCCCCTACGAACACCCCACTGTGCTCTTCGTGCCCATAAAAACCTCTCTTTTAAAGGTTAAACTATATAAGGAAGACATTAATTTATGCAAATTGTTCATAATGTCCAGAAAGAATTAAGTTGTCGGCTAGGCGGCATATATATAGAGAAGTCATCTCAAGCTTCCATAGAAAAGCTGTGCACTGAAATTAGACTTTTCTTGACCCAAAATGGTTGCTTCAATTAGCAAGTCACAAGATCAAAGCATGGCAAGAAGTTCAAAGGCTACAAAAGAGCCGGGTTTGAACAGGAACTTGCACCTCCATAAGCCATTTCCTGTCAGTTGAGAATTTGTCGGTACATGAAAACTGATGGAATATGTTAACAATCAACTAAAAAATTGGGACAAAGTCGAAACTTCTTTTCAAGTTGTTCATTTATCTACCAAACTAAGTTGACAAACACATTTAGGACTTTTATAACTCTAAAAAATAGTTAATTTTTCTTTAGGCCTAGCTTAATCCCTAGAACTCAGTTGCCTTGCACTCAATTTACCAATAACTTAAATTACCTGCAATCATGCTTTACTGTAATTGGTGATTGCAAAGAACAATAGCGAGTAGCACAGGTAATCCATGATAGATGTGAGTGGTCCTCATGACCACAAGTTTAATGTTGTTTGGGCCCCACGTGTTAGTCCACTAATTTTAAGATGCTTTTCCCTTTTGATTTTTGGTAGTATAACTTGAATTTAATTTTTGTAAGCCCTCAATTAAGAATTTTGTTTGATTGATATTTGACAAAATTAAAGAAACTTATACTTAATAGATTTTTTTGATAGGAAAAAATCTTGTTACGGCTTATCTATAAAAGTGGTTTTCTAGAATGACGGCTTGGCCCAATAGTAAAAGTTTATTGGTAGCATCCTGGAAGACGCGGGTTCAAATTAGGAAATAGCCTCTTCCAAATGAAGGTAAGGCTGCGTACATCTTGCCCCGCGATGCGAGAGCCTTGTACATTGAGCCGCCCTTTTTTTTAATCTATAAAAGTGGTTTTCTGGTCCTCTCTATTAACCTATCAGATCTGCAAAGTACTTACAACTCTCACGCATCTTGGAGTGGGTGATAAAGGAGATAAGAGAAAACGTGATTTGAGAGAGGCGATCTGCTCGTCATCAAGATCATGGCCCAAGGTATGCATTTGTTCTTTGAGATTATCTATTATTTAATGTAAAAATCTAGATCCATAGGTTTACTGTTTTGTTACAAACCATACTAGATCTTATAATCCATACTCATGAACCCTACCTAAAGCATAAACCAGGTTCCGTTTAACAAGATCCAAACGGGACATTAGAAAATTGGACTGTGACAGAGCCTAATCCCATATCAAATCAAAACCTGCAGCAAATAGTTTTCTTCTTACAATGAAGGATTTGAATTATCCCCCACTCTTTCTTCAAACTTTGAACAGAAACATCAATGTTAATAACCAAAGTTAGAAACCTTTACCAGGCATCTAAATCCTAACATATGTGAAAAGTTTCAATTGCTATCCAAGGAATACAAATGTATTACAGTGGTGAAAGAGGCAAGCGCAAAAGAACTGAAACTTGGAGAATTCTAATGTACACAGAGCAGCCTCTGAAGATCTTAGAGTTAGACTCTCAGGCATAATAAATTTCTCTACATCAAATTGAATAGAAAAAAGAAATAGGAAATTCAGTGAAATTTCTAACATATATATAGTTCTTGCTATTAATTGCAACCTATACTAAGAGCATCAGAAACACTAGTTAAATCCCAGAACCATCTAAAGCTGCAATAACCAGATTCAAATAGAGGCAAACATCAAGAAACCACCCCTAACCCACCTGAAATTCATTAAAAGGAAGATAAAAAAAAAAATACCCTAACCCACCTGAAGAAAACCAAGGTGGGATCTTAATCAGATCGACACATAAATTTCCATCATGCAAAAGGCTTTTATGATGGAAAAATAGGTGATAGCAGGAAAAACAAGTAATAGCCAAAATCATGAAACTTCTACCACCGAAATGACAGCAAATAAGTCCCATAAGAACTAAACAAAAGGGAAAAAAGAATACCTTGAATGGCCCAAAGACTAGCAATTTGATGCTCAGTTTCAGAATTTTCATCATACAGAAAGCCCAAAGAAATTTTCATCATACATACTTATAGATGAATGCTTAAAAAGAGATTGAGAGAGCAAAGCCAGGAATTGCAAAATTTTCTTTAATCAAAAGGTCTATTACAAACAAGCAAAAATGAAAGAGCAAGCTTTATCAGATCATTTTCTTCATGAATCATCATCACCCACCAAGCCCAACTCTGTATGTGTGTGGGGAGAGAGAGAGAGAGAGAGAGAGAGAGAGAGAGAGAGAGAGAGAGAGTCACAGAACTTTCTGAGAGAACACAGAGAAAAACAACTCAAATCATCAAATCTTGTAAGACTCAAAAACAAATGATTCTATGGTCCTGGTGAAACCATCTTTACGTCTCAAACACAAAACAGAACCCTTTAACGGTGAAAGGTGGGAAAAAAAAGGAAAAAGACCCAGGCAAGTGAGCACAAGAACCCCAGAAATCACCACCATCCATAGAGTATTTGGTTGTATCTGTCCTTAAGCCACCTGACACTCTTCCTGAAAGAGCCCTTCATCTTCCCCTCCACAGCATATACCTTGTAGCTTGCAACCCTTTTCTTCCTCTGCAGCTCAGAGTCATTAAAGCTCCAGCGTTTGGAAGATGATGATCCACCACTGGCCTTCCCTTTCTTTAATTTCATCGCTTTGGGCATCTGGGTCTGTGGGGCAGATGCATAAGAAGCACTGTAGCATCTGAAATCTTGCAAAGCAGAGGGAGTTGGCACGCTGCCATAGGACCCCATCTGCGTCCTCCCATCCCCACAAGATTTGGATCTGAAATCTTCCATTCAGAGAGAGGAGAAACAGGGGAGCATGTGAGGGGTATCAACGGGGAGAGAAAGAAGAAGAGGAAGAAGACAAAGGTGGGTGCGTTTCTGAATTTCTAGATTGGAAACAGCAACACAAGTGGGTTGTTAATTTTGGTTTGTTCTTTGGTTCTTTCTGGCTCTTCCTTCTTTTATGTTCCATGCCCCCTTGGTGGCGTCGACGGCGAAATTCACCGTCCATTCAGTTTGCGAAACTTTGACCGCTGGATGCAGGTGAAGGCTTGATTCTTTACTTAGAATCTTTTAAATTCTCCTCTAAAAATTTTAAAATTATCCATTAAATGCTTTCTTGTACTTGAGTATGTAGAGATTTTACAAATAAAAAATAAAAAACTAAAATTCTATAGATTTCAAAAGTCATTTAAGGCCTTTGGAGTTTTTCTATATAAATTTAACATTTACAAATATCAAGAGATAAAATATCGCATTATTATGTACAAAAAATTTCAATAAGGCAAAATCTTTCTAGAAACTCTAAGTAAAGAAATAAGCCTTGGCTTGAAAATTGAATCCATAATGCCACACGGGAAAATGTGTTTTTTTTATTAAGTGCAAAGTCCTCATAAAATAATAATATGTGCTAAACATATATTACTTTCTCATGTGAGGTACAGTCTCGTATATGTTTCCGAGGTAGTTTTGATGTGGGTGAGTTTAATTTACTTGTGGGCAACTCAACCTTCATTTTAAAAAGTTCATTAACATATTTAAATCGGACACTTGCGTTGGTATTAGCATCATCAATTCATTTTTGTTGTTGGAGACTCATTCCGTCCTTGTAGGGTTCTCTTTTATGAGTTTCACTATCAACTTATTTGGGCAATTTACTTATAACTTATTGTGAAGTAAAATGTCAATTCAATATACAAGAAAAGAAGCAAGTAATAAATATTAATTTCAAAAAAGAAAATCTTCTTTTAAACATGTTCATAAAGTATAAATAGAGTGAAATGCTCGGTTGGATTGATCAATGTGTAAAAAATAAGTTTGATTTCAATGAGCAGTGTTTTACTACGTTGATTAACACGATGGAGTATAGCTTTTCAAGTGGATAAAAAAAGGGTCTAGTAGAATGATTGTCTTGGATCAAATGAAGGTCAGCCCCACATAGGCTGACAAGAAGCCATGTAAATGAGAAATTGAATCCAAATATCAATATAGAAAAAATGAATCCTTACTTGAGTGGTAAGAGACGCAATTTTTTCCTGACTGTACAAGGATCGAATCATATGTAAACCACCTATTCCTGCCTCTGCGAGCTCCCTTCTTATTTTTGTGAACTTTCTTTCTGCGTGTGTGCACTCCTTAACCACTTGAGTGGACTATCTTTTCATGTATATGGATTCTTTGTTGGGTTTTAATTCCATTGGGTGGGTGAGTAATGTAGGAATCTAATATTAATATAGGTTAAGGTCCCAACAAATATTTTTTATATGTAGTCAAAACAAACAATTTGGAGGTGCTTGGTAACAAAATATTTTAAAAGATTATATGATATTGTATGTTACATTATAATATAATTTACCTATTTAAAAATTAGGTATTTGGCTAACTTGGAATGTATTCTACAATATATGACTTTTTACTAAAATTATGAGATTTCTTTGCTCTCCACATCCCTTAGGAGCAAATAATTAGAAAATGGATCTTTCAAGATACTATCAAACATCATCGCTTAAAATGTAATATTATTTTGTTCTGTAAAAATGAAATCTTACAATATCCAATTTTATTAATAATATATGCTGTATTTATCCAAAAACCTCCTTAACCTAAGTTAACAAGCATTTAACTACAAGAGAAGGATGTAAGATTTATAAAACTCAAACAGAAAAAAAACATGGGACCTAACACTGATCCACCAAGATCAAGCAATATAAACTCAAAGGTTATAAGATATACTTATTATCTTTTTTTAATTGCATAAAACCTAAAGGACTTGAAGTTCTTCTTATTGATGCACACAATGTTTAGCTTCTATATGCTTAATTCAACACTCTTTAAAGCCACTCAAGACGAATTTCTAACAAAAGTAAAAGGAAGATCTCATGAACTCAAAGTTTTAACATGGCAAAGAAGAATTGCTTTAGAGAATAAGAAGATCACTCAAAAAGTATTCTAGGGTTTAAAATGTGAGAGAAGTACTTTGCGCTAAAAGGAATGGTGAATTTATAGCCAAATATTCGTGGGAAGTGAGTAGGGTTGCAATCCTATAGAGATTAGAAAGTTTTATTCAAATAGGAAAGCAGTTTCCAAATAAAACTGGGAACGTTGTTGCTAGCCACTCGAACATAGAAGTGGCCGCTGGAGCAGACATCGTTTCTATGTGAGAGTCCTCGAACCAAGGTCAGGGCTGCTTGTGTGCCCTTCAGTTTTGTCTGGGGTTTAAGACTTTGGCTCGACTGCTTCAATCTTGAACTCTTCAGCCCTAAAACTTTGATACATAATAAAGTCCATCTAGAAATAGAAAATTATAACTTCATGGACCCAAATTTTATATAATTCCATGAATATTCCAACATTACAAATCCTTACGACTAAAAAGATATACCAAGAGAGAGTATTCCTTAACTCACACAGAAAATCACATTCAACTCACTTCTATGTCTTTAATTAAGGTCTTGAAAATAATGCATCAAGACAAGAGACAGTTGGTCGATCCTTCATCAAGTACTGCAAATGGTATTAGCCCGCTTATTTGGACGATCCTACCATGGATGATTCAAATTGCTCATTAACCCAAATTGATGTGATAAGGCCATCATGTTGATGGTATGCTTTGACAAGTATGCAGCTGGAGTGGAGCTGGAGTGGAGAGTTCAATCTATTAACCAATATATCGATGAGAAGTTGTTCGTCATTTGAGATTTTGGAGTGGAATATTAAACAAGTTGCTTCATTTTTGGGTCTGGCTAGAGCTGCTGAAATTATGCAAGAGCTGCGGTTATTGAACCCTAGAACTTGTGTTATACGCATGAATATCGCAAAACCCTATAACTATGTTTTGTCACAATTGAAAATTCTTGATATCTGAGGATTCCAAGCTGCCGTTGAAGCAAGGATTCCAAGCTACTGTTAAAACAAGGATTCCTAACTTGTGATTTGTTTACATGAGGATTTCACATAGCTATTGCTACATATTGATGCATATTGTTGGGAAAAATTAATTTTTATGCGCAATCCTCAATTATGAGGCTTTTCAAATCCTATTAGGGTAGGTTTCACTTAATAATAATAATAATAAGATTATTATTATTTCTTTTTTTTTTTGCTAAGAATTCAACAAGACAAATACAAAGAAGCTTGCAATCCTGATTAGATGCAAGGTCGAAATGATCTATTTATAGCTTTATACTTATTCTTTCAAAAAGTCTATTGTAACGTTTATAGTAACAGTTGGAGCATAATAATAATAATAATAATTCGTAGCTTTAGTTAGAGCTTAGGTTAAATACCTTTAAAAGAGTGGCAAAGTGGGGAATGGGTCCAATAGTTTGCTTCGCCTTTTTTATTGGATGGAGCATTAAATTAATGATTTGAGTCTTCCGCATTACAAAGTAGAGGAACAGAGCAATGAAAAAAAGCACGGGGACTTATTTGAGTCTGACATTACAAAGCGGAGGAGCAGAGCAATGCAAAAAGAATTGAGCACGGGCTCAGTGAAAGCAATATTTTATGGCTCATTGAAGGCTAATTTTTATGGCCCATACGTACCACTAATCGGCTAACAATATTGCCACCTGAGGCTTGATGAAGGGCTACTGTTTATTGCCCACATGTATCATCTTGGCTGATTTTTATGATATTATGTTTATGTAACACAAATGTACTCTCTATACATAACTAAAAAGAAATAAATAAATAAAAATTTTCAAAACACCTCCACCCCCTTCTCTTCCTACACGTACACTCTCCCTCCTCCCCTTCCCCACCTCCCCGTCAGTAGGCGATGAGCTCCGGCAGCGAAGGGGGACTCCCTCTCCCTCTCCCTCCTTCCTCTACTCTCCCCTCCTCTCCTCCTTCCTCTCCTCTCCCTCTTCCTCTTCTCTCCTCTTCGTCCTTCTTCCTCTCCTCTCCTTTCGTCCCTCTTACTCTCCCCCTCTCAACCCTGTTCGGCCCTACGAAGCTGAACAAGACAAAGAGTAGGGCTGAACATCATAGAGAGGAGAGGAGAGGAGAGGAAGAAGAAAGGAAGAGGGAGGGAGGGAGGGAGGAGAGTTTCCCTCTGCCGCTGGAGCTGGTCGCTAGCTGGGGGGGAGGTGGGGAAAAGGGGGAGCGAGGGAGGGAGAACGTTTGTAGGGGAGAGAAGGAGGTGAGGGTGTTTTGGAAATTTTTAATTTTTTTGGGCTATGTATAGAGAGTCCAAACTGGAGTACATGTAGAAGCTCCCTTGTGGGTTTGATACCGCATTGAAGGAGATGATGTTCATTGTGTTTAACGCGCTTGACAAAATTCAATAATTTAAAAAATATTGCAAAATCAGATCAGTTTCAATCAAGGGTCATAAATTGGATTGATTAAAAGTGGACTCTTATGTGACAACATCAAAAGGTGCATTTGACAAAATTATCATTGGTTGTTCTGAGTTTTCTTCTAAGTAAATGGGTCGAACAAAAAATATATATTTTATGTAAGGTAAGCGCTCACACATATGGGCAGAATTAGAGAAGGCCAGCAAGGGCCATGGCCCTCCAAAATTTTTAAAGCATCCTATAAGTTTTTACTATTTTTTCTTTTTTTTTTTACATGTGACCCTCTAAAATTTTTATAAAAGCCTCTATATATTTTGAAAATTACACTTTTCAAAAAACAAAAAAACAAAAAAGTGGCCCCTCTAGAAAAAGAAAAAAATTTGGAATTAGCTCACACACCCGCTCACACACCCACCCACACACCTACAGGTACTGTGTAAGTGCTACAACCGAGAATTAACTCCCAACGATTTTAGGGAGAAAGGTGCTCACCAACGGAGCTTTACTTTTTTATAATTAGATCACTAGCTGAGAGAGGTTAAAAACTAAAAAAAAAAAAAAAAAAAGAGCCTTCTAAAGGTTGTGAGAAAATGGGAGGCCTATTGAGTCTTTTTATTCGGACAAGATGCATAAGGGGGCAACATTAGTCGATGTGCCTCATTGGCCAAAATGTGCACATTTCATACTCGACAGTTGTACACATTACATCATGTTATAAATGAGATGTGGATGGGCGTGCCGCTTGCATGTGCTTTGGAAGATTCAACTCCCCACCGACTGGGACATTACTAATACTAGCCGTGGGGGGAATTTTTTGGAACCTCCAAAATCAAGGGTTCAAGCTCCCTATTTAATTTTTAGAATGTAGTTGAATAATAATGGCAGAAAAATAAAAGGACTCAAATAAATTAATCAATCACACAAAAAAGGTATATGCTTTTTTACTTGGAAAGTGCAAACATGGAAAAAACCATGAGATCTATCACCTGATTTAATGGAAATTAAATATTAAAAGTTAAACACTTATGAGCAATACTTACAATCCCTTCCCTATTGGCTACAATCTAAGGAACCTAAGGAGTGTAGTTTCTTGTCGTCGACCATATTGTTCACCGCTCCACATGTTTGAATCAACACGCCTTTTGTCCGTAAGGTGAACGATCTTCTATGAGAGAGTTGAAGCAACACCACTCTATAAGCAACAAGTCAGCACAACTCTCCACTGAATGTTCTAGAGAAGAAAACTATTTCCAATGATATTCCTACCTCAGAACTATGAGATTGGATGCTTAGGGTTGAGAGGATAACCCTTTAAATAACACATAAATTGTACCTTAGGGTTAGAGTCTATGTGGAATTAAAACGGGTAGTTTTGCATAAAAAGAAAATTGAATCGTAGACTTCAGATTAGAACTCTGTGTGGTTTACTCGAGTGGATGAAATGCACGCTCAAGCGGATGGCGCTTCCATTATTAAGCTGGTAAACATTGTGCAAACTTTTCGAGACTATAGCTTTGTCATTTTAACTTCGATTGGCATAATCTTAGAACTTATGGATATCTACTCAAAATATGCTTTACAACGATAAATAGATTGCCCTGATTTGATGCTCAGTTTTTGAGTTATTGTCATAACCCGAGCCTAAGAATCATGAGTTTAGCGTTAACCTCAAGGCGTGACACACGTACTCCCGTGTAATCTACACTTAGACCGGAGTTCAAGTGGAATTATAGAAGAGATATTCACATACTTACACGTATGAGGTGCTTAAACGGATATCTGTCCAAGCATTCAATACATAGAAGCCTGTCAATATCGCTTATAATTTTTCACTTTTCATTAAACAATTCACAAGTATTATTCCATCCATGAAACAGTTCAATCTTAATATTTAAAGAACATAAGATTATTAGATTAATTATACTCATTACTTGTACAACCCAAACATGATATACACATGTATGGATCTATACGAAGGATAAGCATTTGTAGTAAGGTCATATTATGCAGGTAATAGTCTATATGGATGGATGCAAATGTATACATGCTAAAAGTCCCAAAAATACCCAAAATACTGATCCCTAAGACAATAGTGTGTTGCTCTCAGCATATGGATCAGTCAGTAAGCTTCTGCTATCCATTCGTTATAGCCTAAATGAACCACTGCAGTCTATGACTCCTGGGTCTTTGTTAGACCAGGATCGGGATTTGGGCCTGTAACACCAATAGATAACTATGAATAAGACTATTAAGCAAAGTATAAGTATAATTAAGGTAATGCGCATTGTATCTAAATGAATTAATGACAGTTGATCAATTGAGGTCAATTTAGTATACTACACATGTTGTGCATTAAAATAAAATATGACAAAAGCGAAATACCTACTATGTGGCTACTATATTTGCTATTTTCTTCTTCTAAGGATCTTTGTATTGGGAACACCAACGCCATGGCCAAGGGAACGATTGGGTCCCTACTAAAGGCACACTGTAAAGGTACCATAACAATATATTATACCAAAGTCAACCCCGTCGGGTATTATAAGGCTGAAGCTAAGTGGAGTCAAACCGTTATGAGTGATATAATTGAAATTGAGTAAATCGTACAATTTGTTTCATTCTAAACAATGCCTTAGACATGCAATTCATACTTACTCAATTGAATACTAATTCTTGAAAACTGTATGTCAATGAACATTGAACTAGAATTAATTACTTTCATGACCCTTCCGTAATCGTTTCAATGATAACATAAGCAATTCAATGACAAAAGCAACAATTTAATGATATAGGGCAATTATAAACATTCAATATGCTATGCAATTTAATTTAGTAGAAGAATCACGGTGATTTACAAGTCAACCCTAATCTAGCCATCCATTATTTCTAACCGTCCATGATGATGTAATTTTAAGTTATCCAATACATGGTTAGCTTTACTTTAGTGTCACATTGTGTATGAGAGGTGTATCAGAGTCCCTTAAACCAACACCCATAGGTAGGTACTTAATAAATGGATAACAACACATGAATGAGTCTCAGCCCTTAAGACTTTTATGGTGTTTGAATATTCCATTGGGCCAGTAAGTAGGGTAGAGGAGTCTAGTAACTAAGGCTTTACAAGATCTTGAAGCAGTCCCTAATTAACCTTAGTTTTCAATGGTCCTACGGCTTAGTTGTGGGCAGCTTACGGCTTAGCCATAGAACGTATTACGACTTAGCCGTGGTTACCTAAGGTATTTTTTTGCGTTCACAGTTTAACTGTAAATTGGTCTACGGCTTAGCCATACTTATCCTACGGTTGAGCCACGGCATGGCTACGGCTTAGCTGTAGTACATTTCATGACTTAGCTGTGGCCTAGCCATAGAAGGCTTCTCAATTTTTGTCTTTCTGGATGTTGAGCCGTAGTGCTCTTACAGTTTAGTAGTAAGTTTCAGGATTTCGAAGTTGTTTCAGCACAAAACCCCTTACTTTAACTCATAACACCGGGTTTCATTTACGTGATTACATTTCATTTCCTATACATTGGTCTACATTTCATTTCCTATACATTGGTCACTTTCAATTTAATCATCTATCCCCTATAGATCCACATTTCACCATTTATTGAGCAATTTCATCTTATAATAGGAACAAGAAGAAAAGGGCCTGAAAAATCAGTGTTAGAGCTTATTAGACTTGCATGAATCACATTATACCAACGTGCATTCAACAATAATTAGCTTATACTTGTCTTACTTTCAAGTTCCACTACTACTCATTCTCTTAATTCCGTTGAGAAAAGAACCCACTGTTCTTGGCCTAAAGTGACACACATGCAAGGAAGAAAGTAAAAATGAGTGCATGCAAGAGAGCAAAAGTCTCGTTAACTCTGCTATATTTAAGAAATCTAAGAAGTACAGAATTCTCACCTTAAAGGCTAATGAAAGGAGGTGTCACAACCCGAGCCCAGGGACTGGGGGTCAGAGAAGATCTAACCATGACACACGTACTCCCGTGCATATACACCTGGACCCCGCCCAAGTGTACACACACAAGGGATCATTCATACGTGCAAACAAGTGTACGCGGAAGCTGTACGTATCAAGGCATACTACACAATACCAAAAGACACAATGAATTACAAAAGCATTAAACTGGATTACGATAACAATTACAAGAACGTATGACAATAGAGGGCTCTGTAAAACTCAAAATACAGATATCCACAAGCCCAAGATACAATGTAAAGGAAAAACCCCCCAAATAGGTCCAACTCAAAAGAATGGGGAAAACAAAATGATGCGAACCGCTCTCTGGAGGATGGATCAAGTCCACTCCTCTAGGCCGGAGGGGGCCTCGCGAGCCTCTCCTGGAGTCGGGTCGACCGACGCAGGATCGGGAGAGGGATCTGAGTCTGCAACACCCAAAATAACTCGTAAGTACAACGACTTAGCAAAATATAAGCCACAAGAAGATAACACAAATTGTATCTAATAAAGGAGCATAAGTGAAAATGCAAGATCCATAAGAAGCATGTTCGTATATTAGGCAAATCGTGCATGTGCAGAAATATGCTATCAGAATCATGAACAGATAACAGTCAAGGTGGCTACTACATTGGCCATATTCTCCCTTTCGAGAGCAGTCGGAATGAGAACACCACCGTCTGGGCCAGGGTACGAATGAGTCTCTATTTCCCGGGGTCCGGAGTCCCAGGACAGAACACTCTGCAGAGGCAAACACATAAACTAAACTAAAGTTAACCCCGTCGGGTATCCTAAGGCTGAGGCTCAGTAGTGCCATATAACAATCACAATCAATCGGATGATGCACCTCAATCAATCATATCACATACAGATCACATATCACAATAAACGAACAAACAATAGGAAGTGCATCGCATATACTGATACTGAATGCAATAAGCAATATACAGAAGCACTGATAAATGAGTACCAATAACAATTAATCACTGACTCAAGTACTCCACCGGAGCAACGGTAAAAATACAGTAATAGAATGGTCTTGCCCGGGCTTCGCTCTGGGGTTGCTGCATTTCCCACAGAATCGAGAGGTCCAGTGCAAAATACATAAGATGGCAAAACCGAAGTCAAGATGCTATACAAATCAGATTACTTTGACGAATCAAGGTGACTTACTAGCCAATCCTAACCTCTTTATCCAGTGTTTCTAACCGTGCATGTTGATGTAGTTTTAAGGTATTTGATACACAGTTGTCAATCACGGAGTGTTGCATTCAATCCTGAATGTGTACCAAAATCCCTTAAATCAACACCCATGGGGAGGTGCTAAACAACTGGATAACATACATGAATGGGTCACAACCCTCGAGAGCATTCATGTCATTCGGACATTCCATTGGGCATGTTCAAGTTACTACATTCTAACATGAGAGTCATATACGGTCTTTTTCTTAAGCCTAGTCTCTTTTATCTTCAATTCCCAGGATTATACGGTGTAGCCGTAGGTGACCTTACGGCTTAGCCGTAGGCATCTTACGGCGTAGCCGTAATATGCACTGCGGATGAGCCGAGGCTCCCCAAATTGTTCATCCGCATTTACGGCTCAACCGTAATTTACTCTACGGCGTAGCCGTATCCTAGTCCACGGCTTAGCCGTAATACAATGTACGGCTTAGATCAGGCTGGGCCGTAGAAGACTAGCAGTTTGCCAACTCTCAGCTATTTTAAGATGTCACCCTGTATTATTCTACGGTTAGGGTCACGGCTGGGTCTCGGCTTAGCCGTAAGACATTTCACGGCTCAGCCGTAGCACAGTTCACGGTTTAACCGTGAGTGCGCGGAGTCATTTTCCTGCAACAGTTACAGACATACAGAAGACGAACCTTTCGACTGAAAACAGAAGGAGAACAGTAAAATGGACTCAATAGGGCTGTCTAACAACAATACATATACTACAGAGTAAGAATACAAACAATCAAAACAATACCAATTGGTGTTCATGCTACTTGTACTTATACTTGCCTCACAGTGAAATCACACGCTCCGAATGTTGCTTGGCTCAATCCACTGGAAACACACACAACTTGACTCGCTTCTTCCTTCCTCACGAAACAGAAACAGAGAAGGAAAGAGAAAGAGAAAGAGAGCTGAACGAGAGAGAGAGAGACAAGCAAAAACGAGAGAGAACGATCGAGAGAGAGGTTAGGTAAGATATTTATAAAGTAAAAGGAATCCAAATTACAAACAAGTCCAACAGATTACACAATTTTCAGTTTGAGTCAATTGACGATCCAACAAGAGCAAATGAACTCATTCGGATTTAAGACAGTTACGAAGATCGACAAGCTCAACGAAATACACGCGATGACGTTAGAATGACGCAAAACTGACAAGGTCCAACAAAAGCAAAAATTACGAAAAAGGGCTCGAACTACCTAAACCAAGTCAAACTCAACCAATCGACCGATCCTTGACTCAAAACCAAAGAAAAGCAAAACCAAAACACTCGAAACAACAAAATCACACGCAATTACCCACTAGTCCGGATCGAATCGGGTCGGAGTGTTACAGGAGGAGGAGACATTCTAGCTATAATCTAGAAGAGAATGATGATAGGAATGAAGACAGAATGCTAGAATTGGGGGTTTTGAAGGCTCAAGCCTCACATACAACGAGGTTCGCCATGCATCCAAGTAGAAATGGTTGGGGGGGGGGGTGGGATGAAGGAGTTCCGAGCTGCGTCTTTGGTGAAGAAGAGTCGGATGGCTATAGGTAGCCTCTTATATAAAAAAAGATTTTTGAAGTTTATAAGAAAGCCCATTAAGTTTATTATATTTTCAATGTTAAGTTAAATGAGGGTCCAATTAACTCCAACAGAGTTGAATGCGTTCGGGTCAATTACGAAAATTGACGAGCTCAACGAGACAAACGTGATGGTATCAATATGATATGTGCATGACGTGAAACCATGAATTCTGAAATTACGAAAAATGCTTCATCAACCTAATTAAGGTCAAACTCAATCCAATTACATATCCGTGACCTGAACTTGACTCACTGGACTCCACAAGACTAAAATAGACTTATTCAAATATAAAACTAGATTAATTAGCTAGTAATCATGATTAATTACTCACTAATCAAGTTAAGCTCGGGTCGGAGTGTTACAATTATGACATTTTTAATCCATGTTCTCCTTAGAAAAACACTTTAATTTGCATTTTTTTTCTATTTCTTTACTTTAGCTCATCAGGTGACTTATACTACAATCTAATTTTAAAAAAACAAAAAATTACAACTCTATTAGATCTCGAGTTTTGTCCAACTCATAAAATTGCCAACACTAAAAAAACCTAACACCATACATCCTTGTACGTCTGCTACCATTTAGCTAATTATACTTTGCCTGGACATGGTGGTTTACTTAGAACTGATGGTGTAATTGACTGGATTGGACATCCAATTAAATAGACTAGGAAATGGGCACGTAGAGCTTGTGTGGAAATGATGCAGGTGCCATGTTATGGCCCACCTGTAGCCAATTCAAATTATAGCCACTGGATTGAATTGCCTCAAGTTTACACGATTAAAGGTCTAAACTTTTTCTTTAAAAATCTAGTCTTAGCACTTCTACACAACTTTGGAATGATCTTGGCACTGGAACCGACTGGGCCATAATAATCGGGAGTTTATGACCTGTTCGAATTTCATATAGATAGACTCATGGACCTCACTTGGATTAGACAAATGAACTTTTTAATATTTTATTCAAATGATTTCTTTTCTACGAACCGATTTTCCTTGGCATGTATGCAATATACACTCGGACAAGTTCCTCTTTGTTTGCATATATAATACAAAGAATTTTATAGTCAAATATGGACAAGTGACTCTTAAAACTAAGCATGAAGGATATACATTTAGATAGGATCTTAACATTCATAAGTTTTAAACTACTGTCGTAACAGCTAAGTATTTATTTTCCATCTTCATAGACTCAACTAGAGAGCACAAGATATACAAACCCCTCCATCTTCTGGCCCCCCCTCCCCACACGCCAATAGCCCCATACACCACCTTCAGACACTCGATAGTGCTGTTTTGGCTTGGGCTCTAACAGTGCAGCTCATAGGGGATTGGGATTTTGGTCTTTGCGTTGGCCTCGGTAATGCACTTCTCCTCCTCCTCCTCTCTCTCCTAGTTTGGATTTCACTTTCTCACTTTTTCCTTTGGTAAATGCTGAACTAGTTAGGGACAAAAGAAAGGAAGTGGTTGTGAAAGTGGGAACATATCCTGTTTATTGTGAGGATGCCACTTATGAGAGAGAAACGACAATAGTTGATGAAGATAAAGGGATGAGGGTAAGGAGGGTTGTGGTTGATTAAAGGTAAACTACATTTAAATAGTATATTAAATTTATATTAAAGGAGATATAATTAGAGATAGTGCAAGTCGTTGTAGCATGTTAGTGCAAGTTGTTGTAGCATGTTACTTTGTTTGAGACCTCTCTTCAGCAAAAAGAAGCTAATAAGTGAACCATTGATACAAAGTTGTTATGACATCATGGTTCCACAAAGCGTGATTCAATGAATGAAGTTTGGGGGCAAACCAAAGTGTTAAAGGGCTGGTGTAAGGACTTTTGAGGGTTGGCAAATTCATTGGAAATGGACAAAACTAGGTTTCACTATATAATCATGTTTTTTCTAGTTGGACTGCGCAATTTGAACAGAATTGAAGATGTGAATTTTTCCAGACCGTGCTCAAGAGTGCCTTGGACAGCGTTCATGCACTAAAACTAGAGGCAAACGTGCTTGAGCTCCATCAATCTGCGCTCATGCGTGGTTCTTCGTAGCTTAATTTTCACAAGCGCGCTCGAGCACCCAATGGCGAAACTGTTTCTCAGTTTTTCAAAACTTTCCTTTTTGCTTTCTACTTTTTAGGAAAGTTGATTCTTGCGCAAATGGGACTTAACCTACGGATCCAAGCCTATTTAACCTACGGATCCAAGCCTATATATTGTGGTTTTCTCCCTCTCTCTCTCTTGAGATCATCTATCTTACTGAAGAACAACCATCATCTATTGAAGATTGAAGCATCCTTTTTAGAGCATCTTGTGGAGATTCTGAAATGCTGAAACTTTGGCTCTAGATCTTCTCATCTACTCTCTGTCACGAAGTAAATTGAACTTGAAGAGGCCTTTCAAGTTGGTTGTTTCAAGTATGGTGAAGGTGAACTTCAAGGAGTCGGCAAGATCATAGCAGTCCTTAGGTTGAGGTACAACTGCGGGGGATCTATGAGTATCTTTTGTAATCTTCAAGTTACATAGTGCTTGTTACTCTTGTCAAGGTGATCTGTGGTTTTTTCCGAGTAGGATTTTCTAGGTAAAAAACCGTGTTTCTTGTCTCTTGTGTGATTGCTTGATTAGTTAGTTTAATTAATCTAAGATTACTGGAATTCATATTAAAATCTGTGATTGGGACTTTGTAACGAAACTAGGTTTTCGCAACTTTCAGCCGGATCAAATGAAAGGCCAACAAAGCTGGACATAAGCCGTTTGGATGTCCAATTTGATTACTAGGAGTGCACATTTCGGCCTTCTTTGGGTCATCAAATGAAAATCCTTCTTTGGCTAACATGGTGTGGCCTGTGGCCTACCCCATTTTGAATGAAAGCTATCTAACTTGGAGAATTGATTTGGCACAGGGGTGATGTAGAAATGATCTACTCTTTCTTATCACTGAGGCTTGTTTACAACAGTTGGAGCATCACAATATGGCCCACAGTGGCTCCAATAGGTTTTTATTGAAAACTTGGGCTCAAGCAACTTGAAATTATGCTTAAATATTAATTTTAGGTGGGGAAAGAGGGGGTGGGGTGGGGTTATTTGGAGAAAAATTTGTTTTCCTGGACTGTTTAAGTATGAAAAGAATTATCCGGGGCTGTTTTGTAATAATTAGAGAATTCATTGCATAAATAGGTCATTCGCATTGTTGGATTTTTTGGGCAGCAGGTTATTGGTCTAAATCCAGCCCAGCCCATGGGAGACATACACCACACCACTAGGGTTGCCTGGGAGTTCTCTTCCAGACTATGGGGATCTTGTGACCAAAGAATGTAAAATGTCTGGGATGATCTGGTTTAAAAAAATTGCCTTCTTCGCTTAATTTTTAATTTTTTTTTTGCTTTGTTTTAGTTGAAAAACAATTAGTAGGAATTATATTTGTAGTAGGAAACTTTGGTATTTGTTTATGAGGGTTTAGATAGTTTATGTATTATAAAAAGCATTGGTAGGGTTGGAATTACGGTTTACGTTACAGTAACAAGTTCTGGTTTATCCAATAAAGCATTGTGTTGGCTTTATTTTTCCCTCTCTTTTAAATCAGATTGATTCTAAAACATTGGTAAAGCTCTTATAAGGTGTGTTTGGTGTTCTTTTGCGTTGTTCCCACCGGATGAGTTCTGAATCTCAATTTATTTATTTTTTTATTGCATCTTAGTGTAGTTGCTGAAATATTTTTGATTTTTTATTACTTAGGCCCCAGATAGTCTGGTTGCATCAAATCACGGTAGTGTCGAGGGGGTAGTAACTAGTAGGACAAGACCACCCACAGTGGTGAAAAGCCTATTTGGCACTCGGTTGTGACCGGCAGCGAGCCACTTCTCCAAAGGCCGATCTTACTGAAATTCTATTTAAAATCAAATAACACTTTCTATAAATTTTTACAATTTCTGACAAAAGTCACAGTGAGGAGAATGACTTCTCAGTCCTTACCTAAGGAGCAGCTGTTCTCATCTGATTATCAATTTGGGTAGCTTTTTTTATAATGGAAAGTAGTAGCTTAGTTAATTTAGAATTACGGTTTGCTCATCGAGGTTGAAGGTTTAAACTGTATTATCACACCAAGGCCACAAAAGATTTAGGCCCGAAGGAGTTATTTTCGGCTGAAACACCCTGTCAACCAAAAAATAAAAGAAAAGAAGGCCAAAAAAGAAAAAAAAAGGGTATGATCTTTTTATGCGTGGGGGGTATTTTATCACTCGAATTGCCTGTGGGCTCTCATCGGGTCCAATGCTCCCAGCTCCTTTGGCTGGGTGTCAAAAAAAAAAAAAAAGGGGGCAACAACATAAGTCTTCAAAAAAAAAAAAAAAAAAAAGTATTACAGGTAACCGGTTCCTTAGCACACCCACACACACCCTGAAATAGTGTCATATACGCATATGATCCAACGGCTGCTCTTACTCTACTGGAAACGAAAATTGGGCATTTGCTTTCCGGCGCTATTCCCTCTCTCTTTGCGCAGAGGCAAGCAAGAGCCTTTCTCTGCGTAGAGACTGAGAGATAGAGAGGGAGATATAATGAGAATGCAAGGAGGAGGAAAAGGAGGCAGAGATGCGACGAAGTGGGATGAAGAAGGCTACCGTAGCAGCATATTGCAGGAGAGAGAGACCCAATCCCGCACAGTCTTCAGAACTGTCTTCGCCCCCTCTCCAAACCCTAATCCTGATGTCCTCGTCGTTGCCTCCAGCGACGGCTCTCTCGCCCCTTACTCCATCTCCTCCTGCATCTCCTCCTCTCAGGTTTCTGCCCAATCCATCCACCTCCCTCAATCCAGACTCTCCAATTTGCAGGCCACCCCATAGTGAGGACACTGCCAATGGTTCTCTGGAACCATGGACATTGTGCCACATGTTCAACTTGACCCCAGCCTGCCAAATCTGGAAATCATTGTGTAGCTTGTGTGATTTGCTCAAATGGGTCATCACATGAACAAAAAAATTCTGACAAATTCTGGGGTCCTTTCTTTTTTTTTTTTCATTCATTGCTTTGGATGGTCAATATGTTATTCTTATTGGTTTTTCTAAGATTTATGTCTTTTGGGTCTTGGCAGCCAATGCGTTTCAACAACAGTAGATATCACCAGTAAGTGTTCTATGTCATCTTTCAATTTCAGTTGCTCATTTACTTTCAGCTTGGCAGTTGACTTTGATTGTGTCAAAGCAAATTTTTTTGTGAGTCCAACTTGAGTTGAGTGGAACCACTTTTAAGTAAAATGGAACTAATCTTAGGTTGTTCACAAATAAATCACAACTAATTAATTTTGATCCCTTTACTGATCAATGCAACTAATTTTACTGTTTCATGTGGAGGCCTTTCGATTTTTTAGTAGCTGAACCGCTTCACTTCATTCAAGGACACAGTGGCCCCGCCTATGATACCAAATTCTATGGTGAAGGGGAAGATTGCTTGCTTTTGAGGTTTGTTTTAACGTCGATTTTGATCTCTGTTTGTTTGAAAGTATTTTTAGTTGACCTTGAATTTTAGACCTTGCAAAAAACTTGTTAGGATTGGGCCCTATGATTGTAACTAAAACTAGCCATCTTACATTAAATGTGGACTGTTATCTACTTCTCACTTCAACTGTGCTTTATAGGTGACTTATCAAGCTTCTAGGATCATTAATGAAAGTAATTTTTATGGCCTTGCATTCATATAGTATGTTGTGCAACAGAGGGTTCATATTATTATTCATATGAGAAAATTGCTACTGCTATGACATTATACTGTTCTAACTAGATAAGAGCCAAATGGGCCTAAGGAGGATGAGCTGGTTCGTGCTATAACTGGCTTTGGCATAGAAAGCCTGTTTCTTCTGTGATCCACAGCCTAAAAGATTTGTTTATGTAAAATCCATGTCCATGGCATGTCCCCACTGTATCCATGCTTACTAGAAGTTACATTTCCAGCATCACATTTGTTTGTGACTCTTGAATTTTTTACGATATCACTGCCTAACATTTCACATCTGGACCTTGGGTGCAGTCTACTTGTGTGAACCTTGGTGCAACTTCTGATTGAGTTTCATCAAACTGCACTGACATTCAACTCTCTCTATTAGATAAAATCAGCAGTAGCGACTAATGTGTGGATCCTGTTACTTTCTGCTGCTTAACATTGTTTCTGTGTGCTGTTTGTGATGTAATGTGATATAGTTCATGATTCACCTTATTAATCTTGTGTAGCTGTGGAGATGATGGTCGAATTCGAGGATGGAGATGGGAGGAAGTCCTAAACTCAGATTTGCCTATATCAATGCAAGGTAATCTAGATATGATTATCCATACTATATGGCTTCTCCATTTCTGAGTTCAACCTGATCAGTGGTGGGTTTTGTGAATTTAACCATATCGGATGCCCATGTTGTTGGCAGTGATCCCTGTTTGGGGGATCAGTATGGTTATTATGCTTGAACTAGACTTTCAGGAACTGGAAAACTTATGACTTTTAGGAACTGGAAAACTTATCTCAATATACTTGAAAGCCCGACTTTGAACTACCACTAAAAACCAACTTTAAGCTTTTCATTTATAAGTAACTAAAGAGTGCTTGTAGTGGTCTTATTAATGATATCTCATGCACATTTTCTTGCTTGCAGTTTACTCTTTGTGCTGTTGATCATGTGGAGAAACAAATTAATTCTTTCAAGCAAGTCTGTTTCATTTGTTTGTTGCTTGTTGCAGGAAACCATTTGAATCCAGTAATTGATTTGGTGAACCCTCAACACAAGTTAGTTTCCAAAACCAGATAGTTTTTGTTGTTTATGTATTTCTTTTATTCATTTTCTAGAATCAAATTTACTAACATGATTGTCCAATTATGATGTCATTCCACTTCAATTTGAAATTCTATTAGGGCTGGTCTTGAGTGAACCCTCTAAAATAAGTTGAAAACTAACCAACAAGCACTTACAGCTTTGTAATTCTGCTCCCAGATGCGAGATATCTGTTTGACTTTTTAGTACAATGGCCTTCTTTTTCAGTGCGCTTGATTACTAGGTCCCATAAGGGTTTTTGATGCAGGCCCTAGGGTTAGGGCTTGCGTAGGGGTGCCGAAACACGACACTTCGAATCGTCAAGAAGACTTCAACACATGAGGACGCACCTCTTAGGGATAAAACGCAATTCTATTCATCAATCAAGTTTGGGAATTTCTTCTCTACAATGCTATATAAAGAATAAAATAACTTGGGGCCTAAGAAATCTAATGAAACTAGGAAACTACATAATATAGGAAACTAAATCCTAATTACAACTCATTAAATAAAATTAACAATCTAATGACATAATTATTAAATAAAAATCCTAAATCTAATTTGGCTCTACACATGTGGGCATGAGGTCAATACTACATCAGTTTTCTAGGCTTATTGGTGCACATAAACAAATGTAAGTAGCTCGACAATAAGCTGCCCATGCTACAACCAGAAGTTTTGGTGAGGGGCAATCTAATGTGGCCCCATTCATAAATCCACATTTTGAAAATTTATTTTTTAACCTGAATTAATCTCAAACTAACATAGCGTCACCTTTGCATTTTCTGTGTGAGTAGTGTCGCATAGAGCTATTGTTTCATCTGACATTGGATTTAGGTATTCTCAATGTTAGCATCTGAACAGAACTTTAACTGATCTTGCCTTCCTGCTTACCATTCACATGTGGGAAACATGGTGCCTCCATTAAGATTGAGGTAAGAAGGGATCTTGTCGGAACCCTGGAGCTTCCAGAATTTAGTTGCACCATTTACCATAAATGAAAGGGTTGCAGATGAAATGCATTCACCCATCCTGATCCATATTACTCCAAGATCCATCCATCTTAGAGGATTGTCCAAGAAGCCCCAATCAATGTTATTTCCATACTTTACTAATATCTAACATACAAACCTAGGTTGTCATTCTTGTTTCACGAATCCATACACTCATGGACCATGAACACACTATTCAATATCTGCCAGTCATCAACAAAATACCTATTTGGTCAAAATATATAATCTTTGAGAAAGCACCGTAAACCCGGTTAACTAAAAACCTAGCCACTATCTTCTACACATTCTCAGGAAGGCTATTAGGGTTTTGCTTGTGACAATAAACAAGGGGCCAAGTTATTTAACCAATCTACCCTTCAAGTCGAAATCTGTAACAAAACCTATCAGCTAACATATTTTCTTTTTCCTCTCTCTAAGCGCTGGAATAAATTCCACTAGAGACCAGCCCGCAGCATAGGGGTGCCATGGTTGCAGCTATTGGAAATCCATTTGGACGCAAGAGGCACTGTCACTATCCAGATTATAGGGCTTGTTTGTTTGAGGGATAGAGTAAAGTAGAGTAAACCCAAAATCAAGAAAAAATAATAGATGATTAGGTTATGATAACTTTTTGTTTTTAGTTATTTGATATGGAATCTTTTTGACTTTTTGTATAAAAGGTAAAATTTTTTTTGTAATTTAGTGATGACTCTTTGACTTTTTTTGAAAACGGAGGAGGGAAATTTGAATTTTTTTAAAAAAGAATGGGGGAAATTTGAATTTCAAAAATTTTATTTTACTCTACTCTACTCTACCTCACAAACAAACATCCCCTAAATATTGATCCTTTAATTTATGGTTCAGAAAACTTAAATTTTTGGGGAAGGTGAAAAAAAATAGAGGGAGAGAGGGAGGAGCGTGGGAGCGTGGGAGTGAATGAGTTTTCATAAGTTTGAGGTTTTTATTTTGTATTTTAACTGTTTTTTTAATGACTATAACAGTTATCCCTTGGAATTGTCACTTTGTCCCCCATTTATGGTTTAGCCGTTTAGGGTATTGACTTGTGATGAACTCCTATACAATAATAAAGGTTTCATGCCTTCTGTTGGCGTTTTGTTCATTTTAATATAAGGGCTAATAGCCCAATCAATCAAATGCAGTCAAGCCTTTAATTAGGCATATAATTTATACAATGAAATCTAGATCCAAAATCTAAGCTGATCAACTTGTACATCATATGTAATTTACAATTCTATCTTTGACCCAGTCACACGTGAGGCCTATAATGGGCCTTCATTGGCACCCCCACTCAAATTGTTGTGGGAGGGTCAGATAGCATCAATTTGGAAACTAGAAAGTAGAAACTAATGACAAGTAATAGTGAGATAAACAAGACTTTCCACTAACCGCCGATACATGGTAAACAAGACTTCCCACTAACCGCCGATACATATGAGGATCAGGAAGTAAATCACCCTCATCCTTATATAATTATAGATTGACTTCCAACGAAGTATCAACTGGAGTGGAGTTTTGAAAATTTGCAAGAGTAATTAGGTCCATTGTATATTTGTGTTGATTAATGAATAGACCATTGAAAGTTTGTTGGATTTCCAAGCCCAGGAAGTAATGCAATGGACCCAAATCTTTCATATGGAAGAATTTGCTGAGAGAAGTTTGAATTTTTTTTTTATAATCATTTCAGCATCGGTACCCATGATGATAATATCATTAACATATACTAGCAGAGCAGTGACACTTGTAGAGTGTGTCAAAGAAAGAGTGGTGGATCATAAGGACTTTGAGCAAACTGTAGGTGAACCAAAGTTGTTTTAAACTTATCAAACCATGCCCTAGGAGCCTGCTTTAATCCATAAAGAGATCTGCACAATCGACAGGCAGAACCTTTGGAAGGTGAGGAAACTCCGTGAGGAATTCTCATATAAACTTCTTTAAGATCACTATGAAGGAAGGCATTTTTTACATCCATTTGATACAATAGCCATGATTGAAAGGCAGCAATGGCAAGAAGCGGTCGAATAGTAGTCATTTAGGCAATTGGCGCAAATGTTTGTTCATAATCTATTCCATATTCTTTTCTGTTTCCCAAGGCAACAAGACCAGTTTTGTGCCTCTCTAAAGAACCATCAGATTTAAGTTTGATCGAATAAATCCACTTGCATCCGATAGGTTTGATAGTAGATGGACAATCCACAATATCCCAAGTGTGATTCGTCTCTAGCGCACTAAGTTCTTCTTGCATTGTTTGCTTTTAGCAATCAAGTTGCACAACCTATGAATAGGAATTAGGTATAGATGCAGAGGATAGAGAAGCTACAAGTGAAGCATGGGTAAAACCATAGTGATTAAAGGGGGTGAGAAGGTCTTGAGGAGTGATGCAAGGTATTAAGCAGAGGTGGACCATTTGTTAGAGGGGGATCTAGAGGTTGCGGGCCTATAGTGGTAGCTTTCTCCCTTCTATGATACACACAAGCAGGATTAAATCTAGAAATACTTGTTATTTATTTATTTATTTTGGTGGTGATTGGGCTCCAGGTCTAGATGGATTCCCTATAATTTTTTTCCAACATTTTTGGAATTCATTAAAAGATGAGTTCTTTATTTTTTGCAATGAATTCTATGGGAATGGTGTTTTCGCAGGAGAGTTGGGTGCTTCTTTTATTGCTTTAATCCATAAGAAGGTTGGAGCTATTACCCTTAAGGATTACAGGCGTATTAGTTTTGATTGGAAGTTTGTATAAAATCATTGCCAAAGTTCTTGCCAACAAATTAAAGATGGTGCTTCCTGAAATCATATCAAATATCCAAGGAGCCTTTGTGGATGGTTGTCAAATTCTAGATAGTGTGTTAATTGCCCATGAGTGCATTGATTCAAGGATTCATCAGGGTCGTCCTGGGTTAGTCTGTAAGTTGGACTTTGAAAAGGCTTATGATATGATGAACTGAGGGTTTCTCTGGTATATGTTGAAAAGAACGGGTTTTGGTGAAAAATGGTGTTAGTGGATTCATAGCTGTGTGTCATCAGCCCATTTTTCTGTTTTGGTGAATGGTTCCCTGAAGGATGTTTCAAAAGTTCTAGAGGTCTTCGACAAGGAGATCCTTTTTCTCCGGTGCTTTTTGTTATTATTGCATAAGCTTTACATGCATGCTGGAGAGAGCAAATCGAATGAAGCTATAGAGATAAGGCCTCTCAAAATAAAGCCCAAATCAATCAAGCCTAACAAGAGAAGGCCCAAACAAGATAACACTCACGTGAGATCTTCTCAAGATAACAGTCAAACATCTTATATTTGGAATGCCTGTGTACATACTTGTACATACCAATTTTGTACATCTTAGATCTTCTTTCTATTTTTCTTAGGATGTAATCAGGCTATAATAGATTATGATTGATTGTAATCAACGCCAAAAAAGAGTTGCGGTATGTTCATATAATACATGCCAATTGGGCCATTTAATTCCTATAAAGAGATGCCGATACCCACATTGGGTATGACTGATATTCTACAAGTCTTCTTCTTGTTTCATCTTATCAAAGCTTATTTGAGACATGAGCTTATCAAGTGCTCTTGGGCGACCAAAAATTTGGTTTTTCCGTTGGTAATGACACTCATGAGGTAACTCATTTATGATTTGCGGATGATACTATTATTTTTTCTGATGCATCTTTGGCTCAAGTGAACAATTTGAAACTGATTTTGAAATGGTATGAAATGTTGTCATGTTTGAAAATCAATTATGAGAATTGTGAGCTTTTTGGGGGTGAGGATGGATTTGTGTCAAGTTGATTTACTTGCTAGTATTTTGGATGTAAAGCTGGAAGTCTTCCTTCGAAGTGTTTGGGTTTGCCATTATGCCTAGGGCTTCCAACGAAATCTTTATGGGATACTATGGTGGAGCGAATTGAGAAAAGATTAAGCTTGTGGAAAGGTAAATATTTGCCAATGGGAGGTCGTATTACCTTGATTAAATCAGTGTTATCTAGTATTTGGTTTATTTTTTCTCTTGCTTCAAATGCCCTAAAAAGGTTGTGTGAGGAATTTAAAGGATTCAACAGGATTTCCTCAGGAATGATTTAGTTGATAAAAGAAAGTATCATCTAGTGAGGTGGGGGATTGTCTGTAAATCTTTGTTTCAAGGAGGTTTGGGCATCTGGTCAATTGAGAAGGTTAATATAGCCTTATTGGGTAAATGGCTATGGAGGTTAGGGGAGCAAGGTAACAACTTGTGGAAAAAGATCTTGTCTTGCAAATGCAGGTTGGAAAATCATGGTTGGTGTGTGCCCAGTCAAAGTTAGAAAGGTTATGGTATTTGGAAATCTATTCTTTCTGTTAAGAAAGACTTTGATATGTGGATTTGCTACAGGCTTCATGATGCAAACTGTGTCAAGTTTGGCATGATGAATGGCGTGGGCAATCTAGTTTGCATAGTCAGTTCCCTTCCTTGTACACTTTGGATTACAAACAGCATGCTCTGGTAGCAGAATTCCTTTCATTAATAGAAAATGGAGTTGATTTGGACTTTTCTTTTCGGAGAAATTTGTTGAAGGTTGAAATTGCTGCTTTTATTTGGTTACTTGGTTGTCTTCACAAGTGTTTTGTGTCAGGTGGCAAATCTGATGTAAGGCTTTGGAAACCAGATGTAAAAGGTCTCTTTTCAGTTTAATATTTTTTCAAGGTTTTGACTGCTATAGATGTTAGAATGGAAGGTGGGAAAAGCTTTTGGGTTTTAAATTATTCTCCTAGAGTATTGTCTTTTTGTTGGGTGGTGAAGCAACATAAAATCCTGACCATTGATAATTTATGCAAAGACATCATGTTATTATAAATGGCTGTCCTTTATGTTTGAAAGACGAAGAGTCAGTGCATCACTTGATGATCTATTGTCCTTTTGCTTTCAGAGTTTGGGTTGCTTTTATTAATTTGTTTGATATGAGTTGGGTAATGCCAAAGATTGTGGAAGATTTGCCTTTGCAATGGTAGTTACGTAGTAAATCTGCTTGTGGAAAGATTTTGTTGAAGTCAGTTCTTTATGCGACTTGTTGGAAGCTTTGGAAATAAAGGAATAACAGAGTGTTCTGCAATCAAAGTAAATCAGCAATAGAGATTGTTCAATCTATTATTTGGACAGTCTCTGAGTGGGTTAGTAAGTCTAAGGAGTTTGTTGGCGTTCCTCTTGATGATCTTAATAGATCTTGGGCTCCTTTCCTTGAGGGATCTTGGCATGATAGAATAGTGCGAAGAGCTTCTTGGCTAAGTCCCCCTTATGGCGTTCTCAAATTGAATTTTGATGGTAGTTAACTTCATGAGCTTCGGCTTGGTGGAATTGGCGAAGTAATTCATAACTGTTAGAGTTGGGCCTATAGAAGCTTTGAGTACGAATGAAGTTGAAGTCTATGCTTTGTTGGTTGGTTGCAACGAGTTGCTACGATTGGGTGGTTATAATGTGATTCTTGATGGCAAATTCTTTTTAAGCTATTCGGTAGGGCTCTGGCAAACTATCTTATCCATGGAGACTCGGAGATTTGGTGGAGGAAGTGTAGATCAGCTTGGAGCCTCTTTTCACCATGTGTTTAGGGAAGCTAATGTTACAGCAGATGGTCTTGCTAAGGACAGAGTTTCTCGCTTTTTTATTCTCTTTGATATCTAGCCTCTGTTTTTTGTTTTGTTTTTTCTTTTCTTTTATTGTTTGAGCTCTGTTTTGGGTTAAGGGGTTTTCTCTCTATTGTATTCGTTTTTTTTTCTTTCTTTTGCATAAATAAAATTTACCATTATAAAAAAAGAAAAAGGAAAAAAAAAAGAGTACTCTAGTATTGAAATCCAAGGGTTCCTAGTAGGTGTTAAAAAAATACTTATTTTCTACAAAAACAACATTATGGGAAATCCTATTGCGTTTATTAACAGGATCATAATAGACGAAACCTTTTTGATGTGGAGCATAATCTAAAAAGGCACACTTAGTGGATTTGAGTAGTTGGTTTTGTTTTTTCAGTTGGAGGAAGAAGGACAAAGCATACATAACCAAAAGGGTGGAGGTGAGTGAAATTAGGTGTAGTCCCATGCAGTTAGAAATAGGGGCTTTCATTGTTAATAGAAGGAGATGGTAACCGATTTATGAGATGAACTACTGTTGTAAGAGCCTCATGCCGGAAACAGATAGGCATTGAAGACTCAAGAAGGAGAGTTTGAGTAACATCAAGAAGATGCCTATTCTTTCTTTTAGCAACCCCATTCTATTGATGTGTATATGGACTTGTCCATTGTGATACAATTCCTTCATCTTAGAGAAAGAGTTGAAAGGCAGTAGACACGTATTCGCCCCCTCCCCCCCTGAATTTGACCGCAAGATTTTTATACTTTTGGAAAATTGGTTTTCAACATATGTAACAAAGATTTTTGATGCAGCAAGGACAACAGATTTTGAATGTAATGGATAAATCTAGGTGAACCTATTGTAGTCATCAATATCATCATCATCATCAAAGCCTTATCTGAACCATGCTAGGGTCGGCTACATGAATTCTGTTTTTCCATTCTGTTCTATTTTGAGCCAAATCCTTAAATAAGTTAAACTTCTTTAAATTTGATTTAATGACCTCCATCAATGTTTTCTGATGGGCCATCCACCTGGATAGCCAAACTTTTCTCACCGGTGCTATTACCGGCCTATGCTTAGCATGCCCAATCCATTTTAAATGAGTTTTTCTAATCTTATTCCCTATTAGTGTTACACCTAAATGCTCTCGAAAGCGCTCATTTCTAATTTTATCTTTCCTAGTTTTACCATACATCCACCTAAGCATTTTCATTTCCGCTACATTCATTTTATGTATATGCCTCTTCTTAATTGGCTAATATTCTGCTCCATATGTCATGACTGATCTAACCGCTGTCATATAAAATTTGCCTTTAAATTTCGTTGACATTCGTCTGTTACAAAGCACTCAAAAGCTAGTTTCCACTTCAGCCATTCAGCTTTTATCTTATGCTTAATATCTTCGTCAATCTCCTCATTCTTACTAATCATCAAGCGCATATACCGAAAAGAATCCCTACATGGTATCTCATGAATTTCAATTTTGACAGTGGTTTCAACACTTTGTATATGTCTACTGAAGTTGCAATCCATATATTTTGTCTTTGTACGACTTATTTTAAAACCTCTAGATTTTAATGACCACATCATCTCTCAAGTTTTGCATTTACACCATCTTTTGATTCATCCATCAATACTATATCATCTACAAACAACATACACCATGGTACTTCTTCTTGAATATGCGCAGTTAACTTATCCATAATCAATGCAAAGAGATAGGGGCTTAAGGCTGATCCCTGATGTAAACCTATAGTCACGGGAAATCCACTTGTTTCTCCACATGTGGTTCTCACATTTGTTACTGCTCTTTCATTCATATTCTTAAAAATTTCAATGTAACTTCTGGGGACATTCATTTTCTTCAAAACCCACCAAATTAAATCCCTCGATACCGTATCATAGGCCTTTTCTAAATCGATAAAAAATATGTGTAGATTTTTCTTCTTTGCTCGATATTTTTCTATTAATTGCCTAAGTGAAAAGATAGCTTCCATAGTTGACCTCCCTGGCATAAAACCATATTGATTTTTAGCAATCTTGGTCTTCCATCTGAGTCTTTGCTCCATTATTCTCTCCCATAACTTATAATATGACTCATAAGTTTAATCTCTCAATAGTTGGTACAATTTTGTATCTCCCTTTTTCTTATATATAGGTACTACAATGCTTCTTTTCCATTCATCCGACATTTTCTTTGTCATAAGTATCTTATTGAAGAGTCTACATAACCAACTCACCCCAACCTCTCCTACGTATTTCCATACCTTTATCGGAATATCATCTAGGCTTGTAGCCATTCTTATCTTCATTCGCTTTAATGCTTCATTCACTTTTACCCTTGTAATTCTACAGGGAAAAGTATGCTTTTGTCTAAGAAGCATGGACACTTCTAAGAAAGTGACGTATCCGTGTCGGACACGTATCGGACATCGACACTTCTCGGACACTCTCGGACACGTGTCCGATACTATTTTAGCCGTGTCTATAATTAAGAACTAAATATCTTAATTTTGGACACTTGTCTGATACTATTTTTGCGACTTGTCCCACAATTCCTAGCTTGTGTCTTTGACTAAAAAATAAACATGTAGCTGATATTTTTTAGACACTTGTTAACATGTGGTTACTAGTACTTGTAAACTTGATATATGACAATTTTATCCTATCGACAAATGTATAATTGTTAATATTAATTATATCACAAGCACAAGACAAATAAATCTTTTACTAAAGAATAGGCCTTGAGATTAGCTTTTTTTTTTTGCTTTTTTTTTTTTTGAGGTAGGAAAAACAGATGATCCTTCCTTTTCTTTGTATGGATTTTATGGAACTATGGATATTTTAGTTTAATGATTATGAATTATGTTTTAGTGTTGTATTGATATTTGATAATTTGATATGTTTGTTAGTTAGTACTTGCATTTTTATTTTTGATTGCTAAATTGATTAAAAAGTTAAAATTATATTATTTTTTAGTATATGATTATATATAAATAAATATATATTATTAACGTGTTCCCCGACGTGTCCGTGTCCGTGTCCTACTTTTTTGAGAAATGCCGTGTCAAGATGTCCGTGTTGTGTCGTATCCGTGTCCGTGTCCGTGTCCGTGCTTTTTTGGCTCTCATAATGAAGTATCTTTTCTATTTCTTGTATCCCCATATTTTCTTCATTTAAAAGTTTGCTAAAATATTCCTTTCAGCTTTTTTTAATATCGTTATCCTTCACCAGAACATTTTCCTCATTGTCCTTGATACATTTGACATGATCTAAGTCCCTACTTTTCTTTTCTCTTATTTTTGCGAGCTTAAAAATATCCTTTTTTCCTTCTCTTGTTCCCAATCTATTAGGGGTCATCTTATGCTTTGAACTTTTCATTACTTACTACTTTCTTAGTTTATTTTTTTGCCTTCTTATACAGCTCAAAATTTTCTATACTCTTAGACCCCTGCCAAACTTTGTATTAATGTCTTTTCGCTCGAATAACTTCCTTAAATTCCACACTCTACCACTATGTTTCTTTATTAATATGTCTCTTTTCTTTTAATTCTCCAAGTACCTCATTTGCAACCTTCTTAATGCAGTTAGCCATTTGTTTCCACATTACTGTAGTTTCTCCTTCAAGATTCTATTCTCCTTTTTCAATAATTTTGTCCTTAAATATATTTGCTTTTTCCCCCTTCAAATCTCTCCACTTTGTTTTAGGGTCCATTTTGTTTACTACCGCTTTCTTTCTACTTCTAATGTAAATTTCTAAAACTCTGAGCTTATGTTGCATGGTCAAACTCTCTCTAACTTCCATGAGATACGTGAGGGGCTATGCCGCACACATCACTGTGAATCACATCAGAACGGTCTTTGCTACAAGACGTAGATTGAGGAAAAGGAAGGGTTTTGTTTTTTCTTGACTTACATGCATTGCAATCGAAAGGAACACAAGCAACAGAATTTTTTAATAATTGCACAGAGTGGACTAAGTTATGAAATTTGGATGCCCTAATTTATTATGCCACATTTGAGAATTTTTCAAAACAGAAAAGCAAGACAATTTATTTGTAGTGTTATCCTCCATAATTGAGGGTACATAAAAGGAAAAATGTCTTCCTTTTCTAGGCCCCCTCGCGATCACCTTCCCCAACTTCTTGTCCTGCACAACACAACCAAAGGAGTTAAATGAGATGTTGCACTGGTTGTCAACCAATTATCCAACAGAGACAAGATTTGTAGTTAACCTTGGAGCAACAAAACAATTTTTTTAAGGGCAATGGACTGTTGACATCACCAATAGTGGTAATGGGTAAATTTTCTCCATTGGCAGTTTGAATTCTAAGGTTACCTTTATAGTCAACAATGGTTGTCAAAGATGAAGGGGATGCTTTCATGTATGTTAGAGATGATCTACTGTAGATGATCCCATTGGCTGATGCAACTGCTGTTTGAAACAGATCCCTGATCTATTTATTAGCAAGAGAGAGATTGATTCTTCACTATTTGGATCTTTGATACCATGTCATCTCAATGAGATGCTTTAAAGAAAGAGAGCAAAATGGGATAAATTTTGTGAATCCCTTGAGGGATCGACAAATGCTTTATGTAAGGGCTGATAGCCCAATCCTTCAGATACAATTAAGCCTTTAATTAGCATATAATTTATACAATGAAATCTAGATCCAAAATCTAAGCTAATCAACATGTGCAACATATGTAATTTACAAGTTTATCTTTGACCCAGTCACACGTGAGGCCTGTAATGGGCCTACACTGACAGTTTTATGTTTGTATCTTTTCATTCTTAGAGGTCCTTGGGGTGCTCTTTCTCCAATCCCTGAAAACAATGCCATTGCTGTTGATTCTCAGGTTTGTCATTTCTTTTTATTTTTATTTTTTGGTTGCACTTATTTTTGGTAATGAATCACATTCTTCCATGCGGAGCCTCATGTTGTTAACTTTAGCCAATCATTTAGCTACCACAAAACTAGCTATGATGCCTTTATAGTATATGTTAAAATGAGATGGTGTTATTTTCTGAGATTGGATTTGATCTTGTTGGATAGAGATGAGATCTTGTAAGTTAATATTTATCTTAATGTCAGTTTCTTCTGTCTCTATATATGGTTCACATATCTTAATCAATGTTAAAAAAAAGTTGTAGGGAAGTTTTCTATATTGCAATTCAAGTCATATTTATTCAAAAGAAGAAGAAGATTACAGGGCTACTGTAAAATATAACTGTAATGAATATGAAGATTACAGGGCTTTGATTAATATGACTGTAATAGTTCCAATGTAGAACACCTCAGCATTTGTTTTGGAATAGTAAAATTACAAAAACTGTTATACATCAACCAGAGCTATCAAAATACAGAAATTGAGGAGTATATAGAATCGACAAGATCTGTAACATAGCAGAAACTATATCATAATAAGAAACTGTAACATAACAGGTCTGTAATAAAACAAAAACTGTAACAGAACAGAAATTAGAACAGTATAGGATTTGCAACAGGCAGAAACTAGGACAAAGTATGCACTGCAATAGAACAAAAACTGCATAGTAATGGAAATTGTGAAAGAACATTTACAGTTTCTTTAACAAATAGAATTGTAACAGAATTTGCAATGACATAGAAGCTGTAATATTATGGAATTTGTAGCAAAACAGAAACTCTAATAACACGAGCTGAAAATATATATTAAAAATCTTTGACAAAACAATTGGACCTATAACAGCTGCTTCATGCAATTCTTTACCCAAAATAATAATACAAGCTGAGGAAGGATCATGGGTTGTCCTTTTGAAACTCTTTCTATAGGTCTCAGGCACATATGGGCTGAGGCTTAATGGATGCATGGGCCAGCCCATTTGACTCAAATCCCTTATTTTTTGCCTACTGTCTCCACCCAATTGCATTTTGATAATATCAACTTAGTATTATAATCAGTTGATGTGATTTGCTTTAAGTTCTTTTATTTCTTTTGCCCCTCAAATAGGCGGGTTCCATTTTCTCTGCTGTTGGCGATGCTTATGCTTATTGTTGGGATGTGGTAGGTATTTTTCAAGGTAAATTAATATTTAATTGTGTATATCTATGGAGAACAAATTTAAATTGTCATTTTTCTTGGGAATTGGTTCATTTTGTTAATTGCATGGATTTTGTAATATGTTCTCCATTTGCATCTTCCCAATATGATTCATATTGGCATTTTCAGGAGACAAGTAAAATCAAAATGGTTTTTAAGGGACATTCAGACTACTTGCATTGTATCACCTCACGGAAATCAAGCAATCAGGTTAATCTTCTCTCTTTTTTATTCGAATGACGCCTCAGTAAATTTGTTATATCAAGAAAATGAATTACCAAAGTGTATACATTATAAAAGACATACCATAAAGCAAAAGATGTACCCCCTCTCCTCCCTTTATAAAAGGAAGGAAAAAGAAAGAAAGGAAGCATAAGAAATGTACTGGATCCCAAAACATCCTTTCCTTTCCAATGCGCCTAGTCAGCTAACCAATTGGCAACTTCGGTGGCATTTCTCCTTGTATGTGTGATATGGATGACATCATGATGGACAGTGGATGAGTTGGCACTGGACTACATGGACCAATGTGACCAGTCCAATGGGTCAAAGCCTGACACTCCCTGTCTTCATTTGGATTTTACATAGTTTCCTAGTGTCTCGAAATTCAACTTCAAATTCACACAGGTCGGCAGGTGTTTTGATTTCTCTATGAAATTTCTCTTCAAAATCTTAAGAGTTCAAGGGGCATCGCTACAGTGGCATCCTCACTTTTTTTTTTATTTTTATTTTTTATAACATAGTAGCATTCTCACTTTGCTTGTATGCTTTAGAAAAAAAATATAGAGTTAAAAGGTAAGGGCTGCCAACTTTTCTTTCGTCCTCCAAACCTCAACACCAACCCCTTCATTTCCTTTTTTATTGGAATTTAATACTTTGTTCTAGCTATACTTTTTTTAACCTCTAAAGTCTGAGGTAATATGCTGTTTAAATCCGTTTATTCATAGGTTTTCTTTTTCTTTTTTCTTTTTGTTCATTCATGCATTTTTTTTACTGGTCAGTAGATCATTACCGGTTCAGAGGATGGAACAGCTCGAGTATGGGGTGAGCAAAAGATTTTTGTTTTTCCATGGAATGTCTATTTTCTTAACTGTAGTTCATAAAGATGGTTCATTTTTAACTTCCTGACAGCGCTTTGCTCTCTAATGTTGTATTCATTGTTGGAACTCCTTGGATGGCATGTTCCCGAATCTGGCTTTTAGCAAATATAAGCTAGTTAATTGTTTATTTTCTCAAATTGATTGCGTCTTCTGAGAAATATGAGTTGTTTTCATTTTATTGTGCTCAAAATAAAGTATTGCATGTCTGACCAATGATGACATAAGCCAATATGCAGTTCTTGTTCTCAATTTTGTGTGATTCCATCTGATCTGTTTCAAATTATACAGTTTCTGAAAGTAGATTTGTGTCTTGTATTCATGTTGTATATGATCACCTTCTGCTAGTTCTTTGTCCCTGTAGTCCTAACTTGGTTTTCATAATCACAATTGGAATCCTTTAAGCAAAGTGGAACCTGGAAAGTGACCGGAATATGGATGCCTAGGAGGCACGGACACCTCTCCGGGGCTGGCGTGTTAGTGTCCGACACGTCTGGGATATGGACACGTCCCGGACACGCTCAGACATGTCCGGGACACGCGAAACGTGTCCTGTTTTTTTTTAAATTTATTTATTTTATTACGGACATGGCTCGGACACGGCGGGACACGGCCCGACACGGCGGGGACACGGCGGCACCAGAAAATCTGAGAAACATTAAAATTAGAAAAATAAAATGAAGAGGGGGTTAAATGAAATTTTAAAGTTATATCAACCACTCCCTTTTGCGTTAAAATCAGAAGGAGAAAAATGAAAAGGGGTTAAATGTAATTTGAAAATGATATAACCCATGCCTTCGATCGCCAAACCCACATTTTCTCTCTTCTGAAATTTCCCCTTTCCTGCAGCGAAACCCTTTCTCCCTCTCTCGGCGCCGAAACCCCATCCAGCAGCGAAAATTTATCCCGGCCCGGCGGCGAGATCGCAGAGGCCATCGAAGCCCCATCCCGTCTGCAAAATCCAGGAACCGTTGGTGAAACGCCGTCACCATCCGAGGTTGTTGACAAGCAGAGGGAAGGAGATTGTGGCTGTCGACGAGCAGAGGGAACCTGGCGGTGGATCTGACGGTGCTTTAGTCGTAGAAAAGGAGAAAAAGAAGAAGAAGAAGCAGCAGCAGAAGAAGAAGACCCACCAGTTGCGGGAAACACCCACCGTCTGCGGGAAGGAGAATAAGAAGGAGAAGGAGAAGAAGAAGAAAAAGAAGAGAGGGAAAGAAAAAAAAAGGAGAAGAAAAAGAAGAGAGGGAAAGAAAAAAAAGGAATTTTTGTCGTTGGATCTGACGGTGCTTCCTACCGTCTGCAGGAAGCACCCACTGTTCTTGAGCTTTCTCTCGCTTAGCTCACTGGAAAGAAACACCCACCATCTCCAGGTATTGATTTTTGCAGCGTTGTGTTCTTTTTTTTTTTTTTATATTATATCTCCTGCTCAGTACTCCTGCCTTTATTATTATTTTTTGTCTCCTGCTCGGTACTCCTGCCTTTGATTTTTTTTTTTATCTCCTGCTCAGTACTCCTGCTTTTGATTTTTGTCTATGAAATCATTTTCGTTTAGTTTTTATTTTGCTGCTGCCATCATTTTTTATTTTGCTGCTATGCAATATCATTTTATTTTGCTGTGCAATATCATTTTAATTTGCTGCCATCATTTTTTTTTTTATGAAATGGTGTTGGAAGGCTTACGTACCTTTGCCTTGCCTGCCTTTGCTTGTATGTGGCTTTTTTCATCCTGCTGTGCACTGTACTTTTTTTTTTTTTTGTTAATGTTTGAAGCTTTCTTCCTGCTTTTGCCTGGCTTTTTTTTTTTTGCTGCTGTCTGTTGTTAATTGATGCTATGTCCTGTTAATTTGTTGTTAATTCTGGTGCCTGGTGCTAATTTACTGTTACATTATATAGATTTGGAATTTGGCAAAATGAGTTCCATTGGTTGCTCTGGCTCACCCCCCCACCCCTCAATGAAGAAGATATAAACAAGCCTCTGGGGAGATATGTAACCAAGTTTGATGAACTTGGTTTAGTGTTGTATTCAATGTGTTGAATGTTGATTTTTTTATTGATTATATATATAAATAAATATATATTATTAACGTATTAACGTGTCCCCGACGTGTCCGTGTCCTACTTTTTTAAGAAATGTCGTGTCGGCGTGTCCGTGTCGTGTCATATCCGTGTCCCGTGTCGGCGTGTCCGTGCTTCATAGATGGATGCAATGGATCACGGTTGGTATAGGTTGTGGCAAGCTTTTAAAAATCAGACTCGGGGGCAAAGTAACTCTAGTCAAACTGACTCGGTCGAGTTGGATTGAGTCGCACCTTAGGCCCCAATAATGTTTGAAAATATATGAAAATACAATAAACAAATCTAAAAAATAGAAAAAATAATTCTATGAATTTAGAATTTTATGATTATTTGTTTTTCATTTATTAATAATAACCCGGGGTGTATTTGTACGATGAGGGGATTCAGCAATGGAAAGGATGATTGTTATATTTTTTGTGCAGTTAACTGTCTTATTGTTTGGTTCGACACATTTTTCTTGTGGAAATAGAAAAGAAATTAGTTGATTTTTGAGGATTTCAATTTCATATTGAGGGGTAGGAATAGTGATGCAAATGGGCCAGTTCTGGGTCAGAACCATATTGAACCCGGACTGGACCCATTTCTAAATAATGGTTCTAGTTCGGGTTGGGAACTTGTTTTGTTGGTTCTAGACCTGGTTCCGAGAGGAGGACCTGGATCCAGTTCCAGAACCGAGTACGACTAGAGGACTGAGACCTAGTTCCAACACTGATTCCAACTTCTTTTCAGTTGTTTTCTTTTTTGGCTTTAAAATAAGGATATCATTCAACTTATCATAGTGAACGAGCTACAGTCTGCAACATTAAGAAATCTGTGGAGTGCAAAACCTCTAGTTGCACAAACGGGTCCTGAGTTGTAGCTATCCAAGTTAGATTTCATGCAGTTGGATGAATAGTACTAGTACCACTAATTTTCAAGTTCTTGGTTTTTTTTAAAATATGGTTTTGGTCTTTTAGAGTTGGTGTAAAGTGTCCAGAAGAGCCTCCCACAACTTCTTCCAATCAGGAAAAAAAAAAGGAAAAGAAATAAGCAAACACAGTGGAAGGTGCTCACTAGTCACTATAACAATCTTGTGATTATGTCTTAGTCATGTTACCAATCACACAAAAAAAAAAAAAAAAGAATCAAATAAATGTATTTAAAGTCCAAAAGCCATTAGACTTAGCCAGCTAGGTCACTTGAAGAGAGGAGGGGTTGCTGTCTGTGTTGAATTTGCCAATTTCTAAAACCATGGGTTCGAGTGCGTCCATACCCAAACCTGTCTCCCACCTTCCCGGCCATACCTGATCTACACGGTGTTGGATTTAGGAATTTAGGGCATAAGATAAACCAGACCCACCCCATTAGAAAATTCCAACTTCGTTCCTGAACCTGACTACCACCTTTTAGCTGAAAAAAAGACGAAGCCAGTGGCATTTTTTTTGTGGTTTCTCTGAACTGGCGTTGTAATGCCAGAAAATATGAATTAATAAACTAAATGCACAAATGAAAAATAAAAAGGCAATTCTGGAAGGGATTGTGCATAGATATGGCCTTAATTTTATACTAATGATATTATATCAGTTTCATACTGAGGTCTTAATTTCATGAGAAATTGATCCCAATGACTAGTCTAGTATTATTTTGGTAATTCTGGAAGGGATTGTGCCGAGACATTGGCATATTTGATTTCATCTAATTCTGTCCGTAGATTTTGAAAACCAGAATAATACTCTTGGATGGAGGAAGTGCCTTGCATATAATTCGCAATTTCAAATTCCAGTTGATATTGCTGTGCAGAATTCCTCTAGTGATATTCCTTTTTCAAATACTCCCACATATCTTTGGCAGTTTTGTAGGGTTTCAAGTTCAAGATAAGATAGGGTTCCATGGATCCAAGAATTCGGGTCTTGATTTTAGCATCCTTTGTGGTCCTTGACACAATTTTCTTCTTATCTTCTGTTGGTTTTTGGTCCCTTGCAGAAATATGGGCCCACAAGTCTTTATCCTCTTGGTAAAGTTCAAATCGGAATGCCTAAGATGGATAATTTTTACCATTAAAACTGGATTTGGTTGATCTCAGATTTCTCCATTTGCAACTTAGATTAATTAAAAATAATCATAGATTATCAAGCAAGAAGCAAAATCCACTCAGCAAGAGTCAATGGGCAGATAATTAATCCTGTGGTCTAGTATCAATAAGATACAGCCCTATGGATGACCCCAATGTTCAGTCCAGGTGTAACAAGAATTGATTTACAGATTAACAGAATGGTCCAGGATGCAACAGACAGCATTCAACAGGCGAACTGGATTTCTTGGCTGGATCTGTGTGTGGGCGCCACTAAATGGTCCAAACACAGATCAGATCTTAACACCTTGGGAGGGTTCAAGACTACTAATTTGTCCAAATCAGAAGTGTATTGGATACAGATCCACAAATCTGGACGGTCTTGATTAAATCTATTTGAGGAAAAAAAAAACTCAGAATTGACAGATGAAGAAAAGGCCAGAACCTACCTCAGATGACATCAAAATAATCCAGAGATCCTATCGATCATAGACATAGAGGTTGCTGGCGGAAACAGGTTGATTGAAGTTGGCCACCTATAAAGCATTGGTACTTCCAAAATATACACATACCCATATCGGGTACTTACCCGTACACGTACCGGCTATGGGTACGGCAAAAAACATATCGGGTACGGTCAAATGTACCTGGTATGCTTTGATTTTGTGAACACAGGATGGGTACGTTTGTGGAAACGAGATGGGTACGTTCCTAGTAGTTTTGTAGAGGTTTTTTTTTATTTTTATTTTTATTTTTTTTGTAGTAACTTTTGTAGGAGTCTGAAAAACCTAAAAATATGATTTTAAACTTTAGTCCTAACCCATCTCCAATCCCCTTGTTTCCGACGGAAAAAAAATGAAAATGGAAAGGAGGAAGGAGGAGGAGGAGGAGGAGGAGGAATGCTGGATTATGAAATATAAAAAATAATATTGCTGGTGCTTTTTTTTTTTCATTAGGTTGAATTTGTAATTATATTAAGTAATTGTTGGTTTGTTGCATCTAAGAATTCTAACCTGTTTTAATTATTAACATATTGCATTATTAAAATTTTAAAAAATATAAATCTTTAATGGACGTACCCCAGCCGTACCCGTATCCTTTTTTTAAAGGATTTTGCCATATCGGCGTACCCGTATCGGTACCCGTACCAGTACCGGTACCCATGCTTCATAGGTGGCCACTCTTGATCAGGCACAAATCGGACACAAATCACCAGCCAGTAGTGACCCATCATCACTTAATCAGTGATAGATGAGGGATTTCTTCAACCCAGAAGTGAGTCTGCCCTTGGTCTTCTTCAAACAGCAACAATAGGAAATCCTCCACTCAATAGCGGACGGCAAATAGCAACCCAGACGTAATATCGATATCAAAGGGGTCTGATACCATGTCAATACACTCAACCACACAAGATTGAATAGATTGGAAAGGGATCGATCTTCCCTGGATCGATTCATGTCAATTTATAATAATGAACAAGCCAAGATTTGGGCTACAAATTAGCAATCGCCCAGTCATACTACAGTCAGCTTAGTCCTAATATAGTATGCATTATCTGGAGAAGAAATTAGTATTTGACTATACAAATGAGTTGGGCTTAATTATATAAGTGGGTTTGGCCTGCGAGATCCAGAATCATTTACAAGATAGATATTTCTTGTATCTGTTTTTCCTCATAGTTTATTGTCAATATTTAGCCATCATTTATATTGATTAATAGAATATCGATATGGAATAATTATATTTGGAGTTTGCTGTTGCTTATTGTAATGTGTTGTGTTTATCTTGTAACTGGTAGACTGCAAAAGTGGAAAATGTGTTCAAGTTATAAATCCAAAAGATAAATCCAAGTTGAAGGAAGCCTCCTCATGGGTCAGTTGCGTTGCTGTTGATACAAGTGAAAGCTGGCTGGTAAGAGTATTTTATTTTCTGAGGACACATGGTACTTTTGTTTTTCTAGATTTCTTAGCTTCTTTTATTCATTTAGATATTCAAACTGAGTTTATATACAGATTAGGCTCATAAAAGGTGCCTTACCACTGATCTATGTTTCATAGTTGATTTAATACTAGTGAAGTTTTCACTATCACCGCGTGTTGCTATGGGCTTATGGGCTATAGTTTTATAATTACATTGTTCTGTATGTCTTGCAAATGTTGTCCTTCATCAATTCCATTATCTCTTATTTTATATTCTTTGATCATCACGTGCTTCGGTCCTTCACTTTGTTTAGTCCTTTGAAAGGTGCCACATCTGAAGCTTGTCCATGCTCAATCCCTTCAGTTATTGGCAATATTGTGGTCCAGATTCGGCAGAGGGGCCTTAAAGTCTGGCATGAGCTGAGTCTTTCGGAACATATATTGCTTTTTTGATAAAAGCCTGCTGCACAGTTGGGAGTTGTTCATTGTCTTGACCACAATTTACGGGCTTAGGTCATGTGTATATATTTATATATGTTATGCTTGTTTCTGATGTATGGATTCAAAATATGGCTTCCATTGGAAAAATGTTCTTGTTTGTGATGAATGGTCATCTCATTAGGTCTTTAAGAAGACATAGGTCCAGGTTAGCCAGTTTATCTTTTGGCCAAGAGAACAGGCACAGGTTCACCAATGCCCCTTGATACTCATCCCGAGGCAGACTACACTTGTGCAAGGCCCGGAATAGCTCCACCCATTTTCCAACTTCGTGAGACATATTTTAACCTGAAACCAGACTTTTATTTCTGTTGCATCATTGTTCCTAGTTTCCGTCATTTCTAAGTTTATATTATCAATCAAAATGACTTATCATTTCCAATCTGAAGGTAATACTTTCTAGATGTGAAGGAATCTTTTACCTTATTTTATTTAATTTGTTGTTTATTTTTTATTATCATTCATTTTTCATAAATGTGAATGAGTCTTTGTTTATTGTTTACTTTGCCAGGCCTGTGGAAGTGGTAGGAATCTCTCTGTTTGGAGTCTACCTGCTTGTGAGTGCATTTTGACAACCAACATGAATTCCTTGACACAAGATGTACTTTTTGATGGCAATCAAGTAAGCTTCAATTCCATGCCTTGCTTAGTAGTTTATGCTAAACCATATCCTTCTTAATCTATTTTGAAAACATACTCAAGTAGCAACTCATTTGAATGGAGAAAAGGAATTTATGTAGCCGACCCCAACATAGTTGGGGCAAGGTTTTGCTGATGATGGTGAATTAAGTTACAATTCATACATATTGTCTTTGTAAGTCTTATTTTAAAGCCTTTGGATTTTAATGCCTCAATTTCTCCATTTAAGTTTCCATCTCTTCCAGCTTAAACTTAACTAGTTTTTACTGCTGGTCCCGAGCCAAGAGAATTGCGTTAGGTAGGTTGTTGTTGTCATTCTGCTCACTTAATGGGGCCAGGTACAGGCATGGCCCTGACAACACCATTTTTGAATCCAGTGTTTTCACTTTAATCATTCTCCAAATCCATTAATCGACCACGAGACTTTCTAACTAAGGAAATAAACTAATTCAAATCAAATAAGAAGTCCTAAACCAAATATAATAGAACATTCTAAATATTAAAAAATCCTGGATAATTAAGAAAGCAACTAAAGCAACTGCTACTATAAAAATATAAGACTCCTACTAATAATAAAAACTAATCTTCATTGCTGGGCCTTGTTGGTGTTGGGCCCAATGGGATGGCCAATCATGGATCTGGCCTACATTAGTTTTTCCCCTCTTGGAGGAGAACTCGTCATCGAGTTCTGTAAATGTCCACTTAGGTCGAAAATTATTCGAACAAACTTCCGTGTCGCTGGTTGAGCGTCATATTGAGAATATGCCTTGAAAGTAGGATCGAATTTTCTATTCCACTCAGAAGTAGGTTCGAGCCGTTGCGTCTTCTGGTGGCTGCTTGTATCTTGACGGTGTGATCTGACCATTATATGCTTGAATTGTAGACTCTATAACAATATGACATCATTCCTAATTGGCATCGGTTGATACTTGAAGATGAAATCAATATGGTGCACTTTAATCAATGTGAATACATCTTCTTGCCAAAATATTGAAACAAGTGACTTGTTTTTTGATGATCCACTAGGCTTTTCTAATGGTGGCAATACGAGCAGATCCATAGGACGGTTGTGTTCCTTACTAACCATATCCAAATCTTCCATGCTTGTCTCAACTTCTAGTGGTGCTTGCATTTTTTGATCAGCATAGTCTATACGAAGAATTCTAGGCTTCTTGTCTTCTAATTCTTTTAAAGTATCAACTATTCTTGAAGTACCACAACCACATGAATTGACTGATCTGGTGGCTTGATCAGGTTGATAGAAATATGCACATGAAGATGGATTTTTGATCGGATGTTAACTGACCAAGATATCACTCTTTTTTGAGAATCAACTGATGAAATTGATCAATTAGAAAATATGGGCTTGGGTCGGGTCAGACGCCTAAATTAAGGCTGAGTTCAAGTCTTGTTGCTGGGGTTTGGGTCAGACCCAAACTTGGGCCCAAATCAAGGTTTAAAAAAAGGCACGTGTAGGAGGAGTTGTTTCTCCTCCTTCGTCAGCAGTGCAACGAAAGAAAGAAAAGGGCTGGACTTATTTAGTGGAGCGGTCAAATGGGAAGGGGTTAGAGACAGAGGCGAGAAGGTGTTGGCTGGGCGTGGAGGGTGGCTATGGTCCGGCGATCGATGGTGTGCTGATACGATGAGCTCTCGGTAGTAGAAGCGGGCAGCAATAACGAGGCGCAGTGATGGTGTGCGGCGATGAGCCCGATGGTGCTCATCAAGGAAGATGATGGTTGTCAGTGCACAGTACGCTCTTTCCAATCCTCGATTTCTCTATTTGTTTTGTCTTCTATCTTCAGCTGCTGCTTCTTTGGTTTTTTTTTTTTTTTTGGGTATTGGAAGATTGACAGAAGGTGTGGGGTTGGGAAGGGGCGAAGTTCAGACGGATGGTGAAGGGGATGGAAGATGGGTGTTGTGATTGGGTTGTGGAAGTGGTGGCTGTGAGGGGTTGTGGATTGGGCTTTGATATGGGAGGGCAGTGATGGGTTCTGGGATGTGATCGGTTAGGGTTCTTAGGGTCAGGTGATGGTTTGCAGTGGGTTAAGGTTGTTGTGGGACGTGGATTTGGGTATTGGCTTTGGATTAGGGTTTGGACTTTGGAGTGGTTTCCTAATGGAAGGGATTGGGCACGTTAACAAGGATGGGAGAGGACGGGGGTGAGAGAGGGTTGGTTCGGTTATGGTGGGTGGTTGACGGAAGGGTGGGTTGGTAGTGGAGACCGGAGTGGGTTTCGGATGACACAGGGATGGGTTTCGGTGACACATGGTGGATTCGTGTGGTGGTAATGGATGAAGGGGTTGGCAGTGATGGGGGATGACAAGGATGATGTTAATGATAGATGTGGGATGGTAAAGGATGGATGAATGAGAGGAAAATACGTAGATGGAATACTCGGGTTATCTCTGATCGGTGATTGGGGCGGCGATCTTAGACTGGATTTTCGTTCTGATACCAATTAAAGCAGCACAAGGAAGAAGAATAGCCAACGGGCTAATCTCCACGCCAAAAGGCTTGAGGACTAGATGTCTAGGTGCTTCACCAAAGATAAACGACAACTCTCTCAATTGAAAGCTAAACTCAGAACATTACTGATGTCAATGTTTTGCGTCCCATGAGGAGGGATTACATTTTTATTTTTAACTAAGATACTTTCTAACTAAAGAAATAAACTAATTCAAATCAAATAAGAAGTCATAAACCAAATATAATAGAACTTTCTAAATATCAAAGAATCCTGGATAATTAAGAAAGCAACTAAAGCAACTATTAATATAAAAATTTAAGACTCCTACTAATAATAAAAACTATGCTTCACTGCTGGGCCTTATTGGTTTGGGCCCAATGGGTTGGCCAATTATGGATCTGGCCTGCATCACCATTCCACCTTTTAAAGTCACATCAAATTCTCTAAATCCCTATATATGGCATGCCTTTAAAATAATTTACTTTCAGCCATAGTGGATTGGACAAAATTTAATCCTTCCTGTCAACGAGGCAACAAGGAGTGTTTTCTATTAAAGATTCTTCTATTCTTGTCCTTCCAAAATCCAAATGCCCAAGCAATGATGGAGGTTAATATTCCTCAAAAGCAATTGCCTCTCTTGAAGAATGGACTTGCGAACCATGATTCTCTGAAAAGTCTGTCCAGGCTATGCACTACTTTAAACAAAGCAGTGGAAAATTACATGAACTAACCTTCCTATGATCTTATCTATTCTTCAATTAATTCAATACATGAATATGATAAATTATATAAATTCCCAATTAAATAAAACGCACATATTATTCCAAGCTCAATTTCCTTGGGGCTGGAGTGCCACACTATGCCTTGTATTGGCATTTCTATTTTGAATGTGGACCTGCCCATGGCTTCGTCATTGACATAAAGCCTCCTTTGTAGCTAAATCCTTTTTGCTTAGAAGGATTGCTATTCTTTTGAAATGGTCATACTGTGAGCAGATTATCATATTATAAGCATGTTTTTTTAGTTCTTCAAGGTCTTTACAAAAAGCCCCTTTTCCATACAACCTCAAAAGGCCCTTGTATTATGTTTTCCTAGGTAATATGATGCCCTTTGTGCAAAAACACTTTTTCTTGTTTTGTGTGCCTCTTGGCTTGCTAGCAAGTTTTTCATCCTTTACTAGGGCTTGAACCCTCATGTTCTAACGATGCGGGTAGCAGAGCATTTCACTGCTCCAACAATGGGTTGGCATCATTTGCACCTACTTGTTGAAACTAAAAAGATTACACTTTGTTGTCTAACACTGTTACACATTTACACATGTCCATCTTCATGCCTAGTGGATTTTTCTGCATGACATCATGATTCAATAACTCAGAATTCATGTTTGGGTTGTCACAAAGTTTTATGCTGGCTGTTAACCTACCTAATGCAACCCTCTTTCTTTACCCTGGTTTGGGACTGGTAGCAAAAACTGGCGGAGTTAAACAATTAAAGCTCCCAGCGAGGAAATTGAAGGGCAAATTTCTTCGGCCAACGAAATTGAAGGGTAAATTTTATAAGACAGTGGTTAGACTAGTTATAACATATGGAGTAGAATGTTGGCCAATTAAGAAGATGCATATACATAAGATGGATGTAGCGGAGATGAGAATGCTTAGGTGGATGTGTGGTAAAACTAGAAAAGATAAAATTAGAAATGAGCACTTTTAAGAGCATTTAGGGGTAGCACCAATATGAGATAAGATTAGAGAAATCTGTTTAAGATAGTTTGGAAATATTGAGCGTAGGCCAGTAATGGCACCGGTGAGAAAAAGTATGGCTATCCAGGTGGATGGCTCATCAAGAGGTAGGGTAGGCCGAAGAAAACATTGATGGAGGTCATTAAATCAGATTTGAAGAAGTTTAATTTATCTAAGGATTTGGCTCAAAATAGAACAGAATAGAGAAATAGAATTCATATAGCCGACCCCAACATGGTTGGGATAAGGTTTTGATGATGACGATGATCATGATTCAATATGTTGAGCTGAGATCATGTTTGATTTTCTTTCGTTTTATACATGTGCCCTGATCTTCTGCTTTTGAAAAGAATTGTTTGGCATTTATAATGTTGCTATATTTTTTTATGGTTCTTTCCAGTTTTAGAACCTTGCATTTTTAATTGCCTCTCCATTTTTTCAAAAAAACAAAAAAAAAGAATAAATGAAAAAAGAAGAAAAAGAAATGAAAACTCAATTGTCACTTACTTTGAACACACTTTATATCAATTTTTGTCCTTTTGGCCATTCCAGTGTGGTTTGTTCTTAATTCATAGAATATAAGGCATTTAGTGAATGAATATTGATAATGCTTGGCTCTAGTTCATTGATATACTAATTCTTTTCTTGAACACTGTTTTCAGTAATATCATTTCTGTCAAACACTGTTGAAACTGCTGAAACTGAAAAGATTACCCTTTGCTGTCTAACACCGTTACACATTTGCACATGGCCATATCCATGCCGAGTGGATTTTACTGCATGACATCCTGATTCAATATGTTGAGCTGACTCATGTTTGATTTTCTGTCTTTGTTTGCATGTGCACTGATCTTCTGCTCTTGAAAAGACTTGTTTGGCATTAATTATGTTGCTATATTTGTTGATGGTTCCTTCCAGTTTCACAACCTTGGATTTTTAATTGCTGCTCCATGTTTTCAAAAAAAAAAAAAAAGAAAAGAAAGAAAAGAGAATAAATGTAAAAAAAAAAAGAAAAAGAAATGGAAACTCAATTTTTGTCCTTTTGGCCATTCCAATGTGGTTTGTTCTTAATTCATAGAAGATGAGGCATGAAGTGAATGAATATTGATGATGCTTGTTTTTAGTTCATTGATATACTAATTCTTTTCTTGAATACCATTTTCAGTAATATCATTCCATTTTTCTTCTTCATTTGAAACATAGCCTTATCACTTTTCAGATACTTGCTGTTGGGGCAGAACCTGTGCTGGCACGTTTTGACATTAATGGGAGGGTTCTCTCACGGATACAATGTGCTCCACAATCATCTTTTTCTCTCTCCCAACATCCATTGGGTGTATGTTCGATTTTCATTTTCTTTGGTTACCAAGCTTTGTGTTTTTGGTAAAAATGTGAGTCTCTTGCCATTGCCCACCCTTCACTTATGAAATTGAGTCCTAGGAAATTGATGGTCCACTCTACTTACCACCCTGGCATTGCACTCTTCACCCATTCAGTACCCCTTCTATAGGAGCTTCCTGTCCTATGATTTCCCTGGAATTCAGTAAGAATTTAGTAAATGAACTGTGACTCTGTGATGATAGAATGAGGAACCTGTTTAGATCGATATTGTAGACTTTAGATAGATACACACTTAAAGATGAAGATGTCTTTGACTTTTTTTGGTAATCCTAATCTAACCTCCTTATCTACCCAATTTTCCCTTAAGAGTGGCTACTGGACACTTTCTTCTTTATCCAACTGGGTACTAGCTACCCTGCCTCCCCTTGGATGACTTGTATGGATGCCTTTTTATCCTTTCGTTTGTTGTGGGGGGGGGGGGGGGGGTGGGGGGGTTGTGGTTTGGGTTTCGTTCCAAAAATGTTAATTCCACACTGGATGATCAATGGAAAAGCTTAAACCAAATTTGGTTAAAAATTCCCAGGAACTCTTATCAAAGGGGTGAAGAGTGGAGGGTTGAGGGCGTAGTTGTCTCATCAATTCCTTGGATTCATTTTCATAGGTGAAGGGTGAAGGATCTGATCGAAGTCAAGATCTAAAGTAGGAGTTGGCCATCTTTCAGAGGTGGCGATAGTGAAGGATGGGAGGTCTTTAGGAACCTTCAGAATCTCTTCCCTTGGCTACAAAACTCTTACCCATCCTTCACTTTATGAAATTAGATTCTAGGAATGTGGTGATCCCTTACAGATTTGTACCCTCGACCCTTCACTTTGTGCTCCATGATAAAAGGATTTCCCATGTATTTCTTGGAATTTAGTAGCAATGTGCAAGATGTGCCACTGGGCCTGTTTGTCCATTGCCTATTGATTTCCCAACAAATGCACTTCTACCGTAAGGGTAAGAATTAGGTCTGTTGGATCAAATGTTGGATCTAAAACTAAAAGGGATCACCAAAGTGTACACCACCCACCCACTACCACCACCACCCATGCATATGAATTTCCTAGGAGTTGGATGGACTCTAGATCTCCACTCTTGACCCTTCACTCCACCCCTTACAATAAATCTTTAAAGCAGCTTTCTTTTGAATTCCTAGGAATTCAGGAGTAAAGACAACACACTTTGACTGTACTGAGATTGAAGAATCCTTGAATTGTTCCCTACAACTTGAATGAGTACAATCCTATTGCTCATATGAGATTGGTATAATGGTTCAGGTGATCGCAGTTGGAGGATATGGTGGACTGGTGGATGTGATATCAGAGTTTGGGAGCCATTTATGCACATTCCGCTGCAAAGGTTTATGAGTAGGGTTCATCGTTGTTCTTTCATGCAGCTAACTATTGCCATTTTGCTCGCAAATTTCTAAATTTTTGGGTGTTAATCCCTCAAGTATATCTAAATTAGTTTAGAACTCCAGATATCCATTGTTTGATTTTGGAAAATGTATTTCCCACCACTAACTGTGGTGACTTGTATGTAGGTGGGGTTGAGCACTATAATTCAGGAAATGAACTAAACAGTGTATGAAGAAATGAAGTATACAGAATCTTGCATGTTTTTCTCATCCCCTTGATGTTTGAATGCCTGTTAACTCAGAAAAATAGCTAAATTCTTCTGGTGAATAATGTTTGCAATTTGTACTGCTCCATAAAACTCAGCAGTGTAGAAAAGCAAATGAGTAGCACTTGATACAGATCAGGCAAATTTTTAGAAACACCAGAAGTAATGGTGTTCATGGACCGGGCAGGGCTGAGGAATATCCAGGACTAGTTATCTTTAGAAACCTAGGCACTATCTGGCCCAATTCTGACACAGGCCATAAGTGCCTGCCGCGAGCCCACCCACCGGGCTCTTTTCACTTAACCCAGGTCCGCCCTGTATATTAAACAGACCAAAATTATATTCCCAAACCCCGCCTGGCCCTTCCCTTAAGCACTCCTAACCAATTGATCCCATGTTTTGATAATCTTTTGTATAAAACTGCTGTGTTTCCAGACATGTACTACATTATTTAAAGGTATAAATCCAGTTTCATCGGAATAAAATCTCAGTTTTAGGTCAATTTGCAAGTTCACTGATGGTGATTGATTGGAAAAGGCTAAGATGGATTGGAACCATCCTAGCATATGCCTTGCGCAACAGATCGTCTTGGGGATAAAAAAAAATACTGCTTGGAAAAAAATATATACTGGCTGCTAATTTTATGGACAATTTAGTCCTTACATGAGTAAAAAAAAAAAAAAAAAAGAAAAGAAAACATTGGCTTGGGTACCAGAAGCTATAAAGGGGCGGACCCATGTATAAGCATCTGGGGCTTATCTGAAAAAGCTTAAAATTTTTAAGAATTTCCTTATAAATTCTAAAAATTAATATTTTGTACTAAAGGCTACTTGGCCACTGAAACTGGTCGGACTCCTATTTTAGAAAAAGCTCACTTTTGAGTAAAAATTTTTACTTGGATCAGATGAGTCCCGGTCACAAGTTTCCAACCCTGATCCACACCCACAAAATGCTAATGAGATAAGATTTCAACACCTATTGTATGTTCCTTCCCTTTTCAATTTTATCTAATGCAAATACAAATGCACATAACCGTTACTGTTTTGGCCCCAAAAAAAAAAAGAAATTGTTAAAATATTTTCCCTCTTTATTAATCTAATTCTCACCTGCTTTCTCACATTTCAAGTTGAAGAAACATATTTTGTATCAACCAAAATAACTTGAAGTAGGTGAAATGGGTTTCAATTGCTTAACCAAATTTGGTGAAAAGGGTTTAAGGTCTCAACAGACAAACTCACATTTGACATTCCAATGCACTACAAAAAATAAGAAAAAAACTAAGTGAAAGCTCTTAAAAGAGATTTCTACTTGTAGAAAACAGTGGGGATACCGTGAATAATGTACACGTGCCGGATGCTAAAAAGAACCCTGGATGGATGGTGAGACTCACAACTGCCCCAAACATTTAGGGTACTTTGGCAAGCATCCTCGACTTCGTGTGATTACCCACGTTTAGCAAAAGATTTCTGCTTTTTGCCCTTTCACTGAATCCCCACGTCAGACCAAACCACCACCGCACCACAAGCCCCCGCCCCCGTGTTGGATCTTGCGTTAATTTTCATCAGTCCTCTTATTATTGATTTGATTAGTGGGTAGGCCTCCCATGGATGATCTACACCGTTAGATGTGACCAGCACCCCCAAAACGGCTATGCGACGCAATTTTTGCCGTTGATTCTTCTTAGATGTGATGATATTTTAAAAAAAAAAGTGATCAACGTTCAACCCATATATTTGGACCTCTGCGGGGCTCTTTTGAAAAATCCAGATTGTTAGGTCTGATCTAGAGGCCAAGAATGGCTATGGGATCAAATTTCATAACGTGGAGCCTTGTAGATTGTGATATATTGGCCAAAAAGTTTCAATCCGTTAATTTCTTAAAGGTTTCTTCCCTGAAAATCATCTTTTTTGCCAAACTTGGTTTATTTTAGAGAGGATGGGTTGATTCCTGGCTTTAAAAGGGATTCTTCTAAACTATAAAATGCCCTCATCACTACGGTTGTTTGCCAAACATGCCACAAGGATATTTTGCATTATGACATCATCTAATCATTTAATGGCTCCTCTAAAACGAACATACATTTGTTTACCAAGTTATTACCAAAATCAATATTCAAAAAGCTTATAAATATGATCAGCATATATCGAGTTTATCATCAAATAATGCAAAGTTATTGTTTTCAAGGGGAGTAACTGATCTGGGATAGGCATCCCGAAATATGCTACTCATGATACATGTGCTGTACTTTTTTCCCTTTTTAGGTTTTATCCTAATAGGTTTTTTTAGTTAAGGTTTTAATGATGTAGCATTATGCACATTCAACACTAATTCAATGATCTTGTAGAATGTTATACTCTTTTTTCTTTGCTTTGGTTTTTTCCCATTGGGTTTTCTCCTTTGTAAAGTTTTAATGAGGCAACTGTCATTGAATGTTGATCATTTAAGGATGAGTATTATAAGATGTATTATTATTGGTGGATGCCCACATTGGGACCCACATGAGCTAAAGAGAGTACTTAGGCTTAGAGTCCACCATATTAAGTTGCTTGGGGAGGAAGCAATCTTATTTTATAAATAAAATCCTTCTCCTCTCTTATTATGCACACATCTTTCGTTCTAATAAAATTCTCTATCTCCTTCTTTCTCTCTCATCTCTTCTTCCTGTGTTGGCTTTAGTTTTCAACAATACTTTTGTTTTTTAATTTTATTAAGACAAATAATCACATTACTACAGAAGTGTAGAGGTATAGGATAAGTTTCCATACATGACAAACCTGCAATCAAGTTTGGCCCCCCTCCCCCCATAAAAAAAATAATAAATAAATAAAACTTGTTGCCCTTTTGAATTTTGATTTCATGACCACATTGTTTATTATGAAGTTTTTTTTTACTGGACACCTTGATTGACAGGAAAATGTTCCATTGTGAGAAAATCCACATTTTCTTTTATAAATAGGTTTAAATTGTAGTGAAAATAAGACAAGATCTGCGATTAACCACGGCACACAAAAATCTCAAAATCTCAAGCAAACAATCAAGCAACCATGAAGAAGATGACACACAAGCAATTACGTGGTTCCGCAACCTTACCTACGTCGACGGAGAAAAGCACACTCTATTCCTTTCTCTCTCTGCTGTGTTCAACACAACTTCACCTCCTTAGGATTTAGGGTTACACATCACATTAATATATAGATTCCGTTTTCTTGGCCATCAAGAAAATCCATACATAATGTCTAAAATACCCCTAACCCTGAACTCTAGTTCTGGCTAACCCAGGCAACCGGTCTGACTAGACTGGAATACAAGACAAAACCTAACATAAATCATAGTTTCAGAGCATGGTTTCCAACAATGTACTGACACAAACTGAAATATTTGCATATTAAAAAACATATTAGTTGTTTTGGCCAATTTTACTCATAAAAGTCCATTTGCAAATCCATTCAGAAGATTTTACAAATAAAAATTATGAAACCTCTTTTTAATTGATTTTAAGGAATTCTAGAGGTACATAAAATTACTAAATATAATATAATGGTGTTGAAAATAGAAATTCAATACATAGTTGTTAATTCTGTTTCGTTCTAGAATTGGCTTTGGGCGGAATAGAATGCTGTCCTAAAAGTTTTCGATCCAAATTTTGCCCTGTTCCGATCATTCTGGTCCCAATCTTGAACCAATTCCACCCCATTTTGGCTAAGGTTTCATACTTCCATTTATATGTGGTAACAATTAGAAAACGGTCAATTGTAGAGTATAGTTTAATTTAAGTGATGTAAGTATATATTTTTACTAATATTTTAGCATTCAAGTATTTGTTTAAACTTAGGTATTCTTATATATAATTTTTTTTACTTTTCAAGTACGTATTTTCCATAATGACATACCAAAATTAAACGAAATGCGGAACTATTCCACTATATGATCAAATCGATATGCCGACCAAAACGAAATTAACAACCATGATTGTCTATAAAATGTATACATTTTTTATTCGTACTAAACCTATGAAAAGTTAAAATAGGTAATGGCCAAATGGCCCAAAACCTTCCGTATAAGCGATGCAAGAGTCTCAAAAGTTAAAACTATTGCTGAAACTCATTCAAACGGAATCAGTTCAAAATTGATGCATTGGTAGACTTACGCCAATACAAATGTTCAAAACCATGTTTTTAGAATTTAAATAATGGTGTTATGATAATGAAAAAGGTCAAATAAAAGAAGTGGGTGTAATGTAAAATAAGGTGTTCTATGTAAAACAAAGAAAAGAAATCCGTTGTCTTAACCACAATACTGGTTGTCCATATGACTGAGAGATCAATTACCATTTGCATTATTCGATTTATAAGACATATATAGATAATAAGAAGACGTGAATGGAAGAAATAAAATTGGATCTGAAGAATGTTTACTTATCTGAGGATTTGACTTAGAATTTATCAGAGGTAATAAATTGGATCTGAAAATGTTTACTCATCTAAGAATTTGGCATAGAATAAATCGGAGTGAAAAAATAAAATTCATATAGTTGACTTCAACATAGTTGATACAAGGTTTTGATGATGATGATGATGATGATAATGAAAATATAGATAAATAGGAAAAGGAGAAGAACTTAACCTGAAAAAAAAAAAAAGAAAACATCAAGATAGATATGTATAGCTGCCCAAACAAAGTAGTTGACAGAGGGCTTATCGGTTTCATTGACGATGAACCAGCTAGCTGTGCTACTGACTGTATGTTAAGATATGTTTTGCTTGCTACAGTTACTGTTGTTCCCTTTCTTTTGGCCCATGAGCTGAACACACGTTTAATTTTGTTGCCAATTAAATTATTAAATTGGCCAAGCCCTACACATTCTGACAAAGGGTTTATTCCATAGGCTTTTTACGTATCAACAAGAGTTATAACTATGGCTGAAACTCATTTAGAAGAAATCACTTCAAAACGGATACATTATTAAACTTAAGAAAATAGAATGTTCAAGACAAATCTTTTTAAAATGTAAACTATGGAGTAAACTGGGCCGGGCTCCCCAGGACGAGCACGGCTCACATGCCTGGCCCAGGCCCGACAAGGCTAGCCCAGTGCGGTGGCCCATGGGGTATGGGCCTGATGACTGGGGTGGGATTATGAAAATTATCTTCTCAAAATGGTATTAATTCTTATGGTTATTAACTTTTTGGCATTAGTATTAATTCATATGGATGAAAATTATCTTTATATGGATGTGATTTATATTTTCCAAGATGGTAATCAGAGTCATTATCCCCTACTTAAATGGCTATTTGCATTGGGAAGCTCGTCTTGCCTCCAACCGAGTAGAATTATATTACTTATAATTAACGGTGGAGCATTGAGAAGGTCCTCTTTTTAATAGCATTAAATATAGGTTGACACTTAAGAAAAGAAAGAAAAATGGTCAATGGACCAACAAGGCCTGGTCCAGGCCCTGGAGGACACAGCCTAGCCTGCGCTACCAAACTCATTCACGTGGGGTCATGTTGGGCAGAGCCCCTGCCAACCCGGCCACGGACCGTGACATTTCACAAGGCAGCATGGCACAGTCCAGGCACAATTGCGCTCAGCTCCAAACGTCGGGCACAATTCGTTTTGCATCTCTAATTTATACGATGGTGTAAGGTTAAAGAAATAGGCTAAATAAAAGAAGTTTGATGTTATGTAAAACATGGTGTTCTATTTAAAGCTCATAAAAGAAATCAATCGTCTTGATCACAAATTAATCATTGATCCTGCTATTGAGAGATCAATTACTATTTGCATTATCAGAGCATTATTAGATTTATTAGATTTAGTACAAGAGGCCTGTGCCCAAAACGGACAAAAAAAAAATCCAAGATAAAAGAATTAATAATAATAATAATAATAATAATATGTCTATATGCTTAATTTAATGACTGTGAATGGTCAAAGGTCAAATGTGTGGGGTCCCCTTTGTATATATGTGTCATATATAAATCATAATTGATTATTATGATTTTAAAACTTTTATTATTATTTATTTAATTGCTTTTAACCGCTCAACCAATCTATTAATTGTCTCCATTGGATCCGCACATTCATTGTCATATCACTTATCATATTTATTAACTATTTCAATTTAACGACTCACTTGATTTGCTAATTAAGTTTTACTATTATATTAACCAAAATTTTCATGGAGTATAATTTGTATTTTTGCATGATATTGTTTTAAGTTTTTGTTATTATCACATACCTTTATTGTAAGGACCCTACTCTAGATTACCTGGTTTGGTGATATTTTTGTACGTTTTCATGAAAATTATCCTTTTGATAACAACTAGCCTAAAAGTATCAAAATTAGCAGAGAAAGGATAACTAACCCACACACAACGTGATATTGGAAAGAATATTAAAGTAAATACTTAAAATAGTGTAAATAGACAAATAACAATTTTGAACAAAAAACAATATAATAAATGCTTGCATATAAATAGGTCAAGCAAACTTTTAATAATAAAATAAATAAATTTAATTAGTAGGCCTGGAGTAATTAATCGAAGAGGGTTGTTAGCATAAATACACAAGGGACAATTAAGGGTAAACAAGTCTATTCAAATTAAAATAAATTGTGAGACGAATGAGACCCACATAATGTTATATAGCCTAAATAAGTGAGCATATGTTGGAATCCTTAAATGGGTCCCAAGTACCCATCTACCACAATTGGTCCCATAGAGGATGGCGTCATATAGATGCACATTTGCAGTACATTTTTTTTTTTTTTGAAAGAATGCACATTTGCAGTACTGGCTAAGTAGGTTGACTATCGTAGATTATTGGTGTTCATGGGCCGGGCCTGGCTAAGATAAGGCATATTCAGGCATGGCCCTAGTGTAAAAACATTGGCCCAGGCCTGGCCTAAGCCCGACACTGGCTGTAAAAGTCAGGCTCGAAGCCTGCCCATTTAATCAATTGGGTGGGGTCGAATAGGAATTTTTTATCAATTTTGTGACTGTTTGAATAATTGTATGTACAAATTAAATTAAATTACATGCATTCCTTACTTTGTCTGGGCTTTAGGCTTTCCAGCACTTAACCAAGCCTGGCCCAATTATTAAACTAGCCCAAATTACATGTCCAAGCCCGGCCCAAGGCATGCTTGGCTTGAATCTAGCTAGAGTTAGCCCAGCCTATGAGCACTCTTATTGTGGATCCATTAGGTAAGGTAAATAATGAATAATAACTCAATTAACATGATCTTGTGTGTTAGGAATTAATAGGCTGGACGTAGTGGGTCCCATGTACCTGTCTAACATCTAGTGGGACCCATTGAGAGTGGCCCATGTAGATGCACAAATGTGTGACTAGGTTAGCCCTTGTTCTACATCTCTACTTTTGGCCTATACTTCTCAAAATCTTTAAAGCGGGTAGAGGTTTGGAAAAATATAATATTTGACAGCTATTTCCAATCTCTACTCACTTTAGAAAAGTAGAGACATCGCCACTTTTTCCACAGCTCCTTTCATGAGGCAATTTAGAACCAAATTTTTAGAAATGTTCGTAAGGTCAAGCACGGCTATGGCACCAAATTAATTTCAACCGTTGGATTATCACCAATGTTGCAATTGGTGCAAAAAATGTGAGCTACTTGATATTATTTTTTGAATACTATGGGCCCCCAATACAAGATTGAAACTGTTAGATCTCTTTGGAAGGACATAGCTATGAAGTCAATTTTCAAGGCTTGCTACTTTGTAGATCTTGAGAAATTTGTGAAAAGATACCACCCATTGCTGTAATTTGATGAATTTTGCATTATTCCACTTCAATACTCTTTTTCTTTCTCTTTTTGTATGCTAAGCTTAGGCTAAAAATGAAAATATCTAAAAAGTAATATCTTTTGGAATATATTAATAAAAAAGGAATCTAAAAAATAAATATATTTTCTCTATTATTATTAACTTTTATTCTATGGAGTAAAGTATAAAGAAAAGAAATGAAGTAAATCTAGTTGATGATTTGTTCGAGAGAGCTTACGTTGGAGAAAATGAGATTGGAACAATGAAAGTAGATTGGGTGTTAGTTACATTTCTAAGGCAAATGTATAATCACTAACATCAAATAATCAAAACTACACCACCTTTGCTTGAGATGACCCATTTCAAGGTTTTATGATCTAAGGTGTTCTGCATCATTTCTTTCACGAAATCTTCATGGAAAAGGTTTTTTTTTTTTTTTGGTGTGGAATCAGGCGCAACACCAAAATGATTTTCACATGGTTTTTCTATTGCAAAATGGGACAATAATTATGAATGGGGTGAAAGATTTTAGGGAGATTTCATTGATTTGAATTAATTATACTTGGACTTTTGGCAAAAGGTATTATCAAACCGTGCGAAGGAGGGAACTTTAAAATAATTAATAGGGATTATAATTAAGAATAGAAAGTGATAACAAGAAGAAACATGAGAGGTTTTTGGTAGATTTCATCGTTTTGAATGGGAGATGTTAACAGTAGGAAGAAAATGAGAAAAGTTAGGAAGAGATCGAGAGATTCGAGGGATGCTAGTAGGATTTCAGAAAAGGAAGTTTATTTATGGAAAGCATGATCTTTAATTCCACTCCTGTGGGTTGAATCCAGTCAATATTAGGCTTGATACACGCCGATCAGCATTGACCCAGCCAACCCATGAACATCCCCTGGCCAAACGTGACTAGATTGTAAACGATTTTAATTTGATAACGTTATAATCTTTCTTGTTATAGGAAGACAGGTCACATTATTATATCGGTGGGATTAATTGTTTCCATTCATATGCCATAAACAATTAATCTGCATAGGTCACATATGCAGATTAATTGTTTCCATTATATAAATCTGCAAACCCTCTTCGGACGAAACATAAAAGTGGTACCGTCTGCATCTTTCATTTACAGGTTTGCTCATTCATTCACTATTTCATTTTTTCTAAATGTCGTAGGGTATTCCTTATTAGCCTAACTTACTATTCCTTAAGGGGAACATCCTTGGCTGCACACATAATACTTGAATAATATAAAGAGCGTCAAACTTGAGACCTTAGAGAGTAAAGCCAAGGTTAAAATCAACTGCACCATCGCCTTGGTGGCCTCATTTCTTCACTATCAAAGTGTAATATTATTATCTTTTCCATCTTTATGTGTATGATATCTTATCATGATGTTGTTTGTATGTAGGTGGTTTCTTAGTACTTCCTTCAATGGGAAAAGTGACTTGCGAAACGATAGTGTTGGTTTTTGTACTCCACAGTTTGATACATGGTCATGGAGCTTCTACAGCAATGGGAAGAAAAACCCTTGCCGATTTGGAGATAAGAAGGGAGCTTAAACAACTCAGTAAGCCTGCAATCAAGACCATTAAGGTGGTTCATTTGTTTGTAGCATTTTGTCTTTTTTTGATCTTCTATGTTTCTTATAAGATCTAATGTCCCACAATGACTTGATGCTAAAGCCAATCTCTACCATCTCTTGTGGCTTAAGCCTTTGGTTTGCATCATTATGTCATGGGTTTTAGATATGGCACCAACAAAAAGGGTTGGTTTGACAGGTTAGCCTCACAGGCGAGTATGGAATTTTATATTTTGAAGCGAGTCTAGTTTTGGATGAGTGAACCTCACCATCCCTGTTATAGTGTATAAATATGTTTTGTGAAATTGCATGCCTACGTAAATCTTGAGTACAAATTTTGCACATGAACTGCTGCACAAACCCCTGCCCCATGATGGGCACTTAGGATTGTCCTCGTGGTACAGTTGTATAGGCACCCACAACCTGGTGGGAGCCTTTTGCTCCTACTTCTCTGGCCATTGAGCCAATGAGGGATTAAAAAAAAAGAAAATTCAACACATGATAGACCCATATAGTTACTTTTGCAAATAACGGCAAATTTTATGATGAAATCTTAGTCAACTATCTTGATTAACTGGAAAAAGACAACGTTTTCTTTAGTGTTCCATTATGAGAAAAATGATATGTATATATATATATATTTATAAAAGGTTGAAACATTAAAACATGGTTTCCGACAATATTTCAACCAATGCCAAAACATTTTTTTATAAAAAAATAAAATAAAACATATTAGTTGTTTTGGCATCTTTTTTTCTTAAAAAATGCATTACAACCATTCATGAGAAAAGAATAATAATAAGAAATTAAGTGATTCTCTCTGGAAAAACTTGGCATCTCAACAGTGTGTACTAAATATATGCACGGTTGCCAATAGTAAACTTATTATGTGTCTTAGATTTGTGCACTGTAGATTTGGGCTAAATCTCATATTGGGACGTTAGTTGGAGGGTCATGTGTGACAGGTTTGAGATCAACTGGATCAGATGGATCGGACATTGACATGAACTTGGAGTCTCCGTTATCAAGACCTATGGCCAAACTCATTTAAATTAAAGACATAAATTTAAAATTAGTAATAGGTAGAGTTATGCTCAGAATTTAAGCTAGGGAGGATCTCAAAGAAGGGCCTACGGTTTTGCCTTATTTTAAAATGAAACAAATTTTAAAACTTTTCAAAATAGTCCCTAAGTTTTCCAAGAAACTTTTAATTAAGGACATCTGTTCATATAAAGTTATTTTTCAACAACTTTTTTCCTCAATTTTTTTCAAAATACTAAAATTACTCTTTATTAAAATAAAATTCTCATTAAATTCCACTATATTGTACTCATTTCCTTTTTTGGTATCCTTATGATGATCAATGACAACTAGCGCTTCCACAGTAATCGGCAACATATTGTTGCTATTGAAACTATGCCATAGCTTTAAAAGATTAGTAATTTAGTATTTTAAGAAAATTGAGAGAAAAGGTCATCAAATAGTACTTTTAAATGACGAATGGCCTTAATTGAAAATTCTTTAGAAAACTTAGGGACTAGTTACAGACTATTTTGTAAAGTTTTAAAACTTGTACCTTTTTTTGAAATAGCAAAAAACCTTAGGGCCTGATTTGAGGCTTTCCCTTTTAAACTACATTATTAAGTTAATGGGTTTACCTTGCATAGGGGCAAACCCTAATACAAACGCAACCTAACTAACACCTCGACTCACACGTGCAAGGTAATGGAGACTTTTTTTCTAAGATGGTTTTAAAAATTTTTTTTGGAAGGTTTTAAATTTTTTTGGAATATTTTAATTTTTTTTGCAAGGTTTTAAATTTTTTGAAAGGATCTAAATTTTTTTTGAAGGCCTTTAAATTTTTTTGGAAGGTCTTTCAATTTTTTTTTGGAAGGTTTAAGTGTTTTTGGAAGGTTAATGGAGAATTCGCCTATGTGGATAGTCCTATAGACATAACTCACACATGCGTACTAATGGGGACCCACACATGCAAGGGGACTAGATACAACTCACACATGAGGTAATAGGAATTCCCACATATGAGAGGACAAGACACAACTCACATATGTGAGATAATGGAAACCTGCACATGTGAGCAGACAAAAAACAACTCATACATGCAAGGTAATGGGGACCTTCACATGTGAGGAAACAAAATATAATTCACACATCTAAGATAATAAAAACTCATATAAAATGAGGGGAGGAGGCTAGGTTTGAACCCAATCAATGGGTTAGGTTAAATAAGAAAAATTGTCTTTATAAAATAGTGCATTCTTTAAAGAATTTTATGACTATATCTCTTGATTAAGGCATGGCCGACTTGAGACTATTTGAGGCCTAAAGCGACAATTTTAAATGAGGCATTTTTATATATTTTGAAATATCATTATAAATATTATATTTAGAGTCTATTTTTCTCGCTTTTTGTAATGCAAAATTACTAATTAAGTTTTTATATTTAAGTTTTGTTAACATATCTTTTTTATGATTGTATGGCTAATGTACTTAATCTTTCTTGTGAAATTGTTGATTTTAGGTAGGATTTTATCAATTTTAATTTTGAAAAACTTCTTTCTGAAGAAACAACAATTACAGGTATTGTCAATTTTTTTCTAGTAGACATGTTTGTTATTTATAAATTATAACTAATAAATTTACAAATAAAATAAATACTAACTATAACAAACATATAATATGAGCTTGGAATTAACAAAAATATATTCTAGAAGCATAAAACATTAAACCTGATTCAGCGATTTATCAGTGTCAGCCACAAAGATTATAGATGTAAATTACTTTTCAATTTGATGCAACTTCTTTAATATGAAAAAAAAAACTAAATTAGATTTAAAGTTGTCTTCTATGGATTACAAGTAGCACAGATGTTGGCGGAAAATGTGCAAACTGGAAGACTTTCTGAACAAAAAAAGGATTTCTTGCTTACTGTAAATTTAGGGTTTTCTTTTTTCTTTCAATGGCAACAACTTCTCAACCATGAAAAGTAGCTTTAATGTTTTTTTGGAATGTGAAAAGATAATAGTTGCTTTTTTTGGAATTTGAAATAATTATAGTTTCTTGTTTTGGAATGAGAAAAGATGGGATGACAGTTACTTTTTTTAGAACTTAAAAGGATGGGATAGGGGCCTTATTTTTTTTGGGGATTAAACAAAAAGGAAAGCATTTTCTTTTTATTGTTTTTCGTAGGGCTCAAAGTAAGGGCTCTTCTTGCCTTGTAGTTAAGCTGCCTCTAGATTAAGGGATCAATTATTATTTGCATGATTGGATTTATAAAAAATAGATAGAAACACAAAAAGAAGGATTTTACCTGGATTATGGGAAATTTATGGTTTTTTTCAAATTGCTCCCTTCCCAAACTATATACATGCTCCTAATCAAAATGCCTTGTTTCGCAAATGATCATAGACCCTTAAACCTGTCACGGGTTGCGTCGGGTATTGGAGCAATGCTTATGACCGTCCCATTGCCATTTGTTACCATCTCTAATTCAAATTTGAAGTGCTGGTGGTAATTTGTTTATTTAAATTAGTGATTAGCTAGGTGAAAAAAATAGGAACATTTCATCAAATTTTGGTCCAAAATATGGTGATTGCATGTGTCCCTACAAAACAATTGAGCTCATTATGTTTGGTCTCTACCACACAGAATCATACTTTTCCTAATAAGAAGTAATGCCAATAAAGGAAATACTCTACGATACATTTATGGTTATGGCTTTTTTTTATAATTATTTTGAGTTTAAAAACGGCAACGGCGATTAGAACAAACAGAGCTGTTTTGTCAGTTTGATATTTTTATAGTTGAGAAAATGTTGAACCTTCAAACTGCTGCAAATGTTTGAATACATGATATCAATTATTTTTCTATAATCAGATATGTACACGCGCGCACGTACACGCACACATATAAATAAATAGAGGGAAATGCTAGTATGCATCCTTCATTCATCCTATGGTGAGGAATATTTGGACAATTGGAAAAAGACAAAAAGAGGAACACTCATGTACAAATAAGGAATACCATATAAGCACCCCTCACTCTATAACGAGGAAATGATGTATAGTAGCATTTCATATATATATATATTGATCATTAATTTAATTAACATTAACCTTATAGTTTATAAAATAGTTGACTGGGATTTGAATCAAAATAGAATGGAATGGAGAAATATAATTCATCTAGCCGATCCAAACATGGTTGGAATAAGGCTCTGATGATGAAGAAGTTGGCCGAGATTTATTACAATCGCAGAAGAATTAGATTACTCTCTTCTCTTGCACTACTCCTAAAAGCCCTAGGTCAAATCCATGACCATCATGTGTGCTAGTTACTAGAAGGAACGTATGTATTGCAAAGTGATTTTTGTTGTTGAAAAAGTACTAGCATAGTAAATCACCAAGGTTCAATTTAGGCATGTTAAATGGCTGCCTAAAGCTTAAAAACATGTGTACAACCTAATTATTCAGTTACAAAGATTGAATGCTTTAGTTTAAAGGTAATGATGCTTTTCCTTTTCTGTGAATGTGACTACAGAGTGAAAATGGCGATGTCATTGACTGCGTTGATATCTATAAGCAGCCTGCATTTGACCATCCCTTGCTCAAAAATCACACCATACAGGTTTTTTTGTTCAATTCCCTGTTGTATTTACTCTTAAATAAAGTGCTCATTTTCATGCTCCCCTTTGTACCAAGCAGCAGGAATGTGTGGAAACCTTGTCACCACTGCTTTAGGTGGATAGTGAAGACAAATTTTAAAGCGGAGACATGAGTTTAATGGCAACCAATCTGGAAATATTTGGATTCATTGTTAAATTAACATGTTCGTCGAACATGCCCATTTGCTGTGGCACAACTAAATGATTAGATTGATGCATTTATTTGTCGATCAGCAGTTTCTCTGAATCCTCCCAAACCATATCATGCACTGTCCTTTTAATGCTTCGAAGTCTTATATCGTTTCCCTAATATTAAACTGCTGGAATGTTTGTTTCTTTATGTTTTGGCACATTATATTACAGATGAAACCAAGCATTTATGATACGGAAAGTATGCAATCTTCAAAACCACTAAAACAGTTGTGGCATAAAAGGGGAAGTTGTCCAGAAGGAACAATTCCCATTCAAAGGACTCAAAAGAGACAATTACTTGAAGCCAGGTCTTTGGCTGCTACCACTGGAAAAATAGAAGTGAGTTATAATTTGAGTTACGTTTCATTTGATACAATATTGTTAAGATGGTGACGATTGATTCCTTAGAATTATTTATTGTCAGTTGCGATCGTTGTAACAAGTTAAGATGAAAGTGTACTATTTCTTGAATCCCAAGAACCGATAGCTGGTGTATGAAATCAAATGCTTATCTTTTCATTATTCGGTGCAATGTGACAGAGTGCTAAATTAAGTCTGGAGGAGAGTAATCAAGGAGGTCAAGGATTTATCAATGCATGGAACCCACATGTGGAGGCGCCAGGTGAACGTAGCTCAGCTACTATCTATGTTGGTAGAAGAGATAGCTTCGATTTGGTCAGCTCTGGGTGGATGGTACTCTCTCTCTTTCTCTCCATATTTTTTAATTATTAGGACTACAGAGGAAATAAATGTAACGTGTCAAGACATATAAAATGAAGAATTTCGAAACTCAAGTGATGCCCATAATTTCAACCTAATTGTCATGAAAGAGGAAGTCCTCTCATTTATTTATAAAAAGTAACAATAATACTCAACATCTAAATTAACCTAAACTCTCCAACAAACCACTAACAATTCAATCTTATCTCTTAAGATAAAGAATCTCTAAAAATCTCGGCACAAGAGATTTCAATATGAGAATTCTTGATTTTTAACTAGTGGCAACAAAAAGACAATTATATCTTAGTATGATTTGCGATTAGAGAAAGCATATGGATAGTTTAATATTATCAAGTATGCTTATTAAGTATGCACTTTGGTAAGCAGAAATATATATTGCATCCTTAATTTAGTAAAAATGAATTAAATATTTTTATATTTTTTTGAACTTATATCTATTATTTTTATGTCCGAAATAGAATTGACAACCCTGACCCAGTGATAGGATATCCACAACATAATAATGGATAAAAGATATCCACAACATAATAATGGATAAATGGTTGAAATTCATTTATTTTGCTTATTCTTTTCTTTCATGTACTTTGAAATTCATAGGTTGCTCCAAGTATGTATGGAGATGCTACAACGCGATTTTATGCGTATTGGGGTGTAAGTAAATTAACTCTACACTTTCTTTTGTGATATGTCAGATAGTAATCTACAGTTGCTTTATGACATAAGCAGAATTACATGTGAGCTATTATTTTCTAATTTGCATATTTCTGTGATTAGACGGACAATAACGTTGGTTGCTTCAACTTGCAATGCCCTGGTTTTGTTCAAACAAACCCAGAGCTTAGCTTAGGCGGAGCTTTAGAAGCTGTTTCTACCGATGGTGGTGAGCAAGCAGTTATTTCAGTGAAGATATTAAGGGTAATAATCATAATCCAGGGAAAACAAAGAAATCATTTATTTTTGCCCACAAGTTCTAATGTCCAAAATAATCCATCCATTGTGGGATAGAGTACTTGTTTTCGGTGAAACGTGAAAATCATAGAAAATCTTGCTAGCAAAGCTTACTTTTTGCTTCCAAAATAGGGCTCCTTTGTAAACCCTACACAATTTTTTTCCACAATAGCTTACTTTTTGCTTCCAAATTCCAATTGTCTTTTTAATTCTTTGAAGGTCTATTAGGCTATTAGAGAGCATAGATTTTACAAATGACTCTTCAATTTTTTCGCAGGACCAAGGAAATGGTAATTGGTGGTTAGTGGTTCAGAAAACAGCGTTGGGATACTGGCCAAGTTCTTTGTTCAAGAGCATGGCCAAAAATGCAGATTATATTCAATGGGGAGGACAAATCTACAACAGTGTACCCGGGGGAAAACATACTAGCACTCAAATGGGTAGTGGTCTTTGGCCTAAGAGTGGACCCAGGAAAGCAGCCTACTTTAGAGATTGTCTCTATTTCGACGAAAGCATCACCGGGAAAAAACCTGATAAGGGTTTAAGAAAGGTTTCCAAACCAAATTGCTATGACATAGGAGATGTTTTTACCTCCGAAGGAGGAGGTCTGGCTTTCTATTTTGGTGGGCCTGGTGGTCCTGGTTGTGATGCATGAAATGCAATATATTAGGAGTCAATTTTTGCAAACAAATAAATAATACATCCACTTACAATAAAGAGGAATGAGATAGTTTCTTCGAGGACTTTTTTTATTTTATCTTTTTCCGCTTTTTGGCTAAGATCAAGTGCAGTATCTATTCTTGTCAACATGATAGTCTTTTCGTTTGTCTATTTTTTGCCAAAAGAAAATAAAAAGAATGCATTTGTCTAGGTATAAATACATTAATTTTCATTTGATTGTACATTCTGTGTCTATTATCCATTGATAATAAACCAAACATTAGAACTGTGCTATCATTAGTCTAATTCTTTTCCTATATTTTTCCTAATACATCAAATTTATCATGGTGAGATTTGAAATGTTAGACTATGAGATTTCACTCCGCAACACTAAAAGATGACAATCAAGTGAAGCCCATCACCTTGAAAACAACCCTGAAAAGAAATCCTCAGGAAAGTTCCCATATCCACAATACCTCTCAATTTATTTATCAAAACATTACCAGTAGTTCTCATAGTTCACGCAAACCACCTTCTCTTCGAGGGAAACGGTCTTATTATAGAAAATTCCAACAAAGTGCACTCAATTAAAAATGATATTGCTGATAATGAAGGGATTTTTTGGAATTGTAGGGAGCTAAAATAGCTGCCACTGTCTGTGAATTAAAAAGACTATGTCTTGAATTTCAGCCAAATTTTTTGTTTCTATCTGAGACAAAGTCTAGTGATGATGAGATTAAATCTCTAGCAAGAAAAATTAAATTTTCTAATGTTGGGAAGTCTAGTTATCTATCCTTCGTTGGGGAGCTGGTGGCCTTGCTTTATTCTGGAATGAAGGATTGGGAATAAATGTGTTAATGCCGGATAAATGGTTCTTTCACTGTGCTATAAATGATGGTTCTTCCCCGATTAAATTGGTTTGTTACTTTTATCCAAGGACCTCGATGGAAAAATGCAAATTTTAGGAAAATCTTATTAAAGTAGGTGAAAATATTAGGGGGGCTTGGGCAGTCATGGGGATTTTAATGAAGTTTTTTGTAGAGATGAGAAATGGGGGAGAAGTCTAATCTTAAGAGAGGCAATCCATCTCTAGAGTTTATGGATAAGATGCAGTAGGTGGACGTTGGCTATGTAGGTCCTTTTACATGGACCAATAAACGTAAAGGCCTCGCTCACATTAAGGAGAGATAGATAAAGCTATAGGGAACATGGATTAGAAAAGAGAATTCCCAGAAGGCCTGTTTGTAGTTTTAACTGCCGGAGGGTTAGACCATTCCCCTATCTTTCTTGTTGGTAAGGCAAATAGAATTAAAGTCCCTAGACCATTTAGATTCCATAGCATGTGGTTTAGGGATGAGCAATGCAAAATTATCATTCAAGGTAGATGGCTTAAGTATAGAAAAATCAACCTTGAAAATATAAATGAAACACTTCAAGGTCTTGAGAAAGGCCTATTATATTGGAATAAGCACAATTTTGGTAATGAGGAGGCTATGATAAGGGACACTAGAGCCAGCTTGGAATATATTAGATCTAAAGACCCTAGTACATATGATATTGATTTAGAGTTAGATCTTTGTAGAAAACTAGATGAATATTTAAATAGGGAGGAAGAATTATGGAAGCAGAAATCTTGGAAATTATGGCTGAAAGAGGGGGACAAAAATACTAAATATTTTCATGTTAGCACAATTAATAGGAGGAAAATGAATAGGATGGTTAAAATAAAAATTAGGTTGGCAATTGGATAGAGGTGAGAGAAAAGATTGGTAATGAATTTAATGCTTACTTTAAAGATCTTATGCGGATTTGTGGAAGTCGAGAGTTGAATGATCTTAAAGACTTAATTAACCCTATTTTGAGACTAGAAGAAAACCATACCTTAATTGAAACCCCACGTGCTTCAGAGATTAAGGAAGTTGTTTTCCAAATTGGCTTCCAAATTGGCCCTCTAAAGCCCCCAGGGCTGGACGAATTCCCTCCTATTTTCTATCAACATATGTGGGAGACCATTTGCCATGATATTTGTTGCATGGTGTAAGATTTCTTTGTGATTGAAACCCCACTAGACAAAATTAACAAAACTCATACCCTTATTCCTAAGAGAAAAAATACCTCAAAGTGTTAGTGATTTTAGACCCATCTACTTGTGTAATGTTAGCTATAAAATAATTTCTGAAGTCCTAGCTAATAGAATGTGAAATGTCTTAGAATTATAGGACCTTATTAATTAGAGTGCCTTTGTTAAGGGCAGAATGATTTCAAAAAATTACATTACTGCCCATGAGGTCCTTCATTCTTTTAAGAAAAAGAAGAAAAACAAGATGATGGGGCTAAAATTAGAAATTGCTACGGCCTATGATCAAGTGGAATGGGATTTTCTTAAAGCTATTTTAGAAGCTTTTGGCTTTTATAGGATCTTTATAGTTATGGTGAACAAATGCATCTCTTCAATCACTATGTCTATATTCCTCAACGGATCACCCTTTAGAGAATTTAACCTTTCAAGAGGTCTTAGACAAGGGGATCCTCTTTGACCTTATCTTTTTAGTCTTTGTATAAAAGTTCTCTCCCGCATGTTACTGAGGGAGGAAAAGGTTGGATCTATTCATGGAATCAAAATTGCTAAGAAGGCCCCTTTTATTTCTCATTTATTTTTAGCAGATGATACCTTTATTTTCTGTTTTGCCTTTACTAATGTCACAACCCGAGCCTAGAAATTGAGGGTTAGATTTAAACCTAACCAGTGACACACGTACTCCCATACATGTACACTTAGACCTCGCTAACTGCACACGCACAAGGGAACAATTATACGTGCAAATACAGTGTACGTGGAAGCTGAGAGTATCATTCCATAAAAAGAGGATACACAACAAAAATAAAAAATGGACGAAAGATTAAATAAAGTACAAAAGGTACAAGAATGAAACAAGATCTAAACTGAACAGAGTCCCACTAACTCCAAGTTACAAGAACCAAAAACATCCCACAACCAAGGAAGACCTATATGCATGTCCTGTCGCTCTCCGGTAGAGTGATCACATCCACTCCTCTAGGCCTAATAGGGCGTCTACGATCTCCTCCGGAGTCTTTCTGACCGACGAAGGATCGGTAGCAGGATCTGAACCTGCAACACCAACTACAACTCATGAATACAACGATTCAGCAAAGCATAAGCAATAATAAGTTAACACGCGTTGTTGTCTGGCAGAATAATTAACATATGAGATTGCAGTGAGTCTCAAGTTCGTTTACTAGGCAAATTGTGCATTTGTGAAAAAGGCATGCTAATACGAATCAATACATAAGTGTACTGTACTATGTGGCTACTACATTTGTCATATCTTCCCTTTAGGGATCTTTACATAATGAGAATATCATTGACCGGGCCAGGGTACGAATGGATCTTGGGTTATTGGGGTCCAGAAGGCCCAAGACATAAACACACTGCAGTGGTACCATACATACTGTGCTAAAGTCAACCCCACCGGTTATCCTAAGGCTGAAGCTGAGTAGTGCCTGACAATGTTGAGTCAATCATATACTGTCCTTAAGTATAATATGCATTTCGTATAGGGAACAAGACGTTACGTACAGTTCATACAATACTCAAATCGATGGCAATAACCAAGGTACATGAACATATCCAACAAATCTAATCCAATACATATACTATCGAAAGTACAAAGTCAAGCAATACATAAGAATGATCCAATGAAACGAGCAAAGTCGTTTATATGCGAGTCAGTTACGGAAGTCAACGAGCTTGACGAAACACACATGTTGACACCAAGATGATGCATGAAAGACAAAATTACACAAAATCTAAAATTACGAAGAAAGGCTCATGTCTATCTATTCCAGGTTAAACTCAACTCAACTACTCATCCATGACCCGTAACAAAACTCAAAAGGACAAAACAACCATAAAAAAACTAATTCGTAAAAACAAGTACCCGAAAACACATGAATTATGTTCTAATCCGGATTAAGTTGGGTCGGAGTGTTACAACTAGGGAAGTTAGAGCCATCAAAGAAATTCTAGAGGAATATTGTCTACTTTTAGACAACTTGTCAATTTTGATAAATCGTTAGCCTATTTTAGTAAGGGTGCTTTTCCTAAAAGGTGTAGGGTGCTTGTTTTTACTCAAGCCATAGCCTCCCACGCAAATAAGCTAAGATTCCTCATTATCAGGGTCAACTTCATACTCTACAAAAATAAAATAGAACAACACATATGAGCATAAAAGCCCCACAAGTAAACAACTATAGACCTATAGTAAATGATTTTTTATTCAATAATAGAAATTTAGGTACGATTAGATAAGCACGGTTGTTTGTAGAGATTTCAACAAAATGAAATACTAAGAAAATCAGCATGATACTTGGACAATGACGATGATATCAATTTTTGCAAGGATTTATGAATATTGAGATAAATTATAAATCACATATACCAATCTACGAAAAGACATATTCTCAGTCACAATACACAAAAAGTACTCACCATAATTAAGCCTTAACCTGGTACGAAATATAATCCACACATATAATGGGCCCAAAGGCAGTATTACCTAATGGAATTATGATCATCCTAGTAACTTAAATTAAATCCATATAATGAGGGACTAGCTGCAGTTTAGTTATAACGCACAAAGGGGTTCCCAGGCCCCAATGTCATACCCATGAAAGGGCTAAAGTCCCCATGTGAGTTACCCACATTGTGTTTCCCACATGTTGGATGATACCTCAGTGGTCGAGCGTTTAAGCTCAAAAGTGAATTGTAAAACTCAAGGTTCAATTCTCATAGCATAAAATAGTTTAGACTGTCGTTATAGCATAAATGGAAACACAATATATCATTAAAGGTCCAACCATAAAAGAGAACATGATAGTAATATTTTTAGCCAGAGTTCATAAAAGAGTGATAGTATCAAATGTACATGGTCCATGATGTGTCTACAAACTAATTCATTAGGGTTAGTCATATCAATAAAACTATGGCCCTAAATAAACTAAGATGCAGGGAATGGCCCCAACATGGAATAAAAGGATTACATAACAATTTAACATATTGGAAGGCAAGAGTTAGAAAACTCTAACTCATAGTGATCACTGGGTTAGACTTGTATTGGCTTGGATGTTCCGGAATCTCAATGCGGGTCCCTGTTAATGATAGGTAATAAATAAATAGGATTTGTGTTTGTGTTCATGGGCACTTAATGGGCCAAGTTGTAGGTTAGGTATAATGTGTTGAGACATAGGATTTGGGCCTGGATTATAAGGATTCAAGTGGGCCGTGAATAGTGGATGTTATGCATGCACATAAGTTAAGGGGGTTGAGTTTGGACCGATGAAATTTTGTAAATGGGTAGCGTGTTAGCCCATATTATTAGATCAAAGCCTTGGGCCTAACAATTCAAAGGAATCTTATAGGCCTGGGTACAAGAATAGTGGCCACACAAGTTCAGCTGTGTTGGGTTAACAAAATAGGTAGTAGTTTATGTCTGCGGCCAAGGACTTGATTTCTAATGCATGCAGCAAAGGGTCCTAGGGGGTCATTGGGCCGCATGGTTTTAACTGGGTTGGATTTGAATTAATAATTTGTGCACTAATTAGAGAATGGCCCAAGTGGCATGGAGTTATATTCGTATCTCAGGTGGCCAGGGGTAGTGGGTCACATTGGTCGACTGGTTTGATTAATAAATTGAGTAATTCTTAGTGAATGGGCCCAGCTACAAAACCTATATGCCAAGTGGGCCAAGAACAGGAGTTCCAATGGGTACAGAAGAGTCAAGCTTATGTAGAGGAAAGGTTGGTTCCAAGAAACTTGGATTTAAATAATCAGATCAGATGGCCCAGAGATGAATTGAGATGATCAAGTGAATGGGTATTTGATTGTGCTAGTGACAGCAGTGATGGTCGTTGATATTTCATAAGCAAAAACTTGGAGGAGTACTAGAGGTAAATCTTGTAGTGAACATGAAGAGGACAGAACCCATGAAACCAAACAAGAGAGGAGAGGAGAACTTAGAGAAACAGAAGTAAAGTTGGAATGGATTGGTGGGGTGGGAGTCATGTAGGAAGGCACTGAATTCTGTTTGTCTAGGGGTACAGGAGAAGAAGAAGAAGATAAATGAGATGCAGGGGGGCCCAGAGATGGGCTGGTGTTCAAGAAGAATAACTAGAAGAAGATGTGGTTGGAAACAGAGAACAGAAGAGGGAAAAAAAAAAAAGAAGAAGAAGAGAAAAATAGAAACAAGAAGTCACATAAGGAGACGAAGATGCAAAGATGATCACTTTGAGAGGAGGATCCAAACCAGAGAGAGAGAGTGATGACTGACGACTTGCAGAGTCTTGTACACGATGGCTCTGGTTTAGGCAGCCGATCTTGGTCAGGTCGTTTGGCATAGAACAAAAGAAATGGAGAAAAGGAAACGGCAGTTGAAGGAAAGGGAAAAACAGAGAAGAAAGGAAGAGAAAAGAAACGAAAGAGAAGATGCAAAGTGGGTTCCTGGAAAGAAAGAAGAAGAATGTTTTGAAAGTGGCACAGTGGAAAATGCCAGAGATCAATGGTCTAGATACATCGATGCACAAAGCGGTCTAGATACACCAATGCACACATATGCAATCAATCTATACTCAACAGAGAGATAAAAGATTTACGTGGTTCACCCACTGGGCCTACATCCACGGGGAAGAAAGCAGCAATATCACGTCAAAGAAGGTAATTTATAGATGGAACGTACACTTTCAGCCTAAATCCCATTGGATACCATGAACCTCACTCACTCAGTCTTGCTCATTCACTATGTGGTGTGGCAACACCACGAGTGAGAGACTACATTTTCTCTTACACTCTCTTCACTCCCATACTTCCTCTCGCTTCAACCAAGGCAATGAAGGGATTCATTTATAGACTCCAACATGACTATGGAAGTCCAATTTTGTCACTTGCCATGTGGTGTTGCAAAGCACCTTTCGGTGCTGCAGTGCAACTATCAATGAGGCTACAGAGCTCACCCTATTTGTCAACAAATTTGGCTCCATTGAGCCATAAAGTCAACAAATCTCCACTTTGGTGAAAATTGGAGTTGAAGCTCTCAAAACTCTTCCTACTGCCTTCACATGTCCCTTGGAGCACATAGGTGCTTGCTGTTTCCTGTCTTCTCACTGCTTCATGTGAGGTTAAGGCAAGTTGCTTCATCAATGTATCAAATCATTTGTACTATTGTCCAAAAACTTTCTTTGACCCTTACAATGATTTTTTTTACTAGCATTCATCATTAGGAATCTGGAACTTCACTTAATATGCACTAGAAGTTCCTTCCTTCTTTTTTGTAGAACTGCTTACATTTGATTGCCTGATTTCCTCATCAAGAAACCCTATCTCTTCATCCATAGTTACTTCTCATTGACCGCTTTCCCACCTTTCCACTAACTTCGAGTACGTGAATGGCTCAATCGTCAATGCATGTGCTATTATATTACCATTGTGTGATGTTAATACATCATATATTCGAAACCATATTAGGTTTCCTTTCTCTCAACAGTTTACCTGTCTTTGGCATAAACTGCTCTTTCTACAGCACACATTGCATAGTCTGATTGTCCCCTTGAGGAGTTGGATGCACACTCCTTCCGTACAAAGATGCCTGACTTACGGATACGATACCAACTTTACTATAACAAGCAAAAGCATACAGAGACTCACACTCTCTGATTGTCTTCCCTATGTGGTATAGGCAACACCATGAACAAGAGAGATTGCATTCTTTCTTCCACAAAGTCTAATGTTGCAGATTACAAGATGTTTCTAATCCCTACTTTCTTTGCCCAAAAAAAGCCCTGGTACAAATACTAAACACCCTTGACCTTAGCCCCGTCCTTGGCCAATTCAATGACCCCATTCGAATAACAGGGTTACAAGAAATAACCCAAACAATCTCTACATTGGCTTGAACTTCTCACAACCCGAGCCATTAGGAGATAAAACTGGCAATGTCTTCACATATCTCGTTCATTGGTACATCCATGCACCAATGGTACAGCCTTCTTCCTTCAATATATTGACATGTTGAACCGCATCTAAACTTTAACTTGCTACAAAGTCCATTTTCTCGTCAAACTCCAGCTTGAACATGATGTTCGAATTCTTTAACAAATTTGAGTGATTTTTGGATCGCTCCCAAACTAGCCATCAAACTGCCCCATTTTTCTGCACCATTGCGAAGCTCTGGGACCATGCAGGAGAAAAAATTGATTGAAAATCCGAATCTAAATGACTCCACAATTGCAGAAATAAATTTCTGCCATCCAGCCTATCATCCTGGTCAAATCTCTATTGCTTGACTTCTCATCTGTTGAAGGAGGCATGATACCATAACATGCATGCTACTTCTTCACTGGCTATGCTTTGGTTGATAATAAGTCGAGCTAACCCGGTTCTAATAAGTACCAGCCCTGACCTGGACTATCTGAGCCGACAATCTCACTCTTGTCCACTATTGATCAAGTCCACACTTCACTTGACATTTCCTGCAATTTCTTTCATGGACCTAAACACATTTGACTACCAAGACAAAGATTTCTTTGTCTCAATCCTAGTGTTCTTTCTGTTGAACTTGCGATTGTCATCTTCTGAGGAACTTTTTAGCCTTCAAATCTCCATGGATTGCCACTAGATGATAGCTTTGAAGATCTTATCAATCCGTTTTCTGATAATTTGGTCATAGATCCACCTAAAGAATGTGTTTCCTCCAAGTGTTCTCTGACGTCTCTTCATTGGTCCACTTGGAATTGCATCCCCTATCAATTTGTAGAGATTTCTCATCTTCACACCCTTCATGATGACTAATGCTCCCTTAAATGCCCTTCCAACTCCACTTGCTAAAATGCACTTGCAGGGGTCTCAAGCACCCAAAGAAAATATGTTTCTTTGCAAATCAGGAACATACATTACATCTGCTAGGGTCCACACAATCCCATCAAGTTTCCCGATCTATTCTGTTCCTATCCCAATACTTATCAATAATGTACTGTCTTCCATAAGAACAGATCCACCATCATAGGATTTATCTACATGAAGTTAATCTTTACTCGCACACATGCATTGGGGCCCACCTTAGAGCAGTCTCTTTGTTGACGACATTAAGTAACACTTCAAATTGTCAAGTGATGCTTAAATCCATCACTATCACTGTGAATCACATGGTGTTTGGGTCCACCAAGTTCTGCCTTCAAACGTCCAATCTCTTCCGCTAACATTGTAAATTTTGTCACTACAAGTTTACATAAACAAGCGGATCTGAAATCTGACTTCGGATAGCTCCGATATCATAAAAATAGATTTCTACACAACTTATTAGTCTAACTTCCATGTTGATTATTGAACTATTAATCTATTATTGCATTAGCATAGATCTACTCACAACGAGTCCTTAGGTGCAAACGGATTTCAAATCGGGCTTCGAAATATCAAGATATCACAATTTGAAATCCAAGCCCTTCAATTGGTTAAACTGTCTTTTGACCGTTCTGCTGACATTTTCGGTGAAATGACATCCAGGACCGCACCTTGGCTTATTATTGATGGGCTTTGACTTCTTCACCAGGTCAGGCTAACCCGAACTATAACTGACCTGGCCTGAAATCCAGGCCTGAGGACCACAGAGCCTGGTGGTGCTTCGGTAGGTCCGTCTCCCCCCACCGAATAGTTCATCTCACCACCTCACATGGACACACACGCCACTTTCAATTTTTTTTTTTAATTTTTAGTTTTAAACAAAGGTTGTCAGAAGACTTTATCTCTCCCACCTGACTTCAAAGCACCTAAACAAGGACCCTTTTTTTGTTCCAACCCAGGGAAAGCCATACCCTCTCTGGTTTTGATATCTGCACAACGATCCCATTGGCATGCGACCCATCTGATATCACGCATTATATCTCTCTGATTCTCCACACAACCCCACCGCCAGTAGACAGTCCGGATCCTTGTTTCCGATCCTCTCTGTTCGGAAACGTCGCCGAGATCTGCAGAGATCATATGTCTGCAGAAGGCCAGAAACCAAACAGCGCCACCATTGTTCTTCTCCGGCAGAGCAAATGTAGCGCCCGGCACCTTCTCAGACACTGGCAGCCAAGAGCCCTGCTCTTTCTGCAACTGCTGCATCCGGTACTGGCAGCGACCTCACCGGATCTCAACAAGTCAACCACTGCCCTGATCATAACGCTGGGACTACGACACCTTCTCAGTATGTGGCCCACCTTGACCAAGTTCTGATCCGGTCATCCTCCGTCCACACCAGGAAGAAATCTGTCGATCACACAACAGAGATTCAAACTGCTCTTCGGGAATAGGGCTGATCTGCTGCTGAACCATGGCCCACCGAAGATCAGAACCAATCTGATCTCTCAGCTGATTCCGCAGCATCCTCAGACCTTCTTCTGGTCTCTGTATCTGTAGCAGTTAATCAAGATCAGGTTCTGGGCAGTGGTACCGCCCGTTTCCAATTCTCCACCTTCGATCAAGCGGATCGAACAGAGAAGCCTAGATCCGACTTCTCTTCTTGTCTTCTCTGATCCGTGTGCAGAGATCAGAGGTAGAGATCTGTATCACGATCTTTCCGCGTCTTCCGCATCTAACCTGCGACCCACCTCCGATGCAGTGTGTTTTGATCGGAGGCACAGATTATCTGTCCTCCTCTTATGCCTCACCAGCATATGGTCTAGGCTTTCTCAGATCTGGATCCGTATCTCACACATCCAAGTGATCTCCATCTCGCCATGGTATTCAACATCTGATCTGCCTTTGATCTGGGCTCTGATACCAGTTTGTTAACTGCTCCTATACCAGTTTGTTGTGGCAAACATCTCTCATACCACTTGTGAAAGTGGCGCTGTGGAAAACACCAGAGATCAACGGTCTTCACCCACTGTGGGCTACGTCCACGGGAAGACGGCAGCAATATCACTACGGAGACTCAGTCTCGCTGCTTCACTACGTGGTGTGGCAACACCACGGGTATTAGGCAAGGTTGCAAGGTGTGGTTCAGTTATGATGGATCAAGAAGATGATGAATACAGTGACAGTAACCATCGATCTTGATGAGGGGTGCTAACTGGAGGGTAGAGATGGATCCGAGAAGAAGATCAGACGGTTTCTGTAATGGAGTCGCTAGAGTGGGTTCATGAGAGGGTCGCCGAGTTGGCTGGTCATCAAGAGCAGGAGAGAAGGAAGATAAAGGAAGAGAAGACACGGTTGATTCATTTAAGAGCTAGCAGTAAGGAGACGATGGACAGATTGTCCGTTTGGCAAAGGAGGGAGTAAGGAGAGCAGGACTGGAAAAGAAATAAGTGGCAAGAAGATGGCTAGTGTTGTAAGGGGTTCCGTGGCAAAGGAAGAAGAGAAAACAGAGAACAGATCAAGAAAAGAGGAGAATGAAAGCAAGAAGAAGAAAGAGAGAAACGAAAGAAGAAGAGAAACAAAAGAAGAAGAAGAAGAAGATGACGAGGGAGATGATTCCGCGTCAGGAGATGAATAAGCATAAAGAAGAAGATGCAGGTAATGGGACTGTGGTGAAGGTGGCGGGCTGGTGCATAGGGCGTTGTGAATGTAGAGGCAGTACAGGTACGTGAAGAGGGTGGATAAAGGAAAAGTGGATGGTGGGTGGTGACTGAAGATATAGGATGGTGATAGATCATGAGGATGATGAATCCAAAGGAGAGAGCATGTGAGAGTGAAGGTCTGCGTTCGGGAATTTGTGTGAATACTGAAAATTAAAAATAAAAAATAAAAAAAAACCCATGAAAATAAAGAATATGGAAGAAAGGATTAGAAAAAGGAAATTTGCCTGTTTTTTTTTTCTTCCTTCTTGAATCTCCAAGCCGTCGTAGTTGCTAGAAGCTTCTCGGAATTCTCGTCCTCAAGGAATATCCAATGGCTCTCTCTCCCAGGTAAATTTCAGAGTTGAGAGGAGACTAGGATTAAGAGATTCCTTTTCTCTTTCTGAAAAATGCGGTATGGGGCGGTTGAGTTTTCCGGCATTGGGAAAACTCATTTGCGGCCTTCCATTTCAATGTTGGGAGCCGGGTTCTGATGTATGGACTCAAATTTGAACCCAGAACCTTGATCATCAGAAACCCAAAACCCAACCCGCCACTGTGCACTAGATTGAGGGCCAAAATCCTGTCACTATCACCAACACCCATCACACATGGGCCACCCTTTGCACCAATTCGACTAACCTAGAACCCAGCCCGATTCTCGTACCACCACCCTTCCTTTATCCTAACTGTGTTCCCACGATGGTAGACCTTCACTCTCACATGCTCTATCCTTTAGATTCATCATCCTCACGATCTATCACCATTTGTTCTCTTCAGTCACCACCCACGATCACTTTTCCTTTATCCATTGCCTTCATGTCCCTGCATTGCCTCTATATTCACAGTGCCCTGTGCACCAGCCCGCCATCTTCACATCTATCGCGACCCCACAGTCCATCACCTGCATCATCCTCTTCTTTGTGCTTTTAACGCATAATCATTTCCCACTTCATCATCTTCTTCGTTCATTTCTCTTCTTCTTTGGCTCTTTCTTTCTTCTTCTTCTTCTTTGGTTCTTTTCTTTCTTCTTCTTCTTTTTCTTGCTTTTATTCTCCTCTTTTTATGCACATCCAACATCTAAGTCAATGATCCTCAAGAATGTCATATTCTTTTTCCTTTGTTGTGATTTTTTCTATTGGATTTTTCTTTGTAAGGTTTTTAATAAGGCAACTATCATTGAATGGTGGTCATCCAATGGAGAATATTATAATATAAAGATCATAGGGTGGATGCCCACATTGGGATCCACATGAGATAAAGAGCTTGCTTGGGATAAGAGTCCTACCCTAATATGTTATTTGGAGAGTAAGTCTTCTCATTCTATAAATAAAACTCTCCTCCTCCTATTATGTACACATAAATCTTTCATTACTAAAATCTCTTTTTCATCCTCTACTCCTCTTTCTTCTTGCCTAATATTTTAACAACTTTCTATAAATTGAATTATAGTTTTGGTATTGTGAGTATTGGTAGAGTTCGGTGTGTTTTAAGTTAATAAAGCTTCAAATTGAGTTCATCTATTTTGATGAGTTCATCTTTGGAAATGTCTCATGCTTGGTGATTTCTTACCATTTGGATAAATACTACCATGTACTTCATCTTACTCTGGGCTCCAATTTAGAAATAACTAGGGTTAGGTTTACCTGACTTGTAATCATTTCTCTAAAATTTGACAAAAGAAATCCTAAAATTGGCAGTGAATTCAACCTATGCAAAATCTTACAAAGCAATAAAACCATAAGATAAACTAAGCATATGCACTTGATAATTTATCAAACAAATGGAATAACACTTGATCAATGTCCAAATGAAGTGTAAAAGGAAAATTAAAAATACTAGTGGATATTGATATTCAAAAGCATGAACTTTCAGAAACAATTCAAAGCAGTTTTAGGTAAGAGGAGCTTCATTTATAAAACATATGCATCAAATTCACCTACTATATGAGGTATGGTTGTGCAGCAACTGATCGCACTAGAGAATGTGAATGTGTAACGGATTCAAGTCCAACATTCACGTATTTCAAGTGTTTAAGAAGAATGAAAATTAACTATAGTTCATCATTAATTTCCCTTTTTATTTACATGGGTTCAAATGCTTTGACCGCGGGGATGCAGGTTGTTTTCATGTTTTTGAAAAGTTTACAACCCTTCTCTCAAGTCTCAGATATGATCCAAATTCAGAAAATGTAAGAAGATTCATGAAAATTGGGAAAAGATGCAAAAAAAGAAAAAAACAGGGGGAGTGATCGTGACCTACGGTCACTGGCAGACAGTGGCCGAAAGACCACTATTTGCTCACTGTGTGGTTCTGTTTTGCCTCTGCAACTCTTCCAAGATGCTGAAACTTGCTTTTCTGATCTTTGGAGTATTGAGTGACATCAAGAGGGTTGAATTCGACCGTGGAATCAACCAAAACCTTTGTTGATTATCACTTTTGTTTACAGAGAGTTTCTTTGTATAAATTCGAAGAAGGTGCTGTATAAAGCCCAAGTTGTATCATTCTGACCCTATAATTTTCAAAGATCAGAATGAAGCTTAAAGAGGCTTGTTTACAACTTTCATGATGGCTAGAAAACCCCCCACAAGTGAGAAAAACAAAGGAATTGCTTTCATCCTTCGAAGGCTCACTAGTCTTGAACATAGTCTTCTTTTAAATGATACCCATACTCCCCTTCCTTCTTTGAACCATCTCTCACATTGAGTGAATGAGAAGAAGAAGAAGAATGGACTGGAGTGCTGGAGAATGCCTTGTGACTTGCTTGAGATTTAGTAAGAACTTGCACTTGAAGTTGAAATTACTGTCTGTGGTTTTCCTCATGTTGGTCTCCTCTTGAAAGTTCAAATCTCCCATTTTTATAGACTTCATAGGTAGTTTTTGGGAGTTGAAAGTCGAAATGAAGTGGAGGAAACTGTCCAAAACCATAGAAACTGCTCCACAGATGTTAGTGACTATGGCCGCGGCTACTCCTAGGTCCCGTTTTTGGACTTTTGCGCATGCAACGCATTTTCACCCGTTTGGGGCTTAAACGATGTCCAATCTTCACGAAACTTGGAGGGATGTTTTTTGACACTATTTTGAGTGTGTCATAAAAATTTTAGCTTATTTTGACCTTCAGAAGTTGGTCAACTCCCCCAATGACCACGGACTGCGGTCATTCCCAAGGCTCATTTTTTTTACTTTTACATATGCAATCTGTTTTAGCCTGTTTGGGGGCTCGAACGATGTCCAATCTTCATGAAACTTGGAGAGATACTTTTTGACAGTATTTTGAGTGTGTCATAGAAATTTCAGCCCGTTTTGACCTTCTAAAGTTTGTCAACTCCCCCATTGACTTTTCATGAAAATGAGCCCTTGTTTCAATTGTTTGAGGCCCAAATAACCTCGATTCGATTTGAAACTTGGAGGAACTAATATTAGGAGTATCTTGGAATGTACATCCAAATTTCATATAGTTTAGATTTGTGGAAGTAGGACTTCGAACAGTGACTTACTTATTGCATGTTTTAAGTTACTATTTACCCCACACTGTTGGTAGTTAGCTTGTTTTCTACCTGAATGTCGTTCAATTTACTTGAAATTTTGGAAAATTCATTTTAAACATATTTTAAATATCTGTTCAAAATTTCGTCAGCTTTGGCTCCTTGGAAGTAGGATTTTGGCTAGTGACCTCTATAGCTCGGGTGTCACTATCTTCTAAATTGGCTTGCAGTGGAGGTAGGACCAAACAGAGTCCTCTTGACTTGAAAACTTGTAGGATCTCCCTTGGGTATGACTGAAGCTTTGTGCCCAAGTTTCATCTATTTTGGATGCTGGGAAGCAGGACTTTGGTCAGTGACCCCATGGCTTGGGGGTCACTAACCTAAAGTTAATATGTTTGTAGATTTTGGGTCAAATGATGACCGTTTGACTTGAAATTTTGCAGAGCTTTCATTGAGCATAATTTGAGCTTTTTCTAGGAGTTTTAGCTGATTTGATCTTCACGAGGTGTCACTTTACACAGTGACCCCACAGAGTTTAGTAGGCGATCATCCGAACTGAGTTTGGGTTCAAATGATATCTAAATGCTTTAAAACTTTGAAAGATAGTCTTTGAATGTATTTGGAGGCATTCCCCCAAATTTAAGTTTACTGTGACATGTAGAAGTGTTAAGTTCTACAGTGATCTCCAAGGAGCTGGCAAATAGTTACTGAAACTTGATTTTGAGCTGAGATGAAGTCCAAATGCTTTGCAACTTTGAAACTTCATTCCTAAGCATATTTTGGAGTTTCCATGTGATTTTCACCCACTTTGGTAATCCAAAACATTGAGTGTGTTCAGTGAACCCTAGTTTTTGAGCCAATGAATCCTGAATTTGGTATTTGGTGAGTTGAGTGACGAAATGAAGTTCAGTAACTTTGAAATGCTATATTTTTAATTCATTTAAAGTCTTTTGAGTGGATTGCACTAGCTCTGAACATCTGGATGCAGTACTTAACTCGCCATTCCATAATCCCAAGGTTTATGTATTCTTGGTTTGAAATTTGCTTGTAATGTCTTTGCTGTAACATTTGTAATTTTTTATGGGTCAACAGCAACATTAACAATGATCACAACAAATTCACTTACTATATTTTTGGATAAAAGGGTTAAATCCAACTAGATACCTGACATATGCAGATAAGAATAATAGGACTAAAGAACATGAAGGATCATCCCAAATCCGATTTCTAGATTGCAACTCAATTTAATATGCAACGGAAGAATAAAAGAACTAATAAATAAATCAATCACACACTTTAAGAAGAAGGCATGCAGACTTTTATGTGGAAAACCCTATGCGGAAAAAAACCATGAATCCTATGTAGACCAAAATCAAGCACTATGAATTAAACAATTATAAGATATACTTACAACCCTTTTTCCGATCTTTGCAGCTTAAGGACTGTAGTTGTTCTTGCACAACTTTTCGTTGCAATGACTCTGCACTGTTCACTACTATATGTTGCTGATCCAATCACCTTGAAACTGCAAGGCTCTTTGCACTTGATCAAATTTCCTTGAAACCGTAAGATACATAATCTCCTACAAGAGAAAATGATCTTCTATAAGAATGCAGAAGCCATAAGCTCCAGAACACAGAGCTTTAGTACTTATCTCCAATGAATGCTTTAAAAAAAGATGTGATTTGTAATAGGTTTTCTCCACTCAGAATAATGAGATCCTTGCTTTAGGGTTAAGAGATAAACCTTTTGAATAACCCAATATTCGTGCCTTAGAGTTAGGATTTGTGTATAACCACTTGTCCACGTGATGCAAACATCCAGTTATTTGTATTCCAGGGTAACTTCTATCAGGCCTGCTTGAGCATTTAAAGTCTCATCTTGAGCTTCAAATTCGAGCCCATCCACTTGAGCATATGTGAGCATTTGCTCGAGCACCTGTCCTCTGATTTCTTCATTTCACTTCCGGCAACACGAAACATAATCCATCTAAAGGAAATATAAAATTATGACTCAATAGACTAAGAGTTTTATCCAACCCATGAATTAGCCAACACTCAAAAATCCTATTAGTTTCCCCCTTTGACAATTCACGGACAAAATTATCTAAAACATATAATTCATCTACCCAAAACAAAAGCCCCAAATACATTGAATTTTTCAGAACATGTAGAATTAACATACCTTCAGTACCTGTAGATTATTTGTATTGTCTATGTCTCTGGCTCCCCCTATATATCTCTCTATTTTTTGCCATAATTGACAAAGATAATGATCAGCATGCATCATATTTGTCAATAAAGATTTAGCAGCTCCCCCTCAATTGTGACTCCCCCTTGATGTCATCTTTTTTTCAGTTTTGGGGGTGGAACTTTGATTTTCGTGATCAAGGACATTTGTATGTAGTCACCTACACTTGCATAGTTTGAGCTTTAAGTATGTCAGCAACTATTTTGGGCAAATCAGACTTTCTTACCCAAATAACTCTAGTTTTTATCTTTGGCGGAGACAAAGATTTCCCCCATTGCTTCTGTTTTGGTAGATTTCTTAATTTATTGCACTGGGGACAAATGTATCATTTTATACCACAATGGTGACATGTAGATAAAGATGCAGACGTGACATATTCTTTTTCTTTGCAGAACTAGTAGCATGTTTATCATAAATAGGCTTACTAGCAACAGAACTTTTAATAAATGCAATTTTACTTTTAGCCTTCGATGTTGATGCACTATGATCATAACTGGGACCACATTTTTCATTAGGCAATTTTTGATTTCACAAAATTTCTTCAATTCTAATTGAGCCAGTGTTCATCCTGTCTAATGATGCCTTTGTAATAATCAGCTTTGACATGACCATCTTTAATTTTCTATTCAAATCATCCTTCTCCATCAGATATGTCTGTAACTCCTTTTTCAAAGTTTCCAACTCATGTTCATAGTCCTCAAAATCATCATACAATGAGTCATGCTTTTGAGCTTTAGCCGTCAGCTTATCAGCTATAGAACGTTTTTTATATTCCAATAGACGAACTTTAGCTAGTGCATCTTCTCATGCTTTCTTAAGAGAGGTATTTTGTTCTTTTAAAGTTTTTCACTTGATTGAAATCTTGTTGGAGAACTTGATCAGCTTCAAGGATTCTGACAACATAGATTTGTAGTTTTCCTCTCAATCCTCTTCTGATGCATCATCATAAAAACCATTGTTAGACAAATCCTGTGAAGATTTAGCCATTTAGGCAACAAATTTAGCATTAGTAATGGCAAGAGCAAAAATCCCTTTCTCAAGTTTTTCTTTCTCAGAATCAAAAGAAGAATCATCCTATGTCTTCACTGTGAAAACCCTTTTTTTTTTGTTTTTTTTTCTATTTATGTACTTACAAGCACAACGACCATATCCTTGGCATTCATAGCACTTAACACCTTTTGAAGACTTTTTCTTTTGCAGATTTGAAAATTTTCAAATTAGTTTTCTTCCCCTTCATATATTCCTAAAATTCCTTCGTAAACAAAATCGCTTCTTGGGGATCAATTTCATTAAAATAAGAATTTGAATTATGTCGAATAGTCTTGTTTGATTCTTTGGAAACTTTTAAGGCAACTTCTTTAGATTTTCCTTTAGCCCTATGATTTGCCTCAAAGGTTTGAAGATTTCCAACCAACTGATCTATTTTGAGGGTGTCAAGATTCCTATGTTGCTTAATAGCAACAACCTTTGAATTAAACCTTTCAGGTAAAGACATAAGAATCTTTTTTACAATCTTATTTACAGGAATAGTTCCACCCAATTGAAAATAGAATGACTATATCATTCAGCTTAGCATGAGACTCATCAAATGTCTCATCATCTTCCATCTGAATGGTTTCAAAGGCTGCAGTCAATTTCCGTAATTTAGACTACTTGGCAGTATCAGTATCTTCATGCATAGAAAGTAAGATATCTCATGCTTCCTTAGCAAATTTATAGGTAAAAATCCTTTTGAACTCAAAAGCAGACACTCCATTGTAGAGAGTATTCATAGTCTTGTTATTACAATTGGAGGAATTATTTTCATCTTTAGTCCGTTGTGCTTAAAGTTTAGGAATGAATTTCCCTTCAGTCACAACAGTGGGTCTGATATAACCATCCTCAACGCAACCCAAGGCATCATCATCAATGGACTTAAAAAAGCCAATCATTCTAACGTTCCAATAGGCATAGTTAGATCCATCCAACAACTGTGGCTTGGTAGTAGATGTGGTTTTGCGATTGAATTCTATTTTAGGAATCTCAATAGATCTACACACAACAAATTAATGTCATCCGCTTTGATACCACTTGAAAGATTGTCCCAAATCCGATTTCTAGATTGCAATTCAATTTAATATGTAGTAGAAGAATAAAAGAACCAGCAAATAAATCAATCAGGCGCCATAAGAAGGAGGCACACAGATTTTTATGTGGAAAACCTTATGTGGGAAAAAACCATGAGTCCTATGACGACCAAAATCAATCACTATGAATCAAACCGTTATAAGATATACTCACAAACTTTTCCTACTCATCGCAACCTAAGGATTGTAGTTATTCTTATACAACTTTGCGTTGCAACGACTCTATGCTGTTCACTGCTATATGCAACTGATCCAATTACCTTACAACCACAAGGCTCTCTGCACTTGATCCAATCACCTTGAAACTGCAAGCTGCACAATTCTCTATAAGAGAAGATGTTCTTCTACAAGGATGCATAAGCCACAAGCTCTAGAACACAAAGTTCTAGGGAAAAGATGTGATCTCCAACAAGTTTTCTCCACTCATAATAGTGAGATCCTTGCTATAGAGTTGAAAGATGAACCTTTTGAATAACCTAATATTTGTGCCTTAGAGTTAGGTATTGACCTATAATAAATTACAAATGTTGCAGTGAAGATACTATAAGCAAATTCTAAACCAAGGGTATATAAACATTGGAACTGTGGAATGCCAAGTCAAGTACTGCATCTAAATGTTCAGATCTGATGCAATCAACTCAAAAGACTTCAAACGAGCTCAGAGTGCAGCAGTATAAATTTCAAAGTTAGTAAACTTCATTTAGTCACTCGACTCACTAAACTTCAAATTCAAGGTTCATTGGCTCAAAGTTTAAGGGTCATTGAACATACTCAAGCTTCTAGGTTATCAAAGCGGCTGAAAATTATACAGCAACTCTAAATTATGCTTAGGCATGATCCTTCAAAATTTCAAAGCATTTGGACTCCGTTTCAGTTTAAAGTCAAACTTCAATGACTATCTTCTAACTCCTTAGGGTCACTGCGTCAACAAACACTTTCACATGTCAGAATTAGCTGAAACAGGCTAATTCTGACAAGCTTAAATTATGTTTAAAAAGGGCTCTATAAAATTTCAGGTCAATTAAATGTCATATGACCCAAAGTCAACAAACATGTCAACTTTGGATTAGTGACCCCTACAGCATGGAGTCCCAGACCAAAGTCCAGCTTAGAGGTGACCAAAATTGATGAAATTTGGACAAAAAGTGTTATTCATGTTCAAAAGAGATTCTGCAAATTTTTAAGTCAAAAGGACTTCGTTTGAGCCTACTTTAATGACATGTTAGCTAGGAGTCCGTAATTTCTGAGTCATGGGAGTCGCTGACCAAAGTCCTACTTCTAGGAGGTCAAAGCTGATGAAATTTATATCAGAGACTCAAAATATGTTCAAAGTCAATTTCGAAAAATTTCAAAACAATTGAACATCATTCGAGTAGAAAACAAGCTGGCTACATACAACACAAGAGAATATTGACTTAGAACATGCAACAAGTGGGTCGCTGTTCAACATCCTGCTTCCACAAGTCAAAACCATATGAAATTTGTATGGACACTTCAAGATGCCCCTTACATTAGTTCCTCCAAGTTTCAAATCAAACCAAGGTCATTTGAGCCTTAAACATTTAAAACAAAGGCCCATTTTAATGAAAAGTCAACGGGAAGGTTGACTAACTTCAGAACATCAAAACGGATTGAAATTTCTATGGCACACTCCAAATAGTGTTAAAAAGCATTCTTCTAAGTTTTGTGAAGATCAGATATTGTTCGGACTCCAAATAAGCAAAAACGGGTCACATATGTAAAAAACTCGAAATGGGGTTTGTCAGTGGCCGTAGCCGTGGTCATTGACACCTATGAAGCAGTTTCCGGTAGTTTTTAGCCGTTTTCTCCACTTTATTTTGAATTCCAACTTCCTATAACTCCCTGGCGTGGCCACTAACACCTGTGAAGCAGTTTCTGGTGGTTTTAGCCGTTTTCTCCACTTTATTTTGAATTCCAACTTCTTATACCTCTCCAAACCACCTCTGGAGTCTATTTTCTTACTTGGGATGGGCTAGAAGCAAGTTCCAAGCAATCAAAATAAGTTCCAAGCAAAATCCAACAAGTTCAACAAATTACAATCATAGTCCCAAGTATTCATAAGGCTCTAAAGGCATTTCAAGCACTCCAAGTCTGCTTTTTCTTCTTTTTCCCACTAACTTAAGGTGAGAAATAGTTTAAAGAAGGAGAAGAAGTATGCATCTTACTTAGAGAAGACGAATGCAAGGGCTACAAGGATGAAGCGTATTTCCTTTGATTTTCTCACTTGGGAGGGGTTTTGGGCTATCTCAAAAGTTGTGAACAACCCTCTTTAGGCTTCATTCTATTCTTTGAAAATTATAAATTCAGAATGACACAACTTTGGTTCCATTTTTGCTTGTATAAGCACCCTTTTCGGATTTATACAAAAACAGTCCATAACCAAAAGGTGATGATTATCAAAGGTTTTAGTTGATTCTACGGCCAAATTAAGTACTCTTGATGGTCATTTAATGCTCTAAAAGTTGAAGGAAACAAGCTCCAGCACTCTAAAAGTGGAATAGAAACGAAATAGAGAAGAAATAAGACAAACAGTGGCCTTTTCGACCACTATTTGTCAATGGCCGTGGGCCGTGGTCATTGGTAGTTTTTCATTTTTTCATGTATTTTCTTATAATTTTCAAGTTTGGATTATATCTGAGACTAGAGGGAGGGGTTGTAATTTTTCAAAACTTGTAAACAACCTGTATCCCCACGGTTAGAGCGTTTGAACCTATGTAAACAAAGGAAAAATAATAATGAATTGTAATTATTTCTCATTCTTCTTAAACGTATGAAGTGTACGAATGTTGGACTCAAATTTATTGCATTTCACATTAGACTTCGAGCGTGATCATTAGGGTTTGTGTACAATATAAAATGGTAATCACAGCACAAATTAGAAATAATTCCGCATAAGGAAAGTAGGTTTTCTTCGTCATTGGCTTAAATGAAAGAGAGACCATTTGCTCGTGCGCGTGATGCAAATATCCAATTAGTTACAATTCATCGCAAGTTTTGTCAGGCCCACTTAAAGTCTCAGCTGAGACTGAAAATCCGTGTCCATCCGCTTGAATGCTTATTCTTATTTCTTTAGTTTAGTTCTTCCGGTGACAAGAAACGCAATCTGTCTAAAAAAATATAAATCTACAACTCAATGACTTAGAATTTTGTCCAACCCATAACCTATAAATGTGGCTAACAATCAAAATCCTAACAGAAGTTGCACAACACATGGAAATTTACCAAAATAATTGGTTGGCACCACTTGGGTGTGGCCCAAGTTGCAGGTTGTGTAAGCATTTTCTTGGGATGGATGGCTAATAATTCCAATATCAATGCGTTTTAAAAGGCATTTTCCATTCTCGCTTCATCATTACTCATCCGCAGAACTTACCAGTGCTGATTTAATATGTATTTTAGATATGCTTATAATTATTTTCTATTGGATTTGAATTGGTAGGATGGGGCCCGGACCTAACATCAACATTTGGGTAGTAGGTACTGTAACCCATGATTTGGTTGAACGTTGAAACAGTATAGGGTCTCTTATTTACCCAAAAAAAAAAAAAACAGTCTAGGGTTGGTTTTGTCGTGTCTTATTTTGAATGTACATCTCCTTGCCATCAGTTGCCTATTGAATGATGACCGAGGAAATAAAATAGAAAAAGAAAAAGAACAGAAACTGTAAAGCAACCATAAAAGGAAACCAAGAAGGCAAAAAATAATAAACAGTAACCAAGGAAGGGCAAGGGCATACTTGCACAGCCGACAAGATGCTAAAAAATGAAATTAATAAAAAATTGAATAAAACTGTTGGGTTTATGTCTTGTATTCCGGTTTAGCCGGATCGGTCGTCTGGGTTAGCCAGAACCGAGGTCCAGGGTTAGGGGTATTTTCGACATTTTGTATGGGTTTTCTTGGTGGCCAAGAAAACGGGATCTATATATTGATATGTTGTGTAACCCTAAAACCTAAGGAGTTGAAGTGATTAATTCCGTGGACGTAGGTAAGATTGCCGAACCACGTAATCGTGTGTGTCATCTTCTTCATGGTTGCTTGGTTGTGTGATTTGTGTGTGTGCCGTGGTTAATCGAAGATCTTGGGCTCGAAGTCTAACAAGTGGTATCAGAGCAAGGTTGAGATCACTCGGATTTTGCGATTGACGGATGTGAGAGAATCATTGGGTCGGAGAACAGGGGTGCAGATTGCCTTCACCGGAGAAAGGGGGGCCGTTGGCAGCTGCCCGCCAAGCCGAGGAAGAAGACCGGCGAAGAAAAGGGCTAGATCTGGGTTCTGTGGCAGACAGATCCACAGATCGGAAAAGAGAGAGCACCGCCGTCCGCTTGATCCCTCGCCGGACCGCAGCCGAGGACGAAGAGCAGTCGTCCTGTTTGTTTTCTTCTCTGCTGCAGAACGCAGATTGGCTCTGGCAGATAAACAGAGACGCGCACCTCTTTGGCATCTGGGGCGGAGGAGATGGTAAGAGCGGCGCTGCGGAAGGGCTGCCGGAGGCGGAGAAGACGTGATCGCAGAGGACCCGCTCGCCGAGATTGCGCGGAAGGTGGAAGGTTCCGACGGCTGAGATAAAAAAAAAAAAAAACAATCGGACTTACCGTCGCCTGCCGTTACCCGCCGCCGCAGTCGACGCCGTCGCCGTCAGCAGCCCGTCCCGCGCCGCTGGTCGCCGGACCAGCCAAGCCCGCGCAGCAGCCGTTACCCGCCGCCAGTTGCAGACCCAGCGCAGCGCCAGTCGCTGGAGAAGACGACCCAGCTGTCTTGGGTGTTGGGTCGGGTCGGGTCAGGTTGCCTGACCCGCGGAGGAGTTCAGCCCAGCTGCACAGTTCCGGGTTCCAGGTCAGGTCGAACCAAAACCCGGTCCATCAGAGAAGCCCAGCACAGCAGCTCAGTTCAGTTCCGGGTCAGGTGAACCTGACCCGGATCCGTTTTAGAAGCCCAGTTTGCCAGCAGCCGTGACGTCAGCAGTGACGTCAGCACAGTCAATAGGCAGGTTTGACCAATTGGAGTGTAGAGAATTCATTCTGCGATATCGAAGCCATCCGGAGTCGGATTTCAGATCCGTTTCTTCCAGCGTGCTCACGGTGACGAGATCTACGAGGCAGATAGAAGATATTGGCAGTTTGATGGGCAGAAAATTGGGGGACTGAAGAAACTGACAGATTCACGATGATAGCAATGGATTCAAGCATCACGGGCCAGATTGAAGTGTTTGATGGAGAAACGACTTCAGAGATTGGCAGGATAGAGTGTTAGACTCCGTGACACAGCAATGCTTGAAAAGTGTTACTTGATGTCGTCAATGGTAGATTGCTCCAAGTACTTTGATGGAAAGCTTAGATCCGCGTCGAAGGGATCGAAAAGGAGCGACATGCCAAAGTGGAAGAAAAAGCAAAAGGAATCAGAATCAGAAGGAGAAGTTCAAGCCACGCTTGGACTTGATCGTCACTCCACATTGATAAGAATGTGGGTGCACCCCTAGCTCAGGGGGTGCAGGAACCGCGCTCGATCGTAGCGGGTGCGGAGGCGTACCTTTCAGCGAGGTACGGGAGGACGAAGACATTCCCGGGTATCTCAAGGTGGCGCTGAGGATTTGTGGAATCCAAGCCAAGGTGGAGATTGTTGGGTTTATGTCTTGTATTCCGGTTTAGCCGGATCGGTCGTCTGGGTTAGCCAGAACCGAGGTCCAGGGTTATGGGTATTTTCGACATTTTGTATGGGTTTTCTTGGTGGCCAAGAAAACGGGATCTATATATTGATATGTTGTGTAACCCTAAAACCTAAGGAGTTGAAGTGATTAATTCCGTGGACGTAGGCAAGATTGCCGAACCACGTAATCGTATGTGTCATCTTCTTCATGGTTGCTTGGTTGTGTGATTTGTGTGTGTGCCGTGGTTAATCACAGATCTTGGGCTCGAAGTCTAACAAAAACAAGAAGTAGGGCTAAAAGTTAACTGGAAAAGGCCTTAAAAAAGAATCTTTGAAAGACGAAGGGTACTTGTTCGAGAGACGGGCTGGGTTGAGGGAGACCCATTTTACAGAAGAGACGAAGAAGAGTCCAAAAGCAATAGGTTATACTTACAAGAAAAGGAGAGCTTCTTCGTGGAGGGGCACCCATTGGAAAAAGGATTATAACTATTTAGGAAAAAATGATTGTTTGATGATCAAGATAGTATGATTAACCTATCAGCTTAGGATTATCGAATTTGAATCCTATGGTCTTCCCCTTCTTCATCTAAAATTCAAAATTTAAATTAAAGCCTAAGCTTCATCCATATTATTTTGTAGTTCAAATACTTCTCACCCATGATGGGTTCCCACTAATTCAAAACAAGTGATAATAATTGTTAAAATAAATCTGGAGAACAGTGGTACTAATAATAATAATAATATGCCTGATAAAATAGGAGGGGTTCACATGCGAAACAATCTACAATTAAGATTAATTTAAATCGAGATTGAGAAATTGGGTTCTTCTAAATATAAACTGTTCTGACGAGTATAAACTATCACACTAACAAGCATGTTATAGACCAATGATTAACTTTTAATTTTTTTAATTTATTGTAGATGTATGTAAATTGTAAAATTCCTCTTAAGATATGGGGGATTACCATAAATTCTAGGGGTTATGGCCAACCCCTGCCCCCTTTTGTTCCTCCCTGAATTTAGATATATCTCAACTCACTCTGGTTAATTTTGTTTTGTAGATGGAGAATTTAATGGTTTGCTAGGATCAACTAACCATTTGGTGTAGGTAGATGAGAATAGAGGAAGGTGCTTTGTGATTGTGGTTGCTATTATTTTAGTGATTTTCATTGGTTTTTTGGTTCCTCTTTTTATTTTCTTGTATTGCAGGAGGCATGGTCCTCTTCCTCCTCTTCCCTCCTCCTCCTATTCCTAGTTCCCAGGAGGAGGTAGAACCTCCCTCCCACTTAAGGGCCCCACTCCCGGTCCAACCTAGTTTCTAGGTTGGGCTGGGCAAGCCCTTAACCACGGTAGGGGAATGAACCACTCCCGGTCCAACTGAGTTTACGGCTTGGGTTGGGCATGGGTTGGGCAGGCCCTTAACCACGATAAGAAAATGAAAATGAAAGTGACATTGAACTTTAGTATTTTGTAAATTGTTAAGGTTTTATAATAATAGAACATATTATAATACTGTATAAATTGTTAAGGTTTTATAATATTCTGTAAATTGTTAAAGTTTTATATGTACAATAAAATTGTAAATTGGTGAAAAATGAACTATGAAAACTACTTGGGCCGACGTGGGCCTCTTGTGACCAATCTATGTTTTCCAGCGCTTGATGATGCAGTCTGCCCAAATTGATCCTTATTTGATTGTTAGGCCATGGACTTCCCACCATCCAAAGGATGCTTTTAGCATGTTGTGTGACCTTCTATTCCTAAAGAGTACAGAATTTTATCAGTTAGGAGGCTACCCCATACGTCTCCATGTGAAACATATTGGATCTAGATCTAGATCTAGATCTAGGCCATTTGCGCAGTGGGGCCATATGCACATTATCTTAAAATTAAACTGGCATATGATACAACTATTTTTTTTTTTTTTAAAGAACGAGGTTTGACTTTCCCCTCACTGTGTAGATCATATTTCATTCTTGGCAAAGGATGAAATGGCTTTCTAACTAAATATAAGTGCAAGACATGTGGATAAAAAGATAAATCGGGCAAACATTGTGGGAAAATTGGAAGATAAACAGGTTTGCCACGAGAAATGGGATGAGATTTGGATAAGGTAGAAGTAGAGTTTGTGGAGTGACTCGAAATCAAGATGAAAGTTTGAGCGCACATGCTCCAAGTGAATGGAGAGCCAACAAAAAGGATATTGTTTGGTGAGGCAATGAAATCTATTTCTACCTCCTGCTCAAGAGAAGACTTTAAAAGATGGTTTTCTTACATAATAGTAGGATTTTCCATAGACTCCTTACCATTTTTCTTATTTGCGACATCAATCTTTTGATTTTTTTTGTAGGTAATTTTGGCTCTTTTCTTACCAAAGTATTTCTATCTATTTTAAAAAGGATAGTTTACCTATGGATTATTAATATTTTTTGGCTAAATATTATATGTATTATTTTGGGCAGGGCCCTTCCCGTTTAATCTTTGTCTGTGTTTAATTATTTAAATTGTCTTTAATAGAATTCTGTTTTTGCTTGTAATTTTTTTTTAATTATATCTCCTCCCCTAGTCAATGAATTCTATTCTACATGTAAATCTATTTACCAGCAACTGGTTTTGACAACCGGCAATATATTGAAAATAACTTAAATCGGTATTGTCCCACAAGAACTTGATATTTTTAGAACACTGTAATATAATTGAAAATGGAAAACAGGAGAAATCTATATGAGCACTTCTTTAAAGATTTACTAATACTGATTAATGTATTAATTCAGTATTTTTACAATTAGTTAATTTGTTTTCAAGATTTCCCACCATTTTTTAAATAATTTTAAAAAAGTATAAGAGTTTGGCTCATTTTAAAAAAAATACATGAATATTTGAATATTTCAAAAAGGTATTAAAGTCTTTTACAAGTTTTCTCTATAAAAAGTTTTAAAAAGTGACAAAAATGTCCTTGGATCATTTTACAAAATCTTCCTTTGATAAATTATTTAAGAAAATTTATGAAATTCAGCTCGAAAGAGCTAAATTATTTCAGTCATTCAAATCGTTGGTTTTGGAGAGAAAAAATGTTAACAATAAATAATTTTAAGAAAAATGATGAAATCCAACCCAAATGACCTAGTGGGGCGCACTTCGACAAATGAAAATGCTTGGTTTTGGAGAGAAAAGTGGTTAACAGTATATCATTTTAAGAAAATGGATTAAAAAGATTAATGAAATACAAACTTATCATAAGAGAGGATATTTTTGTCATGGAGAGGATTTGACAGAAAGAATTTTGGAGAGAAAAAATGTTAACAATAAATCATTTTAAGAAAAATGATGAAACCCAACCCAAATGACCTAGTGGGGCCCACTTCAACAAATGAAAATGCTTGGTTTTGGAGAGAAAAATGGTTAACAGTAGATCATTTTAAGAAAATGGATTAAAAAGATTAATGAAATACAAAACTTATCATAAGAGAGGATATTTTTGTCATGGAGAGGATTTGACAGAAAGAATTTTGAAAACATTTATACTTTTTCAATATACCTTTTTGAAAATTTCCTTTTTTGTTTGAGTGGAAAAAAAGGTTCACAGTCTGCAAATTCGTTATTAAAAACGGGTGGGGTATGTTTGGGGCAGCCAAAACCCTAACATAAACTTGTCATGGGTCAAGACCTAAAATCCATTTCGCCTCGAATCCGATAAGCCCTCTTTTGGTGGTGGGTCGTGTTGAACCCAACCCACAGTCGTCATAAGTAGAGAAGGCAATGGGTGGGTCGGGTTCGAGTTTAGGTAAACCCAAATTGCTTAGAATTTCTGCAATACCATATCCTACCCGGCTTGTGGCAGGTTGATTGGTTTCATACCAACCCTCCCCATGACAAACACCAGTTGGGTTCGGTTTGATCGTGGTCTATTTTATATTTTGAAAAATTACTAAAAAATTGATTGTGGTTGACCAGCATGCAATCAAAATCTACTGTTACGTTTTGCCCCTCACCCCAACACACACACAAAAATAAAAAATAAAAAATAAAAAATAAAAAATAATCGTTGCCCTTCTGAATTTTGATTTCATGACCACATTGTTTATTATGAGTTTTTTTTTTCCGGCCACCTTGATTGACAATAAAATGTTCCATTGTGAGAAAATCCACGTTTTCTCTTATTAGCAGGTTTATATCATAGCTTCAGAACGTGGTTTCCAACAATGTACCGACAAATGCTGAAATATTTGCATATTACAAAACATATTAGTTGTTTTGGCCCATTTTACTCATAAGTCCATTTACAAATCTATTCAGAAGATTTTAAAAATCAAAATTATGAATCCTCTTTTTAATTGATTTTAAGGAATTCTAGAGGCACATAAAATTACTAAATATAATATAAAGGTGCTGAAAATAGAGATTTCGCATATAGTTGTTAATTCCGATTCATTCTGGAATTGGCTTTGGGTGGAAAGGAATGCCATCCTAAAAGTTCTTAGCCTCAATGTTGGCCTGTTGCAGTCATTCCGGTCGCTCCGGTCCCAATTTTGAACTAATTCTACCCCATTGTGGCCAAGGTTTCATACTTCCATTTATATGTGGTAAAAACTAAAACATGGTCAATTATAGAGTATAATTTAATTTAAGTGATGTAAGTATACATTTTTACTATTATTTTAGCATTCAAGTATTTGTTCAAACTTAGGTATTCTTTTATATATTTTTCACTTTCCAAGTACGTCTTTTCCATAATGAAACACCAAAATTTTTCGGAATACCGAAATGTTCCACTACATGATCAAATTGGAATGCTAACTGAAATGGAATTAACAACTATGATTTTGTATAAAATTTATACATATTTTATTTATACTATACCTTTGAAAAGTTAACATAGGTAATGGCCAAAAGGCCCAAAACCTTCCGTATCTGTGATGCAAGAGTCTTAAAACTATGGCTAAAACTCATTCAAAAGGCATCAGTTCAAAAACTAGCAGAAAAGGCCCATCCTAAGCCCAGGCCCAAAAATGAAGATAGTATTTTGGGTTCTTCTTTAAGGTTTCATTGGAAAGGAAATAAGTAAATAACAAATAATTCATTCATCAATATTAATTCTATATTATTTAAGTAAAAAAGGGCGCTACATAAAGTACAAATCAAATTTAAATTTATAACTGATTACAGAAACCGTAAATGCATAGGTAGAAAAGCGCAAAAGGAAAAATGAAAGTTAAATTAGAGGCAATATCTATTAGTTAATATGTCATTCATAAGAGGCAAGTTTTTAGATTTCTAATCCTCTCGGTTGCATTATTGAATTCTTAGTCAAGACTCCTTATGCTTTGGGAAGAGAAAGAAAGTTGTTGTTCAAAAACCCATATTTTGCTCTAGTTTATAGGGCAAAAAAAGAGACAATAAATGCCTCAATCCAAACAAAGAATAGGATAATTTTGAGATCAATTTGATAAGAATTATTAAATTCGAATTGATAAATCCAAAAAGTTATGGTATTAATCACTTATAATTGCCCAATCTATGACGTTGATTACATAGCACACACGAATCATCATTTATAATAGTGCCATAAACCCAAGTGCTGCGAACTCTCTATAAGAACACTATAGTTTCACTGTAGTCCCTACAATGTCCATAAATGATTAATTTAATATATTCCCTCCCAATATCTAATGTTACTACCCCTCTAATATTATCATTTGGGATGGTAAGCATAATATTATCATTTGGGATGGTAAGCATAAACTGGAAGTAGAAAAGCAATAAAACACCATATGCATTAAGGACCAATTAATCACAATGCAATAGAGCTTGGCAACTTCATCGCCACAAAATCATATTGCAATCCACATCCTGAATGTCTAATAATAAGTAATCCTTGATGACCCTTTGATAGCATCTAGGAGACAGAGTAATGCATAAATTATGAGAAACTAAATAAAAATAAACTCTCTGATAGACTTGTTGGTCAAGTAATTATAAGTAGTTCATTGTAGCATCTAGAATAGCTAATAGTAAAAGAAAACCTAGTTTGAGAAATAAGGACTATGACACTTTCAAACACCAATCCCGGAGTAAGGGGGATAAGAATAAGATGACGGTGATAATGTTGAAACTGTAAGATTGGTTGTTGGCAATACTAATTAACTTTGTATAGGGTAAAACAACCAATATTCTCGTCAAATGGCAATTAAAACAACCAATAGCTATATAATAGAATAAAATCAGCCAAATCTTTGGTGCACAGGGAGTCAACATAATGTTTGTATAAAGATTATGAAAATAAGTACGCTTTTGATATTTTTCTTTTTCTTTACGCATGAAATAGACCCATTCACATCAAAATTCAAAAGACTCGTAAGAATCAAAGAAAACAGAGAGGAAGAAACCATTTTTTTGTTTTTCTTTCCTTGGTTATGTCTGAAATGGGTGGGGGATAAATGATGAATGGCAAACCCCTCATCACGAGGATGGAGTTGGCTTGACAACCATGTGCTAGAGATGGTTGCCCCACATCACCACCCCAAGCTTACCTCACAAATTCAGTAGGAGAGAGGAAGCTGCCATGACACACACACATGTTATCCTCACCTCCTCTCCTTTCTTGTACTTGTATAAGAAACCTTCCATCATCATCCCATTGGGTCCATTCCCATTCGTTGACATGCATGGAATTTCATCCCTCGCATTCCTTGTTATCACTCTTGCCCCATTCTCCATCTAAGCTTTCTTGTTTGCATACCTAACTAATTGTACAACTGGCTTGATCAATGGCTTCTCCATTGCCAGTTGGGGTTTTGCTGCAGTGATGACCACCCTTTGCTTTATATGGCCGGGCAATCACGAAATGCCAGCTGGGCCCTTTGCCTCTATACAATTACTCGACCCTGACAAAGTAAACACTCACTAAAACAATTAAAAGGAAATAGATGCATACATCAAACTTAAATATAAAAGCTAATAGCTCATGATGTCAGTTAAGGGTTCAAGCACAAAGTTTGAAAGCTACAGGCATGGAATGAAATTTTCATACAACCTTATACTTGGCAATGATTTAAAAAAAAAAAAAACTTAATTCTCAATCATCGTTAGTTCATACAACCATTATATATGTGCATACATAATGGATATAAAGTTTGTGGCACTCTTGAATGGATAGTCAGAGTCCGATTAGGATGATCCGATCAGTGTCATAATTCACACTAAGACCTTCCAACCCTCCCTACACAGGTTTGGCACGCATTCAATTGAACCATATAAATTGGTTCTCAACTGTGAAATTTGATGCCAATTTTGATTTGTACATCAGCTGCAATATTCACAAAAGGACCTTCAAAGCCCACCCTACGAGGGATTGGCATGCCTTCAACTGAACCCTATTGCCAGTTGTAAAATTTCAAAATTTAATGTAAAATTTTCAGTCCACTGGTAGCTTAGTGGCGAGGCATCTCCCTACCCACTAAAAAAATAGGGATATCCCTCACTTTGTTTGTTAGTCTCTTGGGAATGGTGTGTGTGTGCTTTTTTTTTCATGCGAGAAAGGTGTGTGAGTATTTACCAAATCTCAAAAAATAATAATAAATAAATAAATAAATAATTGATGCTGATTCCATTTAAACATTTGTGTGTACGAACTTGATTCAACTTTTTCCTGAAACTCATAGAAGCATTGAAATGAGCCCTAGGCTAGAACCAAAGATTTGATTTCTGCATCAGATATTTGTCAGCATCTTTTTAAAAACTTGATTCTACATGATTTCATATTGAGAAAGGGGCTTAATGGTCTAAGTTAAGCAAATCATTGTTGTAGAAATACTATTCTTCTGATTAGAGCTTAAATGTAGTTGGTGCTAAGTCAGTTCAATCAACGATAGGTTCACAAGCCTCAGCCTATAGTCCTAGTATTAGTAGGTTCGAATGGTTAAAAGGAAGAATTGCCAAAAAAAAAAAAAAAAATCACTGCACTCATAATGAAAAAAACATGATGTTTGAGACTGAGTGATCACAACCGAGAAGCAAGATTTCTAGCAAAATTGTAGTTGCATCTGCCAAACTGACACTATCTACTAAGATTGTAGTGAATATCAAATGGAGAATTCTTATAGAGGATTGCATGATTCTCAATCCGAGGATGACTGTCAGAACCACATGGCTGGAGGTTCATGTTGCCATTAAAAACAAAAAAGGATAGGCAATCCCTTAAATGCTAACCTTGGTGGGAGTCATTTACTTCCTATATCCTGGTCACTGGGCTAACCAAGAAAAAAAATGCTACATGATATATGAGCCTAAATCTAGTGAATCTTGCCTTTGAACAACACCAAGTAATTGATAAGCAGTAACAAATAAACATGACCATAGAAAGACTTGCGGCAGAATCTAAGAAAAAGAAGATGACAAAAGAAATTGGTAGGCAGATAAAGAAATCAAGTGATTAAATCCTTGGGTATTGTTTGTTTACATAGAATACAAAGAAAATGACTACATAGGATTAATGCCCTTCAATCCAAATTTTGGCCATCAAAGCTCACTGTGGCATTTTGTCAAAACACCATGTTTATATCCAGATCTCAGTAGAAGAAAAGAAGAGAAAAAAAAATGAAAAATGGTACAAGTGGAAAGATGTATTACCTCTATATGAAGAGCGATAGACATGCTAAATGTGAATTGCCAGTGACTGGGCTACGTTACAGCAGAATGTAAAACGCAGGAAAGCCGTCCGATTTTAAGACAATGAGGATGAAGGCCTTGATGTTGCAGTGGCCTGTAGAGATGATGGCCAATGGCTTGTGGTGATGATGATGAAAGAAGTAGAAGGGAGAAGTGAAAAATTGTGAAAGAAAAGAGATATGGACGATTATAAAAGAAATGAGACAAAGGTTTCCTTACTGATAGAGTTCCTCTTTCCCCATGATTTCCTGGAACGGAACCTCTCCATGGTAGAAACGGCAGCATCTCTATGGTGAATGTTACACAAATCATGAATACGTGAGTTACAATCCATCCGAGAAACGCCAGCGCCTCCATTGGTTGGAAAAATTGAAAAACTTGGGGAGGAATAAAAAATGTGTAACGGGAATGCTTGGGGAATAAAGATAGTAAATGACAATAAAAAACGATGGAAAATGTAGGGTCGATTCCAATTCCAAAATGTGGAAAAGTCAAAATCAATTGGAATTTGGAATGACATCGATTTCAAATCCAATAGCTTCATATATATATATATATATATATATAATTGATGCATTGTTAAACTTGACGGCAACACAATGTTCAAAACCATGTTTTTAGAATTTAAACTATGGTGTTAGATAATGAAAAAGATTAAGTAAAAGAAGTTTGGTGTTATGTAAAATATGAAAGGAAATCAATCCTCTCAACCACAATACTGGTTGTTCATACGATTGAGGGATCAATTACCATTTGCATTATTAAATTTCTTTCTTTCTTTAAATGTCAATTATTATAGGTCATGTTGGGCCACAGCCCATGCCAACCCGGACATGAACCGTGACATTGCACAAGCTGGCATGGCACAGTCCAGGCACAACCGCGCTCAGGTCCAAATGGCGGGCACGAACCGTTTTGCATCTCTGATTTATATGATGGTGTAAGGTTAATGAAATAGGCTAAATAAAAGAAGTTTGATGTTATGTAAAACATGGTGTTCTATGTAAACCTCATAAAAGAAATCAATCGTCTTGATCACAAATTAATCATTGATCCTACTATTGAGAGTTGCACTATTAGATTTATTAGATATTAGCACAAGAGGCCTGAGCCCAATATGGACGAAAAAACAAACATAAATTCCAATATAAAAGAAATAATATTAATAATATTCTTATTATTATTATTATGATGTCTATATGCTTAATTTAATGATTGGGTTTGGTCGAGGTCAAATGTGTGGAGTCCACTCTGTAAATATGTGTCATCTATAAATAATAATTGATTATTATGATTTTAAAACTTTTATTATTATTTATTTAATTGCTTTTAACAGCTCAACCAATCTAGGGTTGGCTGCATTGGATCGTCACATTCATTGTCATATCACTTATCATAGTTATTAACTATTTTAATTTAACGACTCACGTGGTTTACTAATTAAGTTTTATTATTATATTTACCAAAATTTTCATGGAGTATAATTTGTATTTTTGCATGATATTGTTTTAAGTTTCTATTATTATCACATACCTTTATAGTGATTAAGGGGCCTACTCTAGATTGCCTGGTTAGGTGATACTTTTGTATATTATTGTGAAAATTATCCTTTTGATAACAACTAGCCTAAAAGTATCAAAATTAGCAGAGAAAGGATAATTAACCCACACACAACGTGTTATTGGAAAAAATATTAAAGTAAGTACTTTAAAATAGTGCAAAAAGACAAATAACAATTTTGGATGAAAAACAATATAGTAAATGCTTACATGTGAGCACAACAAGAAAAATGACAATTAGCGACACTTTTATAGCGGCAATTTTTAGATTCCGCCGCTAAATGTCTTTAAGCAGCAGCATACTCTGCTATTTGCCACAGTAAGTTAAAAATTTACTCTCTACAGCAGCAGACAGTATTGTTTGCCGTTAAAGTTTCGTCATTACTCATTAGCCTGTAGTGTATATAGCAGCAGACAGTACTGTATGCTGCTATAGTAGTGGAAAATTAATATATACAGCAGCAGACAATATTGTTTGCTGCTATAAATGCATATGGTTAGAATTTTAACTAGTGGATGCTTATTGAATAGTACAGTATTGAATTATTTTTTCTGCACTAGGAGGTATTTGAAATTTGTATTATTTCATTTTAAAAAACAAAAAAACCAAGGTTCGTGTACAAGATTTTCTAATAAGGTCCAGATTGGTTTTGGATCTCATGTTTTGGCTTGGATCGCTAATCAGATTGTTTGCACAAATGTCTATCATCAGATTAACGGCTCCAATTTCTTTAAACCATTAAATAATGGCCCCGCATTAACAAAACTCTTGCTTTCTCTCATGTATTCAGGTTCCTCTCGCTTCCTCTTGGCTCCAATTCAGTATTGACCTCCTAGTGGGGGCCACATGAGGATCTCTCCATATATAGGGATCCATTTGTTAGTGATCAGGTACCACAAGAATTTTTATTTCAATGGCCGGGTGAACCTCACGTGGAGGTGCGGTGGTGGGGTGAGAATCCTCGTTTTATAGGTGCACGACGCACCCAGTCTTGGGATTCAGTCAGGACTCGGGAGTAAGGTGGGTTGCGGTTTTTTGGACAATATAAGAGAAGAGAAGCGTATGATCGGTTAGTCTCTTCTTCTGAATGCTTCCTGAACGAAACCCTATGTGATGCTCAAAACTCTGCGATGCTCCTGAAGCGACTGAAGCAAGAGAGGGATGCTACAAACTCTCTGATCGTTGCTCGCACAATTTCTCGCACAACTCTCGAATCCTCTGCGAGTCCCTAAACCTTTGTGAATCCCTAATCTTCTGCGAAACCCTAACCTTTGCAAATCCCTAATCCACTGTGAAACCCTTACCTCTACGAAATTTCCCACTGAATCTCTTCTCGAAACCCTAATCCTCTCTCTGCAAAAGAGCTCCTGAAGCAAAAGAAGGGACTCTACCTCTCCATTGGTAAGAATCTGCGATTTCACATGATTTGATGTGCTGTGTGGATTCATATGCAAGTGGATTTTGATTTGATTCATATGTGAGTGAATTTCCATCAGTGGCTAGGTTTTTTCGTGCGTTTTGCAATGTGCTTGATCTACTTGTTTTGTCTAGTTCTGTTGAAATGATTGCTCCTTTTCTTCACATCTGCTTGCATCTTCTTTCCTTTTAATCTGATCATCTGCATTGTTATGATCTTTGCCTATTTGAGATGTAAGATTTGCTAGTATATACTGTTTCAGATCTTTGTTCTCAAAATCAGATGTATGCATCTTAGCTCTTGATTATTTACTGTTTGGCAGCGATTTTGCTTCTAAATCCCTTTGTGTTTGGTTACCGGCAGCTGAAAGAAGTGGTTTGTTGAACGTTGCTTCGAAAGATTGTTAGGTTTCCTCAGCTAGAGTTGGTAAACCCTATCTTCATTTTATTGAATTGGGGATTTCTGTTTTTTTAGGTGATTTGAGATAGTTTGAGATTGTTTTGAGGTACCTCTTTGTGAAGATCTGTCCATATCTCAATTGATTTAAGAAACTGATCCAGCAAATTTCTGGAGATCTACTTATATCAATTCATTAAATGATATAAGTGTCTTGATAGGAAAGGACTATCAAGACTTGATAAGAAAGCACAACAAACTCCCTCCATCCCTCTCTTGTGAAAAACAATGCACTGCCAAGTGGCCAAGTTGACTAGGAATTGGACTTGGCCGAGTCCAAGTCTATGTCCATCTTTTTAAACCCTGTATCTATATAGTTTCACATGGCATTTGCATTTGGTTATGCCATTGGTCACAGTTTTAGATTCCACCAACCATTCTTTTTTCACCTATTCGTGTGGGCCCTATATTTTGAAACCAAATTGTTCAATTTGTTTATTGAACTACCAAACGGCAAGACCTTAAGTTTATTATCTTAAGCCCCATGTTTGGCATCTTTATTTCCAACTTCTATTTATCTAAATATCTAAAGCAAGTAGAGGTTTGGAAAATAAAAGCATTTGGCACACGTTTCTACCCTCTACCTACTTTAGAGTGGTAGGGGCAAATCCTCTTACAATGAAAACTGTCACGACCCGAGCCCAGAATTCGGGGGTTAGCGAAAAGCTAAACCGGTGACACACGTACTCCCGTGCACGTGCACCCAAACCCAGTCCAGATGCACGCACACAAGGGATCTAACACGTGCGAACTAAGCGTACGCGGAAGCTGTACATATCATAGCAAGCAACAAAGAAAAATAAAATAGCGGAAGCTAAAACAAATACGAAACGGAAAAGACAAAGACAAATACACTGAGATAAAACCGAATACACACCAAAGTCAATATACACAAAATATACAGAATATAAATCCAAAGTCCAAAGTCCAAATACAAGCTCTCAAAAACCAAAATGCAAAATAAAAGCCACTGGTATGCATGCACGCACTTGGCAGAAGTGATCAGGCCCACTCTGCCAGACCGGAGGGTGCCTCTACACTCGCCCCTGCAGCCTCCTCGACCGCCGGGGAGCTGGGCAAGGTATCTGTGCCTGCAACACCACAGACAACACGAATGAATACAACGATCCAGCAAATATAAGTAACAGGGGTGAAACACGCATAGTATCAAAGAGGATATAATAATGACAGGAGATTAAATACAGAGTTCCATATTAGGAATCTAAGCAAATCGTGCATAGAAGTAAAACATGATATGTGAATCAAAACATAGAATACTGAACTAGTTGGCTACTACGTTAACCATGTTCTCTCCAAAAGAGAGCAGAGCAGAGCAGAGTAGAGAACACCGCTGTCCAGGCCAAAGGTACAAGCGGGTCTCGGTTTCCTGGGTTCCGGGGTCCCAAGACAAAGCAACACTGCAGTTAAAACAGAGATACAGAGATCTACGCCAGAGGTAACCCCGTCGGGTATCCTAGGGCTGAGGCTGAGTAGAGCCAGACTAATACCAATCAAATCAAATCCATAGAAAGGGGAGATTATCCGCTTTGGACTCACCGATGACAAAGACCGGATCTTATCCTCACGTATTAACCTCTGGGCAGAGCCACCAGGGAATACCCAAAAATCAGAGATATACAAAGCCAGAGAATATACAAAGCATAGCATAGATCAAAACAGAGTACAGAGCGAAGAATAATACAGATATACAGAACGAAAGCAAAATGACTGAGGAATGCATAACATAGATTAACAGAACAGAGGGCAAAACCATAAACAATATGCAATGCATCTCAGATTAATACGGAATCAAGGTTCATTACAAGCCAAGTCTAATCTAGTTGCATCACTATCACTAACCGTGCATGTTGATGTAGTTTTAAGTTATTCGATGCACCGTTGCCATCCTAGTGTTGCAATATAATCCTTATGTGCATCGAAGTCCCTTAAACCAACACCCATGGGGAGGTGCTTAACAATGAGCAACACTCACATGAATAAGTCACAGCCTAACAGACTATTCATGCGCTCCAAAGAATCCATTTGGGCCGGTTTACGGGTATGGTTAACCTGTATTTGAGCCCTACAAGGTCACACCATTAGCCTAAGTTTAACTGATATTTAACAGGTCTTACGGTTTAGCCATGGGTGACCTACGGCTTAGCCGTGGCATCCTACGGCGTAGCCGCAATATGCACTACGGCTTAGCCGTGGCATCCTACGGCGTAGCCGCAATATGCACTACGGCTTAGCCGTGGTTCCCTTCAGAACACGGCTAAACTGTCAGCTTTTCCACCTCTGATCTGATACATCTCACGGCTGAGCTACGGTGGAGTCCACGGCTTAGCCGTAAACCATCACGGCTTAGCCGTAGCCTCACCGTAAGAACACTGATATCAGAAAAGTTTCGACTGATCAGAGATTAAATCCACGGCTTAGATACGGTTTGGTTCACGGTTAGCTTACGGCTCAGCCGTAGGACAAATTACGGCTTAGCCGTAGCCTAGCCGTAGAACAAACTCGAATTTGTCACTCTCTGGAATCTAAGCCGTACAGGGTTACGGCTTAGCCGTACAATACAGACGCGAATTCGGGAAGATTACAGAAACGAAATTTTGGTACAGAAACTGAATAAAACAAGCTCAACTGATTCTCATAGCTTAGAAAATGGCTGTAACACATGCTAAACAAAGAATAAGAGTGAATCAAAGCCATCAAACAAACACCCATATGTGTTATCAAAGCCTGTACTTATACTTGCCTCAAATCTGACAAAATCCTCTGAAATCAAGCTCCAAGCAACTAAAATCAAAACAAATCAAAGCAATCACACATGCATGAGATGAAGACAAAGCAACAGAGAATGGGAGAAGCAATTGGAGAAGAAGAAGAAGAAAGAATTGGAAAGAACCCACTTACCAAATCACAAAACATAACCAGAGAGAAGAGAAGAACCCAAATCCACGAAAGGACCCAATCTACAATCGATCAAGAGAAGTGAAGAGAAGAGAGGGAGAGAACGTGGGGGTGAGCTCTGGAGATTTCTCTGCATGCACGATGAGGAATGAAATGAGTAGGAGAGAGAGCCACCTGGAGGATGACTCAATATATAGGTTTTGAATGTTTAGGTCAAAGTCCGGTAAGTTTATACTAATTACAGTTCAAGTCACACGAAGGTCTAACTTCTCCAATTGACTCCAAACGGATCTGACACAGTTACGGAAATTGTCGAGCTCAACGAAATACATATGCTGACACCAAGATGATGCAAAGATGATATGAGCAAAGCAAAAGCAAAATTACGAAAAAAGGCTTAGAACTACCTATTCCAGGTCAAAGGTTGCTCAACTACCTATCCATGACCCAAAACAAGTCCAAAAGAAATAAACAAAAACAAAACACACACTAATGAGCCACTAATCCGGCTCAAAGGGGATCGGAGTGTTACATCCTCCCCCACTAGGAATCATTCCGTCCTCGGAATGACTACCTACCTGCGCAAAGAGCTGGGGGTACTGGCGCGCTAGCTGCTCCTCTAGCTCCCAAGTAGCCTCATCCGGACCGTGATGCTCCCACAACACTTTAACCCATCTGATAGTCCTGGTACGGAGAATCTGCTCTCGTGTCCCAACGATGCGAAGCGGACGCTCAACGTAAGTCGCATTAGGCTGAATCTGGATATCATCGTAGCGAATCACATGGCTCGGATCTGGCACATACTTACGGAGCATCGACACATGGAACACATCGTGAACACCGGAGAACTCAACTGGAAGTGTCAACCGATAGGCTAAATCTCCAACTCGGCTCTTGACTTCGAACGGTCCTACATATCTCGGAGCTAACTTGCCCTTCTGACCAAATCGAACTGTGCCCTTCATCGGAGAAACTTTAAGGAACACCCAATCTCCAACTTGGAATGCCAAAGGTCTCCTCCGAGTATCAGCATAGCTCTTCTGCCTGGACCGAGCAATCTTCAGATTCTCTATCACTTTCTGCACTTTCTCTGTCGTCTCAGCAATGATTGTCGGACCATGGAAACTTCTAGTTCCAACTTCCTCCCAGCACACTGGAGTCCTGCACTTACGTCCGTAAAGTGCCTCATATGGTGCCATACCAATGCTCTCATGAAAGCTGTTGTTGTAAGCAAACTCACACAATGCCAAATGCATATCCCATTCTTTCTCAAAGTTCAGCACACTAGCTCTGAGCATATCCTCTAATGTCTGAATGGTACGCTCCGACTGTCCATCGGTCTGGGGGTGGTATGCCGTACTAAAACTCAGCTTCGTGCCCATAGCTTCCTGAAATGCTCTCCAGAATGAAGATACAAAACGACTGTCTCGATCTGACACAATCGATACTGGGGTGCCATGCAATCTGACTATCTCGTCAACAAACTTCCTGGCCATCTCCGTGAATGTCATCCCTTTCTTGAACGGAAGGAAATGCGCTGACTTGGTCAATCTGTCCACTACGACCCAGATCGCATTATTCTTCCTACTGGTCGGCGGAAAACCGGAAACAAAATCCATAGTAATGTGCTCCCACTTCCACTGCGGGGTGTGCAATGGATGCAATGATCCTGGAGGTCGCTGATGATCAGCTTTTACCCTCTGACAGGTCAAACATCGAGCTACGAACCCTGCGATCTCCCGCTTCATATTGTTCCACCAAAATCTATCCTTCAAGTTTCGGTACATCTTCGTACTCCCGGGATGCATCGCATATCGGGCATCGTGCGCATCTGTCATCAACTTATCTTTCAACTCATCCACAGCGGGAACACACAATCTGTTCCTGAAGTACAAAACTCCATCCACCAAGCTGAAATCCGGTCGATCTGCAATCCGATCTCTGAACTTCACCAGGAGGGGGTCCTCAAACTGGCGATCCTTGATCCGCTGAATCACCTCAGGCTGAAACACGACGGTAGTAGATAATGTCACCAATCCACCTACCATCTGAACCTCAACAGGCTGATCATGCACAAGCATATAAAATCCTGCCAACACCTGAAGACTGTCTGTCCTCCTGCTGAGTGCATCTGCAACTACATTGCCTTTGCCTGGGTGGTACTTGATCGGAAAGTCGTAATCTTTGATGAACTCCAACCACCTTCGCTGCCTCATATTCAAGTCATGCTGATCAAACAAGTACTGCAGACTGTGATGATCGGAATGGACCTCGAACTTCACACCGTACAGGTAATGTCGCCACAACTTCAATGCAAATACAATGGCTGCTAACTCCAAGTCATGTGTGGCATAGTTCTTCTCATGTTCTTTCAACTGTCTGGATCCATAGGCAATCACCTTCTGATTCTGCATCAGTACACAGCCTAGTCCAACTCTAGAGGCATCTGAGTAAATCATGAATCCCTCACTACCATCCGGGAGAGTCAACACTGGCGCCGTAGTGAGCTTTTCTTTCAACATCTGAAAACTACGCTCACACTTCTCTGTCCACTCATACGGGACCTTCTTCCGAGTCAACTGAGTCAGCGGGGCTGAGATCTTCGAGAAATCCTGCACAAACCTGCGGTAATATCCCGCCAAACCTAGAAAACTCCGAATCTCTGTCACTGATCTAGGACGGGGCCAATGGACTACTGCCTCAATCTTAGCCGGATCCACCATCAATCCATCTCTAGAAATCCTATGACCCAGAAATGCAACTTGCTCTAACCAGAAATCACACTTAGCCAACTTTGCATACAACTTGTGATCTCGAAGCAGCTGCAATGCCTTCCTCAGATGGTCTGTATGTTCCTCAGCAGTCTTCGAATAGACCAATATGTCATCTATAAAAACCACAACGAACTGGTCCAAGAAGGAAGTAAACACCCTGTTCATCAACGCCATAAAAGCTGCGGGTGCGTTCGTCAAACCAAACGGCATGACAAGGAACTCGTAGTGTCCATACCGAGTCCTGAAAGCTGTCTTAGGAACATCCTCATCCTTCACCCTGAGCTGGTGATATCCTGACCTCAAGTCAATCTTAGAGAAGTAAGCTGCACCCTGAAGTTGATCGAACAACTCATCAATCCTAGGCAATGGATATTTGTTCTTGATAGTCACTTTGTTCAACTGCCTATAATCAATGCACATCCGGAAACTGCCATCCTTCTTCTTGACGAACAAAACAGGTGCTCCCCAAGGTGAAACACTGGGGCGTATGAACCCTTTATCCAACAGATCCTGCAACTGTTTCTTCAATTCCAACAACTCTGCAGGTGCCATACGATATGGAGCTCTACTGATAGGTGCTGTACCTGGTACCACGTCAATAGCAAATTCTACCTCCCGAACTGGTGGCAACTCTGGCACATCCTCCGGAAAGACATCCGGAAACTCGCTGACTACTGGAATCTCACTGAGCTGTCGCCGATCTTTCTTTTCTGAAATGAATGCAAGAAATCCCTCACATCCCCTACGAAGCATCCTGTCTGCCTTACAAGCAGAGATCACACGTCTTGGGCACTTCATCTGGCTGCCCTCAAATCGGAATCCGCTGCCCAAATCAAAGTAGATAGCCTTGCTGTAGCAATTGATACACGCATGATATCTCGCAAGCCAGTCCATACCAAGAATCACATCAAAATCCAGTGTCGTGAGCAACACGAGGTCTACTGGGAGCTGATGACCAGCTATCCGCACATCACACTGAGGGTAGAAAACACTGCACTCCACCCGTTTACCAACCGGAGTGGATACTAACAACAAGTAGGGAAGTGGTGTAGGTCGCTGTCGAAGCTGCACAGCAAAATGGGGTGCTACGTACGAACGCATAGACCCGGAGTCAAATAAAGCTAAAGCTTCTGCATCGGAAATTAAAATTTTACCTTCCACTACCGTGGCCTCCTCCGCGCCCTCATGCGTAGCAGCATAGGCTCGGGCTGTCTGGCGATTCGGCTTCTGACCTGGGCGAGCTGGCTGAGATCTGCCCTGTGCTGTAGGTCCTGTCTGTCTCGTCTGTGGAGAGGACTGAAACTTCGGGCATTGGGCCCGCCTGTGGTCCGTAGAGCCACACCCGAAACAAGCCCCACTCTTCCTCCAACATCTGTCGGTGGGGTGATCCTTCCCACAGTGACTGCAAACTATCTGAGGACTGCTCGAACTGCCCTGCTTACCCTTGAACTTCTTCTGGAACTGACTTCTACCACTGAAACCTGCTGCCCTCTTAGCCTCTGTTCGCTCCTCCTCAAAGATGGCCTCTGCATCATAAGCCCTGTCAATAGCGTCATCCAAGGTAGCCGGCCACATACAAGCAACCACGTGGCGTTTGTGTCTCGGATTCAGGCCGTTGACGAAGCGAGTCACTTTCTTATGCTCTGTGTTCACCATATCCTCTGCGAAGTGGGACAACTCTGTAAACTTGTGTACATAATCTGCAACTGGCATCTGTCTCTGCTGAAGGTTGAAGAATTCCACTTCCTTGGCTCGCTGAATATGGAGAGGCATGAACTTCCGACGGAATTGCTGCTTGAAGGTCTCCCAAACTGTGGCACTGGGCATAGTCTGAAATGAGGTCTTAACACTCCTCCACCATGTCTTAGCTACACTCCGAAGCATAGAGGCTGTGAGAACTACCTTCTGCTTGTTGCTGCACACAATCGTATCAAATAGCTCTTCAGTCTGCTCCAACCATTGCTCAGCCTGCAATGCATCTTCTATCCCATGAAACTCGGTCGCCCCTCGCTTACGGAACTTGTCGAAAAGAGCATTAGGATCTGATTCCTTAGGCTGGAAAATCACCTGCTGATCTACATGAGGTGATGCTACTGCAGCAGCCTGACTCTGCCTATCTACCATGGATGCCATCTGTGCCTGTAATGACTGCATAGACTGCATCATCATCATCATGCGCTCCTCACTACTGATGTGTGGGGGTACTGATCCACTATCACCGTTATGGCCCTGTTGATTCTCATCCCTAGATCCTGATCCTGATGCCATCCTATAAAAGGAAAAGAAACACAACACACAAATATAAAATGCCCTGAGTTAGTCAAACCCCAAATCAACATATGAGACCTCGAGTCAAATAGTTGATATCGTCATCTCACCACGATCTTAGATGCCTACATGCTTATAACTAGCATGCTCTGATACCATACAATACGTATGTCACGACCCGAGCCCAGAATTCGGGGGTTAGCGAAAAGCTAAACCGGTGACACACGTACTCCCGTGCACGTGCACCCAAACCCAGTCCAGATGCACGCACACAAGGGATCTAACACGTGCGAACTAAGCGTACGCGGAAGCTGTACATATCATAGCAAGCAACAAAGAAAAATAAAATAGCGGAAGCTAAAACAAATACGAAACGGAAAAGACAAAGACAAATACACTGAGATAAAACCGAATACACACCAAAGTCAATATACACAAAATATACAGAATATAAATCCAAAGTCCAAAGTCCAAATACAAGCTCTCAAAAACCAAAATGCAAAATAAAAGCCACTGGTATGCATGCACGCACTTGGCAGAAGTGATCAGGCCCACTCTGCCAGACCGGAGGGTGCCTCTACACTCGCCCCTGCAGCCTCCTCGACCGCCGGGGAGCTGGGCAAGGTATCTGTGCCTGCAACACCACAGACAACACGAATGAATACAACGATCCAGCAAATATAAGTAACAGGGGTGAAACACGCATAGTATCAAAGAGGATATAATAATGACAGGAGATTAAATACAGAGTTCCATATTAGGAATCTAAGCAAATCGTGCATAGAAGTAAAACATGATATGTGAATCAAAACATAGAATACTGAACTAGTTGGCTACTACGTTAACCATGTTCTCTCCAAAAGAGAGCAGAGCAGAGCAGAGTAGAGAACACCGCTGTCCAGGCCAAAGGTACAAGCGGGTCTCGGTTTCCTGGGTTCCGGGGTCCCAAGACAAAGCAACACTGCAGTTAAAACAGAGATACAGAGATCTACGCCAGAGGTAACCCCGTCGGGTATCCTAGGGCTGAGGCTGAGTAGAGCCAGACTAATACCAATCAAATCAAATCCATAGAAAGGGGAGATTATCCGCTTTGGACTCACCGATGACAAAGACCGGATCTTATCCTCACGTATTAACCTCTGGGCAGAGCCACCAGGGAATACCCAAAAATCAGAGATATACAAAGCCAGAGAATATACAAAGCATAGCATAGATCAAAACAGAGTACAGAGCGAAGAATAATACAGATATACAGAACGAAAGCAAAATGACTGAGGAATGCATAACATAGATTAACAGAACAGAGGGCAAAACCATAAACAATATGCAATGCATCTCAGATTAATACGGAATCAAGGTTCATTACAAGCCAAGTCTAATCTAGTTGCATCACTATCACTAACCGTGCATGTTGATGTAGTTTTAAGTTATTCGATGCACCGTTGCCATCCTAGTGTTGCAATATAATCCTTATGTGCATCGAAGTCCCTTAAACCAACACCCATGGGGAGGTGCTTAACAATGAGCAACACTCACATGAATAAGTCACAGCCTAACAGACTATTCATGCGCTCCAAAGAATCCATTTGGGCCGGTTTACGGGTATGGTTAACCTGTATTTGAGCCCTACAAGGTCACACCATTAGCCTAAGTTTAACTGATATTTAACAGGTCTTACGGTTTAGCCATGGGTGACCTACGGCTTAGCCGTGGCATCCTACGGCGTAGCCGCAATATGCACTACGGCTTAGCCGTGGCATCCTACGGCGTAGCCGCAATATGCACTACGGCTTAGCCGTGGTTCCCTTCAGAACACGGCTAAACTGTCAGCTTTTCCACCTCTGATCTGATACATCTCACGGCTGAGCTACGGTGGAGTCCACGGCTTAGCCGTAAACCATCACGGCTTAGCCGTAGCCTCACCGTAAGAACACTGATATCAGAAAAGTTTCGACTGATCAGAGATTAAATCCACGGCTTAGATACGGTTTGGTTCACGGTTAGCTTACGGCTCAGCCGTAGGACAAATTACGGCTTAGCCGTAGCCTAGCCGTAGAACAAACTCGAATTTGTCACTCTCTGGAATCTAAGCCGTACAGGGTTACGGCTTAGCCGTACAATACAGACGCGAATTCGGGAAGATTACAGAAACGAAATTTTGGTACAGAAACTGAATAAAACAAGCTCAACTGATTCTCATAGCTTAGAAAATGGCTGTAACACATGCTAAACAAAGAATAAGAGTGAATCAAAGCCATCAAACAAACACCCATATGTGTTATCAAAGCCTGTACTTATACTTGCCTCAAATCTGACAAAATCCTCTGAAATCAAGCTCCAAGCAACTAAAATCAAAACAAATCAAAGCAATCACACATGCATGAGATGAAGACAAAGCAACAGAGAATGGGAGAAGCAATTGGAGAAGAAGAAGAAGAAAGAATTGGAAAGAACCCACTTACCAAATCACAAAACATAACCAGAGAGAAGAGAAGAACCCAAATCCACGAAAGGACCCAATCTACAATCGATCAAGAGAAGTGAAGAGAAGAGAGGGAGAGAACGTGGGGGTGAGCTCTGGAGATTTCTCTGCATGCACGATGAGGAATGAAATGAGTAGGAGAGAGAGCCACCTGGAGGATGACTCAATATATAGGTTTTGAATGTTTAGGTCAAAGTCCGGTAAGTTTATACTAATTACAGTTCAAGTCACACGAAGGTCTAACTTCTCCAATTGACTCCAAACGGATCTGACACAGTTACGGAAATTGTCGAGCTCAACGAAATACATATGCTGACACCAAGATGATGCAAAGATGATATGAGCAAAGCAAAAGCAAAATTACGAAAAAAGGCTTAGAACTACCTATTCCAGGTCAAAGGTTGCTCAACTACCTATCCATGACCCAAAACAAGTCCAAAAGAAATAAACAAAAACAAAACACACACTAATGAGCCACTAATCCGGCTCAAAGGGGATCGGAGTGTTACAAAAACCTCCATTTATAGCTTGTGAAAATAAGAGCTTTAGCGTCTTTTTTAATCTCTCTCTCTCTCTCTCTCTCTCTCTCTCTCTCTCTCTTATGGCTCTATTTTGAATAAGAGTAAAAGATACCAAACAAGGCCTAAATTTTCATAGATTTTGAGGTTTATGAAAAATGCCCAAAATAACCCAACTATAGATCTAATTTTCTACACTTCTGTGTGCCTGCAATTAATGGTAACCATCAAGATGTTGGGCCTCATATCTTATATCTCCTTGTATTTTGAGATATTTGTGAAAATGTCCAAAAAATCCAAACACATCTTATACTGTTGGATGTACTAATTTACTCATGTGAAAGTGGTGATTTTGACAAATATGGTAATATGCTTCGCATATTTATTATTTGCATATGTAACATTTATATATGTAAATCCCATTTTCCTATCCCATGCATTAAAGGAAAACTACTCCTAAGCAATCTTAAAATACACGCACGCACGCACAGACATATATATCCCATCTCTCTCTGGCTCTATTTAAGCGTACGTGCCTAGTTCTCTCCAATGCATGTTCTGCTTTATTTATATTGTGTTTATGTTATTATAGATTCTTTTTTCTGAAAACTTTAAATTTTATTCAAGACTAAGCAGAAAAACACTACTTAACCGGATCAGAAAACAAAACTAACAAACATTGAAAGAAAAGAAAGCTCTACATATAAAAATTAATAAACAAGTGTAAAAATCATTTTGCAAGACCATATGCTAGGACATTTACTTCTCGACAAACATGTTGAAACAACACCCTCGGCTGCCTAGAAATATCCTGCACCTCCTCCACCCAATCTGTCAATTTCCATGGATGAGTAGCCTTCCCAGAAACACACTAAATAGTTGATGGAGAATCACCTTCAAGAATAGCATTGTGACCACCCAACCTAAGCAATTCTCAACAACCTATGAGGGGAGTAAACACCTCAACACTATTAGCATCTGTAAATCCATAGGCACAGAGCAACAACTCCTAATAAGATTGCCACTGCAATCCCTCATATCACCCCCAAAACCACCTTTACGAAGAGATTGAGGATAACTGCTGTCAAAATTTAACTTAAGTAGCCCAGGCTCGTCCAGAAAATGTGATGCATGACCTTAGCACACTGACCCCCCTCCAACATAGCTGCCGATCTACTTGTATCCTCCCAAAATACCCCTTCAAACTCCATACGCTTCCTTGCCCACTCTAACACTGTCCAAACAATGGCCTCAACAAACATTGCCACTGGCTTACTTTCATTTCAAAAAACCTTGTTATTTCTCTCCAACCAAATCTTCCACACTGGTGTACAAGACTAATTTCCATAAAATCTTACCACGAACAAATTTATAACCCCACCACCATTGAAGAAAGAGATCTTCAATTCTCCTTGGCATAACACCATAACCCACAACTTAATAACAGTAATTCAGGTGAGTGATGCAGATTCCATGTCCTTGGCATAACCTATTCTAGCCTTACTTTGTTATTCTGGGGTTTGACTGAAAGAGTTCCACAATTAAACTCTAAGCAATTTGATAAAAACTTATTTAGTAAAATAGTTAACTGTGTGCGCGTGCTCACGTGATATGTGAGATTCATAGGGCCTGTTTGTTTGAAAGAACTCTGAAAATTCTTGTCTGTGAGAATTCGGGATTCTCCAAATATTGTCCCTTAAGCAAAATTCTAATGCTCAAATGTTTTTAGTATTCAGAAAGTTCGGATTAAGAGAATTCTACAGGCCTAAAGTGAAGTTTCAGAGGGCCAGCTTTGTGAATTCTCATTATTCAAATAGGGAATTCAGAATTCCTAGGAACAACCATATTCCTGTCGTGAAATGAAGGACTTGTGTGCTGTCTCTTTTTCATGGTGCGGGGGTTAGTGCCTAGGGGATTAGGTCCAGGGCTAGTGGATTAGGGATTTATGAATTAACTGCATCTGAGCCTAACTTCGTTATTTGAGGGTTGACTGAAAGAGTTCCACAATATGGGTTTGGGGCTGATTGGATGTGGAGCCAAATGAAAATTAGTCAGGTCCAATATTGTTGACCTGAATTCCAACCGAAATATTGATTGCAAGATAAAGACCTCTGCCTTATTTTTATTGGGCATGTCCAGGGAAATGGGTACCCATTCCATCGTTATTTGACATGCATTATCTGGAAACCTCATCAAGATATGGGTTATCATGTCAGTAATTTATGGTAACTGATGTTTTTGTTACCCTTAAACTTGTTAAATCTCCTTTAAGAGATCACTAATATCACCATCTCGTTTTCATGTCTAACTTTAAGGTTGCATTTGTTAGCTCATTCATCCGCGTTCTTTATTTGGGCACACACCTCAGACAACCCAACACACCACCACCACCCCCCAACCCACTCTCCTCTCCCCTCCTCTCTTCTCTTCCCTCCCACCCTCCCTCTCAGGCCTTAGCATATGCATCCCAACCACATCCACTATATCATTGATCATTGTTCATGTGCATCGTAACAATGAGTGTGATAGATATTTCTTGTCTGTCATTCAGCTCTCTGCAATAGAGCAGGTTTAACTTGTGTCCTGGATAAATGGCCCTTTAATTGGGGTGGCACTTGACAATTTAATTACACTCGCTAGCTTATCTCGGCTCTCCTTGCACTGATCCTGTTCACTATATCTTGCTATATGCCCCCAGTTTGTTTCATAATTGACTATCAAGACATCTTACTGTGGCACTAAGTGATTTCCAATTTTGACCCACGTCTGGCACTAAGGGATCTATTTTTCTCATAAAGTTCTATGGTGATGATTTCATATAAATGTAGACAAAACAGAGCAAAATATTGCCATACCCATAAAATTTCTATGTGAATGGAAGTAAGAATAGAGAAATGGGAATGAGCAATAGTTTTATTCAATAGTTGGGGAACACAACTTGTATTGAGGGAAAAATGAAAAAGAAAAAGATGAATCTGAGTCTAGTGTATGGACTATAATTGAGTTCAACACCAGTGGACAGATTCTAATATTGCCACTACTAATTATTCAAATGACCCTCTAAGCTTATTGTCGATTATAGTTTGATGGTCTATTTTTCACTTACTTTGTAGTTATGTAATCGTTCTTCTGCTAAATAATAACTATGTGACAATATGTTTCCAATAAATCATGAAAAAACACGTTATATCATGCAGCATGCAAGTAACAAAATTTATTTTGGTATTCTATTTACTTTTACTTCAAATTAGTAGTATACATAGAACATGTTTTTTCTCATTTTGTGAATGAAACTGAACCATGGATAAGTGTGGCATTTTTTTTTTCTATTGAAGTCATCAATTGAGATGATATAAACTGTCTTTCTACTTTAATATATTGCATTGGATGTCAACCAGAAGCATGTTTTGAAAGTTCATCTCTAGTCTTCCTGTTTTGTTTTGAATATGTTATTTTTTTTTGTCTTATTTTAACTTTTTAATTATTTAGTCTCTTTGTTATTGACTACTTCATCATAAGATTTTACAAAATTTTTTTCTGCTCACATGCTTTATACTTGAATTCCAACTCTGTTGATATTACTAATCATCTTCTTACATGGGATTTGAACTTTCATAGTTGAACATGCCACTCTATATGAATTTAAGAAGCTCATCTTTTGTTGGCTGCTAGAGTTTCTAGCTCGCATCCATCCTCAAGTTCTATGCCATCTAATAGTGAAATATAGATGATAGTAATCTTTCTGATTGCTTATGTCACTAGGTAGGGAAATTAGATGAACTGGAAAGTGAATCAAATGAACTACCCAATCAAGTTTCTGAATCAAGTTAAAGTCTCCAATAAGATTACTCTGTTTTGACGGTCCATTTGTTCAAAAAAGTCATTATGGACAAGAGTTGGACTCTTGAGTCGAGAGTGAGCGCTGCATATGAAGAAGGGGTTGAATGATTCCTTGACTTTGCATTTGCTAATGCAATATCAAGGGATAGGATCAAATGTCCATGTAAGAATTGCAGTAATGTATATTATAGATCTCGGGATGAAGTACATGAACATCTAATATGCAATGGATTTGAACAGAGTTACGCTCGTGGTGCTTGGGTTTTCCATGGGGAAATATTTTCACCACCACATCAAATGTCTGGTAATGTAACCTTGGATGAAGATGTACCGGATGAAGTTGATGATATGCATGGAATGTTGCGGTCAGCATTTGGAATTCAAGATCCTGAATCTAGTTCACAAGGACTTGAAGAAGGACCTAATGTAGAAGCAGAGAAATTTTACAAATTGGTAGAAGATGCCGAGCAAGAGTTGTACCCAGGATGCAAGAATTTCACCAAGCTTGCTTTCGTTGTGCGATTATACCACATAAAGTATCTGAGTGGATGGAGCGACAAGTCTTTTACTATGTTGCTTGAATTGTTGAAAGAAGCATTTCCTGAAGGGGAAACTTTACCAAAGTCCTTCTATCAAACCAAAAAGATCATTGGAGAATTGGGCCTTGGTTACAATATGATTGATGGATGCCCTAATGATTGCATGTTGTACTGGAAACAAACTGCTAAGGAATCTGCTTGTTCTGTATGTGGCACTTCAAGGTGGAAATCCAATGATGACGGTGCATCACCTTCTTTTTCCAATGAACGGAGAATTCTTGTGAAGATTGTGCGTCACTTTCCCTTGAAGCCAAGGCTTCAGAGGCTTTTCATGTAAGATAAAACGGCTTCATTCATGAGATGGCATGTAGAGGGTCGCAGCAATGATGGGGTGTTGAGGCATCCTGCTGACTCTCAAGCATGGCGAAGTCTTGATGATCGATACCCAGATTTCGCAGCAGAGCCTCGTAATGTTAGACTTGGGTTAGCAAGTGATGGTTTCAACCCATTTGGTACAATGAGCATTGCCCACAGCATATGGCCTGTTATTTTAATGCCATACAACTTGCCACCATGGATGTGCATGAAACAACCTTTTTTCATGATGTCATTGCTTATTCCCGGTCCACAGGCACCTGGGAATGATATTGATGTATATTTGGAACTGTTGGTAGATGAGTTAAAGGAGTTATGGGAGGATGGATTGCACACTTGGGATTCATCAACCAATCAAAATTTTGTGATGCGTGCAGTATTGTTGTGGATGATTAATGACTATCCTGCATATGCAAACCTCTCAGGATGGAGCACTAAAGGTCGCTTTGCTTGTCCTCATTGCAATGAGGACACTTGTCATTGCTTCTTGTTTAATGGGCAAAAGTTATGTTATATGGGCCATCACCGTTTCTTGGATGCCAATCACAGGTTCCGTCGTGATAAATCAAAATTTGATGGAAAGACGGAATTCAGATCCACTCCTTTGTTAAGAACTAGGACGGAGCTATTGCAATAATGTCGTGACATCAACATCACGTTCGGAAAAAGTAATAAGAGAAAACGGGATGATAACACAAGTGGATGGAAGAAGAAGAGTATATTCTTCACATTACCATACTGGGAGCATCTTTTATCACACCACAACTTGGATGTCATGCATATTGAAAAGAATATATGTGCTAGTCTAGTTGGGACATTGTTGAATATTAACGGAAAAACAAAGGACACTGTAAAGGCACGTCAAGACCTAAAACATATGGGCATTAGGCTTGCCCTTTATCCATATGAGGAAGGAAACAAAACACATTTGCCTCCCGCATGTTTCTCAATGTCTCAGAAAGAGAAAGATATTTTCTGAAAGGTATTATCTTGGGTGAATAAGTTATGAAGACATACAAAGCCTTGTTTAATGCACTTTTATGGTGAATAAGTTATGCTAGAAGCTATATATTGAAACTCTTTGGAAAAGCATATCTTTATCATGTGATTTATTCAGTTTTTTACTATTTAGTATCCCTATTAGAATGCACTTACTATGAACTTTGAGGAGGTTATGGATGAAATAGTGTTTGATTATGAATTGCAGAGAGAGATCAATGAAAGAATTAGCCAGTCGGAGAACTCACAGAGCAGCACAACGCGAGATGCTATCTTCACCCAAGTGATGGGAGAAGATAGACGTGGTTGGGTTCGCACATTTGGATTAGGTGTCACTCCCTCTGATATCTATGGTCCACAGGCATCACTTGCTGAAGTACGAAGGATAGTAGAGAATGAGAGAGCTCAAAGGATAGCAAGTGAGCAAATGGTGATTGCCTTGAAAGAGAAAATGATCGAGGTGCGAACCCAATTGAACCAAGTGATGGCATGGTTCCAGCGCTTCACTGGGAGTGGCCCTTCGTCTTCTTCATCTGAGGCTGTGCGTAGCATAGCATAGTTTTAAAAATTAGATATATTTGTGTTTAATTCCCTTTAAAATTCATACTCAAATCACTATTTCTTTTGTAATAGGTTTATGGTGCTTCTCCCGATGACATTCAGCATGTTGGTTGATCTCTCCAGCATTTTTTAGAGGTTATCTCCCTCTCTACAATTGATGTCTCTTTTGATAACTATGATTATAACTGATGTGATGTTGGATTGAGCATGGGGTTGGTGGGAGTATGAAATTTGAATTTGTATTGTATGAAAACTTTGCCTGTGCCTTTTATGTAATGACAACTTTTATATAACTTTCATTAGTTGTTCCCATTTTAATCCTAAACAGTGCTTTCTTTTGCAACACTTCATTGTTGAAAATATCGAGGTAAAAAACCATTTACTCATACTATATATATATATATATGTAATTGGTACACTCTAAGAACAGAGATGAGCCCCCAGATCAGAAATCTTACAGCAGTTAAAAGACTAGTCTCCACAGATGAGAATAGAACACCCAAAAATGCGCCCAAGCATATGATGAAGTCTACTTTGTCAACTTTCAAGATCTTGCAAGCCGCCGGTATATCAATCAACCCTGGAAGAGCAGCTAGAATAATCGATGCAAGGATGGCCACTGGAGTGAAGTACAACAGCCTAGTAAGCAGCTCCAATGAAATTATGACTGTAATGACCTCAAAATTTTGACCTATGATGGTAAATTAGTTTCTCATCCTCTCCTTCATGAAAGCAAATTCCATTGTAAGCGAGAAGATTTGATGGTCTTCATTTTACCATTTGTAGGGATTTTTTTTTATAAAAACCATTTTAGCGGCAGAAAAAAAAATGCCGCTAAAACTGCTTAAAAAACCACTATCCAATAAAAAAACAAAACTTTTTAGTGGCACATTTTTATATTATTAGCGGCGGTTGCCTAACTTCCGCTATTTCCTTATTTTTAGCAGCAGACACTTGTCCATCGCAAAAAGGTGGTGAGAAATAGCGACAGAGGGTATTAGTGAAAAAAATAGTGGCGAACAAATGTTTGCTGCAATAAAGTTTTAGTGGCAGATTTTATATTTTAGTGGAAGAAAAAAATTGCCGCTATATGTGTCTTTTTTTGTAGTGTGAATACGTCATGCAAACTTTGAATGATAAAATAAAGAAACTTAATTAGTATAAATTATCGAGAAATTATTTAATATATGGCTTAGATTAATTAATCGAAGAAGGTTATTAGCATAAATACACAGGGGGCGCAATTGAGGGTAAACAAGTCTATACAAATTAAAATAAACTGTGAGACCCATGAGACCCACATAATGTTGTACGGCCTAAATAAGTGACCATATGTTGTACTTCTAAGACAGGTCCCAAGTACCCATCTACCACAGTTGGACCCGTAGAGATTGGTGCCATATTCATGCACATTTGCATTAGTGGCTAAGTAGGTTAGCTATTGTGGATTATGGGTGCTGTTCATGGGCTAGGTCGGGTAGAGATAAGGCATATTCAAGCTTAGCCGGAGTGTAAAAACATTGGCCCAGGCCCGGCCTAAGCCCAACACGGGCCGTAAAAGTCAGGCCTTAAAGCCCACCCATTTAATCAATTGGGTCGGGGCAAATTGGGCTTTTTTATCAATTTTGTGAGCATTTAAATAATTGTTTGTACACATTAAATTAAATTACATGCATTCCTTACACTGGCCGTGCTTTGGTCCTCCATCACTTAATTCAAGTTTGGGCCAATTATTAAATTAGCCCAAATTACATATTCAAGCTCGGCCAAGGTGTGCTGGGTTCGGATCGGGCTAGGGTTAGCCTAGCCCATGAGCACTCCTATTATGGATCCATTAGGTAAGGTGAATAATGAATAATAACTTAATAAACATGATCTTATGTGTTAGAAATTAATAGGCTTGATGTGGTGGGTCCCATGTAGCAGTCTACTAACTGGTGGGACCCATAGAGAGTGGCCCATGTAGATGCACAAATGTGTGTCTAGATTAGCCCTTCTTTTGCATCTCTATTTTTGGCTTTTACTTCTCTAAATCTCTAAAGTAGGTAGAGGTTTGGAAAAATATAGCATTTGACAACTATTTTCATTCTCTGCCCACTTGAGAGAAGTAGAGGCAATTTCTTTTTTATCCACAGCTCCTTTCACGACGCAATTTGGATCTAAACCATTAGAAATGTTCACAAGATCAAACACGGCTATCGCACCAAATTTCAGCTGTTGGATCATCACCAATCTCGTGATAGGTGTAAAAATGTGAGCTATTTGATATTATTTTTTGAATACTATGGGCCCCAAATACAAGATCAAAATCGTTAGATCTCTTTTGAAGGATGAACACAGCTATGAGGTCAATTTTCAAGGTTTTCTACTTCGTTGATCTTGAGAGATTTGTGAAAAAAAATACCAATCATTGATGTGATTTGCTGAATTTTTCATTATTCCACAGCAATACCCTTTTTCTTTCTCTTTTTGCGTGCTAAGCTTAGGCCAAAAATGAAAATATATAAAAATATAATATTCTTGGAATATTAATAAAAAAAAGGAATCTAAAAAGTAAATATATGAGGATTTTACAAAAAAAATCCCTTTAAACTCCCTATAGGCAAAAAAAGGATCTAAAGTATATGTAACCACCGAAGTGGTCTCATGGACCCTTTTTGGTTTTTTTTTTTTTTTTTTGTTGAGCGGCTGTAAGGTCCCGAATCCCTCTAATCCTAATCTACATTAATTAATCACTTTCTGTGTTAATTAAACCCTATTAAGGGTAATCTAATACACATTCTATTGGGTTTGGGCCTTGGATAGGTAGCTGGGATGAGAATGAACCTTACTTTAGTAGTTGAGGACTTTTTTGTAAATTGTTTTTGCATCTTATGGGCACCTCACCCATTGCCTCTTGCGTAATTTTCCGTGTAGACCATCTTTCATGTTGGACCCAACTTAATTTGGATCCATCTTGGGCTAACTAAGGCTATGTGACTTAAATCGTAAATATCCTGAAGAAATGGGTTTGCATGCAAAGGCAGGAAAATTCCATTTAAAAGATACAACTCAACGTTCCTTCTTCTTTCTCCTTTCCTGCAACTGCTGGAGCTGCTTCCTCTCTTCTTGATTCCTTTTATTTTCACTTCAAATTTTGAAGAGCTACTAGGGTTGGGGGTCTTGCATGCGTTAGGGATAGTTTTCACCCATCTTCCTCTTCTTCATAGGAGTATTTTCTTCTTTGGGAAGTACTTCTTCTTCAAGCTACAGCTCACTAAGGTGAGGACTTACCTTCATTTCATTCATTTGGGTTTATTAGAGAGTTAATGACCCAATTACATGACATGCATGCAATTTCATGTTCCATTCATCAATTGTATGTTTTACTTGTAGAGAACCCACTCTCATTTGGAGGTTTTCCCTTAGCCACACAACAAGAAAGACTTAGGAAGGGCAAACACTGTTAAGAGGCAAGTATTAGAGTTCGTATGTGCTGCATGAATGACTAAGTATTGATTCTTAGGTTAGTTCTTTCAATTCTCAAATTTCAGCCCATTTTCATTGTTTTAACTGTGTACAAATGTAGTATGGATTGAGTTAGGGTGTAAACATGGAGTAGGAGGGTGTGTGGGTAATGAATACCTTCAAGGACACTATAATTAAGCCATAGGAACTTCCCACAATTCAGGTTATGTATGGATCCCATATTGAAACTGATCTACAGAATCGACTTCAGGTTTTCTAAAGCGTACAACGAAGCCATGGCTAAGCCGTGAGTGTTTACAGCTCAAAGTCACGAGGGCACTACAACTTGTTTTCTTCTTCGGCTTACGCACGACTACACAGTATAATGCCTTACGGCTGAGCCGTAGCCCAACCGTAACCTAGCCGTAGGCTAATATACGGCTAAGCCGTAAATGCGCCTGAACTATTAAAGGAATCCCGAACTACTCGGCTAAGCCGTAGCATTATATACGGCTAAACCATAAGAACCCAGTGAATTTAGGATATTAGGAATTCTCCATTGACCTTATAGGGCCTTAGTATTGGCACCTTTCCTTACCATCACACTGGCCCAACTGTAATTACACGTTAAGAGAATGAACGAATTCTGGATGATTTCTCAATGTCAAGTCATGGATGTTGGCATAAGAAGGGGCGTCCTTTATGTATACAAGGTAATACCAAGATGTGGTAACACAATAACACTAGACGTTTTATGAGTACATCGTGTTGAATAACCTTGGGGATCATGGGTTGCCTAATATAAGGTGAATAGTGATTTCTTGAATACTTACTCAATCCGAATACATTCATATTGTTAAATACCTTGCCTCCACATGACTTGTTTATGCATTCACTCTCTGTAGTCAAACCCTGAGGCAATTCAGACCTGAGCTTCTAATGAGTGTGTGTCTGACAAGTCAGAACTTCTATTGAGTGCGTGCTTGTTAGCCAAAAGGGGGTATAGCCGAGGTTCGAGCCCTCGTAGCTCATATAAACATGCTTCGTTTAATGGTTCATCTGTATTCTTGATTGATTCTATTTCCAGACTGATATTCCTCTGTATGTTATAACAAGTATGATTGGAAGGATGAGAGAGGTGAATCCGAATTGGCACCACTTAGCTTGTGCCCTTTGGGTATTATCATGTCACTACTACAGTAGTTTACGAAGGAGTTATCGGCGCTCATCGGGAAGCTAGCTTGATCTCCTAGCGACCCATATGTATGTATGTTCCCTCTTGGGAGAATAGAGCCTTGTGGATGCCAATTAGTGTGTACTACATCTTGATTTTGATTTCTCACTTATTGTTACTCATGCACCATATGCCTAGTAGACATTATTTCTCTCCTATCCAATGTCTATCAATAAGTTTATTTGATACACTATGTTAGTTCATATGCTCTGTACTTGCTTAACCGTCGTGTTAACAGTGTTACCCTTGGTATTGCAGATACGGAACCCAGTCCCAACCCGATTGCTGAAGCGCCCCCGAAGAGTACCCCAACGGTACCTCGGGGTATAGATGAATGGAAGGATGGTGACGTCTTTTATTAGTCATCCTACGGAGTGCGCCGGTTCGGGGTGTGTTACAGTCGAAACTTTGGTTTACCCTTAGGGACGTGCAAATTGGACCTTTTGTACCCATCCTCTTTAAGTAGTAGTTTAGACCGTATGAATGCTATTTAAAAGTACTTACATATATATCTATATATTAATGTGGTGGAACATGTTTCTCTTGTCTTGCTCACGACCATTACAGAGTATTTCTCAGGAGTTAGTTTATGATGATGTGCTAATTCTACGTGTGTTGAGCAAACATTACACGTTCCTGTGGAATTTTCCTTGTAGGAATTCGTGCACAATCCTTCAGGGCACGGATTATACGGGATTACGTATCCATGCCCTGGGGGCCCACTCAAATTCCTAATTCCCGGGATCGGGGAGTGAAGCGGCGATATCCCCTTTCACTCGCATTTACGAGCTTCTTCTTCCTCATCTTCTTTCCTCCTTCCTCCTCCTCCTTTTTCCTTCATAATATGGTGACTTCATTGTCTTGGACTTGGGTGCAAGTGGGAGCTTATTACCAAAACAACTCGGTATTATATGTACCCATTTAAATACATCATCTTCCGCATCCCTTTTTCTTTCTTTCATTTTCATTTTTCTCTTTTCAATCTTAAGTCCCTTAATCATTTCATCAAACACCCTACAAGCATGTCCAAAGCTGTCACACTTTCCATACATGTCATCCAAGTGATCTATAAACAGGTGTCCCTCTCAGTCATTTTATAAAATCATGTGCTTGGCCAATAGCGATATTTTTGCTCACCTACTCAATTTTTTCTTCTTCTTCACAGTTAAGCGGGGATATCACAGCCCATTTCAGATTCAGAAAAAAATCACGTACTTGGTCAGCAGCGATATCCCCACTCACTTGCTCATTTTTTCTTCTTTTTCACAGTTAAGCGAGGAAATCGCCACTCATGTTAGATTCAGAAAAAAAAAAAAGCTTGTTTTTTGGATGGTGGTCGCATAGGTGATGGTGGTTGGATGGTGATGATTAGTGAATTTGAAGATGGTGGTGAAAGAAAAAAGTTAGAGAATGAGGTTGGTTGTTGGTAACTGGAATGGTAGGAAAAGGGGATACGGAGGGAATGAGATGAGATGATGATGGGTTAGAACACTTGGGCAATGCCCATGAGGTGTTTAACAAAATGACTGAGATGGACACCTGTTTATAGAACACTTGGACGAAACATATAGAAAGTGTGACAGCTTAGGACATGCTTGTAGGGTGTTTGATGAAATGAATGAGATGAACTTAATATCTCTAAGAGAAAAAATAAAATAAAAGAAAGAAAAATGGATGTGGAAGGTGATCTATAAATGGGTATATATGATATCGATGTGTTTTGGTAATAAGCTCTCACTTGCACTTAGGTCCAAGACAATGAAGTCGTAATATCATGAAGGAAAAAAGAGGATGAGGAAGGCGGAAGGAGGAAGAAGGATGAGAGAGAAGAAGCTCGTATATGCAAGTGAGAGGGGTTATCGCCGTTGAGCAAAAAAAAAAATAACAAAAAGTGCCAGTGGGACCATTGCGGTGGTTACATAAATTTTAGGTCCTTTTTTGTCTACAAGGAGTCTGAAGGGATTTTTTTGGTAAATCCTCTAAATATATATTCTCTATTATTTTTAATACTTATTCAATAGAGTAAAGTATAAAAAAAAGAAATGAAGTAAATGTGGTTGAAGATTCATTCCAAAGAGCTTATGTTGGAGAAAATAAGAGTTGAACAATCAAAATAGATTGGCTATTAGTCATATTTCTAAGGAAAATGTACAATCACTAACATCAAATAATCAAAACTACAGCAGTGTTGCTTGAGATGACCACTCGGGAAAAACCACGGGTCACCTTGACCAGAAGTAACTAGCACTAAGTAAATTGAAGATTACAAGAGATACTCACAAATCCCTTAATTGTACCTTCACCTAAGGATTGTAACGATTTTGTTGACTTCTCGCTGTTCATCTTCATTGTACTTGAAACAACAAACTTGAAAGAATCTTCAAGTTGAATCTACTTTGACAGAGAGTAGATGTGAAAATCTAGAGCAGCAACTTCAGCACTTTAAATCTTTTCTAGTTGTTTTAGAAAGGATGCTTCAATCTCCAATGAATGTTAGGTTATTCTTCAATGAGATGGATAGCTTTTTAGAGGGAGAGAACACCTTAATATAAAGGCTCCAATTCATGGCTCTTAGTTGGGCTAAGATTCCCTTTGAATATGGAAAGGATAGAGCACAAAATAGGAAGTCCGTCCAATGTTGGAAACTAAAAATGAGACACGCGCTCGAGTTAATAAAAATAATTTACTGTTATTTATCACACATTTGTCAGGCTTGAGCACATAAAAGATCAGCTTGAGCGTGAGTGATTCTGTCTTGAGATTGCACACGCGCTCGAGCGGATGGAAACTTGTGCTGAGGCGCACTTTACAAAAATTGATTTTCTTGAGAATTCCTTCACTTCATGCAGTCCATTCTATAAAAATGCATAAGATTTAATTCCCTATTTTGTCCATAACCCAATGAATTTGCCAACACTCAAATGTCCTTATATATGGTGATTGCATGTGTCCATACAAAATAATTGTGCTCATTATGTTTGGTCTCTACCATACACAATCATACTTTTCCTAATAAGAAGTAATTCCAATATAGTAAATATTCTAATATACATTTATGGCGATGGCTTATTATTATTATTTTGAGTTTCAAAACGGTAATGGCGATTAAAACAAATAGAGTTGTTTTATCAGTTTGATGGCTTTATAGTTGAGAAAATGTTGAACCTTTAAACCTGCAAACGTTTCATTAATACAATATATCGATTATTTTTCTATAATCAACTCATATATATATATATATATATTTGGGAGATCTACAAGCACCCGGGCATTTTTTGAAAAAAAAAAACTCCCCTCTTAGTTAGGCCCACTGAAATGCATGATGATCATAGAAGTCCATTGCATATGAAGATCCATATGAGGCCTACCTATATGCAAAATCTTGAGTCCAGATAATCATAACCCTTTGATCCATGGTCCTAAAATTTAATGGTTTAGAAGCATTATTTTATCATTATTTCAATCCAACGATGAAGAAAAGTTTAATGAGTACAAAACTTGGACTTCTAACCATTCATGGGAGGGTAGTGTCTATGAAAAGATTAGATTGAATCAGAATGGGCCCCGTGATAAAAAAGAAGTGGGAAGGAAAAATCGGTGTTTTTAAAGTGGGGCGTTCGTTAGAATTCCTTATACATATATATATAGGGAAATGCTAGTATGAATCCTTCGCTCAACCTATGGTGGAGGACATTTGCACAATTGGAAAATGACAAAAAGAAGAATGCTCATGTACAAATAAGAAAAGCCATGTAAGCATTCCTCATTCTATGGTAAGGAAATGATGTATACTAGCATTCCATATATATATATATATATATTAGCAAAATACCCCCGTGCTTAGGATAGGCAATTAGAAGTCATACAACAAAAAAATGTAGTAGTTTAACATAAACAATAAAAACTTGACCAGTATAATATTTAATGTAGATAAAAGTAGTGAGCCAATAATTGGAATGCTAAAATCGAAGACTTCTCACTAATCACCATCACTTATTCCCTATATTATAAATCGATAATTCTTCATTAAAAACAAAAAATAAAAAAAAAATTAAATAAAAGATTTTGTAATTTAAGTATAAAATTAAAGAAAGTATATGAGATCTCCAATGCAAATAGAAGCAGTGAGATAGGGGAAATAGAAGATAAAAAGTTTTTGACGGGAACAACATTAAAAGTTTTCTCTCAGGTTATGACCAATGATAGTGAAAATCCAGTTTACTAATTCAATTGGGAGAATAAGAAAAGATTACTAATTGGCAAAAGGAGTTAAAAAATATGCATAAAAGTGGGGAAAAAACCACATACTTAGAGAATTAAAAAAGCCAAATTAGAAGAAAATAAAACATGGTAACTTATTGATGTAGAATGTAGTTAGAAAAAAAAAAGTCAAATACGTGATTTAAGTGACTACTTGAAAGAACTCCAAAACTTGAGTGACTATTATGAGCACGGCTTCAAAGGGAAAAGAGACACGGCAATGTTCTCTCATGTTAGAGTCTGGTTCCGGATCAATGGAAAGAGCTGCGACAAGCATACATATAATCCTTAATTTTTAGGCATTATAGGAAATGTAGAATTTTGAACTTTAGAGAACCAAATAGGAAGAGTAGGAGGAGATAAAGAGGTACACATACCGTTCATGTTTGAATTGAAATGAAGAGGTAATGAAGATATGTTAGTGCAAACAAAACTGTTCTTATTAATAAGTCATTAGTGGGGCATTAGTTGGGCCACTAAAGTATTCCTATTAATAGGGCCTTAGTGGGGCATTATAATTAGTAGTGATAATATTAGTAGGAGGTCAAAAATTATAGATAAGTTAAAATCAAATATGAAATTGGCTTGAAATTGACCATTGGATTCACAACCTAGATTATTGACTCAACATAGCACTCCCCATATCAATTTTCATCGTCACCATAGAATGTATGCGAAGCCGATTAAATATAAATATGACAACTACATTCAACACAATTCATCATCCACTCAATAAATACAAAGATTACAATAATCCAAGTCAATTATAGGTAATTGAACTTATATTTTTGTAAGTAAGTAAGCATAATCTGCTCCTTATGACCCAGATTTCTAGTCAAAAGCCTTTAGGATTTGCCTTGTGACCCACGAAACTAATAATCATCGACCATCCATACATCACGTGGCCTACAATCTTTCGATCCAATGGTGGGCATAGAATATAGATACTGTCAACTAAATGGCAAGTGTGTAGGAGGAATTAGATAATGGTTTGAGGGGTCACTGGCGGAAGGAGCGTCTACATCATTGTTAGAGTTGTGCCTAACAGCGGAAATGGCAGCGGCTTATGTCCGCTAATGTCATTCGCTAGCCCCAAGTGGTTCTGAGGCCAACATCTTTTCGACAGCTCTTGTTAGAAGTGGTACCAATTCCGATGACGATTGATTGAGGACAATGTAAATAAATCTAATAAATCCTGCCATATGCTTTTCTAATGGTTATTTATAAATGAAGAGGATTGTTGAAAAGTAATGAAAATCGAATATGAAGGTCATGGAGAAGTAACTGAAAGAAGATAGAGGGGTCAAATATTGAAATAAATTAATTCTATATGTCAATTTTAGAAACAACAGACGAATCAATGAGACGGGGAGAGTGACGTTTGGAGGAATGGAAGGCATTAATAGGAGGTGTAGTTTAATATTTTAATGAGCTTCAAAATAGAATGGAAAGTCAAAATCTATTGAGTCAGATTCTCAATTAGATTCAATTGGCTTAATATATAATAATAGATCATTAATTTAATTAACATTAACCTTATAGCTTATAGAATAGTTGGATGGGATTTATTACTATCCCGGAAGAATTAGATTACTCTCTTCTCTTGCATTACTCCTGTAAGGCCTAGGTCAAATCCATGACCATCATGTGTGCAAGTTACTAGAACGTATGCATGTATTGCAAAGTGATTTTTGTTGTTGAAAAAGTACTAGTATAATAAATCACCAAGGTTCAATTTAGGTATGTTAGATGGCTGCCTAAAGGTTATAAGCAGGTTCAATTTAGGCAAGTTAGATTGCTGCCTAAAGCTTATAAACATGTGTATAACATAATTATTCAATTATAAAGATTGAATGCTTTAGTCCAAAGGTGATGATGTTTCTCCTTTTTTGTGAATGTGACTACATATTGAAAATGGCAATATCATTGACTGCATTGATATCTATAAGCCTGCATTTGACTATCCATTGTTGAAAAATCACACCATACAGGTTTTTTTTTTTTGTCAATTCCTTGTCGTATTTACACTTAATCAAATAAAGTGTTCATTTTCATGCTCCTGTGCACCAGGTAGCAGGAATGTGCAGAAACAATGTCATACTTTAGGTGGATGGTAATGACAAATTGTAAAGCTGAGACATTAGTTTAGTGGTAGCCAATGTGGAAATATTCGGATTCATTGTTAAATTAACATGGTCCAACATGCCCATTCGGTGTGGCCCAACTGACTGATTAGATTGATCTATTTCTTTGTCGATCAATATCAGTTTCACTTAATCCTCCCAAACCCTATCATGCATTGTCCTTTTAATGCTTCAAAGTCTTATATCGTTTCCCTAATATTAAACTGCTGGCATTTTTTTTTCTATGTTTTGGCACATTATATTACAGCTGAAACCAAGCACTTATGATACGAAAAGTATGCCATCTTCAAAACCACTAGAACAGTATTGGCATAAAAGCGGAAGTTGTCCAAAAGGAACAATTCCCATTCAGAGGACTCGAAAGAGACACTTACTTGAACCAGGTCTTTGGGCGATGCCTCCGGAGAAATGAAAGTGAGTTATAATTTAGGCTACATTTCATTTGATACAATATTGTAGAGAAGGTAACAATTGATTCTTTAGAGTTATTTATTGTCAGTCGTGGTTGTTGTAACAAGGTTGTTAAGATGAAAGTGTATTATTTCTTGAATCCTGGAATCGATAGTTTGTGCATGAAAGCGAATGAGTATCTTTTCATTATTTGGTGCAATGTGACAAAGTGCAAAATATAGTTTGGACAAGAGTAATCAAGGAGGTCAAGGATTTATCAATGTATGGCACCCACATGTGGAGGGACCAGGTGAACGTAGCTCAGGTACTATCTTTGTTGTAGAAGAGATAGCTTTGATTTGGTCACCTATGGGTGGATGGTACTCTCTCTCTCTCTCTCTCTCTCTCTCTCTCTCTCTCTCTCCCTCCATGTTTGTGTATTTTTTTTAGAACTAAAGAAGAAATAAATGTAATGTAGTGAACTTATAAACAATTTGTCAAGACATAAGAGCAGCCCCGCCTTATTATGAAACACCGGTTGTGCGGAATTATACACTCTCAGCATAAAAGATTTTAAATGAGAATTCTTAACTGCTGGCAACAAAAAAACAATTACATATCATATTTTGAGTTGTGATTTGAGAAAGCATATGCATAGTTTCACATTGTCAAGTATGCTTATAAAGGTATTCACTTTGGCATGCAGAAATAATATATTACATCCTTGATTTAGTAAAATAAATTAAATATTTGTGTATTGTATAAACCTATATATATCTTATTTTTTATAATGATATTTTAGAATGAACTGCCAAAATCTTTAATTGGCCAAAGCAGTCTAGAGCGAAAGCAGTCTAGAGCGAAATATAAATGAGGTCCAAAACAAAATTGACAGCCATAACCTAGTGATTAGATATACACATGACATAATAAGGGATGTATGGTTGAAATTTATTTATTTTATTTATTTTTTTCTTTCATGCTCTTTGAATTGATAGGTTTTGTATGGAGATGCTGCAACAAGACTTTATGCATTTTGGGGTGTAAGTAAATTAACTCTTCACTTTGTATTATCATCTATGAGATGGTGACCAACTTTTGGTTTTATAACACAGGCTAAATTTGTCATGCCCCAAAATCACGAGGCACGACGGATCCGCAAAAACTAAAGCAAAAGAAAATTTTAATTAATAAAGCTCATTATACAATAATAACATGAACAAATAACTCCAACACAGGCTACTAATGTTTAAAAGGAAATTCTCAAAACTCATTTCTCACTCCTGATCCAGCATGCAAGCTAAGTATCCTTCATGTTTGGCTCAACTGCGAAATCTGGGGAAGAACAAAGGGGGAGTGAGTACAACTTTGCAAGTATACCCACTATAAAATCGTAGCAAACAGATAACAATCAAGGCATCAAATTTAGAAGCCACGGTTTCAAACAAATCACTAATGAGCGGAATATAGCAATATCAAAGGTGATAAAGTCGAATTATAAGATTAGATTAAATACAAATTGAAAAAATCGGATTTCAACAGAGTTTACATAAGATGGAGGGAATAAGCAAAATAATACAACAATTAATAATAATTATTACAATTTAGGAGCAACATCCTAAAACCAAACTAAAGATAAAGCATCTCTACAGTAAACAAAATACCATAGTGTACTCGCCAGAATTACGCCTACTCCAAGCACAAAGGACCTAACAGGTAGAAGCCATTTTCATATCCAAAGTGGGCATGAGGCATGAGATACCAGTAATCTTCAAAACAAAGTAAGAATTAGCTGCAGACTAGTAATATTGCACAAAGGAATCTCAATTCCAATGTCATACCCAAAAAGAGCTAAAATCCACATATGGGTGTACCACGGTGCGTTGCATATACTTTAGAGAATACCTTACAATATAAAGAGTATGATATCAATTATGGCAATTTCCAAGTGTTTCAATCACAAAAGAAGCTAGTATTGAGATCACAAATCAAACCCTATGTTGTCACAATTTTCATAATTTTTGCCTTAAGCCCATTGGTAATTTGACAATAATTCATGGAACAATTCTAAAAAAGTATCATAAGGAGCCAAAAGCAAGCCTAACACATTCATCATGTTCAAAGTAAGCCAAAGGCAACAAAATGTTCTAATATTTAGGATTATTTCAATAGTGCACAAAATTATTATGCTTTAAATCGAATTGAGTCAAAGACATGAAAACTCTAGTACTAAAGAATCATGGTAAACTACTTGCCTGGATCAATGGTAATCAAAGGGTCAAACCCGTTCTATCTTGGATCCTTTGAAATCTCAGTGTGAGGTCCTGATAATAATGTTTAATAAATAAATTTAGCAATTTGGTTGAATAATTTTGTTCATGCACTAATTACTAAGTTGGGTTAGGCTTGGATATGGGCCATATATCATGGGTTGGCATGGTTTGGTGTGGGCTCGGACTGGATAATACAAGTGGGCTTGTTCATGCACTAATTACTAAGTTGGGTTAGGCTTGGATATGGGCCATATATCATGGGTTGGCATGGTTTGGTGTGGGCTCGGACTGGATAATACAAGTGGGCCCGAAGCATTGAGGGTTTATGCATGCTTATAAACTGAGTGATTAGGACTTGGGCCAAGCAATTGCTTGATTGGTTAGTGAGTGGATGGACCTAAACTATTGAGTCGCGACCTTGGGCGTGCACATCTAAGTGGGACCTATCAAGTAGGAGGGATAGCAGGCCCGATTAAATGCATGAAAGTTGAAGGTTTTTGGGGAGAGATCCTCTAGAATGGATTAATGCCAATTTTAATAATATTTATGCAAACAATCAACCACGCAGCGGAAATAAAAAAAATCAAACCACAAGCACACACCACAAGAAGACACAGATTTTATGTGGAAACCTAAACCGGGAAAAAACTATGATCAAGAATCAAGCACTGAATCATACTACAGTTGCAAAAGAATACTCACAACCTTTATCCAGTTGTTCCTCAACTTAAGGACTTTGTGATTCTCTTGCACAGCTCTCTAGTGCAACGACCCCCTGCCGTTCTCTATAACAGATCCAAAACACTTAGACGCCTTCTAGATGTTGTACTTGACTCCCCAAAGTAATCTTCTACACTCAGAGAAGAAGAAGACAAAGATCTCTAGAGCAGAACTTCAGCCTTTCAACTCTTTAATGGAAGAACTCTAGAGAAGGTGATCTCCAACAATCAATCTTCTTCTTAGAACAATGAGATCTATATTTCCCCCTTAGGGTTGAGAGAGAATCCTCTTTTATAGCCTCTAATACGTGCCTCATAAGTATAATACAATCAGGAAAAGAGTTGGCATCAAATAGAGAAGTTTTCATTTAGTTCTGATTGAAAAATCGCAAGTCGAAACACTTTCTGCACTTGCCCTATCGGTCAGATAAACAGCCCAATCGGTCGGATTAAGGTTTTGCCGGAGTGAAAATTTCAACATTTTCCTATAAACTTCCGGAGGCCATAACTTTCTCGTTTCAGGTCCGATTGAGGCGATCTTGGGCTCTACGAAATCCTCTCGAAACGAGCTTTCCAACAGTAGGTCACTTACCCATATCCAATGCTCAGTTTTTGAGATATGACATTTTTAATCCATGTTGTCAGTAGAAAGCTACTTCAATTTGTTGCTTTTTCTTCTATTTCTTTACTTCAGTGCATACGGCAACTCAAACCATTTTCTATACTTAAAAATATGTAAAATTCAACACTAATGGACTCAAGTTTTGTCCAACCCATGAATTTGCCAAAAAAAAAAAAAAAACTTACAAAAGTAGAGACCCATCTAATGTTCTATTACAGAAAAATGGAGAAGGAAGAAAAACAGTGGAACTAAAGTTGGTTGCCTAAGTGGGTACACATAATTAAGACAATGATGAGTGGGAGAACTCAGACCGGGATAAAAGGAAAGATGCTGGAGTGGAAGCAACAGAAGGTGGAACCAAGGTGGAGTGCTTTTCTGTTATGGAGCTTCGATGATGTTGGTTGAAGAGAAGTGAACCAGTTGACAGAAGAAGAATAATAGAAGGAATCAGAAAAACAGAAAACATGACGGAGAAGGGATGGGCAGTGAAAGGAGAAAAGAAGAGAAACAAGAACAAGAGAGAGACAAGAAGTAGTACTGATACAGGAGACAACCGAGAGGGAAAAGATGAAACAAGAAAAGAAAGAAACAAACAGAAACAGAGAAGAAGGAAGAAAGAAAGAAGGAGAAAATAAAGAAGAAGATGATGAAGTAAAGAGTGGAGAATAGTGACAGCATAGAAACACAGAATGGGGGAAAAAGAAGACAAAACAAGAAGATGGGGAGAGATGGAGCAGAGACAGAGAAGAGAGGACGGCAATGAGATGAGGGAAAACTGAGAAAGAAGAAGAAGAGATGGCTGCCTGATGGAGGAAGAAAAGAGGAAAGACAAGAAGAAGAAAGAACAGACGAAGAGGGTGCAGTGGTCATGGGATTCGGTGGCAGGGAAGAAGGAACCGGTTCAAGAGAAAAGAAAAAAAAAAGAAGATGACAGGAAGAACAAGGAAAAGATGCAAGAAGAAGACGAGAATCGAGAAAGAAGAAAAGAACATGCAAAAGAGAGGAGAAAAAGAGATGTGCAACGGTGTAACAGCCAGACGGTTACTTGGGTTCCAACCCGGTTCTCTACATGTGATGATCTTAGGTGGGCCTTAGTGCATGTGCATGGGTGATAGAGATGAAGAAGAAGTAGGAGGAGAGAAAGAAGAAGAGACAAGAGAAGAAAGAAAAGAGAGCAAGAGAGAGGAAATCCAATGAAGAAGAATCATGAAGGAAAGAAGAAGAAGAGAAAAAAGAAAAGAAGAAGAAGACGATGAATAGTGTGGGCTCAAGTACAGATGGGTTCTGGGTGAGTCAGTTTCACGCTGGCGGGATGGGTTCAGGCGAACTGATGCATGTGGTGGGTTGGTCTTAATCCAGTGCACATTGGTGGCCCGGCTGTTGGTGTGGATGATGAGGATGACAAATTAACAATCATGTTGAGAGAGGTGGAATATTAGCACCAAAATTGTAACCATGGAAAAAAAGGATTAAAGGTTTCAGAACACAGACCTTAAAGGACAAAGGAAACCTTGGAAGAGAGCACTTGGAGAGGAGAATATTATGTGACAAGAGAGGACATGGATAGTGTTCTTTTATAAGAAAGAAAAGATAGTTTTCAAAAGAACAAGAGTCTTACATTAAGTTAGTCAAAGAAAACAATTGAGGTTAGACTCTAAAATACAAATTAGAATTGAACACAAATTTCAAGATGGAGACCTAATCAATTTGAGTGTTTTGATTGAGCCAGACTCCCTAATAAGCCAATTTCTAATAAAACATAGTCCCACAAATAAATTTCAAATTTTAAATTACACAAATATATGTGCAGTCCATCGTAGATCAAATCAAAGGTCCATATTAATTTTAATTGAAAATAAAAATTCGGGTCATTACAGAATTGCATGTGGGCTATTATTTTCTAATTTGCATGTTTCTGTGATCAGATGAACAATAACGTTGGTTGCTTCAACTTGTAATGCCCTGATTTTGTTTAAACAAACAAGGAGCTTAGCTTAGGCGCATCTATATGTGTTTTTACCAATGGTGGCGAACAAATAGTTCTTTTAGTGAAGATATTCAGGGTAATAATAATAAGCCAATGAAAACAAAGAAACCATTTCGTTTCTCTAGTTTCCCTCCTTATCTTTATCATGGATCCAATTATTTGCAAAGTATATATCCCTACTTTTACAAGTTAAAATAATAATAATAATAATAATAATAATAATAATAATAATAATAATAAACCATTAATTAAGAACTGTATTACATTGGCTTGAATGAGTCTAGCCCACAAGCTCTAATGTCCAGAATAATCCATCCATTGTGCGCCAGAGTACTTGTTTTCGATGAAGATATGAAAATCATAGAAAATCTTGCAAACATATATAGCTTACTTTTTGCTTCCAAAATAGGGCTTATTTGTAAACCCTACACAAATTATTTCCTGATATGAAGGAAGGAAATTGCTAATGTAGCAATTTCCATGGTAAATGGATACCTCAAAAAAGGAGTTCCACAGAGGTGTAAAATTCGTGTTTGGTACAATTTATTTTTCCTTGGTGAAGTTGTGCAAATGTTATTTGGTGTGGATGTGGATTCCTCATTGAAAAGTAAGGTTATTCTTTGAAAATGGGGAAACGAAATAGGAAATGAGGTTATAAAATAGGGGCACGTTTTCTTCAGAAATAAAATTTCGATCGCCTTCCATAGAAACTCCATTTCCAGCTTTACTAAAAAAAAATGCTGACATAATAAAAAAGTAGTTCCATAAAAATGTGTCACACCAAATGAATGGAAAATTAAATGGATGGAAAATGAGTTTTCTGTAGAAAACCATCAACTTTTATGCAAAAAGCATTACATAAACTTGCCTTTAAATTTTTGAAGGCCTATTAGGCTATTAGAGAGCATAAGTTTTAAAAATATCTCTTCAATTTTTGCGTAGGACCAAGGAAACGGTAATTGGTGGTTAGCAGTTGAGAATACAATGTTGGGGTACTGGCCAAGTTCTTTGCTCAAGAGCATGGCCAAAAATGCGAATTACATTCAGTGGGGAGGACAAGTCTACAACAGAGAACCAGGGGAAAGGCATACTAGCACTCAAATGGGTGGAGTTAACAAAGCAGCCTACTTTAGAGATCCTTTCTATTTCGAGGAAAGCATGGTCGGGCAAAAACCTTATAAGGGTGTAAAAAAGGTTTCCAAACCTAATTGCTATGACATAGGAGATATACTTTCCACCCAAGGAGGCCACTACAAGAAAAATGACAAATAGTGGTGGCATTTTTCAAATTCTCCCGTGAAATGTCTTTATCAGTAGCATATTCTGCTATCTGCCACTGTAAGCTAAAAAAATAAATCTCTACAATAGCACAAAATAATATTTTCTGCTAAAGTTTGGTTTTACGATCGGAAATTATAATTTGCTATTAATAAATACATATAATTAGTGTATATGGCAATGGACAATATTGTATGCTGCTATAATAGTACAAAAATATTATTTGCAAAACCCAATAATATTGTTTGCTGTTATAAAGGTATATATGGATAAATAGGTGTTGCGTAAGAAATCGAAAAAGCTTATATATACTAGCATAATATGTTTTCTGCTGCTCAAGAGAGGTTTAGGGAATTTTATATAGAGGCAGAAATTGAATGGTTAGATTTTTAGTTAGAGGTAGCACTATTGATTTTTAAACAATGTCCATCATCATCAGATCAATGGCTCGTATTTCTTTAATCCATTAAACAATGGCCCCACATTCACAAAAGTCGAAGCTCCAAACTCTCGCTTGAAACTCTCGCTTCCTCTGCGAAGCCGTAGTCGTCTGCGAAATTTCTCTCTGAATCTCTTCCCGAAACCTTAATCCTCTGCGAAATTTCTTGCTGAATCTATTCCCGAAACCCAAATCGGCTCAATCTATTCCCCAAAACCCTAATCCTCTCTCTCGCTGCAAAAGAGCTCCGGAAGCGAGAGAAGAGAATCTGCCTTCTCCACTGGTAAGAATCTGTGTATTCATCTGCGAGTGGACTTTGATTTGATTCCACTTTCGTTGGACTTTCTGATGTTTTGATCTTAAGCGTTTTGGTTTTATTTTGTTTGGCAAGGAAGTTGTTTTGATCTGGTTCTAGAAAGTGGAAGATCGAAATCGGATGTTTAAAGTTCATGCACTCGATTCGAAATCAGAGTCTGAAGTTTTAATCTGGAGCTTTTGGTTTGATTCTTGTGTTATTTCTATGATTTCTATGATTAGAAGGTGGAATCATCTCTTTATTGGATTCAGGGATTTGATTGTTAGGTCTTGCAGATGATTTCATCATCTTCTTTGTTGTATTTGTTTTGGTTGCTTGCAATCCAAGCAGATCTGCTGCATTTGAGGCTCATCGAGGAAATGTTTTTTTTTTTAGTATTTCAGTGATTTGATTGTTAGGTCTTACAGTTTTTTCTTAATACCGAAATACCATCTGGGGTTGGATTAATGCCTTATACTCAAGTAAAGGAATTTCAGTGTCTTACTATATTAATGATAATTCCTACTTGAATCTCAGTTCTAAGTTTTTGTGTTTTCGAAAATGTTAATCTATTGATCGATCATGGATGCGAATCTAAACACCTCTCTCTAGGTTCTCATTGCTATTATTCTAGTTAGTAAGATACCCTAAAGTACCAAACTACTTGTAACTAAACAAGAAATGACACATCTTCATAATAGAAATACCATCCACTACATTTTCCGACAAAAGTTTATGTTTCTGCTTTCTACCTGGCATCTGTTTGATTAAATGCCAGCGCGGGATGTTGTTTCTTGGAATGTGATGAAATGCCTGGCATCTGTTTGATGAAATGACAGAATGGGTACATCGAAGAGGAGGCATGTGGGTTTATGATTAGATGCTTGTTAAAAATTCCATCTCATGGAATGCACTTCTGACGAGTGGGTTGTCTTATGTGCTCATAGTTTTAATCATGTCCTGCAAGTCTGTTGTCATTTGCTATGTGAATTATATATGTTTGACAATGCAAGTCTAATTAGAATTATCCTTGTAACTGTAATTGTTGTTGTTGTTATTGTTATGGTTCATAGGATGGTGGTGGTGCTGTTATAATAAGTAGAACTATGGTTTTTTTAACACTGTGTAGAAAATGATGCCTTGAGTGCATTAAAGGATGGTTTAAGGACCTCACCTGTTTTAGTTCGATCTTCAATTCTTGCCTAACTCTATCCATTAAGGATCTCTTTGCTTCTGTTGGAAGTAATGGACCGAATCCCATCAAATAAAATGTCCATTTGCATATCATCTTCATCATCTAACATGGTTGCACCAGTTCCTTCTGCAAGTGTTATTCCCGTATTAAGCTCACATATTTATCTGCAACTGACATTCAACCCTGAAAAGACGGTGTGATTTTCTTTCTTCAAGTTATATTTTCATGTCTTTACTCTAATCAGATTGGAATGTGCACAACAGTGAGAGAAAAATAAAAAGGTACAATGATGGATAGAATAATGAGCAAGGGGAGTTCAGTTGTTTGTGGGCACATAGGTAGAAAAAGTTGTTGAACCTCCCCATGAATTTCCTAGGGCCCCAATTAACAACCAATGTGAGTTCAAGGAATGGCATTGTCTCTAGGATATTGATCTAGTCCTCGTGATCAAAAGAGTTCATCAATAGGAGAGAAATATTCACATGATATAATTGTTACTTTCCCTTTATAAATATCTTCTCCTCTGGGCTCTGTGGTACCTTCAACTGTGCCAAGCACATTGTTGAGTAATTTAATGAATATTCTGAAATCATCTTTATTAATGGATGGATATGTATGTGTGTGTGTGCAACTGTTGTTCTTGCTTTAACATTCAAGTGGGAAATTTTTTAAAACAGTGTTTATAATGTACAGCCCTGACTTTTTTTCTCAACTCAATCACTGAATATTGTTCTTCTCTTTGCATTTTGAAATGATGATGTGTTTATAGTTCGTTTTGCATTCTTTTCCTATTTTTAATTATGTATTGATTTCAGTTATTTAATTTCTCTTCCATTTTTGATATGCAATAAGGTATTTCAATTATATATCCTCTAGTTGTATTAGTTGATGTGATGAGTAGTCCCTCAATAATGCTCAGGTTTTAAATTGTTAATAGTATGCTCATATGTGGTTTATTGGAAACTCAAGTTTGAACAAAATGTATCTACCTGAGTAATCTGTATTCATGTTTAATTTAATGCATATGTATCTACTAAATTAAAGGCTTAAATAATAGGTATACATCGTGTAGATTTATTATCTATCTATCTATCTATTAAATTAAAGGTTCAAAAAAGGGTAGGCTATTGGGTCTTGAGGGAACTTAAGAGAGCTTATGGGAGCCTTTGTTTATGATACCGGGATTGGGTACAATGATGGGATGGCCTTGCTCTTGTTGCGCTTTAGGTGACCATGCCTTCAATAGAAAAGGAGTGATGTACGCTACCTACCTAAGTACCTATCTAAGGGACAAGGAGTGGCTTCTTAAATCAAATCCCCAATAACTTCATTTCGAACTAATTGAATGCCCATCTCCATTGCAGCCATCGTTTTAAAACTTGGCCTAAATCGAGTTGAATTGCCTGGTTCTATGAATTGCCTGGTTCTAAAACTTATGTTTTTTCATTGCTCACATGAAGATCCATGTTGCTTTTGTTGATAGGTTGTTTTATGTTCACTTGATTTAGATCCGGGTACTCCTTTCTTGGTGGGAATGTCAGTAACATTAGTACATTAGCAGTGTTGTGGTCACTATTGGTACTATTGTAGGAGGTTATGTGCAAGTGTCTTGTGGGGGCAATGGTCACTGTTGGTATTATTGCAGGAGGTTATGTGCAAGTGTCTTGTGGGAGCAATGTATGCTACTTGATGTGGCTTTCTACAGAAGAAGAGGAGAGAGGTTAGGGTACTAGTGGAACCGAGGAGAGGGATATCATGGTCACCAAAGTGATCAATGCAATGGGCCTTCCTATGTAGGGCTAGGTGTGTAGAGTAGAGGGAGATTGGAGCTCTTTATATAGAGGTTGGGAGTTGGGAGTGAGATCTCTCTGTGTATTTCTTTTTGTCTTGTGCAGTTGTAATTGGATTTAAAGTGCATTGGATGAAAAGGGGGGTATTGTTTTTTTATGTTTTCATTCATGGGAATTCATCCAAAATTAAAGAGGCATGAAGGAGGGAAGGTCTCCTCCCACGTGGTACATTGGTTTGATTAGATTGCTTTGTACACATGAAATCTAACCCAAGTTGTATATTGAAAAAGAATATATATGCACATGTTCTATTATAATGTCATATATTATAAATTTATTACTATAGATGAGCAGCTCTAATCTAATCTAATCACATAGGAGTCGCCCCACGCAGACTGCTCTGTTTACCACTAATTTCAGCTCTCTTCCTCTCTTGCCCCCACTGTCGTTGTTAGTCTTCCACGACCCCTGACGGTGATTTTTTTCCTCCTTTTCATTTTTAGTCTCTCTTGTGGAGTTCTCTACAATTTTCACTTGTTTTTTTTTTCCTAGGACTCAAATTCAGCGGCTTTCCTTTATTTCTGATATCTGAATACCCGTTCATTTTCCCGCATGGAAAATGGCTTCTTATCATCATTTGAAATCTCTTGGTATCTGGGGTTTAGGGTTCATCAATCTAATGGTTGATCTTATAATATAGAAAACACAGGTTTTATGGAATTATACTTAGAATCTTAGATGCGTCTGTTTGTTATTGTTTTTCTTTCACATCTATAACTTTCACTGCAAACACACACTGATTAGCATGATTACTGGTGCTACTGCTTACTTTGAATTTTGCCATACCTTTTACAGTTACCAAGTATGAATTATTGCTGCTAGTGCTACTGCTTACTTTGAATTTTGCCACTTACCTTTTACAGTTACCAAGTATGATGTCAGTAATCTTACTGACACAACAATGTTTACATATATGTACCTTGATTTTTGTGGGCTGGTAAATGTGCTGGATGCCTTCTGATCCAAAAACTTCCTTAACCATCTCATCCAATTCTTTGTGGATAGGAACCTGTCATAGGAGATGTTACCTACTATGGTGTTTTGATTGATATCATACAACTAGATTACTATGAAGAGTGAAAGGTGGTCTTATTCAAATGTATAGATGGATGGGGCTAGGCTTGGCGATTGTGTTCCCATGTGCATCAAATATTAGATGAAGTCACAGAAGTGGAGGTGTTATAGATTTGGGAAATTGAGCATACATTGTCTATATTGCATGTGGATGGCACTTGTGTGCAAGAATTCTTTTTGGGTGATATTTAGACGAATGCCAACGAAATTGAAGGGCAAATTTTACAGGACAATGGTTAGATCAGCTATGACATATGGAGCATAATGTTAGTCAATTAAGAAAACGCATATACATAAGATGGATATGGCGGATATGAGAATGCTTAGGTGGATGTGTGGTAAAAATAGGAAAGATAAAATTAGAAATGAGCGTTTTCTAAAGTATATAGGGGTAGAACTAATAGGGGATAAGATTAGAGAAACTTGTTTAAGATGGTTTGGGCATGTTGAGCATAGGCCGGTAATGGCACTGGTGAGAAAAAGTTTAGCTATATAGGTGAATGGCCCACCAAGAGGTAGGAGTAGCCCGAAGAAAACATTGATGGAAGTCATTGAATCAGATTTGAAGAAGCTTAACTTATTTAAGGATTTAGCTCAAAATAGAACGGAATGGAGAAATATAATTCATGTAGCCGACCCTAACATGGTTAGGATAAGGCTTTGATAATGATGATGATGATGATTCAGCTTTGGAATAAAATGGTGCAAATGATTATCACCCTCATCTAATGATTATCGCATGTATTGCAAAGTTGAATTTTGTTGTTTATTTGGTTTCTTGTTTCTTTCTCATTGCATTGTTTTAGAGTCAAATTTGTGTCAGCTTCATTCAATTGCTAGATAATGCATGTTTTGATCTATCTTTTTTTTATCAATTGCTATCAACCTAAGTTTTTACTATTTAGTATCCCCATCAGAATGCACTTTTTTTACTATTTGGTATCCCCATTAGAATGCACTTACTCTGAACTATGAAGATGGTATGGATGAAATAGTGTTTGATTGTGAATTGCAGAGAGAGCTCAATAAAGGAATTAGCCAACAGCCGGAGAACTTGTAGAGCAGCATAGCGTAAGATGCCATCTTCACCCAAGTGATGGGAGAAGATAGACATGACTAGGTTAGCACATTTGGTTTAGGTGTCACCCCTTCCGATATCTATGGCTCATGGGCATCACTTGCTAAAGCATGAAGGATAGCAAACAGTGAGAGAGCTTAAAAGAGAGCAAGTGAACAAATATTGGCGATTGCCTTGAAAAAGGAAATGGTCGAGGTGTGAACCCAATTGAACCAAGTGATGGCATGGTTCCAAGGGTTCATTGGGAGCAGCCCTTTATCTTCTGCATCTAAGGTTGTGCGTAGCATACTATTAGTTTTAAAAATTAGTTATATTTGTGTTTAATTCCATTTAAAATTCATACTCAAATCACTGTTATTTTTGTAATAGGCTTTTGGTGCTACTCCCAATGACGTCCAGCATGTCGGTTGACCTCTCCAGAATTTTGCATAGGTTCTCTTTCTTTTTACAATTGATATCTCTTTTGAGAACTATGACTATAATTGATTTGATGCAAATTTGTTTGTTGTTTGATGCATTTTTCACCTTCATGTAGAATTAAATGTTGTTTATTTATTTGATTACAATTTTCTTTTATTTTCGTGTGGATTGGGGTAAATACATATGCATATTTGTTGTGATTCGGGAAACAGAGATCGATCTATCATATATAACGGATGCTTTAGAACAATGGTGATTAGTTAATGGTACTTGCTGGTTTTGTTCATTGCTATTACTGCTAAATGGATTGATGGGGGCATTAAGCCAAGGAGCAAGAAGAAATTAAGCCACATGGTCCCATTATGGATGGATTGCCCTTTTATGGGGCTAATCCATCATGGTTTAAAAGATCCACCGTTTGATCGTGGTGTGGAGGAAGACCCACTGTTAAAGACCTCCCAAGGCATTTAACATGAGGGCCCCACATTGGGTGTGCCAAGGGGGAAGACCTGTTGCTGGTTTGAAAGTGTTTTAAGTTTAAATGAGGGGCCTAGGTGTTTAGTAGAGTTATTTATTAGAAAGGGCCCTATATTATTTATTTTTAATTAAGTGTGTGAAGAAGAGGGCCCCACAACTTAAATAAAACACAAGGGATCAGTGAAAGGGGGAGATTTGCGCACATCTTCCCATGCGCAAGTCCCTCCCCATGTACGGCCTCCTTTTGTTTGCTGTTTTTTTATTTATTTCTTTCATTTTCTTTATTTTTTAGTTTATCTCATTAAACTCTGTTAGATTTTTCAATCTCAACCAATGTTTAGGGTTGAGTTCTTTTCTCTATTAAGTTGTAACTCCATCCTTGGAGGCCATTATTGATGAATGAAAAGAAAATACTTCTCCCGTAAAAGCTTCTTTGGATGTTTCCATGGAAGCTGTTTTCTCTTTCTTCGCCGTAGTTGGGAAATTTGGTGTGAGGCCAAGAAATCATTCTTCATAGAAGGTAATCTCCATTTTCTTCTTTCTTTTGGTTAAGATTTTCAGCCCATCCTTTTAGATTTCTGCAATCAGCCCTAAGAAAGTCATTGTTCTCTTCTTAGACCTAGCCAAATACTTGCCGAACGTAAGAAAACCTTCCCAGCAGTTCTAGATCTGAAGTTTGGCCATCTAAAATCCTGCAATCAGATCTGAAATCGAGTAAGATGCAGCTTAAACAGCCACTGAATTTGAATATCACCCATATTGAGCCCTCTTCATGGATCGATCTTCACCAAACCCTAGATTTGGACCCAAAATTCCCTCATATTGGTTGAACACCATATTAATTCATTCCATTCAGATCTGAATCCTGATTTAACCCTAGTTGCACGCAATATATATTGTTGAGGTCTAAATTCCACTTTGAAATTAATTAGATTTGAAACCCTAGATTGGTTGGGAGTTCTAGCTTCCAAAGATTCGTTTCCACACCTTGGGAAAATCACTTGCAGGACTGTGATTTAAATGGTGAATCAAAACGAGTAACTCTTACTAAATTTTAATTATGATCTTGTGTTGATGCCAACATTAAATTATTAGTGTGCATATTATTTGGATATTTGATCTCTATTTGCATTTCATTCAATATTTCTTAGGTCTTCCATCAAATTTGGTATCAGCGCGAGGTTCTCTAGGGATTTGTATCACACATCGCATTACATTGTGTCTCACTGCATATAGGTAGTTGTTGTATGCCCATTAGAAGTGGTTGGGAACATTAGCCCCTAGTTTTCCGAATGGCAGGTCCTTCCCATGCCAAGACATGTTCTGACCAGCCTGATACAACCATAGAACAATTACAAAAGGTCGTAGAGAGCTTGGTAGTGCACCAGTGGATTTAGGGATCTTGAGCAGACTATCTAGGAAGAAGATAAGAGGTGTCTACGACGCCACGGGAGAGATGATAGCGAGTTGGACACCGATGGTGAGTCCAGCAGTGGATTTGATCATAGGGATCAAGGTAGAGATTAAAATCTCGATCGATGGATTTTGAAGAGTGTTAAGACCCCTACCTTTGATGGACGAAATGACCTACAGGTTTTCTCCGATTGGCTTTCTGATATAGACCATTACTTTAAATGGTATGAAATGTCAGAAGAAAGCAAGGTTAAGCTGGCCACCATGAAATTAGTAGCTTCAGGCTGAGTATTTTGGATCAGCTTAGAAACTAATGAGCAAAGATTAGGCCTTCCAGCCATTAATACGTGGGAACTAATGAAGGAAAGGTTGAAGGATAAGTACCTTCCCTGATCCTACCAGGAGAGATTCCTTGATTAAAGGAGCACCCTTCGTGAGGGTAGTATAACTGTCAATAAGTACGTCACGAAATTTGAGGAATTAAATTTGAGATGGGATGTAAAAGAGGATCAGTTGTCACTCCTCTCGAGGTTTACGATTTGAGATCCGGAGAGGGTTGCTTGACCATAGGATCACATCCCTTGTGAATATGTATAAAAAGGCCATAGATTTGGAGCAATATGTGAATCCGCAATTTCCTAAATCGTTAGATTAATGCAATTATGGCTCTCGAGTCCATGCCTCTAGCGCGAAGCCTACTTTTGGGAACCTTTCTCTTCAGAAAGGAATACCCAGTGATTCCTCATAGGATTCGAAAGGAAAGGGTATTGATGTTGACAAAACAAAGAAACTCTCTCAAATCAAGTGCCGCAAGTGTCATGGATATGGACATTATGCTGTTACATTCCCCACAAGAAATTTGTTCATATCAAAGGCCCTTGATGACAGTGATCTGGATGTAAATAACTATATTCCTGATTCCATTACATCCGATGATGATTGTGAGGATTCTGGGGATCGTGTTTCTTTCCTCCGATTCCTTTCTGTTTACCAAACGGAAGAGGAAAAGATACTAATGGGGGTGCATGAGTGTACCAAAATGCTAGTGGTTAGGTGTGTCTTAACTTTAAAGGAGGATGAAGATTGGTGCCAGATAGCTATCTTCCACACTTACTTGAAGTGTAATGAGCAATATTGTAAACTCATAATTGACAGTAGCAGTTGTACCAATGCAGTCTCTTCTGGTACTGTCACTTGTTTAGGGTTGAAAGCTGAACCACATCTTAGGCCCTACCGTGTCTCTTGGGTAGACTCAACATCTATTCCGGTCACCCATAGATGTTTGGTCCCACTTCAACTCTTCTCCTACAAGGACCACCAATGGTGTGATGTAGTTCCCATGGATGTGGGCCACGTTATTCTAGGAAGACCTTGGTTGTATGATATTGATGTTACCATCATCTTCATCATCAACATCAAAGTCTTATCCCAACCATGTTGGGGTTAGCTACATGAATTCTATTTCTCCACAAACATTTGCATCTTCAATTTTGAAGGGAGGAAAGTGAAGCTTCACCCATTACCTCTTAAGGACAACAATGAGACAAAGAAGATACTTGACATCGGGTCTAGTTATAAGGATAAGAACCCTAGCGTGGAGCCCAATGAAAGAGTGCTATGTCCAAAGGAATTCACATTTTGAGTGCCTTAGAATTTCAACGAGAAGTTTAGGACACCCTCACAAGTGTCTAGGAGCATGAGACACTTGTGAGGCAATCACCACTGAAAAGGCTGTAGAGGCCCCGTGTGATGTGAATCCAATCTTGAAAGAATTTCAAGATATCTTCCTTGAAGATTTACCCAATGAGCTCCCACCTTTGCGTGACATACAACATGCCATTGACTTGGTCCCTGGATCGGTGTTACCAAACTTGCCCCATTAGAGGATGAACCCGATTGAATATGCCGAATTGAAAAAGCCGGTTGAAGAGCTTCTTGCAAAGGGGTTTATCCAAGAGAGCATGAGCCCATGTGCAGTTCCTGCACTTCTAACACCTAAAAAAGATGGTTCTTGGAGGATGTGCGTGCATAGCAGGGCAATTTGATGACATCCTAGACATGATGGTGCCAAAATCTTTTCAAAGATTGATCTCAAAAGTGGGTTCCACCAGGTTCATATCCAACCCGGTGATGAGTGGAAAACTGCCTTCAAGACAAAGGATGGTTTGTATGAATGGCTGGTCATGCCTTTTGGCTTGTTCAATGTGCCCAGCACATTTATGAGGGTTATGACACAAATGTTGCGGCCATTCATAGGCTAGTTTTTAGTCATCTACTTCGATGACATTCTCATCTATAGTGGTACTAGGGATCGACACATGAACGATTTGAAAGAGGTTTGCTTGACTCTGAAGGGGGGAAAGTTGTATGCAAATCTTAAGAAATGCACTTTCTTGTTTTCACAAGTTGCCTTCTTAGGGTTTGTCATTTCTGCTGGAGGGATGTCTCCTCACTCAGAAAAAGTCAAAGCCATTGTCAAATGGCAAGAATTGTGGAACATTCATGAGGTGCGCAGTTTCTATGGAATTGCCACCTTTTATAGGCATTTCATCCGAAACTTCAACCTCCAATTATTGACTGCATGAAGAAGGGTGAATTTGCTTGGAGCTCTGTAGCCATCAAAGCTTTTTAAGAAATTAAGAAAAAGATGACAGAATTTCCAGTTATGCGACTTCCAGATTTTTTGAAGGTTTTTGAGGTGGCATGCGACACATCCGGTGTTGGTATCGGAGGAGTCCTCAGTCAAGAAGGACATCCTATTGCCTACTTCAGTGAGAAGCTGAATGCGGATCGGCAAAAATACTCTGCCTATGAGAAAGAGTTCTTTGCGGTAGTGCAAGCACTCAAACATTGGAGACACTTTTTACTACTGTATGAATTCATCATGTACTCGAACCATGAGGCTTTGAAAAACATTCAATCCCAGGCTAAAATAAGATCCAAACATGTGAGGTGGATTGAAGAATTACACAGATTTTCATTTGTTCTTAAGCATAAGCCAGGGGTTGAAAACAAGGATGTTGATGCCTTGAGTCGCAAGGTTGCATTGCTATATTCTGTGAGTGTTGGCATCATTAGTTTTGAGCACTTATCGGAAGTATACCTTTCATGCCCTGATTTTGAGGATCTCTATAAAATGCTTTTGGATAATCCTTTGCACAATGCACAAGGATTTTAGCTTAAAGATGGTTTTCTTTTTAAAGGAAACATGTTGTGTATTTCTCGGACTTCACTTTGTGATTTTCTCGTATGGAAATTGCATTCGGGAGGAATCACGGGCCATTTTGGTCGTGATAAAATCATTGCCCTTGTGGAGGATCGATTTTATTGGCCAACTTTTAAACAAGATGTTGCCAAAATTATTGGGCAATGTAAAACCTATCAACTTGCGAAATAGAGCAAGTAGAAGACGGGGTTGTATACTCCGTTGCCGGTGCTGCATGCACCATGGCAGGATGTTAGTATGGATTTCGTGATGGGCCTTCCGATCACTCTTAGCACTCACGACTCCATACTAGTTGTTGTAGACCGCTTCTATAAGATGGCCCACTTCATCCCCTGTTCAAAAACTTCCAATGCATCTCATTTAGCACGTCTATTCTTTAATGAGGTTGTTCGACTCCATGGGCTTTCTTCTACCATTGTGTCTGACCGAGATGCAAAATTCACGAGCTATTTCTGGAAGACACTTTGGATGATTATGGGCACTAAACTCTGTTTTTCTTTGGCCTATCATTCTCCGACTGATGGTCAAACCGAGGTTGTCAACCAAAGCCTAGGAAATCTTCTTAGGTGTTTGGTGGGTGAGCATGTTAAGGCATGGGATGTAATGTTACCGACCACTGAATTTGCATATAATAGTTCGTTCAATAGGTCCATTGGCGTGAGTCCATTTGAAGCTGTGTTAGGTTACAAACCTAGATTGCCAATAGATCTCATTCCCATTACCTCACTACATAGGCCATCTGCATTAGCTGAGTCATTCGCACAACGTATCCATGCATTGCATGAAGAGATCAGACGAAGAATTGATATGCACAATGGTTTTTACAAAATGGCTACTAATGCACATTGTCGCCATTTTGAATTCAGCATAGGTGATTATGTTATGGTCTCTGTAAGGCCCGAACGGTCTTCACCAAGGACCGCCAAAAAATTACAGGTTTGCAGTGCTGGACCCTTCAAGGTTGTAAAGAGATTGGATCCCAATGCATATGTGTTAGACCAGCCACCTTACTGGGGAATCAGCCCAATCTTCAATGTGGAAGACCTTGTCCTTTTCCGTGATCCCACAACTCCACCCGAGTCTCCATAGACTTCCGCGCCTATCATCCAACCAACCCATGACCCAACTTTACCTAGGGATATTGTACCATATGAGTCAGCCCATTTTGAGCAAAGCCTTCCTACTCCTCCTACACCTACCTTGAGCCAAAAGAAAGAGTTTGTGGAGGACATCCCCGATGATGCCTTGGTCTCCACCAAACACGGGGGATACCAGAAATACTTTGTCAAGTGGAAGGACAAGCGAGATACAAATTGCACGTGGATCACTTGAGCCGAGCTACAGTGCTTAATTCCTGACCTCCTAGAGTGGTATGACAGTTTTATTTCGCCGGTGGTGAACTCTTTGCAGCCCCAGAGAATTGATGGGGGCATCAAATCAAGGAGCAAGAAGAAATTAAGCCACATGGTCCCGTTATGGATGGATTACCCATTTATGGGGCTAATCCATCACAGTTTAAAAGATCCACCGTTTGATCGTGGTGTGGAAGGAGACCCACTGTTGACCTCCCAAGGCATCCAAGGGGGAAGACTTCTTGTTGATTTGAAAGTGTTCTAAGTTTAAATGAGGGGCCTAGGTATTTAGTAGAGTTATTTATTAGAAAGGGTCCCATATTATTTATTTTTAATTGTGTGAAGAGGAGGACCCCACAGCTTAAATAAAACACAAGGGATTCGTGAAAGGGGGAGACTTGCTCACATCTTCCCATATGCAAGTCCCTCCCCATGTACGGCCTCCTTTTGCTTGCTGTCTTTTTTATTTGTTTCTTTTATTTTCTTTATTGTTTAGTTTATCTCATTTAAATTCTGTTAGATCTTATAATCTCAACCATCCAATGTTTAGGGTTGAGTTCTCTTCTCTTTTAATTTGTAACTCTATCCTTTGAGGCCATTATTGATGAATGAAAAGAAAATACTTCTCCCATGAAAGCTTCTTTGGATGTTTCCATGGAAGTTTTTTTTATCTTTCCTCGCCCTAGTTGGGGAGTTTGGCGTGAGGCAAAGAAGTCGTTCTTCACATAAGGTAATCTCTATCATCTTTTTTCTCTTGGTTTAGATTTTCACCTCATCCTTTTAGATTTCTGCAATCAGTCCCAAGAGAGTCATTGTTCTCCTCTTAGATCTAGCCAAATACTTGCCAAACATAAGAAAATCTTCCTAGCAGTTCTAGATCTAAAGTTTGGCCATCTAAAACCTTGCAATCAGATCTGAAATTGAGTAAGATGCACCGTAAACAGCCACTGAATCTGAATATCACCCATATTGAGCCCTCTCCATGGATCAATCTTCACAAACCCTAGATTTGGACCCCAAATTCCCTCATATTGGTTTAACGCCATATTAATTCATTCCATTCAGATCTGAATCTTGATTTAACCCTAGTTGCGCGCAATATAATATTGTTTAGGTCTGAATTCCACTTTGAAATAAATTAGATTTGAATTCCTAAATTGGTTGGGAGTTCTAGCTTTCAAAGATCCATCTCCACATCTTGGGAAAATCACTTGCAGGACTGTGATTTAAATGATGGATCAAAATGAGTAACTCTTACTGAATTTTAATTATGATCTTGTGCTGGTGCCAACATTAAATTATTAGTGCGCATATTATTTGGACATTTGATTTCTATTTGCGTTTCATTCAATATTTCTTAGGTCTTGCATCATAGATTCTCTTTTAACATTTCCTCAAAATACACACAAATAGACACTATATATAGATGAAAGAGTTGACGAAGAATCAGACAATATATGACTCAGAATTTAATAAGAAAAAAGAGTGGGATGGTGAGCGAGAGTTGGTGATGGGTAAAGGTGTGAGTTGTGTGGTGCAGTAGGGGGTAGCAGTGGAGAAGGCCCGATTTGTGTCATTACATCACAAAGTGCTGTTTGGTGGCATTTGTTGTTGCCTTTGTACCATTATATAAACCATATGATGAATAGAGCATTCGGAGTCTCAGACTCAAAGATCTAGGCAATGGGACCTGGGACCAATCTTTTATATATTATGCTATTTTTTTTTATAAATATAAGATAATGCAATGAGCATTTCAAATAAAGGGTTCATCAGTCATCACACACCCACAACAATAGCTCTGGGTGTTGACATCCAAGTTCTTTGTTCTATTTTTTGGGTCAAGTTCTCTTTCATTACTTCTTCAATTTATATTGGAAATGTTTCTGGAATCATGCCATCCGTGGCACTTCCCTATACTGATTTAGTTACTTTATGATAATTGATTTGGTGTAGGAAGGAAGGGAAAGTAATTCATTGCCCCTTTTTTTTTCTGCCAAATGTACAATGGAACAAAACTTGTTAAGATTGATTTGATTGCACCCAAAGTTGCTAAAGAAGAAACTTTTTGAAATGATTTCAAGGTCATTGTTTCTTTTTTTTTTTTTAGCTTGAAAACCATTAATTGTGAATGAGAATGAGAGGCCAGTCTTGGCTTGGAATGAAAGTAATTAGAAGCAACATGTTTGATTGTAAGAAGATACATTTTCTTTATTGAGTGGAGATGTAAAACTCAAAACACCATTAAGAAAAAGAGTAAAAATCAGTCTATTCATTTTGCTGAAAGACTATTATCCTTTTCTTTCAAATGTTTGTTCTCTTTACAGAGGCTGCCTACCTGAATGCAGTGTGGACGGTGCAGTAAAAATGTTTGCTAAGGACGGTGCTGTAGATTGTAGGGGGTATGGATATGTTATCTACTTTCTTCCATTGCCCGTGATGTTTATGTGCCTAGGGATTCTAACCCACTTTCCAAAAAAATGTGTGGGGTTCTCTTGCTCAATGCCATGTATCATTGGGACAAAATATAGGGTGTATTTAATCTCATTCAAATTTATTTGCTATTATCTTACATTTCCTTGTGGCATGGAAAATGTTAAAGCATGTCTTCAGTAATGTGCACAAGGGAGGGTCTTCATTTCCTTCACCTTTTATGTATTTACAAATGGCATCCACGACGGACAGGTAACAAGCTCCATGTAGAAGCCTTTTTGTTTGTTTGAGGAAACTGGCATGAGTGTTATTTATTAGGACTGGAGGGATAAGATTACATTGGGTTTTGGTGAAAAAGGCCCGTTAGTGATATGGCCTTCCTTAGAAAAGTGATGATACAAAATGTCTAGGTGGAATGCCGTTTGGTAAAAAGGATGAGTGTCTAGGACTCTGGTTGTTTCATATAAAATTTCTCCTCTAAATCTTCCATTTGATGAATTATCAAATTATTCTAGCAGCCGCACCAATTGTTGGAAATGGAAGCTATAGAATTTCGGGCTGTTGCAAATAAATAAATTAAAGCAAGAAATGTTACTTGAGTTGTGATTCCTTAAGCCGTTGTGTTGAAATCTGCCTGAAACTTGGACTCGGAATTAACAGTGTGGACCAATTGATGAATGCAAAAATCCTTCTTACATGAACCTATTGGAATCCAAAACAAATTCGAAACCCTTTTAGCCATTTTCAGGGGCAATTTTTTTATATATAAAAACCATTTTTAGCGGCAGGAAAAAGCTGTTAGTAAAAATGCTAAAAAAGTACTCTCCATCTAAAAAAAAATTTTTTTAGTGGCATATTTATATATTAATAGCAGCAGTTTTTTAACCGCTGCTATTCCTTGTTTTCGGCGGCGTACATTTTTCTGCCACAAGGAGGCCAAGAGAAATAGTGACATAGAGGTTTAGCAATTTGTCTGCTGCAATAAGGTTTTAGCGGCAGTTTTAACCTTTTAGCGGCAGAAAAAATTTGCTGCAATATGCTTCGTTTTTTGGTAGGGAGGTCTTGCTTTCTTTTACGGTGGGCCTGGTGGTCATAATTGTGCCTGAAATGCAATCTATTAGAAGCCAATTTTTGCAACAAATAAATAATATATCCTCTGACATTAAAGAGGAATGAGATAACTTGTGCAAAAAGCAAAATGTTAAAACTTCAATCAACAATGGATGACGTACCTTGCCATTTCAATTGTTTGTCAATCCTCAAGAAGAAGAAATGTGAGGCATAGACACATGCTACAAGAAATGTAACACTCCAACCCGAGCTAATTAATATTAATGACTAATTAAGCATAATTAGTAAATGATTAATCTAATATTAGTTTAAATAATTATGTTTGGTATTATTTAAGTTAAGATTAAGGTTCTTTTGTTTTGTTTGAGTTCTTTGGGCAGAGTTTGGATCGCAATAGGTAGTTTGGGTTGGATTTGATCTTGATTAGGTAGATGAAGCCCTTTTTCGTAATTTTAGATTTTTTATTTTTATTTCAAACAGCATCATATTGACACCATCGCGTCTGCATTGTTGACCCCATCAACTTTCATGTTTTGACTTGAATTCATTTGACCTCAATTGAGTCATGTGGACCCCAAAATGACTTAAACTAAAAATAAGCATTAGAAAAAGGACCTTTTTGCAAATCCCAGAAAATCTAAACATATAAAAAACCCACCTCAATTAATCCATCATTTCTTCACCCAAATTCTACTGGAACTCTATCTTTCTTCCTTATCACCTTTCTCATCAAATGGAATTGAGTAAGGAAGGCTTGCATGTCAAATTGGAGTGGAAATCTCAATTCTCTATCTTCTCCTCTGTCTAACTATAGGCTTGGATTCATCTTTTTCCTCTTTCTATCTTCTCAAACTTCATACAAGTTGAGAACTTCACACACCATGCATAGATTCATCGTTTTAAAAGAGTTATTGAGACTCTTGATATATAGATTCATGGTTTTAAAAAAGTTATTGAGACTCTTGATCATTACATGCACCCATTTTCATGTTTCAGTGGCATGTTTCCATATTAGGGTTAGCAAATTGGAGACTTTGCTTGTTTTAAGCCAAAGTCTAAGGATTGATTGAACAAGCTTTGAATAGAAGCAAGTATAAGTAGATTTTCAGCTTAATGCATGTTTATTGTTCATTGTTATTGAAAATGGATTGGATGTAGATTATGATGTTTAGGTTGAAGGAGTTTAATGGGATGATTGGAAGTATAGAGGAGAAGTGGTTTGATGATTTTGACGCTTGGGAGGTTAAGAAAAGAAGAAAATCGGTTTAGAACTGATTTAGCTCGGACCAAAATTATTCAAGAACCAATTGATCAGACACGAGCTTGATCGATCAAATTATGCCATTGGATGCCCGATCAATCAAGTACCCTATGTGAAATCCTTTTTTTTATTCATTTACATTGGAATTGGGGGTCAATTGTGGTGTTATCCCGAATGGCCCTAAAACTCTTTAATATTAACCTAGAGGTTAATTTTGATGCAAACTAAAAACTTTAGCACTGTAGGGCATTTGTATACCTATTAATGCCTTTTTGAAACCTTTGAACCCTAATAAATGGGCCAACGATAATTCAATGTGCATGAATAGTCTTGGCTGTGTTTATTCATATATTATTACTCGTAGTCAAGCAATTAACTATGGATGATGGTTTAGGGGATTTTGATACACATTTTATATACTATAACACTAAACAAAGATAGCTATCTCAAATAACCTAAAACTATATTGAAATGGACGATTAGAGGCTACGGGTGATTAGTTTAGGGTTAGCTAATAAATTCCTTGAATCCCGAAATTATATTGCATTGCATATTGTTAAATACGAATAACAATCTCTTAAATTGTATTGAATCCTTGTTAACAACAATACTGAATTGATCACTTTTGTTATTGTTTCATTGATATTGAATTCATATTTAAAATTGAATAAGGATGATTGAACTAAACTGGAAACTAAACTAGAATGGATTATAATTGAATTCGATTGAGATATTCTTACTTGATTTATATTGATTGATTAGAATTAGTTGGGCTGTCACGCCCCACCCTTCACACATGCATGATATTGTCCGCTTTGGCCCATGGGCCTCATGGTTTTGTTTCTGGTGGGCCTCAATCACCAAAAGGCCTCATGCAAGGTAAGGGTGCAAGCTCTATATATAAACTCATTCACTTTCCTCTCTATAGTCGATGTGGGACTCCAGGATGTCAGAATCCACCCCCCTTAGGGCTGCACGTCCCTGTGCAGTAGCCTGCCAGTTCCTGTAGCCTACTAGCCCTCTTGGCCCGCCCACATATGAACCCGTCCACTTGCACTAGGCCACGGCAGGGACCCACGCTCGATCTAATCGAGAGTTGGCTCTGATACCATTTGTCACGCCCCACCCTTCACACATACATGATATTGTCCGCTTTGGCCCATGTGCCTCGCAGTTTTGTTTATGGTGGGCCTCAATCCACCAAAAGGCCTCATGCAAGGTAACGGTGCAAGCTCTATATATAAACCCATTCACTTTCCTCTCTATAGTCGATGTGGGACTCTAGAATGTCACACGGGCTCTACTTAGCTTCACCTTTATAAGATTCGACGAGGTCGAATTTGGCGTAGAATGAATGATTGCCACTGTAGTAGATATCTCGGACACCGAACCATAGCAACTAGGCACCCAGATGTAACTGGGTGTACCTACTGACAGGATACTTGTCGGGAGAATATAACAATATGTAGTAGCCAAATTGATTGTGTTTTCATTATTGATTTGTATAGCATGATTTATTTTATGCACAATATTACCTAGTAGGCTTTAATTGAACTCCTATAATTAACCTATTTATCATTCTACTAGACACAAATAGTATTATCTTAATTATGTTTATATTTTGCTGAATAATCTTATTTGTGGCCTATCTATTATGTGTTTCCTTTAAGCCTTGACGAGTGGATAGTAGTGGTGCCTTCTGATCGATCCATAGCTCGGCGACTGACACGTTTATATCTTAGGGAGTTGTATATTGGGTTTTTGGGTTTACATCATTTTGTATTAGATATATATATATATATGTCTGTTAGATCATGTATAACTTTTATTGCTATCCATAGTGTTCATATATCTTTTGTATAGACCATATAGATGGTCATCCTTGGCATAGATGCATACATGTCCATTTCATGATTGGGAAGTATAGGTTATAATAGAATTGTGATAGATATCTTTTGTCCATTTTGATGCGAGTAACGGACTGTTTCTTGTGTGGATTGATACTATTGAAATGTTTATTGAAAAGTTGAAATTTATAGGCAATATTAGTAGATTTCAGTGTGTTGAATACCCGGGCACATGTTTGTTAGAGTACCTTACACGCGTTTGAATGTGAATATCTCTAGTATAATTTTTTCTGAACTTGGGTATAGGTAGGGATTTCATGGGAGTACGCATTTCACGCTTTGGAGATTACCCTAATCTATGGATTCTTGGGCCTGGGTTGTCACAAGAAATAATATATCTAGTGGCTTATAAATTATTACAAACTATTACTAGATTTTTATTTAATCTTGACAAATGCGTTGGACATTAATGGTGACAAAATAACAGTCTATAAAAAGTTTTTACATTAAAAATCAATGAGCATTCTAAATTGTGAGTAACCTCACCTTAACAAATTAATTACTTTCAAAAGCATTACAAAATATACATTTGTCTTTTTTTTAACCCAACAAACTCATACTTGAAAATTAAATAATGATATTGTTAGGACTAAATACATCTAAATACGTTATGTTGGAGGTGCATGGTGACAAACTCACACTCAAAAAGAAATGCTGACCATCAATTTGTGAGCATTCTAAATCGCAAGTTTGTTGAAGGCATCACACAAATAAAGAAAACACTAGATTTTGATACTCAATATATAAATTTTAGGTTCTTATGTATGTCTATGTAAGATAGGTTAAAAATAATAGAGTAACCAAACTTAAGCCCCAGTCCTGCCAAGAAGAGTAATCAAAATGAAAAAATAATAGAATAACCACAATTTAGCCCCAGTACCCCAACTTAAGCCCCAATTGTGTCCAGGAGAGTAATCAAACTTAACAAGCGCCCTAAATCATTCAATGCCCTAAGAATATAAATAAAGTCTCCAAAAAAAATAATAATAATCCAAAGCTTTAATGTCTTAAGTAATCAAATTAATGGACCAATTGCCCTTCAACACGAGCACCACTTTTGCACATCCAAAAAGACATGATGCCTCACAAAACCATTCTTCTTTGGCTTTTCCATCATATTTAAGACTGCCCTCACTTTGGCCTCCTTTGAAGAGTGAGTCATTATTTCGATGAATCATTTTTTTGGACAGAAGAAGATTCTGTAAATACTTACTCGAACTCTCACTTACTATATTCCACTGTGGAAGAATTGCCTATCATTTTTTATGAGGAATTAGACATGTTTGAGGAATTTGTCATGATATATCCGATCCATGCATAATATCAATAAAAACGGACACAAATTTTTTACTGTCATTTAGGAACTATGGAAAGGGAATATTTAATATCAAATAAATATTATTTCTTAAGGACAACATTTGAATAAATAGAGAACCTTTTCTTCTCTATGAATCAATAGGCAATTTTGGGCCCTCTTGTAGCACTTGTATCCACAATGCCACCATATAACATTATCATGAAACCAAATTAAGCATAACCATGATCAGACTTTGTAAGCTGCACCTGAGAATGTTATACTATCTTCTTTGTTAGGAATCAATGTAGGGACTTTAGGGACCTTAGAATCATCTAGTCCAATTGCGAGTCCTACTTTTGATTTATAGTCACACATTCTTGTTTCTCTTACCCCAACCTCACAAAGAGATATCTCACACACAAATGAGAAGAACGTACTGGGTTTGGAGTGCATTAAGCACAAGTTTCTCCACCTTTCAAAGCATAAGTTTCATCCTCCTTTACACTTATTTAATAACGTTTTTACTACATTGGTTATTTACTACTTCTTTTATGTGATTTATTAGTGTTTTCTTCATAACTTAAGGTGTTAAGGTTTCTAGTGGGTTTCATGGTGGTTACCACATGTATGCGCGCCTGCTATACGTGCTTGCGGTTCAATGCAGGTCAGGTTGGGTTCACCCGTGTGCACTAGGCCTTCTTGTAGGGCCTCTTGAGTTGCGCCTTGTATCGCATGTGTATTTTTGGATTGGAGGTGGATCTAGATCCAGATATACTTGCCGGTAGCCCGTACTTATCTGGCCCCACGTCTTTTGCAAGACGTTAACAGTTAGTGTAACTTTTCCGCATTAATATGCATTAACGTTACAGTGACCATTGCGCAGAGAGTTATTCCGTGCATTCACTGCTCAAGGACTAACTCCTCTCGGTTGCTTACCCGACATCTGAGCACACTAAGGAAGTTCTGCAGATCTCCTTCTTTTTTTTTTTCTCTGATTTGTTTCTCTACTTATTTTGGATTGTTGCTGCTGTGAGCTTGTAAAAGTGGTCCTTTTTGGATTCGAGTAAGCTTGAGATAATCGAGTGCACAATTGCTGGAGTTTTCAATTAGAGCAACCGTCTAATCCTGGAGTAGACGTCTATGAGTCCAGCTACATTTGTGTGGGGGTGAAATCTGCCACGTTTGCAAAGATGTAATTCGGCCATCAATTATTTTGGTGACTCCTAATGTTTTCCTCGGTTATTTGTTTTTGCAGCTAATGTCAATAATCTTCATATATCGGAATCCAACAGAACTCACATGGGTTGAAAGGGTTGAGTCTTTATAAAGGGGAATGTAAAAATATTTATTTAATTTGACCTTCATTGAAAGGATCACATGGGCAAGCTATGCAATCACTTCTAATGTAGAGAAAGTTCATATGCTCTAAACTAATAAAATGAATTCTTCTTCTAATCTAGAAAAGTTCACGGTCTCTAAACTAATAAAATAAATTTTATACGCATAAAAAGGGAACAAATACTAATCATAGTAGTATCGATAGAGTTCAAAATTTTAAAAATCTAACAACAAAGTAAGAAGTAATAAAAAGTTAAGGTAAAATGAATTAAAAGTTTGTATAATGTCCACAAAAAATACACGAAATGGAGTGAATTAGTAAGTAGAAAAATGTAAATATAATTAAAAAAAAAGTAGAATGGATAAATGGATGTTTTATTTCTTTTCATCTTTCATCTAAAGGTAACCTCAACCAAGTATCTTTGACTAATTAAAATCACATTATACTAGAACATCCTACTCTAATAATTTTTTTTTTACTTTTGTATTTGTTGCCCTGGAGACCACTTCAAAGTTCAAAGCCTCCTTTATATTAGTTACAATTTTTTTTTCCATTAGAGGAGTCAGTAGAGTGCTCATTATTCATTTAAAGTTTAAAGATGCTGTACACCCAAACAAAGCAAAGATCAACATTATAGTTTCGATTCCATCCTATATTTTCTTTCTGAATCATGCGTCCCTCACCCACTACTGCTATACTTAACATTCCTTATCAATAAATTTGACTGATGGGTGCCCCTGTTGTGGTAAATGGTAGAACGGTTTATGTGATGGGAATCTAATTCCAAGCCGATTGAAATAGTGGAAGCTTCTCAAGAAACCAGGGCCAACCAATGTCACCCATAATATCAGCACTAACAAAAACAAGATAGAAAATCATGTAAATACCAATATATTTGCAATAAAGGGCAATATTCCATCCTGGAGAAATCTTTCCATATCTCGTTGGCCAGTCCTTTCTCGGTTACAATACAATGCAGAAGATCCTGCAGAGGCCAGAGAATGTATCAATCATTGAATTGAGTACCAATACAACTATGATAAGGGCCCAATCAATGAAATCCAGACCATCCAAAACCAGTTGTACATCAGATTCTCTGGGTGAATCAAGATCTCAACCCAATTGGAGTTGTTTCCACCGTTGATTGGTTTTATATGGATGGGTATAGTTTAGCGAACTTGATCAATCGTATTAGGGTGAGATTTTCTTGTGGATTGATTATGGTGGATAAGTGTTTTTGAATGGTTTGAATTTCATATTATGAGCCACATTGGGGGAGTTAAAGTGATATGTTTGGAGAATTCTGATGGGCCCCACAGATGCTGCAAAGAAAGCACGTTACGGAATACGGATAGTGAGGCCTTGCGTGTCACGTCGGCGCGCTTTTTGGCGCATACCATCTCTATCTTGCGGCAAAAGATTCGGTATGGTCGTCCCCACAGAACATTCTGTACGTTATACTTACAATTGACTACTGACACGATGCTTTCTTTGTTTTTTTGCAGCCTGTGATGGATGCAACAGTTTCTCATTGTGTTTGAGAAAAATGGCCACGTGGCATGTCTAATAGGCCCATTAATTTCTAAATATAATAGATGACCCGGTTGACTAAAAACTTAAGATAATTTAGAATTAAGAATGTAAGTTCGACGACAGTTTAGATCATAGAATCATGATTGTCCCAAGGTCACGATTGAGGCCCAATGACATTTGAAGGTCCTTTGCTGTGGTGGATCATGTGATTCGTTGGTCAACTTATCCGTGTAAAATCCTTTCTGTTATTCCTGTTTGTTTTCATGGTCGGTTTTCCTCTTCCGGTTTTCCAGGTTGTCGAGTGTGTTATGGGTAGCTTTCAAGGAATCCTACCATACTTGAACTGTGGTGCTGATAGTGGTGGCGCTTCCTCCTCCATCAATACAAAAGATAAAAATCCTCTGGGTTATTTGGGTTGTGGTTGCTTTCCACGTTTCTTTCCCACCCTTTTTAAACATTGACACTAATCTTTTTTCTTATGTTGAAAACGACAAAAAACTACCTCCATTTCTTATAATTGACACCGACCAATCAATGCAGCAGCTTGCACCTGGGTCCAGCCCAGCTCTGCGCAACCTTGAACTTACGGCGCCTTATTGTACTGTCTAATGGGCATGCCTGTCCCATAAGAAGGCCTAACTTTTAGGATGCAATGTTTAAAAAAAAAAATTTTTATCATGTTGGAGCTGAATTTGTGATCCAATATTTATTGGCTTAGCCTTCATTAAGTAGAGTAAGACTAACACTAACACTGACATATTTGAGTTCACATTACCTTGCATATATAAGTCGTAAGGGTATCGTCACATGTGTGAGTGTCAATTACCTTGCATGTGTGAGTTAATATTTTTATCAGGTCCCACCCTCTCACCTTAGTAATTCCATCTGCTTATTCATCATCCACATATCAGAACTCCCAACATATTACCGCCACTGACAATCGGGAAAATATATATAATCTGCATGCCAAATTTTATTACAAAAAATGATTATGTAGGCAAATGTACATGTTCTCATTACGCTTGGGCTACCCTTGGCAATAACCCTTTTTAAAGGAGAAATACGTTTTAAGTATAAATGCAATATAAATCAATCACAAAAACCAACATATCTTCTACTATACTAAACATAAATTTGACTAAAACTAGTATACCATGCAATTATGGGTTTGAGCAATTTCAGTTCATGTGGTGTAGTGACAGATTTTCAATTAAGCCACCACAGATTATTTAAAATTTTTGAATGTAACTATTTCATGACCCTAAATTAGAAGTTGACATCATTAATACATCACTTCATCTACTAGTACAAATGGGCCTCATAGTCTTTATGGCATTTCCTAGCATCAAAAGTGAAGATGTTGTAATGGATTAACAAAAGGAGCTGTGATCTTGAAAGGCTTATAGTAGAAGGGCCACACCTTTTAAAAATCCAATTTGCTCAAATTAAGTGCCCTTCTATTGTATGTTCATGAACGAACTCCAATTGAATAGAATTGGGTTTGGGCCTACCATCTGATAAGGGCATTTTTAGCTTTAAAGGATTGGATTTTAAGACGTGGGCCTATTTGCGTGGGCTTAAAACTTCATCTAAAACTCAGATGACTACTGCTCATCGTACTGTCCAAACACCATCAAATAATCCAGCAGTGGTTGTTAAGATCTTATCAAAAGAGAACATATGTTGGACCACATAACAATATATTATAGCACATTTACAGCAAACTGGACAAAGATGTCCTCCACTATCATGATTCTACCGATTGTGATCTCATACAAGGCTCTGCTAACAGATAATCTAAAAGCTAAACAGAAACATTTAGAAAAAAACTGAAATGTAAAAAAAAAAAAAAAAAAAAAAATCCTTGGGGCGATGCATTAGGAACTCACATGGGCAAGTGGCAAACAACTCGCACATGTAGGGTAATAGAAATTCACGCTGCACTCATGAGAACAACGGCTTTTTAGTAGTAAGGTGAGACTGATAAGAGGCCATTCTAAAAAAAATTAATTATTACTAATCATTAATCATTATGTTACCCCCTTTAAAATTGTTAGATTGTCTCTTTTTATACTCCCATTGTATAGACCTCATTTTATGATCTTACGGAAGGAGAAAAAATTGGTGATTGGAAACCTCATGAATTTTGAAGCTTTAAAATAGTGTTCATCGTCAGATCTGATGAAGAGTTTCAAGCTGCCTGCAGGTCCATGCCACTCTAGGTTGGTCCGATCTCAACCAAACAGTTTCTTTCTTTTTTTAAACTTTGCACATGGCCCATACTATTTTTACCTAACCTCTGCCGTTTCCTTTCCACGTCCCTTTTCTTTTTTAATTCAAGTCAGTTTTGCATTTCACATTTTGCAACATTGGACCACAATGTTCAACAAGAAAACATGAAATGAGGTGGGGGAGACGGACATACATATTTGAGATGATTGTAAATGGGTTTAGTGCAAGTGGGGCCCATGATGGCTCCACCGGCACTATCAACTGTGTTTGTAAGAGGGCCGTGGATTAGGGGTCTCTAAGAAATCGGTCTCGTCAATCCAATCAAGCATATGGATGGTCGAAGAAAAAAAATTCTATCATGTGAGTGCATGGCCTTTGATTAAATGATTAGGAATGTAGGAGGAATGTGATGATTTGAGGACATAGCCTAAAGTCAACCAATGCATTTTATAAGATTAGTTTTATTAAATTTTTTTAGCATTCCTATCAAAATCTTAAGGTGTTAGTACAGGCTTGGTCATATTAAATTTCTCTGGCTAATCATTTAAAACCTAAAGTGTAAGTAGAGGTGGCTGAAATACTTGGTGGAGCCTACTACTCAATAAGTTTGGGCCACGGCAAACTTATTTTTATCTAAATTTGCCAAAGCGCAAGTCTTACTAGTGGGAATTCAGAATGGGCTTCAATCAAAGACACTTTTGAAAGAATGATTAAAAGCTTGCTCTAGTGGGCTATCAACATTAATAGACTAAAAATGAGCAGGTTGTGATAACTAGAAAACTGACGCGCTTAATTTACAAAATGATCATCTGAAAAATATGATTGAATTTTTTTTTTGTCAAATAGTCAAATATCTACATTTTAATTTCAGATGGCAAGGGGTTTGTTGTTTCTCTATCAGTAGTACCATCATTTCTAGCATGTGGAGAATGCCAATGAGGGGGGATGTTTGATATTGTATGAATCGCTAGGGTTTGAGTTAGTAGATGCACTTTGGGCATGTTTGTTGACATGTTAGAAAAGCCAATTGCATGGGATACTTCTTTGAAGTTTCTGCCCTTTCATTGTCACTCTTTCCTTCAACAAGTGAGTAAATTATTTGCCAAAAAAAAAAGTCAATAAATTAAGCATTTCCCATTTTGCCATGGTGGACCATGGGTCAGTAGTCAAACTCTGAAGTGATACTTTTTAACCTAAAAACGGTCTCTATGGATTTGTGTTAAAGTAATGTGTCAAGACCACTCAACAATGGAGAATGGAAATGATATAATTGGTTATGGGCAATAATATATATTTATTATTATTATTATTATTTTGCTAACTTGGCTCAGTGGCCAATAGAGGGAAAGGTAAAGGCTGTTACTAATAGGATGTTGATAGGATTATATTAGGATTAGTTTGTTAGAGACATTAGGGATAGAACTCTAAGTATGAATTTTAAATTACTCTCTCGTGCTTCCTCCTCTATTGTATGAATGGAGAAGATTGTCTTAATAAGAGATTATCGTAAATTTTATTTAATGATATTAGTTAGTTGAAATTCTCCAAAGGCACCCTATTTGGACCAATCCTGGATGATATGGGCGCTTAAGCCTTCTCTTCTCTTTCATATTGTGATATTGACCGTCGCTTGTTGTTGATCTTTTCATTAAGTTGACTTGCCTCCACTTTTATGCTGCTGATGTCACTATATTAGCAGTGAGTTGCATGTTTTTTGTGTGCTGTTTCAGTAGGTGGTTCTTATTGGGTGCTTGGCATCTGGAGGTCACCATATGAGGTTCAGTGATGGACGCATGAAATTCTCCATGTCAGGGTCACTGTAAACAAATTTTCTTAAAGGACCACCTATTTAAAAGTAGGAACCGATCAAAATAAAGACCACCTATTCCCAAGTTCACTTCAATTGGATTTGGCCCAACTGTAAGATTAATTGTTTGATTGAGAATGTAATTAAAGCAATCTTATACATATCCAAAATGGCCAAAAAATGGTAGGACCAGCTCCTACTAGGTAGAATTCATTATTTTGAGTGGTTTAAATAAATATGCCCAATTGTGGATTTTTAATCCTTTAATCGTGATTTTTTTAAGTTAAAGCAGAGAGCATCCAGAGCTGTTTTGGCAGATTCTATTGGGACCACTATTTGTTTATGGTTTCATACTGTAACAAAATCAAGACCATTGATTTTACAACAAGTCACGTTTCATAGGGTGGGATGTATCTTTGACTACAAGAGAAAGATGATGTCATTTTCTAGTCTCTCTATGGTCCAATGACTAACATTCAACTTGCATTCATATTCTCTACTAAAAAAACTTGCATTCATATGTTACCGGCAAAACTTCAAAGTGTGGTCTATTCTGGTGGGGCCCACCAAATCATGGATATTGGCGGAGCATTTATGAACAAAAAGAAGATGCCAATGATTAAGGAGGATAGGGGTGTAGCTTGAGCCATTCCTAAACCTTACTGATTTAGGCAAGTACTTCAAATTAGAGGCAGTTTTACTTTTCTTACAAAGCTTCTCGTAACTAAAGGTATTAAATCTTTTTGTAGTTGGTAAATGACCTTTGCAAGCCCTGGAATTATAGTCCTTATATTTATATTTTTATTTTTTAAAGAAGTTCTTAGATACTAAAGTAAAAGGGCAACCTCACATCCTTCAAGACACGACCAGTAAATTTTTACCGTTGATCCAAGTTGCTCTTCTTCTTAGATGCTAAAGTATAAATAAGAAATTTTTGAATTCTGGAAAAGAACAAGAGGTTAGTGTGCTTATCACGATCAAAGGCTTCATAGCTTTTGTTGTTGTTATACATGGTGTTGACAAAGTTTTGAGAGCTTAGAGATATTGTTTATTTTGGTATGAGATCTTTTATCTTTAAATTGACAATATTTTAAAAAAATTTCTTTCAATATGGTTTAAATTAAAGAAATTGGTCTTAATGATGAGGCACCTCCTCCACAAAATTTTGCAAAATTGTGATCATGAGCTCCCCTCCGTTTCATGAACTTTTCCTTAAAGGGGCAAAACAGTCCTCTTAATTAAGATTTCAGTCCAAATCTCAATTATCTAAGATGATGTCAATATTATACTCATGAAGAAACTAAATTTAATTTTCAGCATTTTTCTCTTCTCTCTCGAGTTCATCCGGGAGGCCAGAAATCTATTTCAAGCACTTTAAGTCTCCTAAGTTGTGGGGCCCACGCGTTAGCCATTATAGAACACTCCACCCCCACTTACCATTTCCTCTTCCATCACTTCGAGCTTCTCTCGCCAGCACATTGTGGGCCCCACTCGTCAGCCATTATATAACACCATCTTCCCCCACCCCTCACCCTCATTTCTGGAACCATTTCCTCTTCTTCTTCATTCTTCTACTCTCCAGTCACTCAGAGCTTCTCTCGTGCATAGTCCCGGCTGCTGCTCCCGACATACTTTAAGTCCGATCAGCTGCTGCAAGTGCCGCGTCCAGGTCCACAACATTCTGCCTCCGCATTTCAGCTTGAGCCCCCTACAACGACAAGTGGAGCCCCTTCAAGAAGAATAGCTTGTCCTCCTCGGCCGCACCGGCTTCAGATCCACAGCCATTAGAACTACTTCAACACATATAACAGGTACAAAAAAAACATACATAAGCAGATATTGTTAATATTGTACCTTGTTTGGTTGGCAGTCGAATTTGATACGGGTTTTTTATTCCAATGTGAAATTTGACACTGCTATTTTTACTCTTTACGTGGACGAGAAGATGAGAACTGTAGAATCGCACGCCAAAAGATGGGATCTGGTTCGGATTAGATTGAAAGGCCACTATTTTTCTGAAAGAATGGAGAAGATGTGCCTAGGTAAATTGAACAGAGGACCTCGTTTGCTATTGCGGTGCTAGTCGGAGAAGCATGACAACAGAAGTCGTAGATCATTGTCGGAGAAGAGGATTTGACCTCTCTCCTTTGTGCAACAATCTCAACTGGGCAGAAGAGGGCCTGGGTTTTGCAGATTAAAGTTCCTCATCATAGCCGCCCACCCGTCGAAGTTCATAGCGGAGGAAAATATTTGGGGTTTTTTCAAATCAATCATGAGTCCATATGGCTTACCCGATCAAGAATCGAATCCCCACATCATATAAGGCACTAGTAAGCAACCATAAAAGTGAATCCTCTTAAGGATTGAACTGTTGAACTAAAATTTCTCAATTGAAATCATGATACCCAAAGGGTTTTGTCTGCATCAATTTTAAATTTGATACTAATATAAAAATCCTTTGTTGACTTTGACACTAATTTTTACAACCATAAAAAAAAAAAAAAACCAAAGTAGTCTTATGGGACCACTTTGAGAGATAAAATACTTAGAAATTTTTTTGGATTCACAAGTCACTTAAAAAGGATTTTTACTAGCAAAATCCAGAATGGAATAAAACAACTAGTGGGTCAAAAAGTTAACTAGAAAAGACCCTGAAAAAGAAATCTTTGTAAGAGGAAGAGAAGTACTCGTATGAGATGGGGTGACTTGAGAGAGACCCTTTTTATAAAGGAGTCCAAGAGGAACAGGTTATAATTACAAGAAAGATGGGCCTTCTGTGATTGGCTACAGTTGGAAAAGGATTAGAGCTATTTAAAAAAATGATTGCTTGATAATCAAGATAGTAGGATTAACTTATCAGGCTTAGGAATATCGAATTTGAATTCCAGATTGAAACTCTCCTTCATCTACAGTTTAAATTTTAAATTAAAGCCTAATTTTCACACATTATTTTGAAGTTGAAAAATTCTTCTTACCTATGATGGTCCCACTAATTCAAAACAAGAGATAATAATTGTCAAAATGAGTCTGGAAAAAAGTGAAAACAATGATAATAATAGCATGCCTAATAAAATAGGTGGGGTTCACATGTGCTACAATCTACGGTTAAGATTAGTTTAAATCAAGATTGAGAAATTTAGTTCTTACAAATATAAAGTATCATACTAACAAGCATGTCTTAGACCAATGATTGACATTTTATTTTATTTTTTTAATTTATTGTAGATGTATGCAAATTGTAAATTTCCTCATAAAAGATGGGGGATTACCATAAATTCTATGGGCCATGCCCAACCACTGCCTCTTTAGTTCCTCCCTTGAATTTAGATATATCTCAACTCACTCTGGCTAATTTTCTTTTGCAGATGGAGCATTTGAGTGATACGCTGGGATCCTCCACCGACCATTTAGAGGTGGTAGAAAGAGGAATCCCGATGGAGATTGTCCTCGCTATTATAGCTCTGATTTTTGTTGGTGTTTTGGTTCCTATTTCTATATTTTTGTATTGCAAGAGGTGTGCTGGTCCTCCTCCTCTTCCTGTTCCTTCTCCTCCTCCTTCTCTTTCTAGTTCCGAGGAGGAGGTAGAAACACCTTCTCACTTAAGGGCCCCACTCCCGGTCCAGCCCAGCTTTTGGCTTGGGCTAGGGAGGCCCTTAGAGACGATTGAAGAGGGAAATGAAAATGAAAGTGACAGTGACCTTTAGTGTTTTATAAATTGTTAAGGCTCTATAATGAAGGGACATATTATAATATTATGTAAATTGTTAAGGTTTTATAAATAGAATAAATTTGTAAATTTGTAAATTGGCGAAAAAGGAAATATGAAAATTGCCTGGGCCCACATGGGTATGTTTTTCTGCACTTGATGATGCTATCTTCCCAAATTGATTCTTATATGATTGTTAGGCCATGGACTTCCTACCGTCCAAAGGATGCTGTTAGCGTTTCGTGTGATCTTCCCTCCTAAGGAGTTCAGAGTTTCATTAGTCAAGAGGCCACCCCACACGTTCCCATGTGAAACACATGGGATCTAGATCTAGGCCATTTGCTGGGTGGGGCCATATGCAGTTCTTAAAATTAAAATGGCATATGATTGGGTTTTTTTTTTTTTTAAAGAACGAGTATCGACTTTTCCTTCACTGTGCAGATCAAACTTTATTCTTTGCCACCCAAGATAAGTGTAAGCCAAGTGCGAAAAAAGACGAATCCATCCGACAGTGTAGAAACATTGGAAGGTAAGTAGGTTTGCCATGAGAAGTGGAATGAGATTTGGCCAAGTTAGTGGAGACATTCGAAGATAAACAGTTTTGATATGAGTAGATGAGATTTGGACAAGTAAGAAGTAGAGTTTGTGGAGTGATTTGGAATCAATTATCCAAGATGAAAGTTTGAGAGCACATGCTCCAAGTGAATGGAGAGCCAACAAAGAGGGCGTTGTTTGGTGAGGCATTATGCAATGAAATCTGTTTCTACCCCGTGCTCAAGACTGAAAAAAAAAATGGTTTTCTTACCATAATAGTAGGATTTTCCATAGACTCCTTAACCTTTTTCTTATTTACAACATCAATCTTTTCATTTTTTTTATATAGGTAATTTTGGCTTTTTTCTCTCCAAAGTAATTAGATCTATTGTAAAAAGGCTAGTTTACCTATTACTATGGATTATTTATATTATTTGGCTAAATAATATTTGCATTATATTTTGGGCAGGGCCGTGACGGCCATCCTTGTTTCATCTTTGTCGGTGTTTAATTGTTTATATCGTCTTTAATGGAATTTTGTTTTTGCTTGTAATTATATTTAATAAAATCTCCTCCCCTCGTCAATGAATTCTATTCTACATGTAAATCCATTTACCTGCAACTTGTTTTGACAATCAGCAATATATTGAAAATAACCTAATCGGTATTGTCCCACAAGCACTTGATATTTTTAAAATATGGAAAAGTCAAAAATACATTATGAGAATAACTGTAATATAATTGAAAATGGAAAATGGGGAAAATCTATATGAGCACTTCTTTACAGATTTACTAATACTGATTATTCTATTAATTCAGTATTTTTAAAATTATTTTATTTTTGTTTCAACAGTCCCCACTATTTTTCCAGGAATATTTTTTTTTAAATTTCAAAAAAGTATAAGATTTTGGCTCATTTTAAAAAAAAATTATATGAATATTTGAATATTTCAAAAAGGTATAAAAGTCTTTTACAAGTTTTCTCTATCTAAAGTTTTAAAAGGTAACAAAAATGTCCTTAGATCATTTTACAAAGTCTTCTTTCAATAAATTATTTAAGAAAATTTATGAAATCCAACCCGAATGAGCTACTGGTTTCTATTTCAGTAAATCAAATGGTTGGTTTTGGAGATAAAAAAAGGTTAACAATAAATCATTTTAAGAAAAAATGATATGAAGTCCAGCCCAAATGACCTGTGGGGCCCATTTCATCAAATCAAAATGGTTGGTTTGGGAGAGGAAGATGGTTAACAATAGATCATTTTAAGAAAATGGATTAGAAAGATTAACGAAAGATAAAACTTAACATAAGAGAGGGTATTTTTGTTATTTTCTAAAACAAATTATGGAGAGGATTTGATTGAAAGAATTTTGGAAAACTTTTATATTTTTTCAATATACCTTTTTGAAAATTTCCTTTTTTGTGTGGAAACAGAGGTTCACAGTATGCAAATTAGTTATTAAAAAGGAGTGGAGTATGTTGGCGGCAGCCATAAGCCAACATAAACTTGACATGTTGAACCCAACCCACTGTCCTCATATGTAGGGATGGCGATGGAGTGGGTCGGGTTCACATTTAGGTAGACCCAAACCGTTTGGCATTTTTGCAATTCCATACTAGACTTGACTCATGGTGGGTAGAATAGTGTCATTCCAAACCCGCCCATGACAAATACGGGTTGGGTATAGTTTGATTGTGGTTTATTTTATATTTTTAAAAATTATTAATATTTTGATTGTGATTTATTTTATATTTTTGAAAATAACAAAAAATAAATGTGTCTACTGGGATTTAAACCCATAAGAGTGGTTCTCTCTTCCCACATGTGTGTGCTCTTTTTAGAGTCCCACATTATTATATATATACTAGCACGGATCCTTCAACCTAGCTTTTGATTCTTCTATCTTTTTTTTTAATTTTTCTGTGGACCCTTCAACCTGATAGTAGTGTTAAATATTAGTATTGATTTTTACGTTTTATACCCTTGAAGTACACCTTCAAATCTCATTTTAACATAGCTCCCTTTTTCTTTTTTTTTTCTTTTTTTGGTTAGTGTTTATTCTTTACGTTTGGATTCTTTTGTTTTCCTTAATTTTTTATTTTTAGGAATTTTTTCTTTTTATGTTCATTTTCTAGGATTGGCCCATATAGTTTACATCATTTTTAATTTTTGTGCTCTTTAGTCCTCTCTATCTCTATGTCTTTTTGGTTTTTCTGGGTAGGGAACCCTGAAGTTTACTATAATTTAGGTTTTTCTTATTATTCTAAACCAACTTCCTTTTAGCGCCAACTTCTACTGTTGAAAGTGTATCCACCTTGGGGTTTTTTTTTTTAACTTTGGACCTTTTTTTATATTCATTTCCAAAGATAAGCCTATATATTTTACATCAATTTTCATTGTAGGGCTTTTTCATATATATTTTCATTTTTATTTTTATTTTTTTGAAAATGAATTGGCAAGTATTATGTAAATAAAAAGGATAACAATAATATTGATTGGGTCCTATGGATGTCGGGTTAGTTACTACCTTCCTTTTTCTTTTTCTTTACACATTCCTAAGGAAAATGGTTAAAAGAGATTCTAATTAAATTAATTTATAACCCAAGGGCTTTACAAAAATTTACAAAAAACTTTATAAGAATCGACCTTAACAAAACAAAGCACCCATTCTCTCCCCTTCGCTGGGTCTTTTTGTGGGACCTGGATGATGGGTCCCAATGGACCAAGTAGCCCAATAAGAACTCCACCTTAGAGTCACCCATCAGTGGGGAGCAAGATGCTTGGCCCTGACCATTGATCAGGTGGGCCATGTTGGTCCACAACCCTTGACGACCCTAATCCTCTGATGCTGATTGTATTTGGTTAAAAATCCCGTCCTGTTGAGATTCGTTTACTGCCCTTTGATTCAAAGCCCCTAGATTCATCACCCAATATTCAATTCAACTTCAAAAAATCAAATTATCTAAAATTATCAACCTATGAGTAATTTTATCCCATCAAATGGAGAGTTGGTCAGCACCTATTCTCTCCTCTTTATCAGGTCCTTTTGTGGGACCTGGATGATGTTTTCCAATGGACCAAACCCAAGAAGAACTCCACCCTATTGTCGCCCATCAGTAGGCATCCAGATGACTGGCCTTAATTATTGATCAGGTGGGCCATGTTGGTCCACAACCTTTGACAACCCTAATCCTCTTATGCCTACTGGATTTTGTAAAAACCTATTACCGTTGAGATTCATTCACTACCTCTTGATTCATAACCGCTAGATACATCAACTAATATTCAATTCAATTTCATAAAGTTAAATCATCTCAAATTATCAACCTATAAGTAATTTTATCCCATCAAATGGAGAATTTGTCCGATGACAAGGTTGTTCTCATCAAGTAAGTTTTATGGTTATCACCTTTGTCCCCTCTTGGTTAGTTCCCTCATAAGGCATGTTTACTTGAGTTGTCCATCGGTCCCAATTCAGATCATTGAAACTTATCACGCGTCAAGTGGGGTAGGTGAGGTTCACAATCCAAAACCAAGAATCTCCATGGGATGACCTGTTCCTCTCTCTCACTCTCTCTCTTTTATGAATCTCTCAATTCCTGATTGGTTTGTACCCCAATATCTAAAGAATTGAATAGGACAGATTCCCAAATACTCTTATAAACATTGCCACATAATTAGTGAAATTTCTAAATAATAATAAGAGGATTTTTCCCACCAAAGAGTGAGTTTCTTCATAATCATTAGCCACTGTAGCATGGTTTAACACATACAATGTCTAAATCCTACATATGTAAAATGGGAATTTCCACTCACTTCTTTTCTTCTTCTCCCTTCTCTGTCTCTCTCCCAGTGCTCCCCTCTCAGTTGAACCTTGTTAGTTTCCTTTCTTTTCCTTTTTTTTCCTTTTTTTTTGTTCTCCTCCCTATTTGGAGTGGGAGATATGGAGAGGAGTTATTTGGAGTGGAAATTTATTTGGAGTCAATTATATGGAGGTGGTTACTTTAAATAGAGAGAGTAGAGAGGACAACGGGTGTGGATGGAAAGATTGCCACCTCTTTTTTCATTTTTTTTTAAAAATCCAAGCAATTAGCCTTGGGGTTTTGGGGGGTTGTGGCAAATTGAAGAAGAACTATACTCCAATAGAGTATTAGAAATATATGTATATATCATTTTAAAAAGACTAATAATCACATTATTACAGAGAGAATAAAATATGATGGGGTTATGATGGCTTTTTGTTTTTAGTTGTTTGTTAAGGATTTTTTTAAACTTTTTGTATAAAAAGTAGATTGTTTTTGTAATTTAACGGTTGCTTTTTGACTTTTTTTTTAAAAAGAAGGGGGAAATTTTGAATTTTTGTTATTTTGATGTAACCCACACATCTTTTTATGAATTCTTACTTTACTCCACTTTACTCTACCCTACAAACAAATAGGCCCTTGTGATTTTTTTTTCGGGACAACATTGTTTATTATGAAATTTTGTTTTCCAACCAGATTGATTGATAGGAAAATGCAAACATTTTCTTGAATGTCCCATTGTGAGAAAACCCACATTTTCTTTTATAAATAGGTTTAAATCATAGTTTTCAAAACATGGTTTCCAACAATGTACTGACAAATGCTGAAATATTTGCATATCAAAAAAGATATTAGTTGTTTTGACCCTTTTTACTCTTAAAATTCCATTTACAAATGTATTTAAAAATTTTTTTAAAAAATTATGAATCCTCTTTTTAATTGATTTTAAGTACTTCTAGAGATACATAAGATTACTAAATATAATATAAAGGTGCTGAAAATAGAGATTCAGTACATAGTTGTCAATTCTGTTTCATTTCGGTTGTTCGGTCCCAATTTCTAACCAATTCCGCTCCATTTTGGACAAGGTTTCATATTTCCATTTATATGTGGTAAAAACTCGAAAATGGTCAATTGTAGAGTGTAGTTTAATTTAAGTGATGAAAGTATACATTTTTAGTATTATTCTAGCATTCATCTATTTATTCAAACTTAGTTTAACGACCTGAAATTTGGATTTTTGAAGAAGTTCGCATTTTGGGTCATTATTTTTTTTCCCAAGCATTTGTGAGATTAGATCATATAGAACCGCGGCAGAAATCTTTATCAATCATTAAATAGCGGAGATTTATAATATAGCACAAGTTTAATAATGCTAATTCATTAATCAACATAATTTATCTAATAATCTCAAACTAATTAATGCTTGTAAAGCATTCTTCTATGCCTCTAAACTGCGTCGTTCGCACTTTTTCTTCATACTTCTGCTATTCCCAATTAACTATAATAATATCTTGACTTTGGTGTCTATTTCTTCACCTACAAGCGCCAAAGGGGGTCAAGTTATGAAATAACCTCAGGAAGTATACCTACCCAATTTTCATATTCCATACCATATTTTGATAAAAATAAAAAACAGATAAATCACTGAAGTTTCAAAATAGATTGACAAGATATAATAATTCAAAATACAGGTTCATGCATAAAATCAAGTGAAGATTTTACAAATATCATAGAGTTTAAAACAAATTGGTGTCCCACATTAGCTAGGTTGCACAGGTATTATAGTGGTTCCCATTTAATGTGACAAGAACAAAGAAAAAAGTTTGGTATCCAGAGATTCGAAATTATGGCCATTGGCCACCAGAACAAAGTAACAGAGTTTGGTACCGAAGTGACTGATTGTCACTAACAAAGAGTTAACTAAAAGCACTTAATTTATGGTGAAATAGGGGCATCATTATACATGATAAGTATTTTGGGTCTACATAGAGTGCCAAATGAGCTGTCTACAGTTCTTTATATTTGTCGATGGCTTTCAGTGATAGTTCTTGAGAAATAATAATTAATTTAATGACCCCAAAACAATTTATGATAATAATTAATCGGGAGCATTCTTGATTAAAAAATCTCTTTCAATTAACTCCAATCGACGAAACAATTACAAGATAAACTATTTTCAATGTAACTATAGACTAAAGATTTAAATAATAGTTTATCCAAGATGATAGTTGCATTTTTGTCAATAAAAACTAAAATTTTATTTTTGTTTTGTATTTCTTGATGGCTTTCAATGATGGTTCTTGTGAAATAATAAATCAATTTAATGACACCAAAAATTTTTTATATATTACACTAATTTCTCAATAATTAAGTAAGTTTAAACTTTTCCTTATGATAATAATTAATTGGGAGCATTCTAGATTACCAAATATCTTTTAATTAACTCCAACCGATGTGATAATTACAGGATAAACTTTTTTCAACGTAATTATTGACCGAAGAATGAAAGAATAGTTTATCCAAGACAATAGCTAGATTTTTTGCAATAAAAACGCACATTTTATTTTTATTTTACTATAAAAGGTACAAAACTTCTCCATCGTTATTTGGCGATGAGATTTTTCCATCATGTTCTTCATATTTCTTGATGGCTTTCTATGATGGTTCTTGAGAAATAATAAATAATTCAATGACCCGAAAAAATTTTATATATTACACTAATTTCTCAATCATTAAGTAAGTTTAAACTTTCCCTTATGATAATAATTAATCGGAAGCATCCTTGATAAAGAAATCCCTTTTAATTAACTCCAACCGACGAGATTAGTACAGGATAAACTATTTTCAATGTAACTATAGACTAAAGAATTTACTTAATAGTTTTTCCAAGATGATAGCTGGATTTTTTGTTAATAAAATTTCACATTTTTTTTTATTTTACGATAAAAGGTATAATGCTTCTCCATTGTTATTTGGCGATGAGATTTTTCCATCATATTCTTCATATTTTTCGATGGCTTTCGATGATAGTTCTTGAGATATAATAAATAATTCAATGACCCGAAAAAATTTTATATATTACACTAGCTTCTCAATAATTGCATAAGTTTAAACTTTCCCTTATGATAATAATTAATCCAGAGCACTCTAAATTTAGAAATCTCTTTTAGTTAACTCCAACCGATGAGTTAATTAAAAGATAGACTATTTTCAACATCTATAGACTAAAGAATTAAATATTAGTAAATCAAGAAATATAAAGGTCATGATGGAAAAATCTCATCACCAAATAATGGTAGAGAAGCATTGTACCTTCTGTCATAAAATTAAAATAAAATGTGAAATTTTATTGTAAAATATCTAGCTATCGCCTTGGAAAAACTATTATTTAAATCTTTAGTCTATAGTTACGTTGAAAAAAGTTTTTCCTGTAATTATCTCGTCATTGGAGTTGAATGAAATAGATTTCTTAATCAATAATGCTTACGATAAATAATTATCATAAAGGAAAGTTTAAACATACATAATTATTGAGAAGTTAGTGTAACATTTAGAAAAAATTTGGCATCATGAAATAAATTATTATTTCTTAAGAACTATTACAGAAAGCCATTGAGAAATATAAAGAACATGATGGAAAAATCTCATTGCCATATAACGATGGAGAAGCATTGTAACTTCTGTAGAAAAATAAAAAGAAAATGTGAAATTTTATTGACAAAAAAATCCAGCTATTGTCTAGGAAAAACTATGCCCTAAATTAATTAAAATCATAAGGGAAAGTTTAAACTTATGTAATTATTCAGAAATTAGTGTTATATAAAAAAATTTTTTGGGGTCATTAAATTATTTATTATTTCTCAAGAACTATCATTGAAAGACATCGAGAAATGTAAAGAACATAATGGAAAAATCTCATCGCCAAATAACAATGGAGAAGCATTATAACTTTTATTGCAAAATAAAAATAAAATGTGAGTTTTTATTGATAGAAATGCAGCTACCGTCTAGTATAAATTATTCCTTAATTTTTTGGTCTATAGTTTTACTAAAAAATGTTTATCCTATTTCCTTAATTTTTCGGTCTATAGTTTTACTGAAAAAAGTTTATCCTATAATTATCTCATCGGTTGGAGTAAATTGAAAGAGATTTCTAAATCTAGAATGCTCCCAATTAATTATTATAGTAAGGGAACGTTTAAACTTGCATAATTATTGAGAACTTAGTGTAATATATAAAAAAATTTTGCGTCATTAAATTATATTTTATTTCTCAAGAACCACCACTGAAAGACATCAAGAAATATAAAGAACATGATGCAAAAATCTCACCACCAAATAACGATGGAGAAGCGTTGTACCTTCTATCTCAAAATAAAAGTAAATTATGAGTTTTTATTCCCAAACAATCCAGCTGTCGTCTAGAAAAAATTATTATTTAAATCTTTGGTTTATAGTTACGTTGAAAAAAGTTTATCCTATAATTATCTCATTTGTTGGAGTCAATTAAAAGAGATTTCTAAATTTGGAATGCTCCCGATTAATTATTATCATAAGCGAAAGTTTAAACTTACGTAATTATTGAGAAATTAGTGTATTATATAAATTTCTTTTGTTAAATTAATTATTATTTCTCCAGAACCATCACTAAAAGCCATCAAGAAATATTAAAAACATGTTGGAAAAATCTCTTCTCCAAATAATGATGGAGAAGCATTGTACCTTCTATCATTAAATACAAATAAAATGTGAAATTTTATTATAAAAAATCCAGCTATCATCTTGGATAAACTATTCTTTAATCTTTAGTCTATAGTTACATTGAAAATAGTGTATCCTATAATTATCTCATTGGTTCGAGTTAACTAAAAGAGATTTCTTAATCAAGAATGCTCCCGATAAATTATTATCGAAAGGAAAGTTTAAACATACATAATTATTTAGAAATTAGTGTAATATATAAAATTCTTTTGGGGTCATTGAATTATTTACTGTTTCTCAAGAACCATCACTAAAAGCCATCAAGAAATATAAAGAACATGATGGAAAAATCTCATCGCCAAATAACGATGGAGAAGCATTGTAACTTTTATTGTACAATAAAAATAAAATGTGAGTGTTTATTGACAAAAAGCCCAGCTATCGTCTAAGAAAAACTATTACGTAAATTCTATAGATTGAAGAAAATCTCATCGCCAATTAATGAAGGAGAAGCATTTTACCATTTATCGCACAATAAAAATAAAACGTGAAATTTTATTGTAAAAAATCCAGCTATCATCTAGGAAAAACTATTAAGTAAAATCTTTAGTCTATAGTAACATTGAAAATAGTTTATCTTGTAATTATCTCATTGGTTGGAGTTAATTGAAAGAGATTTTTTAATCAAGAATGCTTCCGATTAGTTATTATTATAAAGGAAAGTTTAAACTTATGTAATTATTAAGAATTTAGTGTGATATATAAAATTTTTTTGGGGTCATTGATTTATTTATTATTTCTCAAGAACCATCACTGAAAGACATCAAGAAATATAAAGAACATGATGGAAAAATCTCATCCGCTGGAGTTAATTAAAAGAGATTTCTTAATCAAGAATGCTCCCAATTAATTATTATCAAAAGGGAAAGTTTAAACTTACTTAATTATTGAGAAGTTAGTGTACAATATAAAAAATTTTCATGTCACTAAATTTAATTATTATTTGTCAAGAACCATTATAGAAAGCCATCGAGAAATATAAAGAACACGATGGAAAAATCTCATCGCCAAATAACAATAGAGAAGCATTGTATCTTTTATCGCACAATGAAAATAAAATATGAGTTTTCATTGACAAAAATGCAACTGTCATCTAGGAAAATTTATTATTTAAATCTTCAGTCTATAGTTACATTCTTGTAATTATCTCTTTAGCTAGAGTTAATTGAAAGAGATTTGTAAATGTAGAATGTTCCAGATTAATTTTTATCAAAAGGGAAAGTTTAAACTTACGTAATTATTGAGAAGTTAGTGTAATATATAAAATTTTTTTGGGGTCATTAAATTAATTATTATTTCTCAAGAACCATCACTGAAAGTCATCGAGAAAGACAAAGAACATGATGGAAAAATCTCATCGCGAAATAGCGACAGAGAAGTATTGTACCTTTGATTATAAAATAAAAATAAATCAATGAGCTAGTAGTGCTCGGTTCTCTTTTATGCCAACACTCACGACGTGACATTGGAAATTGATGGAAAAATCAAGAGAGAATGAGTAACAGCTTAACACTCATCCTTCTTAGTATTTAATTACCGTTAGGCTAATTTGTTTGAAGGAAGGGTACTATTTCTATGGCCTTACATGGTTTTTTATTGTATTTAATGTCCTAAGGATAGGATTTGTTTTGTACATACTTCTAGGGTCTTTTTAGAATGTTAAAATAGTTTCCAATTAATCCCCATTTTAAAAGTAATAAAATAAAGTTTTATAAAAAAAAGGGGGTATTTGATCGATTGGGTATGTGCCCTATCAATCAGATGCCTCCCAGAAGGGCAATTCGATCAATTGGACATTTGTCCGACCGATCGGCCCTGTAGCTAACATTCAGAACGGAAAATCAATCGACCGGGCAGATGCCCGATCGATCGGCCCTGTAACCATTTTGCCTTGGGCATATCAGTTTCAAATTGATTATCCTCCTTCTCTCTTAGCCTCCCTGTACCTGATAACATTCTTAGACATTACCATAACACAAGTGAACCATTCTGTTTATTCAAAATTCCAATTTCATTCTCATTTCATAGGTAATCCAAAATCCCTTCATTAGTAGTTAGTTTAGCCGAATTGAGCTGTAAAGCAGTCTTACATAGATTTATTACAGAACTAAATAAATCAAACATACATGCAACTTTTATACCCACTTATACTTGCTTTATACAATGCTTCACTCCAATGAAATCCTTTTAGCTTGGCTTAATGAAGAAAACGCAATCTTACAAACCCTACATAGAAGATGAATGAGATGGAGATGAGATGCTATGCACGCAACCCATTAAATATACACTTTAGTCACTTGCCTAGCTTCCAAAAGCTCATAAGAAACTTTCCCAAGGACTCTAAGATGGCTGAAACTATCTACACCAAAAATCCCTAAATTCCTACATGGACGACCCCTAAAAGTCACAACTTAAAAAATACTTGTAGGAAATCGTGTGGCCGGCATGCCACGGGTCCCACGTCAGATCAAACAGGGCAGATGCCAATAGAAATTGCAATCCCACTTTAGTGTAAGACTTGATCTGAACCCCATAATAAGACTCCCAATAAAATCAGTGGATATGAGGTTCTGGTGGAAGATGTCTCTAGTAAATGTGACTCTTGAGACTTGTCGATATAAGGATAAAGGAGCCTTAGGGTTTGGATTATTACTATTCTCTCCATTCCCGTGGGAAAGACAAGAAGTGAAGAGATCCACGGAGCTTCCCATCACCAGAACACACATAGATCTCTGACCGCGTGACAGAGTCTCCTCATCCGGATCCATCTATTGGTATCAAAGATCGGCGCAGTGCATTCTATCGGTTTAGATTTTGCAGAAGCACCATGGATTAGAGTAGATCTGGATTTCTTCAGATCTGTGAGTCTCCGTCTTATTTTGTTTCTGCAACTTGAAGGAGGAAGAAAAAGACTGGGGAGGGAGTAGTGCACATGAAACAAGACTGCTTCCTATTTTCTTTTAAGTTGCGTACAAGAATCGAGATTCATAAAGTTCTCTTTGTCTTATTTTATAAACATAAAGATGGAAAAGGCTTCAGGCATTGGATTTTAAAAACAAAGTCTGTTTTTTTTTTTTTTGCCATCACACGGAACCCGAGGAGCAAAATAAAGCCGTTTTCTCTCTTTGGTTGTCCTTTCTGAAAGATAAAGTGGGCGGATCACACATCTGATAAGCCAACGACAAAAAAAAGGGTGCTACCACTCTGTTACTATTCCTGTCCTCGCCTCAGGAAGCACGCACTCCCTTCTCTGCACATTGTGAGGTGGGTCAGGTGGACCCAACCCAATTTAGATTGGATCCAGCCCAAAAGTGCTGACGCAGACACGTTGGTGTTCGCTTGACGACGGTGACGCTGATGCAGAGATCATACGACTGGCGCAGGCAGGGGAGCGGATGACCGTCAAATCTTCCAACTGCGATATCTTGGCCATCCGAAGTCAGATCGATGATCCGTTTGGGCCTACGGAATCCTTGTGAACAGATCTACACATTGGCAGCAAAAGGAAGATGATCCAGAGATTTAGAAAAAACGGTCGCATTTTTCGCTCATATGGTCAGTGGTATCTAAACCATCCTTTAATTATAAATAAAAATCATGTCTTTCAAATCAGCCTTGCATGATCTTGCAATGGCTAATATTTTTAACGGCAAGAACTTAGCCGTGTGGAAGCGTCAGAAGGACGCGTTGCTGCATTTTGATGGATTAACTTATGTGATTGAATCTGATCCGGTCCCTAAGCCTGCTGATGATGCCCCTAAGGAGGACCATAAATTATATGAGCACTTTACCACAGCAAAAGAAATCTGGGACTATGCTATGGACAAATATGATGAAACCTCCAAATGTCATCTAATGGAGGCATTTAGCGCATATGTCAATTACAAGATGCCAGAGGGGTCATTTATAAGGGGATCACATTGACAAAATGCTGGTCCGTCATAGTAATCTTGCAGCCTTGGAAAAGGGAATGGACGAAGATTTTCAGATCATGTACTTGCTGATAAGTCTTCCACCTTCATGGGAGAATGTGTCTCAAACCCTTAGCCTTCAAAAGAGTGTAACCTTTAGTGAGGTTGAAGTAAAATTACTTACTGAAGGATAAAGGCAGGCTGCCCGTAGCATAACACTTACAAATTCTGCTATGGTTGCTAAAACTAAGAGTTATAATAGTGCGTTAACTGCCAATGTGAAAAATAAAAAGAAATTTAAAGGCAATCCAAGACGGAAAGGGCCTAAAAATGGTGTTTATTTTAACTGTGGGAAGCCTGGACACTTTAGTTCTCAATGCAGAAAGAAAAATGGTGAGAATAGCCAGCAAGGTAAAGTGATCAAAGAACATAGATATTATGTTGAGATGGTCATTGAGTCCATGATGGTGGACACCAATGACAAAAATTGGTGAATTGATTCTGGAGCCACCAGACACATACCAAAGACCAAGGTCGGATTTATCAAATTCAAAGACATGAAACCCAGAGAACAAAGTATATACATGGGGAATGAAACATTCTGTGATGTGTTGGGGATAGGGAAAGTCAAAATTCCCTTATCAACCGAAAAATCCCTTTATCTCTTCGATGTCTTCTTTGCTCCCGCGATGAGGAGGAGCATCATCTCTGTAAGCCAGTTGGCAATGAATGATCCGAAATTAGATTCAAAGACAATGGCGTTACTATTGGAATGCACGGTAAAGTTTTAGTCCATGTTTTCTTTCTGAAAAATTGTATTTGCTGGACATTCTTCATAATGAAATAAAGTCCACTTCTAATTATTCTGTATATGTGAATGTATGTATAAATGGTTTAGCAATGTTATGGCATCTGAGATTAGGACACATTAATAAAAATAAAATCAGTAGAATGGTTAAAGACGAACTTTTACCAATCCTAGGTAAAATTGAGTACCCCATATGTGAACCATGTATAAGGGGAAAGATGGTCAAGAAATCCTTTCCAAAAGGAACTCGAAGTTCTGAAATATTGATCATAATTCATTCAGACATATGTGGACCATTGAATATACACAATAGAACCGGAGAGGACTATTTCATTACATTCATTGATGACTACAGCAAATATGGGTATATTTACCTAATTAAACATAAACATGAGGCTTTAAAAATGTTCCAAATATATGCTGCTAAAGTCCAAAATCAAAAGGGCAAGAAAATAAAGAGGATTAGATCTGATGAGGGGGTAAATATACTTCCGAATTGTTTAAAGAATATTGTACACGTGAGAGAATCATTCATAAATATTCAATTCCATATACCCCACAGCAAAATGGCATGGCCAAGAGGAGGAATAGGACCTTAATGGATATGGTAAGGTTAATTATCAGCCATGCAAGTCTTCCGCTATATTTTTTGGGAGAAGCATTAAACACTGCACAATATATTTTAAACAGAGTGCCCTCTAAGAGTGTAGCCAAGACCCCGTATGAGTTATGGACTGGTACTAAACCAAAATTAGAACATGTGAAAGTTTGGGGCTACCCTGTACACGTCTTGCTACCACCACAAGAAAGGCATAAACTGCAAGTAAAAACGAAGAAGAACTGTTCTTTCGTTGGCTACCCATCACATTCTAAAGGATATCGTGTGTTTGATCACAATAATAGGATAATCATGGAATGCCGATATGTGTTTTTCCTTAAGGATCCGACGGTCAATCCTAAAGTAAGACCATAGAGTGTGGAATTATATGAAATCTTTATGGGCAAGGAGGTTCAAGCAAGTGGAGGTTCTGACGAAGAGGACGTTGGACCTAGAATTCTTGGCTAGGGCCCACTTGAGGTGATTGAACAACCCGATGAGCCAGTTGGCAAGCCAATTTGGACAAGAAAACAACCGGCATATCTAGATAATTATTGTAGTTTATTGGAAACCGTGCAAGATTTGGATCCAACCTCCTGCTCTCAAGCAGTCAAAGTGCAGGATGCGCAATGTTGGCTAGAGGCTATGAGAGAGGAGATGGAATCAATTGAAAGAACCAAGTATGGCAATTCGTAGATCTACCTAAAGGTTGGAAAGCCATTGGATGTAAATGGGTTCTTAGAAAGAAATTTAAAAAGGATGGGTCCTTGGATAAATATAAAGCAGGGTTAGTAGTTAAGGGTTTCACACAAGTGGAAATAATAGATTACGAAGAGACATTTTCTTTAGTCATAAAATTCCAATCCATACGAACCATAGTAGCATTGGTAGCATGTCGTGAACTTGAATTGCACCAGATGGATGTGAAAACAGCATTCTTGAATGGCGAATTAGAAGAAGAAATTTATATGAAACGACCTGAGGGTTTTGTGGTGCAAGGTCACGAGGATAAAGTGTACAAACTTAATAAGGCATTATATGGATTAAAACAGGCCTCAAGACAATAGTATAGAAAATTCAATCAGGCCATATGTGAAATAGGATTTGTCCCCAACAGTGTAGACACATGTTTCTATATTAAACGCAGTGGGAGCAGTTATTTATATTTGTCATTATATGTGGATGACATTTTGATTGCTAGTAATAAATTGGAAGCCATAAATGAAATCAAACAATGGTTAAAGTCAAGATTCAAGATGAAAGATATGGGTGAGGCAGAGTATGTCTTTGGCATTGAAATAACCCGTGATCATTTGAATACGATATTGACTTTATCACAGAGATCCTATTTGGAAACTATGTTGAAAAGGTTTGATATGGTTAAGTGTAAACCAATTGATACTCCCATCTGCAAGAGCTCAAAATTGTTAAGTAATCAAGGACCCACAAATGAGTAGGATAGGTAAATGATGAGATTAAAACCTTATGCTCAAATTGTGGGCAGCATCATGTATGCGATGCTGTGTACGAGACCAGATCTTGCATTTGCCGTGGGTCTCGTAAGTAGATTCCTAAGTAACCTAGGATTACCGCATTGGTATGTGGTTAAGAGGATTCTACGATACATCAAAGAAATAGTGAATCTTCGTCTATGTTATCAAGGTGAAGTCTTGGAACTGCGCGGCTACTCAGATGCTGATTAGGCCAGTGATTTAGACCAGAAAAAGTCAACAACTAGTTATGTGTTTACCCTCGGAGGAGGTGCAATTTCTTTGGGCAGCAAGAAACAGACCTCTACGGCTATATCAACAGCCAAAGCAGAGTATATAGCTTGCAATATAGCAGTCCAGAAGGCTCTTTGGTTAAAATACTTCCTATGTGATTTGGAGGTAATAAATGAGAAAGAGCGTGTCCTAATGTTCATAGACAGTACATCGGCCATTTCTATGGTAAATGAGCAAAAAATTAACAGCCGATCAAAGCATGTTGAAATAAAATATCACTTTATTAGAGAGAAAGCTAAAAAGAATGATATAGAAATTTTCTATGTGCCTTCAGAAGAATTGTTGGCTAATGCTCGCACTAAGGCTTTGCCTGCAGAGGTTTTTGCAAGGCATGTGATGCGTATGGGACTGAGAAATGTTTGATGTACATGGCATTCATGTCAAGTGGGTGATTGTAGGAAATCGTGTGGCCCGCATGCCATGGGTCCCACGTCAGATCAAGCATGGCAGATGCCAACAAAGATTGCAATCCCACTTTAGTGTAAGACTTAATCTGGGCCCCATAATAAGACACTCAATAGGATTAGTGGATGTAGGCTTCTGGTGGAGGATATCTCTAATAAGTGTGACTCTTGAGGCTTGTCTATATAAGGAAAAAAGGAGCCCTAGGGTTTGGATTATTACTATTCTCTCCATTCCCGTAGGAAAGACAAGAGGCAAAAAGATCCACGGAGCTTCACATCACCGGAACACAAATAGATCTTCGGCTACATGACGGAGTCTTCTCATTTGGATCCATCAATACCAAGAATCACCACTTGCATGTCTAGCTTTGGGGACTAGATGGGTCCTAAAACTGAAATCTAAGAGATGGAATCAAGGGCTTACCTATAGGGGCTCAAACCAAGATGATTTTCATGGAGGGAGGGGGTGGCAAAAGGTGGAGATGCACAAAAAATGGGGTGTGTATAGAGTGCTTGAGGAGGATTGTTGGTTGCCAGTGTTGATTTCTGTGATGAACATGAACTTCCCTCGATTTGTAGGTGCGCGAAGGCCAAAAGAATGAGAAGAAGAGCTCTCACTTGGAAGCTCTGTTTGCTGGAACGAAATAAAGGAGGAGGGAAAACGTGGGTGGAGAAAGGAGCTTACAGAGAAGGTGAAAAGTGGGACCCATAACTAATGAACCATGGTGGGCTTAAAACTCGGTGTTTTGGGCCTTGAATTGATTCGGTGAAAGAGACAAATGTCCTTAAAATTAATTTTAGTTTCTAATGAGTATAATATTAACACTATTTGGAGTTTTTGAAATTTGGCTTAGATTTTAAGTGAAAAGGCAATTTTGCCCTTATTAGTAAAATTTGGCAAAATGAAAGGTTTTAGGGTTCCAAATGGGTTTGGGTTAAATATGAAAATTGAAACTCATATTAAAAATAATATGGTGAAGTCAAGATGATGCATAAAAATGTATCCAATGAATGCATAACTCAAGACATGTAAATTACTAAAATGGGTCATAAATCCTATCCAGTTTTGGTTAGACCCAACTACCTATCCAACTGAATCCCAATTAAATAAAAACAAGATAATTAAAACTAAAATACATTGGATTATTAAAAAATCAATTGTAATTAATATAAATTACAATTAAGTCGGGTTAGGACCTTACACATGTCGCCTATGATAAAGGGGTATTCAAAACCTATGAGGAGATCACAAACAGTTGTAAGCTTACTTTAGGAACTATGATTACTATTCCAGTTGTCGGCAAAATGAAGGTCGAATTTCAGTTCGCCGCTAGAATAATTAATTGTGACCCTAATGAATGTGTTAGGTGCCCTAAAAATGAGAAAGAACCTAGTTTCATGTTATCTTCTATATTAGCCTCAATTCAAACAGGTTATAATGTCTAACTAGTTTGTAATCACGAAGAAATGTGTATTTGTCGGTAAGGGTTATGCATGTGATGATATGTTTAAATTGAATGTTATTAATAAGAATGTTGCATCTTCTTCTGCTTATATTGTTCCTTATATTGATGAATGACATGGTAGATTTGGACATGTTAATCTCAAAACTATGAAAAATATGAGTAATGATGGTTTGATATAAAGATGAATACAAGAAATGTGTAATCTATTCTCAAGAAAAAGTTACTCATAAGCCTTTCCATATATGATTACATCAAAACCTTCCTCATCCAAAGGAGTCCTAGAAATTGCCAAGGAAGAGGAATTCCAACCTAGAAGGAGTAAGAGACTTAGGACTGCCTTTGGTTTCAGTCCTGATTTTAAAAACTACCAAGTAGAAAAGATTCTATTTACTTTTAAGGAGGCTATAGCTTCTCATGATGCTGTTTTTTTGGAAGGAAACATTAGATGATGAGATTGAATCCATTTTAACAAACAATACTTGAGAATTTGTTTTCTTAACTTCAAGTACCAAATCTTTAGGGTGCAAATGGGTTCTTAAGAAGAAACTTAAACCGAGTGGCTCAATAGAAAGTATAAAGCTAGGCTTGTAACCATAGGCTTTAATAAAAAATAGGGAGCAGATTTTTTCAACACTTACTCACCAATATCAAGATTTAGCTCAATTAGAATTTTGCATGCTATTGTTGTTGTTAATAATTTGATTATACATTAAATGGATGTTAAAACTTCCTTTCTAAGTAGAGATTTAGATGAAGAAATTTATATCAAATAACCAAAAGGTTATATTGTAAACATAAAAGATCACAAGGTGTGTAAGTTGATAAAATCCTTATATAGACTAAAACAAGCACCTAAATAATGGCATAAAAATTTTGATGAAGTTGTTCTCTCTAACGACTTCAGAATAAATGGGGCCGAAAAATGCATTTATTATAAATCTTATGGCAATTCAACAACAAGATTGTCTTGTATATTGATGATTTCCTTATTTTTGGGACAAACATGGATTGTGTTGAAGAAACTAAAATACTTCTCTTAATAATTTTGATATAAAAATTGGGAATCAAAATTATAAATAATTTTAATTAAACAATTAAACACACACTCTCTCTCTTTCTTTCTCTTTCCCTCTCTGCTCTCTCCGGTCCTCGCTTGTTTGGCCATCTTTCTCTCATTCTGCTCATCTCTCTCTCTACGATCACTCTCTCTCTTTCGCCTCTGCCTCGCCGATGTCTCTGCCTCTGCCGGCCAAGAGGAAGGAGAAAAGAAGGAAGAAAGAGAAAGGAATAGCAAAAATCTAGCCTTCGATCCCAGCACCGGCGTCCTCTCTTTGCTCTGTCCCTCTCCCCTCTCTCCTTTCTGCTGTGGACCCCCTTTCTGCTGTTGTTGCCTCTGCAAGTTCAAATCCACCACCAAGGTCAGGGTTTTCAGTCCCCACATCAATGTTGTGATCTTGACATCACCCGTTATGCGCATCCATCAAACACAAGATCAACACGAACAAGCCACACACAAGAAGAGACACGAGATTTACGTGGTTCACCCAAACAGGGCTACGTCCACGGGCACACAGACGATCTCCTTCACTATTATAAGTAAAGCATACAGAGATTCTCGTTCTCTCACATCGTCTCACCTACGTGGTGTGGAAACACCACGAGCAAGAGAGCTCTCACCTCTCTTCGACTGCACAAGATCTAGGGTTACAGACTATACACATATATAGTCTCCACTTTCTTGGCCACCAAGAAAGCCCCGGTACAATTACCAAAATACCCTTGATCTTAAACCAGTCCCTGGCTAACCCAGTGGACTCATCCGGCTAAACCGGAATACAAGACATAAACCCAACAATCTCCACATTGGCTTGAATTTCGCTCAACTCAAGCTACTAGGAGATAAAACCAGTAATGTCTTCACGTGTCACAACCCGAGCCCAGGAGTTCGGGGGTTAGAAAAGCCAAACCAATGACACACGTACTCCCGTGCCTGTACACGTAGACCCGGTCTAAATGCACACGCACAAGGGAACATTCACACGTGCCAAACGAGTACGCGGAAGCTGTAGATATCAAAACAACACACGAATAATACAAGAAGAGAATACAAAATCCAAACTGACATATATACATATGAAGGTTTACAAAAAGATCAAAATAACATATACAAGTCATGACGTATACAGGTGACAATTCTCAAAAGAAGACTCCTATGCCATGCACATGTATGATCCAAGACGCTCTCCGATGGAGTGATCACATCCACTCCTCTAGGCCTGACGGGGCCTCGAGGGTCTCGGTTGGAGTCTGGCCGACCGGCGAGGGGTCGGCCTGGGTATCTGGGCCTGCAACACCAAAAACAACTGTGAATACAACAATTCAACAAAGTATAAACCATAACAAGTTAACTCACGCTGTGTCTAATAGAATAAAGAACATCATGTAAATTAAACAGGGCATATTCGTATACTAAGCTGTCATGCAAGAAAGAAACATGCTATGTGGATCAATGTATACATGCTGTGTACAAAACTAATTGGCGACTACATTGCCATATGCTCCCAAAAGAGGGATCTTATATCGTACAGAGAACATCATTGTCCGGGCCAGGGTACAAATGGGTCTCAAGTTTCCTGGGGTCCGGTTCCCCAAGACGTTTCCTTACTGCAGCAAGGCCATAAAAACTACACCAAATTCACCCCGTCGGGATCCTAAGGTTGAGGCTAAGTAGTGCCTGACCATACAGAGTCAATCATGAAAACTCTGAGTAGATCGTAACAAGCATATCCAATAACAGACCTTATATCATACATACATATATACTCAAGGTGAACACATAATATGACTTTCGACGTGACATGCAATGAGCTGCTAAAGAGTGGAGATCAATAATCAAAACAATATGTTATGCAACAAATCATGCGAAATCGGATCACCTTTATTTACGAGCCAACTCTAAGCTAATTATCCAGTGTTTCTAACCGTGCATGATGATGTAGTTTTAAGTTATTCGATGCACCGTTGTCTAGTGTTGCATTGAATCGGCTGGTGCACCGAAGTCCCTTAAACCAATACCCATGGGGAGGAGCTTAACAACTGGATAACGAACATGAATGATTCGCAGCCCTCGAGATCATTCACGCATTGTATCATATTCCGTTGGGCAAGTCTAGGTGTTCTACATTCTATCATGAAGGCCATATAGGTCTTTTCCTTACGCCTACCCTTGTTATTCATTTTTCCCAAGGGTGATACGGCTTAGCCGTAGGTGAATGTACGGCTTAGCCGTAGGCAGCTTACGGCTTAGCCGTAAAATGCACTGCGTCTCTACCACGGTTCTCTTTACTGTTCATCCGCAATTACGGTTCACCCGTATTTTTCTCTACGGCTTAGCCGTGCACTGTTCTACGGCTTAGCCATGGCTGGGCCATAGAAGGTCTGTCGAGTTCTTGTCTTCAGATTAATCTAGAAAAAGGCACCCTGTACTGATCTACGGCTGGGTCACAGCTGAGATACGGCTTAGCCGTAGGACATTATACGGCTTAGCCGTATCCTGGTCGTAGAAGAAAACTGGGTTTTCACCCTCTCTGGACTTTAAGCCGTAGGTGACATACAGCTTAGCCGTACATGTACGAGGTCGAATTCTGACTCAAGTACAGAAAACCTGGGAAGACATCAGGGATGCAAATATCCAACAGAGAACGAGAGAATACAAGCAATTTGAGCTGTAAGCATGTTTTCCATGCAATCTCATACGAATTAACCAAAATCAAATAAATACCAACATGGGTTCTTACATATTATGGTTATACTTGCTTTATTTGAATTCAATTACACAACTTGCTGTCCTTGGGCTCAAACACAACCAAACATCAACCACTGCAACATGCATGCATGAGAAACAGGAGGAATATCAAGGCAACGTCATGGAACCATGGAAAACAAGAAAAAGAAGATGATGATGATGAGGCAGATGGAAGAGAACTCAAACTCACCTCAATCCAATCACCAATGAATGAGGAATCACACTCCCATAATTAGGCTTGATCGATGGAGAAGAGAACTTAGGAGGGAGAGAGAGAATTTCATGTAAACAATGAGAGAGAAGAGAGTGAGAGAGAAAGCTTGAGTCGATAGTGAGGTTATATATATATAAGGTAAATGGAGGTCACTTTACAATGAAGTCCAATTCATAATTCTATTTTTAGTTTGAGTCAAATCCGGGTCCAATGGAATCATACGACATCGGTCGCAAACGATGTAGTTACGAAAGTTGACGAGCTCAACGAAAGACACGTGTGACATTAAGATGATGCAAAAATGACCATGTCTTAGAAAAGCTAAAATTACGAAAAAGGGCTTAGTCTACCTAATCCAGGTCAAACTCAACCCAACTACCTATCCATGACCCGCAACGAAAACAAAACACAAGCAAAACACAATTAGCAACAAAAACAACATTAATTAGGCGCTAAACGAGGTCAAGCTGGTGTAAGGTCCCGAATCCCACTAATCTTGATTTACGCTAATTAAGCTCGTTTTACATTAATTGAACTCGATTAAGGCTAATTTAATCCAAAATTTACGGGTTGGGCGGAGTCTAACCTCACTTTGGTAGTTAAGAGCTTTTTCATAATTTGTCACCAACATCACTGTGAAGATCAAACCATCACAAGTATGCAAGCAAAACAGATCGGGAATATAAGTCCAGATGACTTCACAATTGCAGAAACCTCTGCTTCTGAGTGGTCAAAAACTCCATTTGACCGGGCCTCCGATCAATCAAACAAATATTTGACAACTGCTGACGCATCAGCTCCTCCTTGCTGCTTCTTCGGCTTTGTTCTGGCAAGATGAATAACATCACATGCGATCCGGAAAGCATGTGAACCTCAAACCAATAACTTCGTTTGAATCAGCAAACCCTTTGCAACTAGGCCGGCGACTCCTACTATTGGGTTTGCAACAACAACTAGGTCGAGTCGACCCGATTCTGGCCTGAATCCACATCTGTTCAAATCTCCTCCAGATTTCTGCATCAAGTTGTAGATCTCGTCAACATGAGCATGCTGGAAGAAACGGACCTGAAATCCAACTCCGGATGGCTCCGATATAACAGAAACAAGTTTCTACGCTCCTCATTGGTCAAACTCCTCGTTGACCGCCAAACAGCCAATCTTCTTCCATAATCACGTAGATCTGCTCGAAACGAGTCCATAGGCGCAAACGGATCTCCGATCGGAAATCGGACGATCAAGATATCGTAAAAACAAATTTCTACCGTCAATCTAGTCAACTCTGGCGTTAACGACTGTGCTTTTGATGACGTTGACTGACGTCAGCCGGATGACGTCAGTCTGCTGACGGCGGCGGCGGCGACGATGGGCTGGCCAGTCTGCTACGGGTTCAGGTCGACCCGACCCGAACTGCAAAACCGCCTGCGCTGCTAACTGGGCTTTCACTACGGGTTAGGTTTGACCTGACCCAACCCGAAACCCGAACAGCTGTCTGTTGATCTCCTAGGCTTTCACCACGGGTCGGGTCAAACAGACCCGACCTGTAACCTGGACTGACCCGGGATGTCGCTGGGCTCTCTTCTCAGCGGGTCAGGCAAACTAACCCGACCCAAACCCAAGACCCAGAACCCTAGGTCATCTCCTTCAACAAGCGCTGTGCATGTGTCTGGGTCTACAACTGGGTTATAGACGGCAAATCATGCTGTGGTCTTCTGCGGCGCCAACAACCAGTGGCGAGGCTCAGCGACGGCACGGCGCCGGAGACTGCGATTGCGACGGTGGCGGGCAGCGACCGGCAGCCGGCGACGACAGGTGAGTACAGTTTTTTTTTCTTCTTCCTTACCTCCGGTCGTCCCCCTCAAAACCGGCGGCCAACAATGATCTTCTCCGACAAAGATGTCCAGCAGTTGCAGAACCCACTATTTGTCTTCTTCTCCGGTGGAAAAAAAAACTGAATCTCTGTTGTAATAGAGAGATCGTTTTTCCCAATCGCCCGACAGAGATCAACTAATGATCTCTGTTCCCGATGATCTTCCACACACAACTCCAACCTGGCTCTGATACCACTTCACTGATTCCCAATGCACTTTTCAAGGGTTAGAGAGAAATTTACTCACTAAACTCATAGCATGAGCAATGTCTGGCCGTGTACAAACCATGGCATACATGAGACTCCCCACAACAGAGGAGTAAGGAACACATGCCATCCGTTCCTTTTCATCATATGTAGTAGGACACAAGCGCTTGCTTAGTTTGAAGTGACTGGCTAGAGGTATGCTAACTGGTTAGCATTCTTCATGTTGAACCGTTTAAGCACTCGTTCAACATATTTCTCCTGTGACAACCACAGCTGCTTGGACCTCCTATCACGACGTATTTGCATGCCCAATATCGTTCGTGCAGGACCCAAGTTTTTCATGTCAAACAACTTTGACATCTCCTCTTTCAACTTGCCAATCAACTTGCTATCTTGTCCAACTATCAGCATATCATCTACATATAAAAGAAAGATGATGAACCTGCCATCGATAAATCGACGAACATAGACACAATGATCTGCAGCTGTCCTCCAATACCCATGACTCAACATGAATGAATCAAATTTCTTGTACCACTGTCTCGGTGCTTGCTTCAGCCCGTAGAGACTCTTTTTTAACTTGCAAACCATCTGTTCTTTTCCTTCTACCTCAAACCCCTCTGGCTGAGTCATGTAGATCTCTTCTTTCAAGTCACCATGAAGAAATGCGGTCTTCACATCCATCTGTTCAAGCTCAAGGTCCATGCTGGCTACTAGACCCAAGATGACTCTAACAGAAGTCATTTTCACAACAGGAGAGAAAACATCACTGAAGTCGATACCCTTCGTCTGTGCGAAGCCTTTTACCACTAACCGTGCTTTGTGCTTTACCAGTTTTCCATTCTCATCCTTTTTCAGCTTGAACACCCATTTGCTTTTCAGAACATTCCTATCTTTAGAAAGTTGCACCAACTCATATGTCTTATTCTTCTTTAAAGAACTCATCTCAACCTGCATAGCCTTCATCCACTCATCTTTATCAGCATGAGTCATTTCTTCTCTGAAGCTCTCTGGCTCCCCCTCATCAGTAAGCAAAACATATTCGGGTGCAGGATACCTAGTTGATGGTTGACGCTCTCGTGTAGACCTCCTAACTTAAGGTTCCGTGGTTTCCAACTGAGGAGACTGCAGCTCCCCCTGCTCAACACTCTCATCATCTAGCAACCCCTGTGCCTCATCACGGTTCGGATTGTTTTGTCCACCTTCTCCACCTATAGTCTGCACCGAAGAAGGAGTCAATGTGAGATCAACCACTCCATTAACTATCTCAGAAGACTTTTCAGACTTCTCAACATCTCTAAAGAACTAATCTTCATGGAAAACCACATCCCTACTTCTGATAATCTTTCTCTTTTCTGGATCCCATAATCTGTAGCCAAACTCGTCTCCACCATAACCAAGAAAGATGCAACTCACTGTCTTATCATCCAACTTGGAACGCTGTTCCTTTGGTACATATACAAACGCTTTATACCCAAACACCTTCAAGTGTGAATAGGAAACATTTTTACCTGTCCATCTTCTTTCTGGAAAATCAAAATTCTAAGGAACTGAGAAAGATTTGTTAATCAAATAAACGGAAGGCAGAACGGCTTCACCCCAGAATGACTTAGGCAACCGTGCTAATCTTATCATGCATCTTATCTTCTCAAGAATAGTGCGGTTCATTCTCTTTGCCACACCATTGTGCTGTGGAGTACCAGGAACTGTCTTTTCATGTCGAATGCCATGCTTCAAGCAATAGCTTTTGAACTAGTTGGATGTGTACTCTCCTCCATTATCTGTATGGAGACACTTCAAGAGTTTACCTGTTTCTCTTTCAACCTTGACATGAAACTGTTGAAAAATCTGGAACACTTGATCCTTTAATTTCAACGGATAAACTCAGACTTTCCTGGATGCATCATCAATGAATGTGACAAAGAACTTATTGCCACCCAATGATTCTACCTCCATGGGACCACAAACATCAAAATATACCAAATCTAACACATTTGATTTCAATTTTGATATCGAAGAGAAAGCAACCCTATGCTGTTTGCCATACAAACAATAATCACAATGGTCAAGGGATATACCTTTGGAGCAAGGAATTAAATCCTTCTTTACCAATATCTGTAGTCCTTTCTCACTCATATGACCAAGCCTCTTATGCCACAGATTCAAAGAGGAATTATCTTGTGCTGCATTCAACTCTCCGTTACACAGCTTTACCTGTGTTTTATAAAGAGTATTACCTATTGTTCCTCTCGCAATAACAGGAGACCCTTTAGTAAGCTTCCATCTGCCATTTCCGAAGTAATGCTCATAACCTGCACGATCCAATGCAGTCCAGGAAATCAGATTCAGCGGTAGATCAGGAACATGTCGCACATCTTTCAGCATCATTGTGCAACCAATATCGGTTTTAATGCAGACATCACCGATACCAACAATCTCTGAATGACTCGTGTTGCCCATTTTCACAGTACCAAAGTCACCTGCTTTATACGTCGTGAACATCTCCCTGCAGGGAGTAGCGTGGTAGGATGCTGCTGTGTCAACAACCCACTCAACCTGACCATCTGCAACACTCAAACACTTATCATCATCACCGGCGAGCACCACTACTTCCTGTTCCAAAGTAGCTGTAGTGTTATCACTGTCATTCTTCTTCTCATTGTTGGAGCCTTTCTGTTCCTTCAAGGCAAAGCAATTTTCTTGACATGGCCCATCTTGCCACAAAAAAAGCGTTTTACTGACTTTTTCTTGTTCTATGATTCACCGCTAGACTTGGCCTGTGATTTACCTCTAGACTTGCCACGACCCTCCTTTGGACCTCTACTCTTACTCCTCCCCCTGTTCTCAGTAACAAAGGCCTGTGCATTATCTGCCCCTGCAGATTTCCTTCTAGTTTTCTCATTTTGCAGACTACTGGTAACCTGACTCATGGACCACACACCATCTGGAGTAGAATTGCTCACGGAAACAACCAATGTCTCCCATGTATCCGGCAAAGAACTCAGAAGCAACAAAGCTTGCATCTCATCATCAAGGATCATTTTCATAGTGGCTAACTGATTTACCACACTTTGGAACTCATTGATGTGATCTTCGATCTGACGACCATCCTTGAATTTCACGTTCACAAGCTTTCTGATCAAGAAGGTTTTATTCACTGTGGTCTTTTTATCATACATTGCTTCTAGCTTTTTCCAAAGGGTATTTGCATTGGTTTCATTAGACAAGTGGTGAAATATGCTGTTATCAACCCACTGTCTAATGTGACCAATTGCTTTTCGATGTAATTTATTCCATTCAGCATCCTGCATATCTTTTGATCGGGCACTATCCCCCTCTACATTTGATTAAAAGCTTTTTTTTCTTGTTTCTTGATTGATTGATGCTTTGATTTTACTCTTTTTCGATTTCTAAGTGCATCCATTTTCTGCGGAAAGCAGATTCAACTGAATAGAATTTATTGGATTGCTATTGTTGTCGTTGTCATCATTCTTCTTACTATTTTATTAAAATTAACTCATATCAAGTGGATCACCATGCTGTATTTCCATTGGATTGCTGTTGCTGGCGTTGTTATAGTCCCCTTCTATTACCTTGGTGTTGGTCATCCTAATTGTCAATCAAGCATCCCACAAAATGGACTGTTTAAACAAATTCAAAACTATCATTTCTTAATACCATAATACAGCTATTCAAAGGAAAAAAAAATAGGTAGGCCGCATGTTTAATGCTAAACAAGCAACTTCGGACATGGAACTGAACCAATTTACACTATCCATTGCTAAATAAAAAATTGTGTGCTGGTTTCACCCATTGTCACCTGATGGTGGAACCTCTAATATTCAATGCTCCACTCCTCTGCAAACGTACTTTTTTTTTCTGGCTTCGCTCATTTTAAATTCCCTATTAGATTATTTACACAAGGCTCTCAAGGTTTTTGAGGAACACACTTGACATTGCACTTTGAAGTTTGAACGTCTACAAGAATCAATGATTGCGCACAAAACAAAACTATAGAGAGCTCCCATGATACTAGGATATTTTTTTTCACAAAACAGAAATTTGCCATTCACTAGAGTAATCTTTCAAGAATACCTTCAATTACTATTACAAAACAAAAATGTGCCATTCCAGCTAACTTGATTTGGCTTTGTCTAATTACAAGTGGATCAGCATGTTTTTATACACTGGTTTTTATGTAGCATGTGCACCTAGAGTAAACACAAAAGCATGCTTGTAAATATCATGTCCAGGGATTTCACCCACTTGTAGCTACTTATGACTTCCCAAAATCACAAACCAGACTGAAATTATGCACCTCTTACAATTGCAACTGTTAGAAATATTATGTAATATGTATTTGGGGTGGGTGTGAAAGCACAACACCAAAATCCGTAAAAAACAACGGTCTAAGGCTGTCGTTTTTTTAAGAATGTTGGCCATCATAAATTTAACAGTAGTTTTTTCAAAAAACAACGGCCATAGGGCCGTCATTTTTTGAAAAACGATGGGCCTCATCCGAATTTCCCGACGGCCTTAGGCTGTCGTTTTTTGGAAAAATGACACCCGAAAAAATAACTGCCCATGGCCGTCATTTTTCTCGAAATTTGAGGTAGTAAAGTGCAACAACTAGATCTCACTAAGTCCTAGAGGGGGGGTGAATAGGACTATGAAAAAATCTTTCTAGAGATAAGGCTACTTTGGAGTGCAATCTAAAGATTTAATCAATATTATAGATCCACAAGTATGTTCAGGTAGGATGCCCAGAGTTGTGTGTGCTTACAATATGTAGATATACTACTAGAACAAAGATGATATAGCACAAAAAAGATAATCACAAGGGAAAAAGACTATAAAACATCCATCACAAAAATAAGAGCAAACACAAAATTTTATAGTGGTTCGGTCCCAAACCTACATCCACTCTTAAGAACAATCTCTCTTAGTTCCACTGAATATGAGGTAATTACACAAGAACACCTCCTGTAACAATTTTTGATCCGGTGGTTTGTCTTCCACCAATAGGATTTTTGATCAGGTGCTTGATCCTATATCTATTCCACCAACTATAATATTTTTTGATGCAGTGGTTTGTCTTCCACCATACACAGCAGAGAAATGAAATCAGGAAGAACACCCAGACAAATAACTAGATACCTTAGCTTGGAATGGTGTTCTTGAAACTTGCAAGAAAACCTCCAGGCTTTGACCTCTTGAGCTTGCTCCTTGGTGATGAAGATTTTCAAATGAACGCTCAGCCAAAGGAAGAGGCTTTTATTGGGTTTTAAGAAAGCTGGGCTTTTCTCAGCTTGAATTTAAGCCTTTCCTAATTGCACTCCTACTCTTCTCAGAACAGTAATATCACTTTGAGTTTGGAAAAGAAGATGGTAGTTGGAGCTTTAGTACAGATTTTACTACTAGTGTAAGAGCTCAGATACTGTTGGTATTTTTCTCACTTTGTTTTCTATATTTGGAGGAAAAGATTGCTTTTCTTAAGTAAAGAGAAATTACAACGGTTAGATTTACGGCTAAGAAAAAATTAGTCTACAGCTTAGCTATATGCTCTAACAGAATCCAACGGCTAGTTTGATTCAGTTTCAATGTTTTTCCTTCTTATGGTTAAACTTATGTCTTAGCGGTAAATCCTTCTATGGATTAGCCGTAGATTAGTTGTAAGTTAAAATTTGCTAATAATGCTATCTAGAAAGTAGCTTGTAAAGTTTATAGCTTAGCCGTGAAACATTCTACGGCTTAGTCTTGAAGGTTTTACGGCGTAGCCGTAAGATCAACCATAGGCAATATGGCCAAAAGCTCTCTCTCTGTGGAAGATGGCTCGTAAATTCCACAGTTTAGCCGTAAATCATGCTACAGTTTAACCATAAGCCTTTTACGGTGTAGCCGTAAGATCAGTTGTAGATCAAAATATCACAAACTGTTCTCTGGAGAGTAAGCCATAAGATTATCGGCTTAGCCGTGATCCAAACCGTAGTTATATAAAAAAACATTTTGAAAAGCTTTTTCCATTCTATATCTTAGGACATTAAAGGTCTATGTTACCTTCGCACTTAGCACTCAATGAAGATCTTCCAGATGATGGACTTAATGGATCTTGATCTTTCTTGATCTTGCTTGAGCTTCATTGATGTAACTAGATCTTTCTTAAACTAGACTTGATTCGGGTCACGGAATTGACAACACACTCTTACTATGACACTAACCGAGGCGGGGGGGGGTTGTGTTTTCTTCTCCCCAACTTCTTCTCAACGTGTAACATGGTATCGAGCAGCATCCTTTGTGAAGGAGATGTTGTGGGCTTAGATCAAAGAACCATGTCTTTACATTTCTGTTGGTATGTTATCTGGGCATTTTCTATTTTGTATGTGTTTTTTTATTTTTTTGGAAAATCCCTTCGTAAGTTCTCAATTGTTCTTTGCTCTGGCTGTCCTTGTTTAGTTCATTCATCTCATTGCAATGTTGCTATTGGCTAGTTTTTTTTCCCTTCTCTTTTTTAGGTAGCCAAGCCGTTAGTCTGCCCAAATTCAGTGCAGGCTCATAGCTTTCTAGTGTCGATCTCTATTATGGCATCAGAAATATGACCGAGAAATCTATATGAATGCATTTCTAGTTTTCTAGTGAACTCATTTATTGATTTTGCAAAGGTGAATTAGGGCGAGGCAGCAGTGATTAAGTGCCAGTGTAGCTATTGTTGTAACCGTCGGAAGCATGACTATGAAACCATGAGAAATCATTTACACATTCAAAGAATGATGATCTCATACCAACAGTGGATACATCATGGGGAACCTATAGTTCACCCTAATGATTTGAATGAGAGCGAGGATGAATCAGAAGAGAATCAAGATGAATACGATAAGATGATATAGGACCATCATAGGAGAACTTACATGGACGAAGATATTCAAAAGAGGGATGATGTGCAGGATCTTGAAAATTTTTTAAAGTCTTCCCAGCATGGCCTGTACCTAGGCTGCAAAAGCTCAGATACTCTATCAGCGTTTGTCATCAATAGCACGAGCACTTCCATAACAGGAAATGGACCCCAAAATAATTGAAAATTGGGATGAGAGCTTTGCTCGAGGGTAGAGTAACTTGTAGGAACTGATGGTTCACAAATTAGACTCTCAATTAGAGAATTAGAAGCAAAAACCTATGATTTCCAATACTTAGGCTCGAAAACCTCCCGTCAGAGGTCAAAAATGGGATACAGCCCCTGCAAAAATTGAAAATTGACACAAGCACTTCGTTAAAGGCTAGAGTAACTTATAGGAACTGACAGTTCATAAATCGGACTCCCGGTTAGAGAATTAGAAGGAAAAACTTAGGATTTACAACACTAAGGTTAGAAAAGTAACCACCGGAGGTTAAAAAGGGGAAACGTTCACCAAAGGCATTGAAGCCAACACAAGCACCTCACTCAAAGCCAAAGTAACTTATAGGAACTGACAGCTCGCTAATCGGACTACCGGTTAGAGAATTAGACGTAAAAATCTAGGTTTTTCAATACTTTTGGCTCGAAATTAGGCCATCGGAGGTCGAAAATGGGAAACGGCCCCCAAAAGAATTGGAAATAGGCATGAGCACCTTGATCGAGCCAAACTAACTTGTAGGAACTATTGGCTCTCGAATCAAACTCCTGATTAGAGAATTACATGTCAAAACCAAGGTTTTTCAACACTTAGGCTCAAAAACAGGCCATTTGAGGTCGAAAACAGGAAACGACACTCGAAAAAATTGGAAACCAATAGGAGTACCCCGTTAAAGGCCAAAGTAACTTGTAGAAACTAACGGTTCATGAATCAGACTCCCAGTTAACAAATTAGACCTACAAACGATGAATTCTCATTCTCAATACTTAGGCTCAAAAATAGGCCGCCGAAGGTCAAAAACGGGAAAAGGCCATTGGACGGCCCGGAAACTAATAGGAGTACCTCGCTGGAGGCCGAAGTAACTTGTAGGAATTGACGGCTCATGAATCGGACTCCCAGTTAATGAATTAGACACAAAAATGTAAGATTCTTAATACTTAGATTGGAAAACAGGCCACCGAAAAAACCTAAGAAAAGATTCTATATATACATGTTTATCTTATATTTGTAATTTAATTCATTGAAAAGATTCTAATATTGTTCTTGTCATTGCAGATTGATGGACACTTTGGAGTCGGTTGTAAGGGTGTTTTGTTTTCTACTTAGTTTATGTGTTTTTGTATGTCAAGCATTTATATGGGACTTGATGAATATTGGTTGTAATATTTGTTATATGAGATGAATAACTTGATGAAAAATAATGATAGTTGTTTGTTTATTTAGCAATTCTTGTATGTATGCATTTGTTATGTTGAATACAGATACATGAACATGTTTATATTTGATACAAGTGTATGAACAAGCTTACAGGAAAATTATATTGAAAAAATAAATGATACTTTTTTACAAGAAAATATTTTTGTCGACGAAAATAGAGACTTACCAACGTTTTAAAATGTTGATAAATATTTATTACATTTTTTTTAAAATTATAAATATTTTTACTGATGTCTTTTTAGTCAGTAAAAGTAAAACGAAAATTTTTAAAAAATGAAATGAATTTACTGACATTTTTTTACTTCGGTAAAAGTAAATTGAAATTTTAAGAAAAGGCGGGAAATGATTTTATCGATGTGAAAAAAAAACGTTAGTAAAAGTAAAATGAAATTTTAAAAAAATGATATGAATTTACCGACTTTAAAAAACATCGGTAAAAGTAAAATCAAAATTAAAAAAATGAAATGAATTTACCATCATTTTTTAACGTTGGTAAATGTAAATTAAAAATTTTAATAAAAAGAGTTAAATGATTTACCAATATTAAAAAACATCAGTATAAGTAGAATGAAAATTTAAAAAAAAAATGAAATGAGTTTACCGACGTTAGAAGACGTCAGTAAATTAGAAATTACCGTAAGTGAAAATGTTATGTTGGTCGACAGAATTTAATTCCATCTATAAACTCTTTTGTCAATGAGTTTTTGCCGACGATCAGGCTGATGCAAATATTTTCGTCGGTGAATTTCTTTACCAACGGTTTGATCTCATTTGGCAACGAAAATTTTCGTAGCTAAAAATGTAAATTGTTGTAGTGGGGTGTTTCTGCTAAGAACCTTGGCATCTTGGTTACGACTCAAGGGATAGAACTTATCCTAAAAAGAGCTCACCTGACGTTCGTCGATGTTGACCCATAAAAAATTACAAATGTTGCAGCAAAAATATTACAAGTAAATTCCAAACCAAGGATACATAAACCTTGGCATTATGGAATGGCAAGTTAAGTACTGTAAATCCAATTAGAAGACTTCATATGAGCTCAGAATGCAGCATTGCAGAGTTATTGGACTTCATTTTGTCACTCAACTTACCAAATACCAAATTCATGGTTCATTAGCTCAAAAACTAGGGGTCACTAAACATACTCAAGGTTTTGGGTAACCAAAGCGGCTGAAACTTTTATGGCAACTTTAAAACATGCTTGAGAATGATATTTCAAAGTTTCAAAGCATTTGGACTTCATCTCAGCTCAAAACCAAGCTTCAGTGACTATTCGCCAGCTCCTTGGGGGTCACTGTGAAAATTGACACTTCTACATGTCATAACAAGCTCAAATTTAGGGAAATGCCTTCAAGTACATTCAAAGATTATCCTTCAAAATTTCAGAGCATTTGAACATCATTTGGACCCAAACTCAATTCAAATGATCGTCCACTAAGCTCTATGGGGTCACTATACAAAGTGACACCTCACGAAGATTAAATTAGCTCAAACTACTAGAGGAAGCTCAAATTATGCTCAAGAGAGGCTCTACAAAATTTAAGGTTAAACGAACATCATTTGACTCAAAATCTACAAACATGTCAACTTTTGGTCAGTGACCCCCAAGTCATAGGGTCACTGACTAAAGTCCTACTTCTCGACATCCAAAATTGATGAAATTTGGATACAAATCTTCAGTCATATTCAAAAGATATTTTGCAAATTCTCGAGTCAAGAGGGTGTTTGGTTCTACTTCCATTGCATGTCAGCTTAGAAAATTGTGACCCCCGAGTTATGAAAGTCACTAGCCAAAATCCTACTTCTAGGAGGCCAAAGCTAATGGAAATTCAGAATGAAGACTCAAAATGTGTTCAAAGTTAATTCCCCAAAATTTCAACTCAATTGAATAACGTTCGAGTAGAAAATAAGATAACTACCTATAGTGTGGAGTGAATAGTGACTTGGAATATACAACAAATAGGTCACTGTTCGAAATCCTACATCTCCAAATCCAAACTATATGAAATTTGGATGGACACTCCAAGATACCCCTGACATCAGTCCCTCCAAATTTCAAACCAAACTGAGGTTATTTGAGCCTCAAATAACTGAAATAAGAACCCATTTTCATGAAAAGTCAACTGGGGAGTTAACCCACTTCAGAAGGTCAAAATGGGCTGAAATTTCTATGACACACTCAAAATAGTGTCAAAAAGCATCTCTCAAAGTTTTGTGAAGATCGGACATTGTTTGGACCCAAAATAAGTGAAAACGGTTCACATATGCAAAAGTCTAAAAATAGGTCTTGGGGCTGCGGTCACTAACTTCCACAAAGCAGTTCCCGCAATTTTGGGCAGTTTTCTCTACTTATTTTCAAAGTTCAACCTCCCATAAGCTCTCTTTAACTTTCTAGAACTCCCTAAAACCACTTTGGTAGTCTATGAAAGGAGTTACATTTGAAAAGAAAGGAGAAAGGGGGAGTTACATTTGAAAAGAAAGGAGAGAGGGAGAGCAACTTCCGCAAATTTAAAGCCATTCATAAAGCACTTCAAGCACTCCAACCCACTTCTTCTTATTCTTTTCAGTCACTGAAGGTGAGAGATAGTTCAGAGAAAGAAGGAGAGTATGGGTATCATTTAAAAAATGACTATGCTCAGGCACTGGCAAGCCTTCGAAGGATGACCAGCTATTCCTTTATTTTTCTCACTTAGTGGGGGGTTCTAGCCATCATAAAAGTTGTAAACAAGCCTCTTTAGGCTTCATTCTGTCCCTTGAAAATTATAAATTCAGAATGACACAATTTTGACTTCATTTCGTTGATATACAGCACCATTTTTTGACTTGTACAAAAACAATCCATAACCACAAGTGATAATTACCAAAGGTTTTGATCGATTCTATGGCCAAATTCAACCCTCTTGAGGGGTCACTCAACACTCCAAAAATCAGAAGAAATAAGTCTTAGCACCTTGAAAGAGTCACAGAGGTGAAACGGAACAAAGCAGAGAGCAAACAGTGGCTTTTTTTGCCACTGAATGTTAGTGAGCGTGACTATCAGTCACTGGCAGGGGGCCAGTGACCGTGACTACTGGTCACTCCCCAGTTTTCCAGTGACCTTGATTGCTAGTCACTCTCCCAGTTTTCTTCCCTTTTGCATTTTGTTCACACTATTAATATATTTTCTTGTACTTTCCAAACTTAGATCACATCTGAGACTTGCGGGGGGGGGGGGGGGGGGGGGGGGGTGGTGGTTGTAAACTTTTCAAAAACAAGTAAACAACCTGCATCCTATGATCAGAGTATTTGAACCTATGTAAACAAAAGGAAAATTAATGATGAACTGTAGTTAATTTCCATTCTTTTTAACGCTTGAAATGCATGAATGTTGAATTTGAATCCACTACACATTTCCACATCTTTTCGAGCGCAATCAGTCGGCCCATTGTTGCTTCCACTGATTCTCTCTGGTTTCTACTTAGCTTCACAAATCGGTATAATTGTTCTATTTATTTGCCACAATTTTTGTAGCATTATTCCCAACAGCCCAGCTTAATCAATTGCACACGATATTAGCCAAATCTAACAAGATAAATCTAAAATAGTTCCAACTGAATCAACCTGTTTGCACATTGAGTTTTGTTGATTAAAGCCGTCTAGGCAAGTGAGCCTTTGCTGTTGTTTTTGGAAGGCAATGTATCTAAGGGTTCGCCGCCTGAGTGGAAAAACTATATCGTAAGTTCTTTATTCTTGTTTAGCAATTCCAATTGCTTCCTTTTTTGCTACTTTAATTGTTGTCAAGGTTTTGTTAGAACGCACTCCCGTCCTTCAACTCGATGCGAGGCTTTGTCGATTGAGAACACAGCCTCCCGTTCAATTACAGCTGCAAATAGGATGTGTCTGGGTAATTGGGAGACCAATTGGGACTCACGCAGACCTGAACCTTTTACTTAAGACTATCATTAGATATTATATATTTATAAAAATACCCACAATCATGAAGTAATGGAGATTCATCTTTTGTTCTGGCCCGACACTTACCTGCAAAATTGTCGGTTACTGGTCTAAAATTTTTATTTTTAATTTTATTTTTTTGGGTAGAACTGGTCTTCATAGGGAAGTACTCAGGTGATCTGGACAATTAAATTCAACTTAGTAAATGCATTAGATCCAATACGATGTTTGCTTCAATTGATTGTCACCTTTAAAGCGTGTGTTTTAGAGGAAAATGGAGGGTGCCCAGATAATCTTATAGTGTTACGTAGTAGCTTTCCTTTAATAAGAGTGAAATCCCATAGTTTAACATTACAAATCTCACCGTGATAAATTTGATGTATCAGGAAAAATATTGGAAATGAATTAGACTACTGATAGCACATGGTAACTACAAAGAAGTTGAAAGGTTCTAATGTTTGGTTTATTATCAATGGATAATCAAACATAACATGTACAGTCAAATGAAAATTATTATATTTATAACTAGACAAATGCATAGTTTTTATTTTCTTTTGGCTAAAAATAGACACATATATAGCTAACAAACAAAAAAGTGTCATGCTGACAAGAATAGCTAGATACTGCACTTGATCTTAGCTTCCAAAAAGCTGAGAAAGATGGAATAAAAAAGTCATCATTCATACAGAGAAGAAACAATCTCCTTCTACTTTATGGTAAGAGGATATATTATTTATTTGTTTGGCTTCTAATAGATTGAATTTCATGCATCACAACCAGGACCACCAGGCCCACCGTAAAAGAAAGCAAGACCTCCTTCTCGGGTGGAAAGTATGTCTCCTACGTCATAGCAATTAGGTTTTGAAACCTTTCTGAAACCCTTTTCAGGGTTTCTCCCGACTATGCTTTCATCGAAATAGCGAGGATCTCTAAAGTAGGCTGCTTTGTTAAGTCCACTGTCAGGCCAAAGCCCACTACCCATTTGAGTGCTAGTATGTTTTCCCCCTGGTACGCTGTTGTAGACTTGTCCTCCCCACTGAATGTAATCTGCATTTTTGGCCATGCTCTTGAACAAAGAACTTGGCCAGTACCCCACCGTTATATTCTGAATCTCTAACCACCAATTACCGTTTCCTTGGTCCTGCAAAAATTTTGAAGAGTTATTTGTAAAATCTATGCTCTCTAATAGCCTAATAGACCTTCAAAGAATTAAAAAGATAATTGGAATTTGGAAGCGAAAAGTAAGCTATTTTGGAAAGAATTTGTGTAGGGTTTACAAATGAGGCCTATTTTGGAAGCAAAAAGTAAGCTTTGTTTGCAAGATTTTCAATGATTTTCATATCTTCACCGAAAACCTGTACTACAGTCTACAATGGATGGATTATTTTAGACCTTAGAGCATGTGGGCTAGACTCATTGAGGTCAATGTAATACTGTTCTTAAGTAATGGGTTCTTTTTTTTGAACCAATAAAAGTAGGGATATATACTTTGCAAATAATTGGATCCATGATAAAGATAAGGAGAGCAACTAGAGAAAAGAAATGATTTCTTTGTTTTCTCCGGATTATTATTATTACCCTGAATATCTTCACTAATATAGCCATTTGCTCACCACCATCGGTAGATACACGTATAGCTGTGCCTAAGCTAACCTGCTGGTTTGTTTGAACAAAACCAGGGCATTTCAAGTTGTAGCAACCAACGTTATTGTCCGTCTGATCACAAAAACAAGCAAATTAGAAAATAATAGTCCACATGTAATATTGCGTATGTCATAAAGCAAATGTAGATCACCATCTCATATATCATTAAAGAAAGTGTAGAGTTAATTTACTTACACCCCAATACGCATAAACTCGTGTTCTAGCATCTCCATACATACTTGGAGCCACCTATGAATTTCAAAGTCCAATGAAAGAAAAAAATAAGTGAAACAAATAGGTTTCAACCATATATCCATTATTATTTCATGTGTATATCTTATCACTGGGTTAGTGCTATCAATTCTTTTTCGGACCTCATTTATGTTTGGCTCTAGATTGCTTTGGCCAATTCAAGATTTTGGCAATACATTTTGAAATTTCAGTATAAAAAATATAAAAATAATATATATAAGTTTTAAAAAATATAAAAATATTTAATTTATTACTAAATCAAGGATGCAATATATTATTTCTACATGGCAAAGTGCATGCTTTGTAAGCATACTTGACAATATTAAACTATTGATGTGCTTTCTCAAATCGCAAGTCATACTTTGATGTATAGTTGCCTTTTTGTTGCCAGTAGTTAAAAATCGAAAGTTAAGAATTCTCATATTGAAATCTTTTGTGCTGGTAGTGTATAATTCCACACCACTGGTGTTTCATGTTAGAGATTCTTTATCTTTAATGATAAGATTCGATTGTTAGTGGTTTGTTAGAGAGTTTAGATTAGTTTAAATTTTGGATACTGCTGTTATTATTTGATGTATAAATGAGAGGATTTCCTCTTTCATGATAATTATGTTGAAATTATGGATATCACTTGAATTTCAAAATTCTTCATTTCATATGTCTTGAAAAATTGTTTGTTAAGTTCACAATTTACATTTATTTCCTCTGTAGTCCTAATAATTAAAAAATATGATGAGAGAGAGAGAGAGAGATTACCATCCACCCGGAGGTAACCAAATCGAAGCTATCTCTTCTACCGACATAGATAGTAGCTGAGCTACGTTCACGTGGCACCTCCACATGTGGGTTCCATGCATTGATATATCCTTGACCGCCTTGATTACTCATCTCCAGATTTAATTTAGCACTCTATCACATTGCACCTAATAATGAGAAGATATTCATTTGATTTCATACACCAGTTATCGGTTCTTGGGATTCAAGAAATAGTACACTTTCATGTTAACTAACTTGTTACAACAATCACGACTAACAATAAATAATTCTAAAGAATCAATCGTCGCCATCGCAAAAATATTGTACCAAATGAAATGTAACTCAAATTATAACTCACTTCTGTTTCTCCGGTGGCACCAGCCAAAGACCTGGCTTCAAGTAAGTGTCTCTTTTGAGTCCTTTGAATGGGAATTGTTCCATCTGGACAACTTCCGCTCTTATGCCACAACTGTTCTAGTGGTTTTGAAGATGGCATATTTTCCCTATCATATATGCTCGGTCTCATCTGTAAAACAATGTGCCAAAAAAAAAAAAAAACATTCCAGCAGTTTGATATTAGGGAAACGATACAAAGACTTTGAAGCATTAAAAGGACAATGCATGATATGGTTTGGGAGGATTAAGTGAAATTCATTCAGTTTTGCCACGTCGAATGGGAATGTTGGACCATGTCAATTTAACAATGAATCCGAATATTTCCACATTGGCTGCCACTAAACTAATGTCCTCCACTTTAAAATTTGCCATCACTATCAACCTAAAGCATGACATGGTTTCTACACATTCTTGCTGCTTGGTACACAGGGGAGCATGGAAATGAATACTTTATTCGGTTAAGAGTAACAATGAACAATTTGTTCGATTAAGAGTAAATGTAAAAGGGAATTGGAAAAAACCTGTATGGTGTGATTTTGGAGTAAGGGGTGGTCAAATGCTGGCTGCTTATAGATATCAACACAATCAATGATATCGCCATCTTCACTCTATAGCCACAATCACAAAAAGGTAAAAGCATCAACACCTTTGGACTAAAACATTCAATAAAAGCATCAACACCTTTGGACTAAAACATTCAATCTTTATAATTGAATAATTAGGTTGTACACATGATTACAAGCTTTAGGCAGCCATCTAACATGCCCAAAATTAAACCTTGGTTTGCTATACTAGTGCTTTTCCATCAACAAAATACATGCATACGTTATAGTAATTTGCACGCATGATGACCATGGATTTGATCCAGGCCTTTTTGGAGCAATGCAAGAGATGAGAGTAATCTAATTCTACCGGGACTGTAATCAATCCCGTCCAATTAAAATAATGATTCAATAAATATACTTAAGTGTGATTATAGAAAAGTAATAGATATGATGTATTAATGCAAATTTGCAATGGTTTAAAGGTTCAACATTTTCTTAACTAACAAAACAGCTCTAATTTGTTCTAAGTGCCGTTGCCATTTTCAAAGCAAAAAAAATTATATAAAAACACTGTCTCCATAAATTTCTCTTAGAGTATTTACCATACTGGCATTACGTGTTAGGAAAAGTATGATTGTGACAAAACATAGAGAGCAAAATTGTTTTTGTAGGGACATGTATATGCAATCACCATAAATTGGACCAGAATTTGGCGAGCTGTTCCAATTTTTTTCCTAATCACTAATTTAAATAAACAAGTTATCACCGACACATCAGATTGGCAATGGGATGGTCATAAGCATTGCTCCAATACCAGGCGCATCATTTGCGAGACCCCGCATTTACTAAGAGCCTATATATAGTTCGGGAAGGAAGCAATTTGAAGAAAAGCATTCATTTATCATAATCCAGGTAAATTCCTTCCTTTTCTGTTTCTATTGACTTTTGATAAATCCAATCATGCAAATATTAATTGATCACTTAATCAAGAGATATAGTCATAAATTTCTTTAAGGGACTCACTATTTTATAAAATAAGACAACTTTTTTTTTAAATTTAACCTAATCATTAACAACCTACCCCTTAAATTTAGAGTTTTTCTGCATATACCCCCTAATTAGGTTATAATATTTGTAAATAGGTCCCTTTGATTTTAGTATTTATAAATAGGCCCCCATATTGACATTTTAATACCTCTTATTTCCCAATAGATGTGGATTTGATGGTAATAAGCAACTATCATGAGGATTTTGCTCAATTTTGATCAAAATGGCACTTTTGCCCTTATAACAATTTTTATATACACTTCTCTTAAGATTTCTAATATCTATTAATAGGGCCTCTCTTGTTTCAATCCTATAAACGTGCACAATAATAGATCCATTAAATTGTTTCAATCCTATAAACGTGTCCTCTAATTCTCTCTTGTTTTTCTCACTTGTGATTGATGTCTTTAAGTTATTCCCTATCAATAGTACTGTGCAAACCATGTTTTTAGTTAATCATATTTAGGATCATTTTCAGTTAATCATATTTAGGACCATTTTAGAAGTTTCATTTACTCTAATGTGTCCACTAACAATTATATATTCATCTATTAGGTGGCTCAAGAGTAGGGCCTCTTAAAACTATTTTTGCCAAATCATTGTCTCCCACTATCCCCTACATTTTTTCCTTTTAAAACACATTATCAAATATTTGAAATGGGGATAACTGGTCAGAAAATAGACCAAAAAGACATGAACTTATGAAAACCGTTGTGCAAAGAGAGAAAAACATTTGAATATATTTTTAGTCTCCCTTCTCATAAGAAGGGTTCCAATAATAATAATAATAATAACTAATGCCAAGAGGCCCTAAGATTTTAGAAAAAACTAAGAATGTGAAAAAAAGAAATAAAAAACTAAAACTAATTTATCTTAATGTTAAAAGAGAGAATGATGTCAGCCATCTAGCGTAAACAACTTGGTGGGCTTAGTTGAAAAAGAGAAAGTTAAAATGAAATAGGTAAGTGAAGAAATCATGTGAAAAATCTGCACTGAAGATTTACGTCGCTTGTTTTCCATACTCACTCACCTATAAGGCTATAATCTGTCAAACCAATTATCCTTTTTGTTGGTGCCATATCTCAAACCCATGACTTAATGATGCAAACCAAAGGTTAAACCATCAAGAGCAGGTAGAGATTGGCTTTAAAACCAATCTATTGTGAGATATTTGTAAGCAATGTAATATTGGCTAATTCTTGGGTTGGACACAACTTGAATTTACTAGAGTTGTAATTTTACTTTTTTAGATGGACTGATGTTCGTGTCAAAGTTACAGATCTAAAGCAACGTTTTAAAGGCATAAAAAAGGATTTTAACAAGGCCCAATGGATCAAAGGGATGCTTGATCGATTGGATGAATGCTTCAGATTTCCACAGAAACACACCCCAAACAGAACCTCAATTCGATTGATCGGACGGATGCCCGATTGATCAGACCTGATGCCCGATTGATCAGATAGGTAGTAGTTTCATATCCGAACTTTTGGATTTTTTTTCTTTTTTAACCACTCTTCCTAATTCCTCTTGAAGACTCTCCCCACGAATATTGGACTATAAATATATCATGTCTCTTAGGCCAAATCACCTCTCTCACAATTCTAAACCCTATAATATTTTTGAGAGATCCATTTCTTTTTAAACCAACTTTTCCTTGCTGTGCTGAAGCTTTGAGTTTATGAGATACATCTTCTCTTACTCTTCCTAGAGATTCTTGTTGAGGGGCTTCAAAATGTGTTCGGTCAAGTTTGAAAAAGGCGAACGACATGTGTGTCGGAAAGAAAAACTTTAGTCCTTTAGGTTATATTCACCCAAACAAGGATAGTAAGTTTATCTTGTGACCTCTCTTGTATAATACTTAATCTTGGTGGATAGGCAAATATAGAATACAATATCATTAGATTTGAATAATGTAAGATTTCATTATCACCTAATAAAATTATATCATATTATAATATTGTGACACTTATAATGTTTGGCAATTTATATACACCTCAATATGCTTTCAAGATTATTTTATACAGCATATACTTAAATATTTTAATATGGAGGTTTTTGCAAGAAAGTGAGATATTATAAAATATCTTCTAAGATACCCAAACATCTACTTTTTGGGTATCTAGATTATATTCTAAGCTAGGATATAATATAACAAAATCTTTTAAAATATATGCTTTCCAAACACCCCCTTAGATCTAGAAACAGAGAAGGAAAAAACAAGATGACAAAATGCTACAAACAAAGGAACCACCTTAATGGTCTTGATTGCAGGCTTATTGAGTCGTTTAAGCTCGCTTCTTATCTCTAAATCTGCAAGGGTTTTTCTTCGTATTGCTGTAGCAGCTCCATGAACATGTTTCAAACTGAGGAGTACAAAAACCAACACTATCGTTTTGCAAGTTACCTTTCCCATTGAAGGAAATACTTAGAAAACCGCCTACGTACAAACCATCGTGATAAGATATCATATATACTGAGATGGAAAAGATAATAACAGTACACTTTGATATTTGACAGTGGAAGAATGAGGATACCTTCAAATCAAAGATGCAAACAGTTCCGCGTTTCTGCTGTAGTCCGAAGGGGGTTTGGAGATTTATATAGAGTTAGGGGTTTTTGGTATATGAATGGAAACTTGATATCTCTATAACGAGAAAGATTATAACTTTATCAAATTATATAATTATATTAATTTGATGTCTCTATAATTAATACTGCGATCTGTCTTACTATAACGAGAAAGATTGTTAACTTTATCAAATTATATTATTATCTACGTCCGTTCTCTTACGGACGCCATGTGGCAATCCTCATAAACTCCAACTCCACACATTTCCTATAATGCAAAGCTCATTCACTCCTAAAATCTTTCAAATCAATTCTCTACAAATCTAGAAATAATGAATGGCTTCTTAGATTATTGACTTTGATATTTCGTCATGTGGACCATATTTAAATGAATAATATTTTGAAAGATCATATGATACAATGCATGTGTTGGGCCATCCATTATTGGGCTCTCTATAGAAATTTGTTAAGGATTATGTGAAAACCATTACTACATTTGGTTACATCCGTGGATCCCTTTGATATTACTTCATGTGGGGCATAATTTAAGTGATCAATAGTATAAAAAGACATACATGATACCATTTGCCTGGAGGGCTATCCAATTGGTGAGCCCACCAATAAAAATTACGTCCTAACATAAAGTGACTTTAAAATTCAATTAGAGTTCAATATTGCGAATAAAAGACCAAAGATGCTTCTAGTGTTTTTTTTTTTTCGGACGGGGGTGTGGGGGGTGGTTATCTATTAAGTTGGGAGTTTTTATTTATTTATTTTAGATAGGGAGATCTCATCCTTATTTTTAAGCAATGAGATGATTTTAGTTAACCCATAGATTTTTTTTAGTTCAAATTCAAATCTTCGGTGATCCTGCACATTCTCAATTTGTAGCATCAAGAATGGAAACTTACAAACTCTTCCATCTTTATCACATTTTTGTTGTTCAATGTTGTGGGGAGTAATAAAAGAGGCCCATAGGCCATCGGTAAAATGGTAAAGAAAGCACTAGGATATGGAAAGGAGAAGATCATGGGGGCAAACAGAGAATTGCGTGAGGAAAAGGAAAGATTGTGAGGTTCAAGTATTCCTCATAAACTACCCATTGACCCAATAAATGTTCCATAATCTCAGCATTTAAGGAGGAGATTTGGGAAAAATGGCAGTTATTATATCATTCAAGGACAAGGGGAGAGATTCCTGGATTAAAGTTAAGGCACGAATTGGGGCATAATGACTACAATTTCTATCTCTAAAAAAAAAGGAAACCTCCAAGTCTATAAAATCTAAGCAATAGAAGAAGATGAGAGAGGCACATATGGTATCCCATAATCTTATTTTGAGAAACATCTTTTCTGCTTCATTTTGATTTAAGTATAGGAGGGCCCTTGGTCAAAGGATCTCCGGCTAGAGCCATTCACTATTTTGATCCTATGAAGGGCCCATGAAGATTCTCTCATTCAGCTCAAACATCAAAGATTTACATGCTGGCAAATCACAGCTCGGACAATTTTATTTCGTATTGATTCTGAAATCAACAATTTTTTCTGTTTCTCTCTTTAAACTTTTGTTATTTTCCATTATTCTTTATTTTTTTCTATTTTTATCCTTAATTATAATGTTATTAATTTCTATTTGTTACTTTTTTGTTTTTATTTTTAATCTTGTATTATTATTATTAAATGTATTTAATTTACTTTATTTTTTATCAATAATATTTTAAAGAAACTAATAAAATCAAATAATGTTTATTGGTTGGCTCGAGATAAGCACTGGCCGTCATTGCTAGTTATTATTATGATTATTATTATATATATTAAAGCAATCTCTCCTTTCGCGGGAGGGCGACATGTGGCGCTTCTTCTTTACGGGAGGACGACATATGGCGCTTCTTCTTTATGGGCATGCGACACGTGGCACACTTCAATTAAAGTCCTAAGATTCTCTCCCATTTGCTTCTCCTAAAATCTCTCTCTTTACTATTTAATTTTCCTAAAATCTCTCTCTTACCCCTATTTAATTTCCAGAAAACTATCTCTTGATTACACTAATTAGAGATGGAGAACAGACAAAAAAGGGAGAGAGAGAGGCACGTCCAAGGATTGATGGAGAGACACACTTGATTTTGTATAAGGAGTAGGTTGGAGCGTGGCTTGATTTGGATGTCCCATTAGTGCATGATCTTCTCCCTTTTTAAGCTCTTCACAACGCATGTTTTATCTCCTTGATCTCATTGGACTATTCCTCTTTGCATTGAATTTGAGAGCATTAGGGACTACACATTAACCATGGTAATGGGATGCGTAACAGCGGAGATGATCAAATCTCTTAGTGGCTGTGTGAGACATAGTGCTGGGAACGTTCATAGTGTATGGAGTGATTTGCTGGACTCAAACTTTATCTATTCAATTGATTTGAAATGTTCTCATTGAATTTTAAATGGTAGAATTCAAAACTTACGGCTGGATGTGAAATGCACAGTTGAGCGCGGGAGTGCGACAAGTGGCACTTCCATTGAGCGACATGCGGCGCTTCATCTCATGGTGCCATGCGATATGGTATTACTCACATGTTCAAATTCTTTCCTATTGTTTTGGAAACTTAAATTAAATTATTCTAATCTTTATCCGAAAAGATTTCTTTTCTATGACCGTAATTATGTTTCCTCTCAAAGACCCCTCATGCTAAAATCTCTCCCTTTCTTCATGCTGAATTCTCTCCCAATAGTATCTCAATAACCTTAGTCAAATTTGAGAAAATCTGGTTATCTTTATTTGTAGCCGCCTCTTGCCTAAGAAATAAGATATTAAAAAATCTTCTACGAGTGGAGTGGAGAATTGAATATTGTAAAATCAGACGTAAACCTCTAAAAAGAGAAAGGATCAGAGAATCCAATATGAAGCCAGCGTCAGGTCTGCAAACAGTTTCGAAGACAGAAAAGAAAACTACCTTCTGGGAAGCCGAAGTAAAAATAGGAGATAAGGAAACCAAAGCAAAAAACAGGAGCTAAGGAACCTGTTGCACCGGCATGACATAGGTAAATTAAATATCTTTGCTGAGGCAAAGCTTAGTGCATATGTGGTTTTTGTAATAAGTGATTATCAATTTCATGATCGATGTGTACCATTATACCTTGATGTAGCACATGTACAAGTTTATTATGATTTAACCGGAAGCATTGGACATGCATATGAGACTTGAAAATTGTAAGTTTGTGTTTGTTTTGTTCTCTCTCTCTCTCTCTCTCTCTCTCTCTCTCTCTCTCTCTCTCTTTTGTTTTGTTCTCTATTTCTTTTGTTTTGTTCTCTCTCTCTCTCTCTCAAATTTGGGATTATGGGAATCGGTGTGCTTCAAATATGAAGGACTGCTTAGCAAATAGAACTACTGTTACAGATAGTGATGTACAAAGGCGAGATGACTTTTTTGCAATGCACTCCTCTTTTTTCATAAACTCAATTTTTTTTCCTTTTTGCCGCTTGCATTGCATAGTTATGATGTTGAAATTATCATTCTTTCCATCATTATTGAAGATGTAAAATCATGTTTGGATAGACATGTGTCTCATTATAGATGAAGGAAAGCAATGCTGGAGATTCCCCATGACGGATCAAGGAAAACAATGTTGGAGACTAAGGATGAACTTATCATCCACAACTCATCACTGGTTACATGTGAGCTTCAGGCTACCGTGGAAACTCTTGTTTTATTTTAATTACTTACTATTGCATGGAAATCCAATGAAGTGTTTTTGTTTTTTTTTTTCATTTTTGAGGATTCTATGATTAGGTCATTTATACTATTGAATACTATAGGATCATCAAGGTATTTTTTATTTTTCTTTATTTCAATATTGAGATATTTTTTTATTATGTTTCATTGACATGTTTAAGTGATCATTTGCTCAAAGGCAAAGGAAGCCTTTAGATGGGTATGGGTGTGGATGCCTTGATGGCCCGTATATTTACATAATTTTAATAAAATGGAAAGATTTTAACCAGCCATTTGTAAGGGTGTTCATGGGCTAGGCTAAAGCATATCCCTCCTGACTTTAGAGACATTGGCCCAGGCCCCTCTCATGACAGACATGGGCCGTAAAAGTTAGGCTCGAGTCCACCCATTTAATCAATTAGGCTGAGCCTACCTTTTTGTTTAAATGATTTAAATTATTTAAAGTGGGGCAAAATTGTCTTTTTATGGTTTGACTCAAGGAATAAGTCATTTGAATTCTTCTGCAGGGTGAATTGGTAAAAATAAAAATTGGAGGTTTTAATAATGATGTCATCATATAAATGTTTTAATGGATGGATTAATCACTCACATGTAATTCCTTGAATATCATCAAGAATGACTTAATGAGAACGATTTTTTTATTTATTTTTTTTTATTTTGTATTTTCAAAGATTCCATGATTGAGTCATTTATATTATTGATTAGTAAAGGATTATCAAGGTATTTTTTTTATTATGTTTCATCAACATGTTTGGTATTTTATTGGACCGCAAGATTTTAGGTTTCTCTCATCTATTCATTCCTATCTCTAATCAAATTAAACTTAATCTATTTTTTTATCGTCTTTTCTAAATCATCGCCTTTATGTATTTGAAACTTGAGTTTAAATTTACATAGGACCATTCATTCCTAAAAGCACTCTTTTCTAATTTTTTATATTTTCATAGAAACCTATTTTAAACCACCTTTGATTGGTAAACCTATTTTATTTTCATCTATATATAGCCCAAACTATTTGTAATTTTTCATAGTTTCTTAGAAATCACCTTTGAGTGGGGGAAATCGAGAGAGAGAGCTCATGTGTTTAAGAGATAGAAGAAAGAGGAGAGAGAGAAAATGGGTTGGGATAGGAACTTTCTATTTTCAGATTAGATGACGAAGGCAAAGCGACCCAGTTTGATCTTCCCGACTCCACGCTCTCCCTCACATGATTCCGAATCAATATCTTAAATCGGGTACTAATCCACTACCAGCATCAGAGGAAGCAAGTCCATATCCGGATAAAGATCCAGATGTAGCTGTGACCCAGATGAATGGTTTGATTGAATGGTCTAGATTGAGAGAAGGTGATGGCGCACCCTGTACCACTATTGTGATCAATTTGGTATTTATTTGAATTCTAATGATATGGAGCTCAAGGTGGTCTAGTGCTGGCAACTCTGCTCATCTAGGCTCCGTCATGCCAGCTTAAGCTTGGCTAACCCTTCATTGGAAAAAAGGAGGTAAATGGGGTAAATGGGTTTCATTTCACAAACCTTTAGATATGTGTTTGCCATTCCAAACCTGATCATGGCTCTGCTTTCTCCATGCATCAGCATGCGAAGAATCGCCCCCTAAGCCTAGCCCTGGAAACCAAAAACAGAAACAAACAATTAACAGAATTCAGAAAAAGAAACACAATGCAAACGAATCACAACCAAGGAATATCCATCAAAAGAGCTTCAATTATTTTTAAGAACACAAGAAAAAGAGCGGAGTCAAGAAACAGAAACCTAGCCCGGATGAATGGAAAGCAAGAAATATCCATTAACATATGTTGCAGCATATATATATATAACCCAAAAAACATATTCGATTTCTTCTCTGTTTTCTGATGATTGGAAAGGGGAAATCGAGAGAGAGAGAGAGAGAGAGAGAGAGAGAGCTCTTGTGTTTAAGAAAGAGAAGAAAGAGGAGAGAGAGAGAATGGGTTGGGATGGGAACTTTCTATTTCCAAATTAAATGATGAAGGCAAAGTGACCCAGTTTGATCTTCTTGATTCCGCACTCTCCCTCAAATGGTTCCGAATCAATGTCTTAAATCGGCAGGTCCATATCCAGATAAAGATCCAGATGTCGCTGCGACCGAGATGAATGGTTTGATTGAACAGTTTAGATTGAGAGAAGGTGATGGCCCACCTTGTGCCATTGTTGTGATCAATTTGGGCTAGGTTTGCTACTTTTGTTGTAATTTACTGTTCTCCTTTTACCAAATGACTCAGTCTAATGGCAGCTGTTAAGGGCCAAAGGCGAAGGAAACACGTTTATAGCACGTTCTAATATCCAGTGGTTCGACTAATTCGTCATTACTGACTATGATTTTGTCTCATGCCTTACATGAATCCATTTTAGGGGTGCTATTATATCAGCTAAAAGTGGATTGACCACAGTAATTAAACGAATGGAATCTATCTATAAAATATCACTTCAAGCATAATATTAGATGGACAGCTTAGATTTACTATAAGTGATTAATTGACTATAAGCTTAGCACTTAGGTTAGGTTAGGAAAGAGAAATTGGTTGAGATAAGTTGTAGAGTAATGGAAAGAAATTAGAGAGATATTTTAGGTGAAGGATTTTTTAGAGATAGGAGAGAGAAATCGATTTCTTAAAATATAATTATTTTAAAAAATTATTTTTCCTGCATTCTAAAACAAGCACATGCCAAAAAAATATTAATATTTTTTTTTCCTTAGACCATATGTAATTTCTTTAATCATTTAAGGATGATTAATATCAATGGTTTTTTTTTTCTTTCACTCTCAACTTTTATTTATCTATGATTCAAAGAAAATATTTTCTCCTTTTAAAAAAATAAAGATTCAATATTTTAATTATGTTTTCGCTATGATTTATATCATAATATTCATTAATATTTTATTTAAATTATTAATAATTTTTCATAGGAATTAATTATTATTTTTTCATGGCCCGCGTTGGGCGCAGGCCCTGAAGCGCTAGTATATATATTATGACAATACCCATTTTCATTAGAGAGCAACATATGGCGTATTCTTTTTGTAAGAGTGCAGCACGCGGCGCATTCCGATTAAAGTTCTAAAATCTTAAATATCTTTCTTCTCTCCCTCTCTCCTAAAATCTCTCCATATTCCATTGTCCTCCTATAAAAGAAAAAACATCTAAATAAAAGGCCCATCTTCCTAATCATTGCTTTGAAATCATCCAAACGGATCAAGATCGGTCAATGGGTGCATGTAGATAGGATGGGACATACTTTAATCTTAACCATGCAGTAGCTAAATAGATGTCATTGTATGATCAGTCCCACAAGCATATGCTAATGAAAATTATTCAAAAGCTTGGTAGAGGATCGTATAGCTTTTCGTTTGGCAACATGAGTGGGCCTTTGGAGAATGGGGCGTTAATCACGGGGCAACACATTAGAAATTTCCTAGAGTAATGCAAGGTATAAGTTCAGGTTGATAATCACAGTTGTATGTTCAATATTTATTTTAAGAAATTCTTCTAATCTCAAAATTCTAATCACAATTGTGCAATGGGTTATCCAAGTTTAATATGAACTTAGGGTCAGTATGCATTTGAAGTGGAAGGCTGTCAGAACTGGATTTCCCTCTGAGGGGTGTCGCGAAAGGGCGGAGGGGGTGGGGAACGGCCGGTTATGGTTTTTTTTTTTTTGGCTATATCAATTAGGTCTCTTGATAATCAAAATCTCTATTCTTTTTTATTTTGTTTATTTTTTTGTTATATATACTATGGAACGAAGGTGGGCCCACAGCATCATCAAAATTGAAATCATTGTAAGTCCCTACCATTAGTAGACCCACTTATGCGGGTATAGGTGTAGACATGTGCCATGTTATGGATTTTTTTTATTTATTTTTGCGTATATGATTTCGGTCCCTTCTTTTTCTTTTTCCCTTTCTCATTATATGTACCGTAAATATTGAAAATATTAGAAATTATGATTGTGTAATGAATTTTATGTTAATATTAATTTATAATTCATTTAAATTTTTCTAAGTATTTTTACTTACAAATAATATAGTTATTAAACATGAAGCAACACGTGGCGCACTCTTAATACCATTCTATTGTACAAATCTTCTCTCCCAAACAACTCTCATTTAATTTTAAACTTTTTATTTATTTATCCCTTATCCCTAAAATCTTTTAAATTTACATAGAATGCCTAAAATCTTTCCATATGAAGTGTTTTTCTATATACAAAAACTTTTACAATACAGGAACTCTTACAATACAAACGATCCATATAGGCCCATTAGCTCAACCATACATTGAATGTAGGAGAAGAGGGCATGCATACTCTCTCTTGGTGCCTCAAGAACATCATTTCAAGCAATTTCAAAGACACCCTTCTTCTCCGATAGTCCAAACCCCTTCGTGTGGTCTACTTGGCTCTAGATGGAACAGGTATTTCCCTTCATAACGTTTTTAAGGATGATTGGTACTTTTAGTTGAAGAGAGAATTATTTTAATTGGTGTTCTGGTGATTTACTTTCACTTGCAGGCTATTTGTTCTTTTCTAATGTAATAGCTGCCACGGAATGATACAGCAAGGAGTTGGCATACTCTAGCATGGATAAGGCTAAAAAGGTGTGTAGAGACTACGAAGAGGTTGGCAAAGTTGTTGTTTTATATCTTCCTATTAAATCTATGTACATTAAGGTTGTCAATGGACAATGGGTCTGATTTGGTCTAGGCTCGGGCCTTAAAGATGATATGGATCGAACCCATCAGACCAATATGTCTAGGCCCCTGACTAAATGGTTGTGGACCACGTAATTGCTTTGGTTCTTTGGATAAGATTTTGGTTGATAATGATAAGATTTACTCAGCAATTGATATATTGGTTCTTGACAACTTGCAAGACTTGAACAGTATGCTTAAAATGCCTAGGCTTGTTGGAAACATCTATTTTATTAGTAGTTTTGCTATCATTTACAATTTGTTGTTCCAAAAAAATTTTGCAACTTTTATACATTTATATACTGAGTTCCTTTTTACACAAATCGGCCAAGACTCAAAAGAGTTTGGGTTTTGTAACTCATGAACTTTTTAGATCAAGAGAGTTTTTTGAGCTTTTCCATATCATGATTATGATGGTATTCAAAATTATACACTACTTTAAACCTAATTAAACCTAATTACGTATATACTAAATTCTTCTCTTTATTAATTGGGTTAAAAATGTTAACTCTAGACTAACTCAGAAATAGAAAGGTTATAAATTACTTGGTACAATTTTTTTATGTTCTCTCTTTCTCTTTCTTTAATGTTTTATATTCTCTTTCTCTTTCTTTAATGTTTTATATGCTTTCGCTTGAATTCTCATTAACAAAAGAACTTATTTAAGAATTTACATTCTTAAAGAATTAACCTCAAAATTAGATTTTCAAGACTTAATGTGGGGCACACCTTAATGCAGGCCAATCACAAGAGTAGGGGTGTGATTGAGACATCTTGATGTAGATTAGAGTTGAGACAAGCATCAGCACCATCTTTAAGAATCCAAATATTTAATAATTATAAATATCATATCATATTACTATGTGTAAACGAATCTACTATGTCCGATTCATCTACCCCCATGTTAGACCTACATGTGGTAATTCATATCAAGGGTATGAGCATATGACCAAAGATTATATATAAATTCTCTTTTTAAAATATTTGATATTTTAATTTTTTTATGATTTATATAATAATATTAATTTATATTTTATTAAAATATAAAAAAATTAACAAATTTAATTTTTTCCATAACCCGTGTTGGGCGCGGGCCCTGAAGCGCTAGTTATTATATATATTAAAGCAATCCCCCCTTTCGCGGGAGGGCAACACGTGGCGCGACTTCTTCGTGAGAATGCGACACGTGGCGCAATCTAAGAGCTCCATCCATATTAGGTAAACTCTATTCATAACAAATTCCTAAAATCTCTCAATTTTCCTAAAATCTCTCCTTCGTTTTCTATAAAATCTCTCCCTTCCTAATTTCTCTCATTCTCAATCAGTTTTTGAGAAGTAGGTTCCACATAATTTTTTAATCAAAGTTGCAGCATAGGTGGGCCTCACAATCTCCCTTGAAATCTCTCTTTTACTATTTAATCTCCTAAAAATCAGAATAATCCTTGTTCCTATCATTATCTCTCTTTTTCTAAAATCAATCTAAATCTTTCGTGTTTAAAGAATACAATACCTTAAAATTTTCAATGCAATCCCTTACATGCAATCTCATTATAATCTACTATTGATATCCATATCATATTTAATCTTAAAGAAAAGACGAGTTCTCATACATTTCAAACGAAATTTCATACTACTCATCATATAAATTAGGTAAATTACCATGCCATTAAATTCCACTATCCAAGTGGCAATTTGTGGGTTCACAGGGTTTCCTACTAAAATCTCAATAAAGTCTAAATTGGTCACGGGTGTTCATAAGGCCGGGCCAAGACGGGCTGGGCCAAGCCAAATAATATCCAGGCTTAGCCTAGATTTTGAACAATAAGCCTAAGCCTGAAGAAAGCCTAACTCGGACCATAAGTATCTACCCTGAGCCCAGCCCACTTATAATAGTTTAAACTTGAGCCATACTGTATTATATTTTAAAAATGAAAACATTTGTTGGTTAAAATGTTTGTTTCTATGTTAAAGATTTCTTAGTGTCTCTCACTTGGACCAAATTGGGCTTGGATTACATCCCAACTCAATTCAAAATTTATATGTTACTTAAATTATTTGAGTAAGTTAATGCTCAAGCCCTAAAATTACTAGATCTTTCCTAAATTAACCACTTAGAATAATACTACCAGGAGGCAAGATTTCTAAAATCTCTCTCATTCTAAATCATGTCCCATAAAACCCAGAACAACCAATAATTTGGATTAGCCCTGGCATAATAATTTTAAATTTAGATTAATACTCTCACTTTATTTTAAATTTTACATAAACTAATGAATCTTTATCTCTTATCATAAAATCTTTCAATTTTATATACAACATCTCATGTGGTTATATTGATAGAACCTTTGGAAGGTAGACAATCATATTCATTTTTATTTGAATTCCATTCGCCATGAATGGGTGGGTATTGAAATTCAACTTCTCCATATAACAATGGAAGGAGAATAAACAAAAAAAAAAAAAAATAGAGAACGACCAGTTCATTAGCCTATAGGTTTTACATGAGAATATGAAGTATGGTATATATATGGAGACACCATCAAATAACTCACCACTAAAAGTAAGTGCAGTTCTGCTCTCTTTAAACACCAAAAGTTCTAATCGTTTATATATAGGGGAATATTCATGTGCATATATCCCTCACCAAGGGACCGTGCATACTTCTCTATAAGGCCCATGGTAAACCCCACCAAGGGATGAAAAGCTCCATGCAGGACTATCTTAGATATAAAGTTTGGCCCCAATCACACGTTCCTAACATCTTCATCCAAAACCTACAAATTCATTTTATTCGAATGGATGCATAGTCGATCCAACAGTAAAATTAATTCGGATTTAACCAAAAATTGGTAAACGGGTTCAATTCAAGGGGGTCGTGTGTGTAGTCCATTTGGATGGACCATATAGTGGGTCTCACCTAGAGTTCTCATGAAAAAAATAGTGAGGGACATATACACATGAATATTCTACATATATATATTTGTTTTAAATGTTAAAAAAATAGTTATGCTATCTTTTTCTTCTTAATTATTTAATTTCTCTTTTCTCTCTATATCTCTTGAGGCCATGTTCATTACATTTTTTATAAGTATCAATTTTAATATGCTAATGCATATTAACTAAAAAAGCCTTTTTAGGTATCAATTTAGGACCTTAAAAAAGCTTTGACACGACCCCAGTCCCCATACACCATACTACTAAAAATTTATCCATTCACCGTGTGTGAGATGGGCACTTGCTTTATATAATTGATTGATATGAACGTGTTTGAGATGTTAATTGCCCGAAAATCTCTTTCCCTATTCTTATCAGTCAAGCTTCATTCCTAAAATCTCTATCTCGGAATTTAATTGAAAAGTAAGTTTGAATAACTACTCCTGTTATCTCTCACCACCCATGGAATATTCTCTTTCCTCTTAATAATCTCTCTTTCATAGGACATTTCATCCTGATTTACTTTCTTTCCACTATATCAATGATCAAATGCCTTCTTGTATTTATTTGTCAAAAAAAAATTCATTTTTATTTTAGTATTGGATTTACCATCTATGGCAATTCATCGATTAGAATGATCAATGATAAGAGGTGTTTTTGTATTTATATGAAACATTCACTCTTGTTTTACTATTGTATCAATTGTCTAATATAGAATGATGATCTATATCACATCTGTCATTTTGTGTAATATGTGGCCTATCCATAGTCAATTTGATCCTCCACATTGTTTTCTTTTTATTTTTATGTTGAGTCACTTATATGATTCCCTATTTTGGATCTCAGTTTTTTTTTTTAAGTGCTTCTTTCCTTCTTTTTTTTTTTCATGCAACTCTTCGTCCACAGTAATCTTTTACATAACACCTTAAAAAAATGTTGCCTTCTACTTGTATCTATTTATTTGTATTTTTTTAGTAGATTTTTTTGTGTCTTAGCACAAACAAGAAATTTGAGATCAAGGATCTCATTGAAGCCCAAGTACGTGTCTACTATATCCATACATATCTAAGGTTATCAATTATACAATTATTTATAGTTTTTGTATGTTGCTCTTCTTAGGTTGGTAGATGGGACAATAGGCTCCTTTATACTTTGTTGCTAAGTTTGCAATTCATACAAAAACTATAAAATTATATGGCTAAGGAGGATCCAATCCTAAGTCAACCATATTCGGCCAACATAAGATTTTGCTTATGTAATGTATCTCACCCACCAATATGGATTGTTTCATTTTTTAATCCTTTTTAATAGACAAGGTTAAATGACATATTTATATATTTTAAACTTCTTTTTATTTATTATATATATTTTAAAATCATTAAATTTTAATAAAATCTTCTTTTTTTAGTGCTTTTTTATGCTTTCTTACTTTAACAAAAAACTACTTAACCTACTGATAATTGTTACGACAAATGGATAACACAAGAGACGTGACATATCATGTATTTAATACTACCAAATGGACTATATAATTGAAGCAATCAACCAAAGTAAAATTCAAAGAGATTATAAATCATATTTCTTTGTCTTTTGTCTCTAGGAATTTATACGTGATGTGAAATACATGGTATAGTTCCCTCACGGCCTCACCCATCATGTCTAACTACTTTATGAATGAAGGTTACAAAATTTAGAAAGTAGGGTGGAATTGAGATTTATTGATGTAAATTAGAGAGACAAACATCATCACCATCTTTAAGAATGATAATATTTAATGATTATAAATATCATATCCTATTAATAATTGACCCACCTATCATCCAAATCAAAGCCTCCTACTCCCACCTCCTTTGCAAATATAACTTTATATATCAGATAGGTTAGATTTTTCGACCGTCTCAAGCAGTTGCAACTTAATCCTATTTTGGCTTCAAATGATGGTTGAGTAGAGATTTTTGGTTTTTAACATGTGTAAACATATTTACAATGTGCGATTCAGCCACTCCCACATTAAATCTACAAGTGGTAATTCATATCAAAGTTAGAAGCATGTGACTAAACATTGTATATAATTTTATTCTTAAAATTTTGATATTTTAAATTTAATTTCAACTATGTTTATTTTATGATTTATATAATAATATTTATTTATATTTTATTAAAATATTAAAAACTTAATAAATTTAGTTTTTTAAAATAAAATTTAATTTTTTTTTCATGGCCCACGTTGAGCGTGGGCCTCGAAGCGCTAGTGTATATAATAACAATAGCCCTTCGCGAGAAAGCCACAAGTGGCATTTCCTTTGTGCTACACATGGCATCCCCCCTTATATTTAATCTCATAAAAATAATATTTATCTAATCAATCCCTCTCCTAAAATCTTTCTCTCAATTCCTTTTACTATTTAATCTCCTACAAATTAGCATAATCCTATATCCCCATATCAATGATTCCTACCAATCGTTATCCCAGTCTTTCTTAAATAAAACCATGATACTGTGGCGGGGAGATGGAGTGAAGCGCTCACATGTGTTGACAGAGCCAATGAGATTCCCGTGTTGTGGCATGACCGTCCATGGAGTGGACCCCCCACTTTGGCTTACAAAATTAATAATAATAATGTGTGTACATTGGTCCAGTGAGCGACACTAGATAGATTTCATGGAGCAGACCCCACACTTAGGCTTAAAAATTAATAATAATAATGTGTGTACATTGGTTCAGTGAGCCACACTTGATGATCACCGAGACTTATCTTGTAGTTTTTCTTTTTTTATAAAACATATGTGGCATTATTATTAATAGATCCGGATATGACCTGGATTCGAAGATCGAGACTCTTGATTTAGAATTGGTTCTTAGTAGATTTAAAGGGAAGGCAAGATCTGAAGATCGAAATCTCATCACTTTTATTTTATTTGCACTAACCAACTTTATTTTTCTTGCATAATTACCACCACGTCAAAACCGTCAAAAAATGACTGCCAAAGAAAAAATCAAAGTCATTTTTTAAAAACGACTACTCATGGCAGTCGGTAAATTTTAAATAAAAATGACTATCACAGACAGCCATTTTATATAAACGGCTACCCCAAACAGTCGGTGCAAAGTGACTATTGAAAATGTTAAAAAAATTTACTGTTCAATTAACGACTGTCTAGGGCTGTCGTTTTATGTTTTATGATTTTAAAAAATATATATAATTAATTTAGAGTTTAATTATTTTTTAAAAAACCTGTCATTTTAAAAATTGTAACCTAGCACGAAAAATACATGCATCGATATATCCATCTAATAAATAAGTCAAGCAACCTAAAAAGTCACCATTTATTTAAAATTTAAACTATTAAAGTAATTATTGTAAAAAAATAGGAAATTAAAAAAAAAAAACCATCACCACTCATGCACATGAGAGTGCATACTACAAAAAAGTCATACATAAAATGAACCTAGCTAAACACAGTTCTATACATGGGCCATGAAATAATGGAACCCAATGAGACCTTTCCAAAAGTCAAATTTCCACCCAATAGCTCTACGTCACACTTCAGAATTTCATCTATAACGATGCTATAACATCCATCCTCCTCTGTCGACATTCCCAATACATGTCATAGGCAATGGTAATATATTTTCGTAGGAGATGCAACAGCTTACACGAACATCGACCTAGCAGTGTGTTTGGCGTGGCATCATATTGGGCCTACCAACAATATTAGCAATGCATTATGTTAGTATTTCATATGAAGCACAACAACCAATAATTCAAAAGTAATGAAATTAACAAGAAGCAAATCTGATTTCTATGTTGTTGGCAAACTCCATTTCAGATTCAATCTAAAGATGTCTTCCATAGAGAATGGTGCAATTAAAAGCAAACAGTGATGCAATCCCGAGCCCAATTCACAGTGATCGAACAAAGTGCCACACGGAGTTGGCTTCGGTATGCAAGCCATTGTGAGTGTGTACACCCAGGACACTGGATCTTGGAAAATTTTTTCAAATCAGTGTGGATCTTTGTACTGTACAAGCACCCGTTTGGATTAATGGTTGGAACTCCTCTCCTCCAGCCATCTAAGAAATAGAACTTCTACATTCTGGTATAAGCTTCAGATTGTTTATGTTATACATCACTAAAGTGCAATTCTCATTTTGAAGTACAACGGCTAACTATTATAAATCTGACAGTTTAAAACACTCAACCCCATGCCTATTGAAAATTTGCTGACATTTGACATAAGCAGGGACCACTATTGGATCACTCTTTCTGAAATGAAACATTGGCAGATGTCAACAAATAGTATCTTTTCTATTTTGAGAGATTTAAAAGGGTACACTTCTGTTTAAAAAAAAAAAAAAAGAAGCTAAAAAACCAGTGTCCTACCCATCTCCAAACATTCAGTGTCATCCTCAAGGTAACACACTTCTGCTGCAAAGAAAGGTAAAAATGCAAACACCAACACATGGCCTACCCCAGATTAAAATATATGATCATTGTTGTATTTATATCTGACATGACTTGCATAATTCAATCTAGATATGGAGTCAACTGGAAATATGGGACCTTCTACAGATGAGGTATCATTTTGGGACGACAGGGAATTGATCAAAATGGTTTATTAGGGTCCACCATCTCATTTGATAACTTTTGTGGGCTACAATTAATTGAACTGATACTACAGAAAAGAAACAATTGTGCTATGCAAAAGCACAACCCACCCAAAGATGACAGTAGTGGCTAAGTGCTATCTGGATTTTAAATTGAAGTAATTCCCAAATAGCCATTTAAAGTAACAGATCATCTACCCACTCTCTACCTATTTCAGTCAATTGCTGCTTATTCACTAGTGAAAATTAAATAGGTTCTACCGTCCAACTTGACACAATTCATATTCCCCATTTGCAGTATTTTATGGAAGCAGAAAAACGCTTTTATACTTTTTTCTCCTTTTGATATTAAAAAAAGGGTAATATATTGCTTTTTGCAAATCTATCAAAGCATGGAGATCAAAGGAGGTGATCGTTAGGGTTTGAATGTGTTAGGGTTTTGGAGGAGATGGGAGAGTCAGGAGAATGAGGTGTGGGTTTCCTTTTTATTTTTTTTTGGGAATTTCACATTACCGATGGTTACGAGCAGTCGGAAACCTAATTAACAGTCGGAAATATGTGATTGCCCAAAGTAGTCGTTAAAACCAACATGTAAGAGTAGTTTTTCAGGCTTTTTGGCGTAGTGCCACTTTTCTTTTCTTTTATGTTATCTACCAACTTTCTTTTCTGTTGAATACCAACTTTATTTTTCAGTCAAATGCCACCTTTAAATTCTTTAAAAAGTCACCTTTCTTTTCAGCAACCTACCACTTTTAATTTCTTCGCACGACTACTTCTACTTTTATTTTCTTATCTTTTAGTAGTGTCACCATAATCTATTGCTGGCTTAATTGCATATAGTTAGTCTTGATTTAGGATTGCATTGTTTCATAGTTTTTTTTAGAGTCTTGATAAGGTTTCAGATCTGAGAAATTCGGATCCCAGCCTGATTTGTAAGGATTCATATTTGAATGTTAGAATTCTGTATAGAATAGAAATCGCAATTGCCAATGGATTTGGGTGAAAATTTACTGACTCAAAACCACATCATATCAAGTTGTTTTTATTCAAAATTCTGGGAGAATAAAAGTTTTATGAGTGTTCTTTCATACCTCCAAATTTCAGCCAAAAATAATTTCAGGAAGTTCATTTTTAGGGGCTGAAATACAGAGACTTGAATTTGAAAAACTGCAGAATTCTGCAGCATACTCATGTGTAACATTTTCTTTAGGAGTCCTTTTTTTTTTTTTTTTTGGTTAGTTTCGTATGCTTTATGAGTCTTGTTTTCAAAAATTAAACTTAGGTTTAAAGTATATTGGGTCAATTGAACAGAAACTTGAAAAAGGGGTTGTTTCTCAGTTTTTCATACTTTGGGAAATTTCAGCATTCATCATTAAGTCATAGTTTTCTAAGATTGTATCATTTATGCATTGTTTCATGGTGCATATCATTCATATTTACTTTAATTAAACTCTTTAGTTGTTTATTTTTAATATTTTTTTCTGTTTAAGTTGAAAAAGGATTTAATCATATTTTGCTCTCTGTGCATTCGATCCCGTTCTCATCGGGATATTACTATATTGGATAACTCCAAATTTAGAGTTTTACAATCACTAATCGTGATTAATGTACATTTAGGGGGTTTTTCCCCTAAATCTTCTAAAATATATTAACCGTTAAAATTTGGAGCTAAAATTGTAGGGCTACAGTTAATTAATTTTCGGTGACATTATTATCGCCCTTGATACAATTGAAGAGCCATACGTACCCCAATTCTCCAAAACATTCATCAAATAGGCCCAAAAAGAGACGGTGGCAGTTTATCTTCATCAACAAAGGGACGCTTAAAGTGGGGGAACCTAGGGAATAGTCCAGTTGGTCATTAAAAAAAGGCTTAATGTCAATATGAGCTAGGTTGCCCCACTTTTTGCATCAAAGAGAAGCCTAATCTTTACTAAGATGGATCTTATGGGCAGGACCAATCTAATGACTGATGTCCAAGGGCCCATTATCTAGAAGTTTCTCCAATTCTCTATAATTTTGGAATCTTGTAGAAGCTTATAGATATTTGTAATGAATTGTATAAGACATTCTAGAGAAAATTCTTCAATCAATATATGAATGACACATGACATATTCTAAACAACACTTTGTAAGGCCAAAGTGTATACAAAGGGATGGCCTCTCTCATTTGTAACAAAAAAGAGTTGTAAGAAGTTATCAATTGAAACTCTCTAGTTCTTTTAATATTTTTCAAGTGTTTTTCTCTTGTAAGTGTGGTATTAGCCTTATAATTGAGTAAGTTTCGATATACTTGGAAGGAAAAGGCTTACAGTTGAATAGGGCATGGCTATAAATCATAGTTGAGACGATTGATCCTGGACATTAAGGAATGACCAGACGCATATTCAGACGTGAGACTGTGGATTGTGGACTGCATGATGATTACTGACTGGACAAGACAAATGGTCTGCTCCAATGCAATTTCCAACCTATCCAATGACCAAATTTGGATCCCTCACATGGTTTTGGCCATACTTCCGCTCCACCCCACTTCAGTACCTCACGTGAAAAGATGCTTGTGCAATGGGAGTCTTTTCAACTTATTTCTTTTCTAGTAAATGCTCTTCAATATAGTAATAAGAAGAGACAATTCTAATTTTCTTCTTTCTGCAAAAGTCGGACCACGATGAGATGCTGTGTAATGCTTTTGCTTGTAAAATAAATGTGGTACGGAATAGAAGCAAACTTTTCTTCTGGTTTTTTGAATTGGGACTACACACGTCCAGGACACCCACTTTGAAAAAAAAAACCAGTTTTACCCAGAAAAGTAGTAATAATAATAATAATAATTGAAAATTTGTCGAGCCAGAACAATAGATAGTCTGAGTAAAAGGTTCGGCTCTGCGTGGCTCACTATGCTTTGATCACCAAGACTCAATGTGCAACAGGTTGTCCACTTGGAAGTACATAAGAGTTATCTTGTCAGATTTGGGCTCATATCTTGCGCAATTGATTAAGCAGGCCCACAGGCCACAACTTGTGCAAAAACCAAATGTTAAGTCTTCTATCAACAATGGATGACATAACTTTGCCATTTTAATTGTGTCAATCCTCAAGAAAAAGAAATGTGAGGCATAGACACATGCAAGACGAAATAATATTTCGTGGCCTATAAACTATATCAAAGTATTACCAAGTTTTTATTTAGTCTTGACAAATGCATTGAACGTGCATGGTAACAAAATAATAGTCTAGAAAAAAAATTCATATTAAAAATTAATGAAAATTCTAAATTGTGAGTAATCTCCTCACAACAAATTAATTACCTTGAAAGCATAACAAAATATTTATTTAATCTTTTTTTTAACCCAGCTAAGGGGGTTAAAACCGAAGAGAAAACGTCCACACGCAGAAAGAAAGGTAGCATATCAGTTCAAACCCTAGATAGCCAGATAAGAACCACCACTTAAGATAAAGAACACCATTCTTAAATATGTATTTAATCTTGACAATATCATTTATTTTTTGAGTTGTCTCCATGCACCTCCAAGACTAAATACGTTAGAGGAGCATGGTGACAAACTCACAGTAAAAGAAAATGATGACCATAAATTAGTGAGCATTCTAAATTGTGAGTTCATGCACTGCATCACACAAATAAAGAAAACACTAAATTTTGATAGTTAATATATAAATTTTAGGTTTTCATGGATTCTATAACAAGCGCCCTAAATCATTCAAGGCCCTAAGAATATAGTTAAAGTCTACAAAACAAACTAATAATCCAAGGGTTTAATGTCTTAAATAATCAGATTAATGGACCAATCATAGTTGCCCTTCAACACTAGCACCAGTTTCTGTTGGGTTTTATGTCCTGTATTCCAGTTAGGCGGATGGATCCATTGGGTTAGCCAAGGACTAGTTCATCTTGCTCAATTAGTGCTTTTTTGTGATTCAAGACAGCATGATTATAAATATGAATAACTTGTAACCCTAGATGTTAGAGGAAAGAGAGGTGAGAGCTCTCTTGCCCTTGGTGGTTTCCACACCACGTGAGAGATAAGGAGAGTAAGAGTTTCTGCATACTTTGCTTGTGATAGTAAAAATATTGTCTCTGTCCGCAGATGTAGTCCTGTTTTTAGTGAACCATCTAAATCTCTCTTCTGTGCTTCTTGTGTGTGGCTAGATCGTAGATTCCATATTTTTGTACTTCCACTCATGCTCAACACTTTCTGCGCATCCAAAAAGCCATGAAGCCTCACAAAATCATTCTTCATTGCATTTAAGACTACCCTCACTTTGGCCCCCTTTGAAGAGTGACTCATTATTTCAATTAATCATTTTTTTGGACAAAAGAAGATTCTGTAAACACTTACTCAAACTTGATATCACTTATCAAATTCCATTGTGGAAGAATCGCCCATCATTTTTTCTAAGGAATTAGATGCAATATATCTGATCTATGCATAATATCATGAAAAATGGACACAAATTTTTTACTGTCACTTAGGAAATATTGAAAGGAAATATTTAACATAAAAAAATATTATTGTTTAAGGACAACATTTGAATTAATAGAGAACCTTTTCTTCTCTTTGAATCAATAGGCAATTTTGGGCCCTCATGTAGCACTTGCATCCACAATGATGCCACTTAACATTATTAGAAAACCAAATGAAGCATAACCACCATCGGATTTGTATGCTGCATCCGAGAAGATTATAATATCTTCCTCGCTAGGAAACAGTGTAGGGACTTTAGTGTCCTTCAAATAATTCTTATACTTTCTGAGTCACCTAGTCCAATTGCGAGTCCTGCATTAGATTTATACTCACACCTTTTTTTTTTCGTTTACCCTAGTAAAGGGCTGGAATCCAAAAGAAATCTCACACACACAAGGAAAGATAGCACTCTTATACGAAGGAAGCTCACATACATGGGAAGGAGAGCATAAATTGACTAGGTTTCTCGAAGTGCCAATCCGTTGAAAACTCTTATGGGTGATCAATCAGTCTATTGGTTAGGAATTTTGGTTGTGTGCGTATTTACCAATGGCTCATCAAAGGAAATGAAAATTGCTCTGAACGACTTTTTTGCACGTCTTTAAGTTTAACATTTCTCTCATGCAAAGCTAGGATAACTCATGGTTTTGTGGGCCGGTTTGGGGTTGATACTGTGCTATTGGCTCGCTTTGTTGTTAGTAATGCATCTTCTCTTTAATAATAAATAAATAAAATAAAGTTGATTTTTTTTCAGATTTTGATTTACTGGTTATGATAATTATTGGTTTATGAGAATTCTTTATTGGTGGATAGGACTTTGATGGTGTTAAAGCTATTTTTTCCTCATTCGCCTAGGATTTGATTCTTTTATGAGAGGAGAAATTTTCTATATCTATATGGATACCATATTAAAAAAGTGAGGATTCTCGTCTGCTTGGTCTCCTCCTCCTCCTGCTTCCTTCACCGATCCTTGCATTACTTTATTTTTCTTGTGGGACCCTTAGATGATAGGTGTCTATTTAAGAGATTTGCTTCTGGGCCCCACATCCATAAAAGTATTGTTTTGTTTCCAGCACCAGCTTATAAAAAAACATCTCAAATGGAAGACGAATGCCTCATTATGTCCCTCTGTTTCATCTCGTCTCTCTTTTTCTCTATCCAACAAATCTCTCTCTTTCTTCCTCTGCCTCTCTTATCACATGTATCTCTCTCAGGATTTGGTTGACTGAAAACCTGATTTGCACTTTTGTATTTTTTACCAAATGGGAAAGTATACCACATCACCTCTCGTTTCAAATAAATTAGGGATTTGGAAAGATGGGTGTTTGAAACACGGGTGACATGTAGACGTCTGGGGTTGGTCAACTGACGTACTTTTGGGCTTCCCAGTACACATACCCCACTGCAATTACTTAGGTCAGTTTTCTGGATTTGTGACCAAAGGCTAGAATGACAATGCATTTGGCTAGCATGCGTTACTGAAATTTCCTCCAAATTTTAGACTATATGTACATAATTTATAGAATTAGGGAAGAACAAAAATGGTTTATATCAAACATCATGGCATGGGAATCGTAGGGATCAACAAATCAGTATATGTGGCAGCCTCGATTTGGGGTATAGGGATTTGGAAAACAGGTATTAGCGGATTGCAAGTTCCAACTTCAGTGCTGTTGTGGACCGCTTTTTGAATTTTGTTCTGGAGCGTTTTAAATGTAAATAGAATAACATAACCAAAAGTAAAGGCATGAAGAATAGAGTTCTAGTTCAGTTTAACTTTCGCCTCATCATAATAGAGAAAATCGGTATCAGTCATTGCTAAGACATTTATATAGTACGAATTACTTTCAACTGAGCTTAAAATTATATGGTAATGATGATCATGAGTATATTTAAACTATATGAATCTAGAAAAAGAACTCATAAAAGTAAGCATTGGTCCAGAGAGGACAAATACGTTCCAATTTTTTCTAATAAAAAGTCATAGTTAGCTTAGTTGGTAAGGGATGTATGGATGAGTTAGTGTGGTCATCTCTCTCTCTCTCTCTCTCTCTCTCTCTCTCTCTCATACTATAACAATTATGCAACAATCATGCCGCTCCCTCTTATGGGACTTCTCTCCCATTGCCTCAACTTCCACTACAAAAAAAGACACATATAGCAACAATTTTTTTCCCCCCTAAAAGATAAAATCTGCCTCTAAAAAATAAAATCTGCCACTAAAATTTTATTGCGGCAGACATTTGTCTGCCACTATTTTTGTCATTAAAATTTTGTCGCGATTTTTTACCACTTTTTTGCGTTGGATAAGTGTTTACTGCTAAAAATAAGAAAATAGCGACAGTTAAACAGCCGCCGCCAATAATATAAAAATGTGCCACTAAAGAAGTTTCTCTTTTTTAGATGAATAGTGCTTTTTTAAGCAATTTTAGCAGCATTTTTTTCTGCCGCTAAAATGGTTGATGAGTGGCTCATTGATCGCACTGAAAGACGCCCTCGCTTTGGGCAACATATCTTGATGGCGCTATGCCTAAAGATACTACCAGTGTGGCTCTTGTTACTCATGATTACATCTGGCCTCATTCAGTTACCATTCAATATTTCATTGTATAATGAACCAATGTCTCTGTGTTGTATATTTAAAATGATTTCATTATCTGTGAATGAAGGCTGAATACTTAATTTGTTCAACTATAAAAAAAACAACTTATTTTTTGCTAATTATAAGCAATAAACATACATGCACACCCACACACTCAAATTATAATCAGAAAGGATATGATGTTATCGAGTCCCTTCGCTCAGCCTGAAGGATCAGCAGAAAGGAAGCAGTCTCTTCCTCCAATGAATGAAATTTACATCATACACTCAAATTATAAGCAATACACACATGCACACCCTTAACTCAATGGCATGTCTTTACCAAAAAATAAGCTCTCAATTGCATGTATTTTTTCGCTTTTGCCTTTGCGTGTGTGGCTGTGTTTATCCACTCCTAACCATTATAGTGCAGGCTGGTGTAACAGGAGAACAACCATGCATTGCACCTGCAGGTTGGGTGGAGAGATGTCTGTAACTGTCATTTGCAAAGATGTAAACTGCAAACACTAACCAACCTAAATATATACTTCCCAACCACATGAAAACATAGGAGGAACAACACAAGCCCTTTTAACATTGTTTGTTCCTCAAAATTAGAAGCCATCAGTTGAGCATCATGGTGTGGTATGGTCTTCAAGTGTCAGAACTACTTCAAAAATAACATTGTTTTTGTGATGTATACTTTAAAATAACAAGAAAGCGAACCCTGAAAGGTTAGGAACAAGAGCAACAAATACTTGATCAACTGTGAACAATAGAAGGAATAGAATGAGAGTTTTTTAACCCAAAAGTAAAACAGAAAAAAAAAAAAAGGAATTGAAAACACACCTAATTTATGCTGAAATCTTTCTCCACTTATGTGCTTCCAAATGTGTTCCTCGGATTTGTTAATGGTATCTCCAGTCATATAAATAAGTTTTGATCTGCAACAAAATCAAAGAATCCCTCTCAAAATGCACCACAATTTTCAGCCACTAGAACCACAAGTTTTCAAGAGTATATCTAGATTAGCGTTTTGTCTCATCGAAGGAGTAGAAACTATTTGAAGATTTTTACGTTGCATTCTCAAGACCTCCCATATACTATATTCATCCCCAATACTTGCATTGCAAGAGCCTGTTTTCCACCTCTAATGATCATAATTCAGTTGAAAAACTCAACCCCTAATTCCCACACAAACAGAACCACTTGCCTCATTGTTTCAAGGCAATCTTGTCCAGCTCATTCACCATAAACTACACACCATATATATAAACAAGAAAAGATAAATAGACAAATAACAGACATGAGGCCATGGGTATGCTCCTAGAAAACACCCAATTGGATATAACTTGCTTTAAAAATCAAGTGCAAGTTTCTAATGCCATAAAGACTAGCAAATCACAATTTACCGCTATATGGTGCAGACACTGAATTTGAATCACTGATAACAATAATGTGATCAAAATCTACTGCATATGTTAACTCTAAACTACAGTCTTCTCAAGGAAGTGCCCGTTATAAATTTCAGAAAAATTGAAAGTAAGGTATTTCCAAAAAAATTAAAAGTAAGGTTTCTAAAAGTCATTGTCATACACAAGGAGCTGAAGCTCTAAGCAGTTACCGTAACTGATAATGTGAGAGCCAGTTACTAGTTTGAAAAATATGTTCATGTGAAAAGTATGTTCATATGAGAAGATCACCTACAGATCACCGCTTTAATGTTCTTCCAAAACTACAAAATGCATAATCAGAAAGTCTACTACTATACAAATACACTTAGGCAATTCAATCAGTTTACCTGTAAGGGGGCAAATGAAGCAGAGCTATGTATCACCAGGAATACAAAAAACCCATAAACCGAATCCATCCTCCTCTTCACCTAGAACACAAGAAGCCCACAAACAATCACCATAGAATCTCAATGAACAAACAGAAAGGCACAACAAATTTGAGCAAATCGACAATGAAAACATGAAAAGCTCTCTCTCCACACTTCCAACTCTTGCTACATAAAAAGGACCAAACATAGAGATTACATAATCCACATAATTCAAAAGTAAAAACAATGATAGCAGATTAGTATAGAAACATAGCAAAGAATCAATCAAGTAAGGAAAAGACAAACCAGTTCATGTCACAAATCAAGAGCAGCATCACTGATGACTGTTCTGTTGCCAGTGCTACTCCCATAGAAGACACATACCCTCTTGAACTTATTCTTAGCTTTATCTTCCATCAGCTTCATGTTTACAGGGTCCAATCCAAAAGCCCTATTAAGAATCAGACCATGCCCACTGAAACCTCCAAAACTGTCTGTTTTTGCTTCATGAAACACAGAAGAAAAATATAGAGGAAGAGGAGTTATGCTTGAGCCATCATTTCTACCAATCAGCATCAGAAGAGCAAAACCCAACAAGTGAAAGCTACTTGTTTCTGAATTTGAGGGAAGCCCACATTCTTCATTCCTTTTCTATAATTAAAAGAGAGAGAGAGAGAGAGAGAGAGAGAGAGAGAGAGTCAACAATCATGATCTCACTGATTTAAACCATGAAAAGAATGATTTACTACCAAGAAAGGGGGAAGACACCTCAAAATCTAGGAAAAAAAAGATTGATTGAAACTGTAAAACAATTACAATATCAGAGGATACAAATGAATACGCAATACGCACCATGATCTTGCTTGCAGTTATCTTGAAGAAATCTCAATACTGAGAGGCTATTTTAGTATAAACTAAAGTTACACCATGGATTTCTATCAGACCTGTCATCTTTTGTCACATCACTGGGAAACCCTTTATTGAAACATCAAAAGCATATGACCCCAAATCACAGACTTACTAAAAAAATCGTTGAAACGAAGAGGATAGGAGAATAAAAATAGAGGAACAAGGTATAAGATGGCATAAGAAAAACGGTTCATGAATTCTGAAGCAAATAAAAACAGCAACAAAAAATCGATACACTAGTTGAAGCACAAGAGTCTCAAATGTCATTTTGTATGAGTTTTGAACCATGATTTTTGCCAACCATGATTTTTCCTACAACAAGATGGATTTCTCAAGCACTAAGGCATGTATAGTTCATAAAGAGCCATATTGAAAGACAAACATTCTGTGAAAACAATATAGCAACGACTCAAAACAATACACATTTTTTGCCTTTACATCATCAAAACACCAAATTCAAACTCAATCAAAACCCTCTGAACCTCATCCAACAAGTTGAAACAAAGCAAATCACGAAACAGATCTCAATACAAACTAGAAATTTGAAAGAATCATGAAAAAAAATGAACTTGAAAGACAAACCTAAAAAATCCAACAAAGATTGCAAAACAAGGACAATCGAACCACTTCAGAAATTCAAGATATTAGAAGCATCATAGAAACCAAAACCTGTAACTGCAGAGATCAAAATCAGTGAATCTCAACCAACGTTCAAAATCACATACGTCCGCCGGAAAGGCACCAGAGCCGGAGAAGTTCATGTCTGAAAATAGAAACTAGCAGAGCTTTGCCTCCCCTGCAACATCCAGGGTGGTTGGAGATGCAGGAGTCCAGCTACTCCCAGTGGAGTTGGAGACCGAGGCTCCGGAGGGAGTCGTTGACTAGACGGACAGGGTTGAAGGAGCTCAGAGCTGCCCGCAGAAAGGAGGAAGAGGGAGGAGAGATGATATCCGATGCATTGACGAAATCATTTTCAGAGATCTTGAAGGGGGACCAGGATTTGCAATGCTAGGGTTAAGGTTTGGAGGGCTTCGGGAGAATAGGGTTTGGAGGGTTTCTTCGTCACCAAACAGGAAGTCGTCTTGGACACGGAAAACACGAGCAAGGTTTAGATAATAAAGATAGCACCATGACACGAAAGGAAAATATTAAAAATATAAAACGCATAGTGGCAGACAAAAACAACTGCTGCTATGTGAAGTTTTACTGAATATATTACCTTTAGTAGCAAACAATATTGTCTACTGCTATATACATGAAAATTTTTTCCCTCCACCAGAAAGCAGATATACACTAAATTTTTGTCATCAGTAATGTAGTAAAAACTAATTTTAGCAGCAGACAATATTTTCTTGCTGCTATAAATAGATTTATTCACAGCAGATATTTTTGTCCATCACTAATAGCTCTAAAAGTAAAAAAAGACTTACATGTAGTGGCGGAAAATAATAGTTGCTGCTAACAATGAGATTCAGTGGCGGATTACTAAAACTGCTGCTATAAAAGTGTCACTAATTGTCTTATTTCTTGTAGTGTTCGAATCTATGTAGTCATCATACCATCACCCAAGGTATGACCTTTTTCATTGTTTCTTATGTTATGATGTTTGATGCTGTTGTTTCAGGAATTCAATCTTCTCTATTTCTTCTAATCTAACATGCCTCTTATTCTTGTGGTGTATAAAATGGGTTTTTGAGAAAATTTTTGTGTTATTCTTACTCGCAAAAAATTGGCTTTTTGATATTCGAATTTTGTTGATTTCTTTTTATTGATTCTTGCGATCTTGATTTTCTTTTATGGAATGGTTACTTTTCAATTAATTTGGCCTGTGCTAGGGTGTATGTTTATTTTTGCTGTAGAGTTACACTCTTTATTTATTAAATTTGATGTTCTTGTTTTAAGCAATCAACCTTATCATAGGATTATACTTTCGAGTGTTTTGATGTTCTTGTTTTAAGCAATCAACTCTTCTCATAGGATTATACTTTGAGTGTCCCTTAACTTGTTCAAACTTAAATCAAATTCATTATTGATTACAAAGAATTCATATTTCTCTCTCTCTCTCTCTCTCTCTCTCTCTCTCTCTCTCTCTCTCATGAAGTTTACAATTTCCATTTTATATCTCATGAGTTGAGCCTTTTGAAATAAGAAAAAGGAGTTTCCAGCTTTATGATACATACCTTTTTTTTCACACGGAATATAGCCATCTATCTCCCTTCCATTTTAACCAGATGTGCATCTATTGACTATATTTTACGTAAGCATTAAGGAGGGGAGAATCTTTAACCTCTGAGATGCTTTCTTTTAATTCAAATGTTATGCTGTGTCTTTAGATGTTTTTTTTTTAGTTTAAATTCTTTTTTTATAAAGATATTTATGAAAATTTTATGTTGCTTATCAAGAAAGTGAAATTCCCATTAATGTTTCAGTAGTGGAGAAACAAGTTGCTCTTTGATACAATCCAATATACATACTAACTCAAAACTCTTTCTAATGTTAAAATGAAGTTTATTTGACAATTTGTTGGAATTTCTGTTAATTGAAATAATGATATTGTTTCTTAACTTAGTCGATTATATGTTGAAGACTTAGTCAATTATCTGTTGAAGATTTTATTCTTCAAGAATGTTTGATGTCGTGTATATTCTTTTGCTTTCGCTCATTTGATTTAGTCATATTAACGTTGGTGACTTTCATTTCATTACTGTTTTTTGGCCTAAATGGACATGCTCTGTGGCCAATCAAAATGAATGCTCTCTACGTACTTATTGTGAAGTTGGAATGCAAACATATCTTAGCATCTTATAATGTGTTATTGTAACTGAGATATCTTGTTATTTGAACACAGTAGAATAAAAGTTATATTTTGTTCATGATTAACTTAAACAAACGTAATAAGATGTAGACAGCAATATGGTTAACCTTTCATGACATAAATATATCACTATGATACATTATGATACACGTACTTTTCACTAGTATATGTAAAAGACAGAGCTTAGTAGGGTCACATAAACAATTTATTTTTTCTAAATTACCATCTAAAAATAATGTTGGGATATTTTCAAATTAGGGATTTTCTTGGGAAATTTGTGGGAAATGCAGAATAAAATAAATTAGTTTAAAAATACTAAGAAAATATGTTAACCAATATAAGTCAATTTAAAAAGCAACTTTTATAGGCTTTCCCCATTTTTGTCCTTTTTCTGTGATATTACAGTGACTCTCATTTCCTATAACCTAAAAACATTGAGAAATTGTTTTTAATATATTTTCTATTATCATTTTAAGAAAATATTCACTTGCACAATTGCGTATACAAGCCACGTTGCATGGACATTCAGAGGTGGCCCCTGCCTCTAGGACAGTCTGGATGCATAGTGAACAATGCTCAATGTGTAGGTGAATGTGTCATTCCAATTAACAATCAAACAGATATACAGGTGATTTACAAGTAGAATTGAGCTCATGGCAGCATATATTAGAAAATCCAAACAAATCCTTGGTATAAAAAAACTACTGTTCTTTTTTTTCTTCTTCTTCTTCTTTGTCTAATCGTGCTATGTTGGAACTTCAATCTTTCACAACTTCACTCTTTTGGCCAATTCTCTCTCTCTCTCTCTCTCTCTCTCTCTCTCTCTCTCTCTCTCCTTTTTTGTTGAAAGAGAACTAAAGGGAACAAACAAGACCTAAAACTATGAAATCGTAGACCAGAGTGCTGAAAGCATTTAAGGCAATTTCTATCGAAAATTCGTACGTTGAAATTCAAGGAAAGGAGAGGGAAGAGTGTTTGATACTAGGGTCAGGGCCCTTACTAAAGAATCCATATGATATGACAAACCTCACCGTGGTACTTGATAAGGAAATGGGACAGCCATTGCAAGGGTGGTGGAGGTGTGGTAATGAGAAAGGCATTTTAGGGATGGGGGAGGTGTGGTAATCTGTGAGAGAGAGAGAGAGAGAGAGAGAGATAGAGGACATATTCCGCAGGTGTATAATTTGGTATTTAGCAATCATTGTGTTTTGTCTTTAGGCTCTTGTGAAAGCAATTGATAATAAGAGCATTCACAACAAGATTATATATTCTTTAGCTAGATTTTAACTAAAAAGCTATAATTCTATTTTAGCTAGTCACCTTTTCAACTACACACTCTAATAATACTATCTATCCTTTCTCTACACTCTAATAATACTATCTATCCTTTCTCTATCTTATTTAAATATTAATGTTTTATTCATTTTTAAACACAGACTCCAATCATTATATTTTAATGTGCATACTACATGACAAAGTCAACTCAATAAAGAGTTCTTTAATGTTTAGCTAGTGTACAGTGGCTAGCTATATTTAGATAGCCAAAATCGGATAGCCAAAATGGGATAATGTAAAATATCTAATGTGAAAGCTAGTCTATTAGAGCCTTTTTTTTTTCAAACTAGTTATTTTAGTTAATGAAAACTTTTAGCTAGTCTGTTGTGGATGCTCTGAGAACCCTAAAGGCTTCCTAGTCCCAGACCCCTGTAAAAGGCTCTACATTTGAACCCAACCCAAAATGCAAAAAGCTTTTCACATGCCTCTCCACAAGCTGGCAACCACAATAGACTACAAAACAAAAATGGGGTAATATTAAATCCTTATTCTAGATCAAGCAATTAACCCCTTTGAATTCCCTATTTGCTTTAGGTAGAAAGCTAACAATAGCATTGAATTCTCTTTCATACTTTTACTCTACCTCACAAATAAGTAGGCTTTAGACTTATTATTGTGGCTCCCACAGACTTTTTTTTTTTTTACAGTATCATTGTTTGTAACAGATTTGTTAGGGCTTGTGAAAGGATGCATTATTATTCTATGTTTGGTGGTCCTTGTCAACTTCTGCACTTGAATATTTCTTCCGTTCCTGGTTGCACTGTCATTGACCGATGACCCGATTTGCATGCTTCTTTTAACTGCTTAAATTAATGGATTTGGTTGGGGTTTTGTCCAACTAATGGATTATGAAACGAAGTAACAATATTTTAATATGTAATTCATTTTCAAAAAAAAATTTTAATATCCAATTGGAAATTGAATGGTAGCATTGACGTCTTTTCCAATGAAACAAAGTAGATCACTGGCACCAAGAGCTTGGTCTGTAAGCTAGTCACAATCATTTGATGGAAAAAATCCTTCACCCCAAGCCTCCATGTTTTCTATCTCAGAATCCTTTTTACCAGCAGCTGAATCCTTCAGCCTCACCTCTTTATTATTCTTTTCTTGGAACTCGTATTATCATTAATTACCAGAAATTCATTTCCATGCAAACAATAGGCCATAAACAGTGTAGTTTCGGGCTTTTGTACTATTTATCATATAAGAATTTTCTTTCCATCTTATCACACTCCTTTTCAACCCATTAAAAAAACAAACAACGAAAACATTCCCATGGAAAAGAAAGGGGAAAAATGATCTCACCATCTCTATAACTTTGGGATCCTCTACGAACAACCAAAGGCCTATATTTTGATGAGAGAGGACCTCCCACCAATTTTTCATTTGTTGGACTTTTTACCACTGTTTCTTGATATTTTGGAATATCTAATCGTTCAACGGCATCTTGGAACGCTGCTTTTCCCTACTTCTCTTGAATAAGACTTTATAAGTGCACCTTCTTCATCAAGGTTGATTACTACGATCACCCTAGGAATTACGAAGTAGAATTTGGTTAAAAAGGACTTCTCTAATTTAGTCTTAATGGTGTCCTTGTGAATTGAAAGCTTTTATGGAGTATGTGGCCCACCTAAGTTGAGGAGATACACTTCTTAGTGTCCTCCCACAAGTAGTGTTGAAGTTCAGTGATGGTGTGCCATGAGGGGTAAGCCGGGGCTTGGGAGGATTGAGAAGTGCTTCTTTTAAGGGACAAGTGGTGGTCCTAGTTATGTTTTCCAAGCAAGTGAGAGTTCGCAATTTTAATGAAGCAAAAATATTAGCTATTTTAGAAGCCCTTTGATTCTTTCTAAGAAATTTTCATGATGACCTTTTAGTGGGACTCCCTACTAATACAATCATTTGAGGGTCCAATTGGAAGGCCAATCCTTGAAAACTCTATCATAGAAAGAGAGACTCATATCTTTTTTTCTAGTTTTAGTTTGAATTACAGCAAAAGTAATTGAATATCAAGTTTTGTCTCAATGAGGTGCAATTTGGTCTGATAGGGAACCAAACTGACTTTTTTTTTTTTTTTGACAGTGACACATGGCCCATCCCATTTATCCCAAAAAAAAAAAAAAAAAAAAGTCACTTAAGCTACCTTACCTCTGCCCTTTCCTTCCCATGTCCCTTTTCTTTTCTCCAAATCAGATCTCTTTCCTTGTTCAAGTCAGTTCTGCTTTCACATTATGCTTCTAACTTTGAAGCTTCTGCCCTTTCCTTGTCACTCTTTCTTTCCTTCAGTCAGTAAATTAGTTACCAAAAAAAAATGTCAATAAATTAAGCATTTTCCATTTTGCCATGTTGGACCATTGGTCAGAGTCAGGACTCAGACTATGGATTTGTGTTAAACAAAATGTGTCAAGCCACTCAACAATGGAGCATGGAAATAATATAATTGATAATGTTTGTTCTCTTTGTGATGTGGTCTAAAGTACAGATGGTGATATTGACCGTCACTTGTGGTTCATTTTCCTGTATTAAGTTGACTTGCCACCACTTTTGTGCACCTGATGTCACTATTAGCAGCTTTTGCTGCTGACTTGCATGTTTTTGGTGTTCTCGTTGTGTAGGTGTCTCTTATTGGGTGCTTTCGCTACTCAAATTGATGCAGTCCCTAAGGTCAGGTTTGCATTGCGTAAGGGTGCCCAAGCACGTGTCCGAGAACACTTTGAATTGTCGAGAAGACTTCACACATACAAAGACGTACCTCTCGGGGATAAAACTCAATTCTATTAATCAATCAAAGTTTGAGAATTTCTTCTTTACAATGCTATAAAAAGAGTAAAATAACTTAGGGCCTAAGAAATCTAATGAAACTAGAAAACTACATAATATAGGAAGCTAAATCCTAATTACAACTCATTAAATAAAATTAAAAATTTAATGACATAATTATTAGATAAAAATTCGAAATCTAATTTGAAGAGGGACCGCTTGTGGGGCCTAGATTACATCATCAGCTCACATTTTTTTTTAAGAGAGGAAGAAAAAAACAAATCACAATAAAAGGTCAAAGGAGAGAGAAGGCGCAAGAGAGATGTACCAACCTAAGAGAAGGCGCAAGAGAGATGTACCAACCTAACATCAATTTCAATAACACACTCACCCAAAGAAATAATCTATCCATCCCTTAATTAGCTAACCCATGCACCATAGAATTAGGGGACGTAAATACGTGACGGAAGGTAACATTTATTTTGATTGATAAATGATAACTCTCTAATTTCATTAGAATGAAATTAAAATTTTCATGGATTAACCTTTTTGCTAGACGCCCAAACAACCGCATTAGTGGAATCATTTTCCATCATAAGCTCACTACCAAATCTTGTAGAGAACAATCTAAGACTTTTTAGAATAGCAAGCACCTCCACTTTATTGGAATCACACATAAGGCCCACCTATTTAAAAATGTGAACACATCAAAATAAACACCACCAATCCCAAGTTTACTCTAATCGGATTTGGCCCAACTGTAAGATTGACCATTTTGTATGAGAATGTAATTACAATAATCTTATGTATATCCACTAATCACATTTTATATCAAAACGATCAATCTAATGGTAGGACTAGCTCCTATTGGGTAGAATTCAGGGATACACTATATATTAAGAGAGTGCTTATTTTGAGCAATTTAAGCAAATATATTCTATTGTGGATTTTTAATCTTTAATTTGGGTTTTTCTAAGTAAAAGCAGAGAGCATCCCGACTGGAGAGGGACTGCTTTGGCAGGTTCCATCGGGCCCATTATTTGTTTATGGGTTTCATACCATAAGAAAATCAAGACCATTGAAATCATAGCAAGTCACGTTTCATACAATGGGATGTATCTCTGCCTACAAGAGAATGAAGAGGTTGATTTCGAATCTCTCTTAGGGTCCAATGACTAACATCACATGCACCTTGCATTCATATTCTTTAACAAAAAGCTTGCATAGTTGCATTAGTATGTTACCTGCAAAACTTTAAAATGTGGTCCTGGCGGGCCCCACCAAATCATACAATTAGGTCTAGCATGTGAACAGCGAAAGCATTTATGAAGAAAAAGATAATTCCAATGGATTAAGGAGTATAGGGGGTCTAGCTTGACAGCTTGACCATTGCCAGAACCTTTCTAATTTAGCAAGTACTTTATATTAGAGGTAGTTTTTTTTAACCGTCTTGATTTAGGCAAGTACTCTAAATTAGAGATAGTTGGTTTTGTTTTTTGTCTTTTTTGTTTTAAAGCTTCTCATGAAGGTATTAAATCTTTTTGTAGCTGGTAACAAAAACTCGTGTTACTCGCCAGACCAAGGCATATTTAGCTAGCTTAACCCAGATTTAAAAACAAAAGCTTATACCAGGCCCAAATCTGACGAGAACTGTAAGTGCTGCCAAGGATTTCATCTGCCTCAAAATAAGTTGGACCAAACTTTACTAAACTAATAAGCATCAAACAACAAGCACTAATAATTTTTTGTCTCATTTTATTCTTGCTGAGCCTAGGTCCCAAACAAAAATGAAAAAATTTAAGTATGGGTCTAACCATGTGAACTAGTTTAAATGATAGTTATAAATTTCATATTTTTTCACAAAAATTCCAAAACTTCAGCCTATTTGGATGAGGGAATTTTCATTTTTGAAGTGGTATTGCAATTAATTTTCTTTCAATATGGTTTAGATAAGGAAATCGGTCTCAATGATGAGGCACCTCCGTCTCCAAAGAATCAACAGGTTTCATCCACTGTCCATAGTGCTGATGATGAGGCATGGGTAGTGTGAGAGTTGTAACAAAAGCAAAAGAGGATTTTATAGGAAAAAATTTTCTAGTTACACAACATGAAATCAGAACCAAATAAATTTAGAGCACAGAATCAGTCCTTTCGGTTTGATTTCATGAAAAAAAATCTTTTCTTTAATGGCAAGAAGTGTCGCTCCCCGTATACCTTGCCAGACAGGATCGCTATTGGGATCAAGCCAGCAAAGATCCGGCTAAATCTCTTCTTGCGGCAACGAAGGCAATAAAAAAACCAGTGCAATGATGTTGCTATTGAGATCGAGAGATGGTGTGGTAGCGGTGGAACAAGTGACAATGTAGAGAATGAAGAAAGGAAGCAAGTTTTTTTTTTTTTCAAGAAATCGGACTTAGAGGGTTGATTTTGTGCACTAAATTTATCTAGATCTAATTTCGTTTAGTATCCAACTGGAACTTTTTTTCTCATAAAATCCTCTATTTATTATTTTTAAATTCTTTTTTACAATGGAAGATGTTCCAACTCCCAACCCTTTGGGCTGAACTAATTCATTTGGGCTCGGGGGGAGACGAGTAAAATACCTAAGCCCCCAATATGGCATCGCAATTCGAACTTGCAACCTTTGGGAGGAAATCATGGTCCTATGCCAACTGATCTACCACTTAGAGTTTATTATATTCAAATTCACTAGGTTATACTTATTGGATCATCTTTTGTTAATCAAAACCATTCTTTTGATTGAAAATCTTTTTTTAGAAGTTGAAAATTTTGATATCTGGATTAAGCAATATTTCTTTCAAATTGACTGTTGAATTGGAAACAGCATCCACGTACTCACCACATTAAATGTGATCACGCATCTCTCTCACCCATCCCCCACATTCCTCAGTCATCTCTCATTATAATTCTGCATCAACCCCGATCTTGGTTCTCACCTACACCAACTCATTGTCTCAACATCTCCTTCAGTAGCCTCATGTCTCTTGCTTGTTGGGTTTGGCTCAAAAGGTCCTTATTGGGCCTATGAGTGGTTTACATTAAGGCCCAGTTAATTAGGGCAAATCTTACATATTCTTTCACAGTGTATTCTTTTGTAACCAAGCAAGATGGCAACGGGAAGAAAGGAACACAAAGAGAACATTGTAACGGGTAAGAGAGGGATTTCTTCATAGTGAAATCTTTGTGCCCATGGACGTAGGCAATCTGGCCGAACCACGTAAATCTTTGTGTATTCTGTGTGTGATTGTCTGTTCTTCTTATTGTGTAGTGTGTGCTTAGCCAAGATCCAGATCTAACAATTGGTATCAAAGCTTGTTGAGATCGTGGGATTGTGGAGATTTGCTGGCAGAGAATTTGCATCATCACAGATTGCCGAAAAGGAGGGATTGTCTGATCTATTCGTTGGCCACTAACTCGATTTCCGAAAAGAGACTGGAAGAAGAGAGGGTTCTTGCAGAGGACCCAAGAGAGGGATTTCGATCTCTATTTGCAAGAAATAGAGAAGGTGAGATCGTCGCGATCTCTGTTTGAGAAGTCTTGGATTCTGCTGCACCGCAAGAATCAGAGAACACCGCCTTGCTGCTGTCGGTGAGAATCACCCGATCGCCGTCCACTCGTGCCACTGCCGCCATTCACATGCGCATCACCGCACACTGCCTCTGTTCCCTGAATCACCCTTGCCGCTGCTCTAGCTTCCTCTTGCCGTCCATCGTCGGATCGTAGTTGTCTTGGCAACCCGTCGCCAGTTTCAACTCCGCTCGCTGCCGGTCGTCCATCCACCGTAGCCGAAGAAGGGAGAATAATCGCTCCGTTTCCTATTTACAGAAAATGTGAGGAGGAAGAAGGTGACCCAACGGGTCTCACCAAGTCCGGGTCAGGTTGACCCAAGATAGTCGAACAACCCAAAACAGCAGATCACAGGTTAGGTTAGGCGGACCTGATCCACAGTAGCAACTGCCAGCCCAGTTTGAGCCCAGTTCCAGGTCAGGCTTAGGTTAGGCTGACCTGACCCAGTTCTGCAGCCTAGCCCAGGAGAACAGTGTAGTTTCGATTCTAGTCAAGCTGACCTGAACTCGTCTACAGAAGCCCAGTTCAACGACAGTGCTGACGTCATCCAACGTCAGCAGGTTGGTACAGTCAAAGCCAGTTTGACCAGATTCAACGGTCAGAATTCAATTGCATTTTTCGAAGTCACCAGACTCAGAATTGAACTCCATTTTTTCCAGTGGACTCGTGGCGACGAGATCTACAGCGTGAACGAAGTAGATTGGCAGTTTGACAAGTAGATATTTAGGTCAGTTTTTTAAAGCATCTTTAAATTTATAATGGCCACAAAGGGAACTTCTACTGCATGAGGTATCAAATTTGAAATTGATAAATTTGATGAAAAAATAAACTCTGGTTTATGGCAGTGGAAGATGAAAAATATCTTAATTCAACAGGGTATTAAAGTGACATTGTTAGAAAAAGAAAAGAAGCCTGAAAAGATAAAAGATGATGATTGGGCAGACATTAATGAAAAGGCAGTCAGCTCTATTCAATTCTACCTCTCCGATGAAGTCATGTACAATGTCATAAAAGACGAGACTGCAAAGGGTCTATGAGAAAAGCTCGAGAGTCTTTACATGGGAAAGAACATTGTAATGGGTGAGAGAGAGATTTCTTCATAGTGAAATCTTCGTGCTCGTAGACATAGGCAATTTGGCCAAACCACGTAAATCTTTGTGCATTCTATGTGCAATTACTTGTTCTTCTTATTGTGTGGTGTGTGCTTAGCCTAGATCCAGATCTAACATCGCCCATCTCTTTTCAACCCAAACAATATCACTTCTCACCAATACCAACTCATTTTCTCACAATTTCCTTCAAGATCCTCATCTCCCATGCCAAACCAGACCCACCTCTGGTTTCTCTCTCTCTCTCTCTCTCTCTCTCTCTCTCTCTCTCTCTCTCTCCCCAGCTCCAATCTTTCTTTCTTTCTCTTTTCTTCTTTCCCCTCCTCTTCTTCTAGGTCGACCAACCAGATCTAGACCCCGCACTTGGACCCATCTCCCGATCAGCCGGACCCATCTCCCAATCACCCAAACCCAGTAAACCATTACTGCCTCTTTCCATTGCTCCTCTCAGCCCATACTTTCCCATACTTTCCTCCTCCTTTTCTTTCCAGTCAACCAACCAAACCCTCTCTTTCTTTCTTTTCTTCTCATCTTCTTCTCGGTCAAATAACCAAACTCACCTACTGCCCCACCCCATCATCATTGATCATTTGAAAAACCCAAATCTAGCTTAACCTTTTGAAAATCTCCCTTTTCTTTTGTACATTTGAAGAGAAAAAGAAAAAAGAAAAAAAAGAAAAAGAAGAGGAAAAGGGAGGGAATGAGGAGAAGAAAAAGGAGATCGAGAATAAGCGTACGTTACCATCGTAGCACCATCAGGTACTACATCTCTTTCTTTTTCCTCTAAATCTACAGTTGCTACTCTCACTTCTCTTTCATTTTTCTTTCCCCTCAAATCTGCTCTCTCTTTCTCTAGGCTTTAATCATCTTTGAATATTATGAGTTTTTGAGTTGCTTATTATTATTATTTTTTATATTACAGTGATAATTGTTGAGAGTTTAACATCACATGTTGTGCACATACATGAATCCCAAGATCAACAAAGAAGCAACCACACACAAGAAGAGACATAAAGATTTACATGGTTCACCTAAACACGACTACATTCACAGCACAAAGATGATCATCTTCACCATGACAAGTAAAGCATACAAAGACTCTCACTCTTTCACATCATCTCTCCTACATGGTGTGGAAATACCACAAGCAAGAGAGCTCTCACCTCTCTTCAACATAAGATCTAGAGTTACAGACTACACAAATATATAATCTCCACTTTCTTGGCCACCAAGAAAGCCTCGGTACAATTATCAAAATACCCTTGACCTTAAATCGGTCACTGGCTAACTCAGTGGACCCATCCGGTATACAAAACATAAATCCAACAATCTCCACCTTGGCTTGAATTCCATACAACTCAAGCCACCAGGGGATAAAACCAGCAATGTCGTCACGTACCTTGCTAAATATGAGATTAACACCGTAATTTAACAAAATGATAATAAGTAACTCATGAACTTATAATTATCAAAGCCAAAAGAAATAAAGACCAAAGCAATGTGTACAACTAAGATCATTGGGCTGAAACCTAAGTCCATTGTGCAGCTGGAATAGCTGAAACACAACATGGAAAACAAGGCCATTCAAACCATCAATTCTCTAAAACACAACTAGCCATATACATGCTTGAACTAAAGGAAGTCCATGGGCACCTAATGCAGATACTAAGAGATGTAGAAGAAGGCTTACCAAGAGTACACCCAATAGAGAAGAGGGAGGTAGAAGGACGGGCTGCAGGCAATGATTCTTAAGAAAAATGGGATGGGGAAGGAGCTCGTGATGTAGGAATTTGGAGAGAAGAATGAAGAAGAGGGAATGAGCTTTAATTGGCGCAGCAGCATTGGTTACAGAAAACAGGAAATGAGAAAAGGTAGGGGACGATGGGGCTCTTGGGGGGGTTTATATAATGGGTGACAAGTGCGCCCCACAACTTAGGAAACTTAAAAGTGCTTGAAAGACTGATTTCTGGCCGCCGATGAACTCGACCGAGAAGAGAAAAAAGATGAAAATTAAATCTAGTTTCTTTATGAGTATAATATTGGCACCATTTTAGACAATTGAAAATTGGACTCCAATTTTAATTGAAATAAATTTTTTGCCCCTCCAAAGAAAAACTCGTGAAACGGAGGAAAACTCAAGATCACAATTTTAAATGATCACAATTTACAAAATTCTATGGAGAGGATTTGCCTCATTATTAAGACCAATTTCCCTTATCTAAACCATATTGAAAGAAAATTTTCTGGAATATTGCCAATTTAAAAATACAAAACTTCATTTCAAGATAAACAATATCTCTAAGCTCTCAAAAATGTGTCAACACCATGTATATAGGATTGTAAATGGATACCTGATTCTCCAATTACCCGGAAGTTCCGACCCACTAAAAACCGGGTATGGGTCCTATTTTTGGAACCGTTTTTTAAACGGGTCCGGTTCTGGGTCCTTATTTTAGATCCATTTTCTAAACGGGTCCGACTCCGATTCCGGGTCCAACAGTTCTCAGACCCGTGAACCCGAGACCTGACCCATAAAGTCACTTATATATAAATATATATATATATACGATGGATGCCCTAAATTCCATTATTCTAACCGATTGCTCTTCTAGTCTTCTTGTTCTTATTTGCACAACAGGTTTTCTTCTTCTTCTTCTTCCAGTCTTCTTCTTATTCTTCCAGTCCAGGTATTATACCTTCTAGTCTTCTTATTCTTATTTGCGCAATAGGTTTGGACAACAAATCTACCTTCTTCTTCTTATTTTTCTTCCTAATTTCTTTATTTCTATAGTTTCTTTCTCCATTTCATGAATCCAGTTTTACGATGATGCACCTGATTTGTTATTAACATAAGTGGAACTGAGAGTCAATTGGCAATCCTTCGTACCAACAGATTTCAGCAATTTAACCTTCACCAGATCACCGTGACAGGAAGCTCTCTGATTGGCTTCCCAAAAGTTACCATTCATCTGGTCAGAAAAAGAAAATGGAAGTAGCGGACCTTGAACATCTGCCTGCAACCATTGAAACGTTGTGAACACTCTGCTCACAAACTGAGGAGTCATATAGGAAAAAAAAAATTGGATTTGGGTTTGGGTTGTTCACTACGCCTCATATAGGAAAAAAAATTTCATAAAACTGAATGTTCTCAAAATGGAGATGTTCTCCACAAATAAAATCCCTTTTTTTTAATTTTCCTTCAGGTTTTTAAGTTCAAGGAGCAGTGAAGAACATCTCACAAAACTTTGTGGGACCTTGGGATGGCAACAAGTGATTGGGTCTCTCTTCTACTTTATTTTTTTAGTTTTATTTTCGTAGATGGTTTCGTCAAACTTGCCATTATTGTTAACCACATGTGTTTGATGAAACACTTATGCTAGTGTTAGAGTTTGTGAATTCTCTAATTATAATAGATGTTCAATTATTTATATGCAGATAATAGTTTAGAACCCATTGATGTCGATGACAAGGAAACTAATGTTTCCATTGAAGTTTCTAGGGTATCTCCAAAAAAAAGAAAGCTAACATCGAAAGTTTGGAATGATTTTGATAAAATTACTAAAAATGGAGATGAAAAGGCAGTGTAAGCATTGTAAAAAAATGTTGAATGGGAAAAGCAAAGACGAAACCTCTCATTTAAGCAAACATTTAAATCATTGTGTTGTTTACAAACATAATAAACGGAAAGGACATGGAGATATAAACCAACACATTTCAAAAATCGGAGAAGTAAACCAAGCTGGAGTGATTGATATTCAAAGTTTCAAATTTGATCAAAAAAAAAGTAGACATGACCTCGCACGCATGGTCATATTGAATGAATTACCATTTCGCTTTGTAGAATATGAGGGGTTTCAGAATTTCATAAAAGGGCTTCAACCAATGTTTAAAGCAATGTCACAGAATACTTTGAAGTCCGATAGTATAAAAATTTACAATGAGGAAAAACAAAAGCTTTATGACTTCTTAGACAATCTAAAATGTCGAGTGAGTTTGACAAGTGACATGTGGTCTTCTAATCAAAATTTCGGGTACATGTATTTAACTTGTCATTTTATTGATGATGATTGGAATTTGCAAAAGAAGATCATTGCTTTTTGCTCTCTCGAAGCTTCCGACACCAGTGAAGTCATTTGTAGTTGCATAGTTGACAGATTATATAGCTGGAACATCGAAAAAAAAAATTGTGTACCATTGTTTTAGATAATTTTTCTACCAATGATATTGTTGTTCGAGAGCTTAAGTCAAAGCTTATCGGTAATGGCTTACTTTTGTCCAATAGAGATATATTTCATGTTCGGTGTTGTATACACATTTTAAATTTGATAGTTCAAGATGGCATGAATTCCATACAAGACGTAATTTTTAAAGTTCGTGAAAGTGTGAAATACCTCAAAGCTTCACAGTTAAGAGAACAAAGGTTTAATGAAATTGCATAGCAAGTACAAGCTTCAAGAAAGAAAATCCAACCTAATAGTTTGAATAGGTGGAACTCTAGTTTTGAGATGCTACAAACAGCAATACAGTTCAAGGAGGCCTTCGAACGTTTAAGTGATCGTGATGGTGGATACAAAATTGCCCCAAGTCATGAGGAATGGGAAAATGTGAGAAGTGTTTGTACATGTTTGAAAGTGTTTTTTGAGATGACAGAAAAATTTTCAGGCACTAAGTACCCGACAACGAATTTGTATTTTCATGATATTTGTAAGCTACACTTGCATTTGGTTGAATAGTGTAACAGTTCAGAATCTTTTATTAAAGATATGGCGACAAAAATGATTGTGAAGTTAAAAAAGTATTGGAATATAATTTCCACACCATTGGCAATTGCTGTAATTTTTTATCCTCAACTCAAATTTAAAGTAATTGAATATTACTTTCCAAAGATTTATGGTGATGAGTCCGATGTGAGGACTATGGCTGTTATGTTTGCATTAAAAACACCTTTACAATGAATATGCTCTTAATGCAACACTTGTATCCAATGGTGGGAGTGCCGTTGGTGGTGTTAACATTAATGGTGGGACAAGTACATCAAGTGTTGTTTCTCCATTTGCTTCTACAAGTAGCAAAAATTGGGATCATGACCTCAACATGTTTCTCAAAGAAAATTCATCAATTGAAAGAAAGTCGGATTTGGAGACATATTTGGACGAAGCATTATGGCCTACCATGGATGATGAGGACTTTGATATATTTGGTTGGTGAAAAAATAATGTAGCTAAATACCGTGACATCGCTCTGATGGCTCGTGATATTTTGGCCATTCCTGTATCTACCGTTGCATCAAAATCAGCTTTTAGTATTGGTAATAGAACAATTAACGACTATAGGAGAAATTTACTCCTAGCTACAGTAAAAAGCTTAATAAGTTGTCAAGATTGGTTGAAAAGTTCAAGAAAAGGTAACATATATATATATATATATTGCATTCAAACTCATAGAACTTTTTAACATTTAAGTTTATCTATTAGATATTCAATCTTACCACTACACAATCACCAATGCCGTGAATAATGATGATGATGAGACTTCAAATATTATCTCAAATGATGTTGGCTTCGAATAATTAGTGAGTCATACATTTATTTTTCAGTTTGGTTTGAATGATTGCTTTGTATAGAAATAGTATTAACTCATATATATTTTTTTTTCAGGTGAAGCGATGGACTGATGGAAATTAGATTTCTGGAGAATGAATTATGGGATATTGGTTTTTTATTGTATTTTGACTGCAACATATAAATTACTAAGATTTCATCTGTTTGGTGTGTTATCATTACATGAATTCAAATTGATTGATATATGTTTCTTGAAATTCAGATTTAATTTGTTTTCTCGATTAAATCCAGATTGCAAATTGCATCTGTATGCTGTGTTACAAAGTAGATATTTCATCTGTTTATATTTGCTTCTCGAATTCCAGATTTCATCTGTTTTCTCCTTTAACAAATTCAGATTTCATCTGTTTGGTGTGTGAACAATTCGAGACTTCATCTGCTTCTATATGTGTGATGAGTTCAAGATTTCATCTGTTTCATTTATTAATGATTCCAGATTGCATCTATATGTTGTATTAACAAAGTCGATATTTCATCTGTTTATATTTGCTTCTCGAATTCCAGATTTCATCTGTTTTCTCCCAAATCCAGATTTCATCTGTTTATATATGTTTGATGAGTTCCAGATTTAATCTGTTTTCTATCTTAACTATTCGAGATTTCATCTGTATATATTTGCTTGTTACATTCCAGATTTCATCTGTTTCCTCCATTAACAAATCCAGATTCCATCTGTTTGGTGGATATACCAAGTCGAGAATACATCTATTTATATTTGCTTCTTGAATTCCCGATTTCATCTCTTTTATCCCTTAACAAATCCAGATTCCATCTGTTTGGTGGATTTAGCAAGTTGAGATCTCATCTGTTTACATTTGTTTCTCGAATTTCAGATTCCATTTGTTTGGTGGATTTACCAAGTCGAGATTTCACCTGTTTATATTTGTTTCTTGAATTCCATATTTCATCTGTTTTCTCCCTTAAAAAATCCAGATTTCATCATATGATTTTTGACCATTTCAACTTTTCATATGTTTATATATGTGTGATGAGGTCCAGATTTCATCTGTTTCCTTTTTTAACAATTCAAGATTTTATCTGCATGCTGTTTTACCAATTCGTGATTTCATTTATGTATATTTGCATGTTACATTCCAGATTTTATTTGTTTTTTCCCTTAACAAATCCAGATTCCATCTATTAGGTGGATTTACCTAGTCGAGATTTCATCTGTTTATATTTGTTTCTTGAATTCCAGATTTCATCTGTTGTTATATGTGAGTTCAATATTTCATCTATTTCCTTTATTAACGATTCCAGATTTCATCTGTATGCTGTGTTATAAAGTCGAGATTTCATCTGTTTATATTTGATTCTCAAATTCCAGATTTCATTTGTTTTCTCCCTTAAGAAATCCAGATTTCATCTGTATGATGTGTGACCAATTCGAGATTTCATCTGTTTATATATGTCCTCGAGTTTGAGATCTCATTTGTTTCCTTTATTAACGATTCCAAATTTCATCCGTATGCTGTATTACAAAGTTGAAATTTTATTTGTTTATATTTGTTTCTAAAATTCCAGATTTCATTTGTTTTCTCCCTTAACAAATCCTGATTTCATCTATAGTGTGTTTATGCAATTCGAGATTTCATCTGTTTATATATGTTTGATGATTTCCATATTTAATTTGTTCTCTGTCTTAACTATTCAAGATTTCGTCTATTTGTTGTGTTACAAAGTCAAGATTTCATCCATTTATATTTGTTTCCCAAATTCCATATTTCATCTCTTTTTTGTTCTGACCTAATATATTCCAGATTGTTTCTGTTTAAGCGGCGGTCCTCGTTCCACTCTAATCAACAAGATTTTCCTAGACGGCCTTCTTGATTTTCTTAATTGTTGTTTAGTATTACAATTCCAGACCGATTTCCAATTTACTCCGTGACATGAATTGGCCAAATATTTTTCATTTCATCTGTTTTGGTGGAGTTATCAAAACAAAGCATACTCCTATTTTGGAACATATCAATGCCCAAAATATGATGATTTGTTAATCTGTTGCGACGTCATCTTATCGCCTTAGATACTAAAAAAAACCACAGAATTGATATTCCAAACAGAAACTATTCTCTTGCAAAATTTGGCCGGCCAGGTTGTTTCCTATCTCAAGAAGCTGTTATTGTAAACTTTTGATAATCACACCCAACTAAGTGACATTATTTCAACTTGTACAAAGCTACCAACACATGCTGTTTATCAGAGAACATTTTGCATTCAAAACACCCTTCAGGTTCTTCCAATAATACCTATGAAATACATCACTGGCAACTTAATCTGGATAGCTGTCTCAGGCATAAAAAGCTAGGACAATCACCAATACACACATTACAATTATGAGAGCAACAAGAACAGTGAGTAGGCATAATAGTTTCTCAAGCCTGATGTAAGCTGGCTCAATTTTTCCTACTCACGTAGAAACCCTTGAATGATAATGTTCAATCAGCTTTCTTTCATAATTCTGATGAATGAAATGATTCATTAGAAAAAAGGTTCTCTTAGACTACTCTTAGGAACCAGAACCGGAACCGGTTCCAGATCATGCTAATAGATTCAAAACCGTTTTGATTCCGGTTCGGGGTCCACCGTGGACCCAAAGTGGAACCGACCCGTTTACAACCCTACATGTATAATAATGACAAACTCAATGAAGCCTTTGATAGTGATGAGCACACTAACCTCTTGTTTCTTTCCCAGAGTTCAAAGATTTCTTACTTATATTTTGGTATCTAGAACTTCTTACAAAAATAAAAATAAAAATATAAGGACTAGAATTCTAGTAATTGCAAAGGTCATCCGAGACCTTTCCTAGGTTATTGAAATTCTAAAATTCTTGTAAAGAAATATGAAATTTATAATGATCATTTAAACTAGTTCACAAGGTCAGACTCAAATACTCAAATTTTTATTTTTGGTTGGGACCCATGCTCAGCTTACTGTAGGTTGGCATGAATAAAATGAGACCAAAATCTATTAGTGCTTGTTGTTTGATGCTTATAGTTTAGTGAAGTTTGGTCAAAATTGGGCTTGATATGAGTGTTTGTTTTTTAATTTGGGTCAAACTAGCTAAATATGCTATGGTTCGGCCAAAAACAATCCTATCTGCCTGTGGCTGAGTTTTTGTTACCAGCTACAAAAAGATTTAATACCTTTATTTATGAGAAGCTTTGAGAGAAAAGTAAAACTACCTCTAATTTAAAGTACTTGCCTCAATCAGAAAGGTCTAGCAATGGCCAAGCTGTCAAGCTACACCCCTATCCTCCTTAATCCATTGGCATCTTCTTTTTGTTCACAAATGCTCCGTGTCTTCACATGCAAGACCAAAGTCCATGATTTGGTGTGCCCCACCAGAAATAGGCCACATTTTGAAGTTTTGAATGTAACATATGCATGCAAGTTTTTTTTTTTTTTTTTGTAAAGAATATGAATGCAAGTAGCATGTTAGTCATTGGACCATAGAGAGACACGAAAACAACAGCCTCTTTCTCTTGTAGTCAAATATACATCCCATCCTAGGAAACGTGAATTGTTATGATATCAATATTGGTCTTGATTTTGTTACAGTATGAAACCCATAAAAAATTAGTGGTCCCCATAGAATCTGCCAAAACAGCTCCTCTCTTTAAGTCCAGATGCTCTCTGCTTTAACTTAAAAATACCCCGATTAAAAGGATTAAAAATCCACAATTAGGCATATTTATTTAAACCACTCAAAATAATGGTTTCTACCTAGTAAGAGCTGGCCCTTCCATTAGATTTGGCCATTTTGGATATGTATAAAATTGCTTTAATTACATTCTCAATCAAACAATGAACTTTACAGTTGGGCCAAATCCAATTGAAGTAAACTTGGGGATAGGTGGTGTTTATTTTGATGAGTTCTTACTTTTAAATAGGTGGTCCTTTAAGAAAATTTTTTTACAGTGACCCTGATATGGAGAATTTCATACGTCCATCACTGAACCTCATATGGTAACCTCAAGAAACCAAACACCCAATAAGAACCACCTCTAGAACGAGCACACCAAAAACATGCAACTCACTGCTAATATAGTGGCATCAGCAGCATAAAAGTGGAGGAAAGTCAACTAGTGGAAAGATCAACAACAAGTGATGGTCAATATCACCATATCACCCTTCCAGGATTGATCCCAGGTGGAATGCCTATGAAGAATTTCAAATAACTAATATCATTAGATAAAATTTACCATAATCTCTTATTAAGGCAATCTTCTCCATTCATACAAGAGAAGAGGAAGCTCGAGAGAATAATTTAAAATTCAAACTTAAGAGTTTTATCCCTAATATCTCTAACAAACTAATCCTAATATAATCCTATCAACATCCTATTACCAACAGCGTTTACCTTTCCCCCTATTGGCCACTGAGCCAAGTTAGCAAAAAAATATATATCTTATTGCCCATAACCAATTATATTATTTCCATTCTCTATTGTTGAGTGGTCTTGATACATTACTTTAACACAAATCCATAGAGATCGTTTTTAGGTTAAAAAGTTATCACTTCTGAGTTTGACTCTTGACCCATGGTCCAACATAGCAAAATGGGAAATGCTTAATTTATTGGCCTTTTCGTTTTGGTAAATAATTTATTCACTTTAAGAAGGAAAGAGTGACAAGGAAAGGGCAAAAGCTTCAAAGAAGTATCCCATGCAATTGGCCCTTTATAACATGTCAACAAACATGCCCAAAGTGTATCTACTAACTCAAACCCTAGCTATTCATACAATATCTAATATCCATCCTTATTGGCATTGTCCATATGATAGAAATGATGGTACTACTCATGGAGAAACAACAAACCCCTTGCCATCTAAAACTAAAATGTAGATATTTGACTATTTTACAAAAAAAAATGACAATCGTGTTTTATGGATGATCATTGTTTATTTGTAAAGTCCATCACTTTTCTAGCTATCACAACCTGCTCATTTTTAGTCTGTCAATGTTGATGGCCCACCAAATCAAGCTTTTAATCATTCTTTCAAAAGTGTCTTGGATCAAAGCCTGTTCTGAATTCCCACTAGTAAGACTAATGCTCTGGTAAATTTAGATAAAAATAACTTTGCCATGGGGCCAAACTTATTGAGTAGTGGCCTCCGCAAAGCATTTCAATTTAATATGACCGTGCCTCCACTGACACCTCAAGATTTTTGTAGGAACAATTAGCTAGAGAAATTTAATAAAACTAATCTTATAAAATTCATTGGTCGACTTTAGGCTATGTGTTCAAATCATCACATTCCACCTACATTCCTAATCATTCAATCAAAGATCATAAAGTCACATGAACGAATTTTTTTTCTTCCACCATCCATATACATGATTGGATTGACGAGGCTGATTTCTTACAGACCCCTAATTGACGGCCCTCTTACAAACACAGTTGATATTGCCGGTGGAGACATCATGGCCCCACCTGTACTAAACCCATTTATAATCATATTAAATATGTATGTCCGTCTCCACCTCATTTCATGTTTTCGTTGCCCAACATTGTGGTCCAATGTTGCAAAATGTGAAAAGCAGAACTGACTTGAATATAAAAAAAAAAAAAAAACCAGTTTGGTTGCTGATCGGACCAACCTAGAGTGGACCTGCAGGCAGCTTGAAACCTCTCATCAGATCTGACGGTGAACACTATTTTAAAGTTTCGAAATTCATTGGGTTTCCAATCACCAATTTTTTCTCCTTCCATAAGCTCATAAAATGAGGTCTATACAATGGGAGGATAAAAAGAGTCAATCCAATGATTTTAAGGGGGTAACATAATGATTAATGATTAGTAATAATTAATTTGTTTAGAATGGCCACTGATCAGTCTTACCTTACTAGTAAGATGCCGCTGTTTTCACGAGCGTGGTGTGAGTTCCTGTTACCTCATATGTGCCAGTTGTTTGCCACTTGCACATGTGAGTTTTAGATCGCCCCAAGGATTTTTTTTTTTCTTTACATTTAGGTTTTTTTCTAAATGTTTCTGTTTAGCTTTTAGATTATCTGTCAGTAGAGCCATGTATGAGATCACCATCAGTAGAATCATGATAGTGGAGGACTTCTTTGTCCAGTTTGCTGCAAATGTGCTATAATATATTGTAATGTAATCCAACTTATGTTCTCTTTTGATAAGATCTTAACAGCCACTGCTGGATTATTTGATGGAGTGGTTTAAAATATCAGTCGATACCATGGAGTGGTTTAAAATATCGGCCGATATGTACCGGCCATGACCGAACCGATTTATCAATGTGTATCAGTATCGGTCTCGAATCAGTGGAATATCGCCAAAATTTCAGCCAAAATCGCCGTTACGTTGAAAATATCGGTTAAAACCGATATATCTACCAAAACGATACAAAGCCCTCCTCTTCCTCCCAGAACAAAAAAAAACCAAAAAACTGTAAACCCTCTTCTTCCTCCCAAACTAAAAAAAAAAAATTTGTAATGTGTAAAACCCTCTTATTCCCTAAGATCATCATCAGTCACACACACATGAGAAAGAAAGATTTGGTACCTGGAGGAGGCTAGAACCCTACAAGGAGTCCTACCGTCGCCTCTGCCACTACCGGCAGATCCGATGACGCCGCCTCCATCATTTGCTGTCACCGCCACCGCCACCGGCTACTGCCCCGCCATCGCCCCTCTACACCATCCACCACCATTAGCCGCCGCCAACCCTCTTCTTCTTCTCTCATTCTCGTTCCCCTTTCCCTCTTCTTCTTCTGCTATTCTCCTTTTTATGTTTCCATCTTTTCCTTCTCTTTCCCTCCTTCCCTCTTCTTCTTCCTTTCCTTTCCCCTCTTCCTCCCTTTCTCTCTTTCCCTCCCATTTTCCCTTTCCCCACCCTCTGTTCTCTGTTCTGTCACTTCCCTCGGTGCTTTTTAGTTTTGAGAACAGTGGAAACCCAAATGGGTTTTGGCCTTTTTTAAAGGGCCAGATCGAGCCCCTTTCTTTTTTTTTTTTTTTTTTTTCATACATGGTGCAAACATGTGGGGCACAGTGGGCCACACCAGTTAAAAAAATGTTAGAGTCACACTATAGTTGTCTTTATCTCCGGTGGGTCCTAGATAAATTCCATTCAAATTGGATACATTCCATTCAAATTGGAAATTTGCCCACTTTCTAATTGGTTAGATTTTTAATTAAATTAAATTTAATTAATTAAATAATGGGCTGATCTCCAAGTAAAATAAGATTTCGTAGAGACGTATATAAGATAATGGTGTTTATTTAGAGTGGTTCAAATTTTTAATTGGTGGACTTCATTCATTGAACTTTCTTTTTTCTTTTTCTTTTTAATTATAACCCTTTAATGCATTTCACTTATAAATACTCTAACCACTAAAAAAAGTGTTCCATAATTGAATGGGCCATTAATAAATTTTCTACAATAAGGCATAAACCTACTATTAACTTTATTTTTCTATATGCTAATAAAGTATTGAGAAAAAAATCCAAGTGTTTTAAAATACTTAATTTGAGAATTGCGTAAGTCTTATAAAAATGAAAATTTAGAAAGACCATATAGAAGAGGGCATTTGTTTTTTTTTTCATTATTATGAGTGGTTAGGATTTACATAAAGGCTATATGGATGGATTTATAAACTATAAAGCTAGCAAAAAAAACTAAACACTAAAAAGTTTACACATTTAATAGCAAATATATTAAACAGTGACAAAAGATGTAAATACTTAAGGGGACCGATAAGTTGATCTATAATTGTTATTAATGGAAAGAAACAGTGTTTTCCAGTATTTTATAATATTCTTGATTTTTTGGATGTTTTTTCAAAAAATTTTGGACTAAAAAAAATTTTACGCAACAACGACCGCGATCGACTGCAACTAATACTGATACGGTATCAATTTACTAATACTGATACCGTATCGATTTTTAGGGCCGACCGATACCGCAATCAGTACTACGATTTTGAACCATTAGACAATACCATGAGCATTAGTCATCAGAGTTTTAAATGAAGTTTTAAGCCCATGCAAATAGGCCTATGTCTTAAAATCCAATCCTTTGTAACTAAGAATGACCTTATCAGATGGTAGGCCCAAACCCAATTCTAGTAAGGTGGAGTTCGTTCACGAACATACAATAGAAGGGCACTTAATTTGAGCAAATTGAATTTTTAAAAGGTCGGGCCCTTCTACTATAAGCCTTTCAAGATCACAGCTCATTTTGTTAATCCATTACAACATCTTCAACTTTGATACTAGGAAATGCCATTAAGACTATGAGGCCCACAGGTACTAGTAGATGAAGTGATGTATCAATGAAGTCAACTTCTAATTTAGGGTCATGAAATAGACACATTCAAAAATTTTAAATAATCTGTGGTGGCTTAATTGAAATCTGTCACTACACCACATAAACTCAAATTGCTCAAACCCATAGTTGCATGGTATACTAGTTTTAGTCAAATTGATGTTTGGTATACTAGAAGATATGTTGGTTTTTGTGGTCGATTTATATTGCATTTATACTTAAAAACGTATTTTTCCTTTAAACAGGGTTATTGCCAATGTTAGCCCAAGGGTAAAGAGCACATGCACGTTTGCCTACATAATCATTTTTTGTAATAAAATTTGGCAAGCAGATTATATACAGTTTCTATGTTGTTAGTGGCAGTAATATGTTAGGAGTTTTAATTTGCGGATGATGAATAATAAGATGGAACTACCCAGGTGAAGGGGCTGGACCTGATGAAGGTACTAAATCACACATATAAAGCAACAGGTACTCACACATGCGAGGACAGCTAACAATTACTTATACATGTAAAGTAATGTGGAGTCAAATATATTAGTGTTAGTGTTAATCTTAACCTACTTAATGAGGGCTAAGCCAATAAATATTGGATCACAAATTCAGCTCCAATAAAATAATTTGCATCCTAAAAGTTGGGCCTTCTTATTGGACAGTCATGCCAATTAGACAGTACAATAAGGCGGCCTAAGATTCAAGGTTGGACAGAGCTGGGCTGGACCCCGGTGGAAGCTGCTGGCATCGATTGGTTGGTGTCATTTTCAAGAGATAGAGGTAGTTTTTTGTCATTTTCAACATAAAGTAAAAAAAAACCGGAAAGAATGATTAGTGTCAATTTTAAAAAGGGAGAGAAAGAAAGGCGGAAAGCAACCAACCCAAATAGCCCACTTAAAGAGGATTGGGATCTTTTGCATTGATGGAGGAGGATGGCCCACCACTATCACCACCACAGTTCCAGTACGGTAGGATTCCATGAAAGCTAGGCATAACACAATCGACAGCGGGAATAACCGAGAGAGGAAAACTGACTGTGAAAAGAAACAGGAATAAAAAGAAAGGATTTTATATAGATGAGTTGACTAAGGAATCACATGATCCACCACAGCACAGGACCTTCAATTGTCCTTGGGCGTGAATCATAACCTTGGGACAATCATGATTCAATGATCTAAACTGTCATCTTTTATATTTTGAACGTACGTTGTTAATTCTAAATTATCTTAAGTTTTTACTCGACCGGGTCATCATTTATATTTAGAACTTAATGGGCCTATTAAACATGCCACGTGGACATTTGTCTCAAACACAATGAGAAAACTGTTACATCCATCACAGGCTGTTAAAAAACAAAGCATATCACTAATCAATAGTAAGTATGGCGTACAGAATATTTGGTAGGGACGACCCTACTGAAACCTTCGCCGCAAGATAGAGATGGTATGCGCCAAAAAGCGTGCCGACGTGACACGCAATGCTTCACTATCCGTATTCCGTAACGTGGTTTCTCCACATCATCTATAGGGCCCACACAGAATTCTCCAAACACAGCACTTTAACTCCCCCAATGTGGTTCTCAATATGAAATCCAAACCATTCAAAAGCACTTATCCACCATAATCAATCCACAAGAAAATCTCACTCTAATCCGATTCATCAAGTTTGCTAAAATACACCCATCCATATACAACCAATCAATGGTGGAAACAACACCAATTGGATTGAAATCTTGATTTACCTAGAGAATCTGATGGGCAACTGGTTTTGGACGGTCTGGATTTCATTGATTGGGAACCTACCAGAAGTTCATTGGTACTCAATTCAATGATTGATGCATTCTGTGGACTCTGGAGGGGGCTGGATTTCGATCTTATACATTGTATTGTACCCGAGAAAGGACTGGAAAACGAGACATGGAGAGATTTCTTGAGGATGGAACATTGCCCTTTGCAAATATATTGGTATTTACATGATTTTCTATCTTGTTTTTTAGTGCTGCTAGTATGGGTAATATTGGTTGGCCATGGTTTCCCTCGGAAGCTTCCAGTGTTTCAATCGGCTTGAATTAGATTCCCATCACATAAACCTTTCTACCATTTCCAACAGCAGGGGACACCCACCAATCAAATTTATTGATCAGAAATGTTAAGTATAGCAGTAGTGGGCGAGGGTCACATGATTCAGAAAGTAAAAGATAGGATGGAATCAAAACTATAATGTTGATCTTTGCTTTGTTTGGGTGTACAGCATCTTTAAACTTTAAATAAATGATGAGCAGTCTATTGACTCCTCTAATGGAAAAAAAAAAAAGAACTACTATAAAGGAGGCTTCGAACTTTGAATTGGTCTCCAGAGCAACAAATAAAAAAGGGAAAAAAATTATTAGAGAAGAATGTTGTAGTATAATGTGATTTTAATTAGTCAAAGACACTTGTTTGGTGTTACCTTTAGATGAAAGATGAAAAGAAATAAAACATCGATTCATCCATTCTATTTTTTTAATTATATTTTCATTTTTCTACTTATTAATTTACTCCATTACATGTATTTTCTGTTGAAATTATACAAACTTTTAATTCATTTTACCTAAACTTTTTATTACTTCTTACTTTGTTGTTAGATTTTTAAAATTTTGAACTCTATCAATACTGCTATGATTAGTATTTGTTCCCTTTTATGCATATACAGTTTATTTTATTAGTTTAGAGACTGTAAACTTTTCTAGATTAGAAGAAGAATTTATTTTATTAGCTTAGAGCATGTGAACTTTCTCTATATTAGAAGTGATTGCTTAGCTCGCCCATGTGATATGGTCAATAGAGGTCAAATCAAATAAATAATTTTACATTCCCCTTCATAAAGACTCAACCCTTCCAGCCCTCGTGAGTTTTGTTGAATTTCAATATATGCGGATTACTTATATTAGATACAAAAATAAATGACTAAGGAAAACATTAGGAGTCACCAAAATAATTGATGGCCGAATTACATCTTTTCTTTAGGCAAATTTCGCCCTCACACAGATTTAGATAAACTCACAGACATTTATCCCAGGAAACGATAGCTTCCCTAATTGGAAAATCCAGCAATTGTGCACTCGATTGTCTGAAGCTTACTCAATCCCAAAGGGACCACTTTTACAAACTCACAGTAGTAAGAACCAAAAGAAGAAGTTGAGAAAGAAATTAGAGAAAAAGAAGAAGATCTGCAGAACTTCCTTAACGTGCTCAAATGTCGGGTAAGCAGCCGAGAGGAGTTATTCATTGAGCAATGAATGCGGGGAATAACTCTCTACGCAACGGTCATTGTAACACTAATGCATATTAATGTGGAAACGTTACATTAGCAGTTACGGTCTTGTAGAAAGATGTGGGCTAGATATGTGCGGGTTGCCGACAAGTGGATCTAGATCCACCTCCGATCCAAAAATACATGCACGAGGCAAGGTGAATCCAAAGAGACCCAACAAGAAGGCTCGAAGCATACGGGTGAGCCTAACCCAACCTGCACTATATTGCAAGCACGTACAACTAGCAAGCATGGGTGTGGTAACCACAATGAAGCCCACTAGAAAGCTTAACACCTAAAGTTATGAGGAAAACATAATAAACCATATAAAAGAAGTAGTAAATAGCAAATGTAATACAAAGGTTATTAAAGAGTGTAAAGGAGGAGAAAGCTTATGCTTTGAAAGGTGGAGAAACTTGTGCTTAATGCACACCAAATCCAATAATTTCTTCTCATTTGTGTGTGGGATGTCTCTTTGGGGGGCTGGGGTAAAAGAAAAAAAAAGGTGTGACTATAATAAGACGATGGACTTACAATTGGACTAGATGATTAAGAAATGATGAGAATTATTCTTGTAACACCCCATCCCACATCGCTTATGAAAGAAATATGAGTCTAGTAAATAATAAACTATGTAGGTTATTACTAATAACTTGGGCTTAAGCATTTTGGGCCACGTAATATGCTCACCAAATTTTTGGGCCAATAGGCTACTTGAATCGTTACAAGTGGTATCAGAGCCTATCACCAGCCAGAAATGTGGGACCCCTAATCCCACTGGGAAAGTCCTTGAGGCAAGATCAGGACAAAGTTAAGATGCGAGAGCCTGTGAGTTAAGATATGGGAATCCACAGGGGACACAAGTGTGGAATGCTTGGGTCCCACATTACATGGTGAAGTTAGATGGATCTACACAGGAACGTGTGGCCTTAAGGGGGGGTAGATTGTAACACCTTATTCTATATTACTTATAAATGAAATATGAGTCTAGTATATAATGAACATATAGGTTACTAGTAATAACTTGGGCTTAAGCATTTTGGGCCACGGACAGGCTCACCAAATTATTGGGCCAGTGGACTACTCGGGTCGTTACAATTCAAAGGTCCCTAAAGTCCCTACATTGATTCCAAACAAAAGAAGATATTATAATATCCTCGGATGTAGCTTACAAATCTGATGATGGTTATGCTTCATTTGGTTTCATGATGATGTTATATGGTGTCATTGTGGATGCAAGCGTTACATATGAGGGCCCAAATTTGCCTATTGATTCATAGAAAAGAAAAGGTTCGCTATTTATTCAAATGTTGTCCTTAAGAAATAGTATTTATTTGATACTAAATATTCCCTTTCCATATTTCCTAAATGACAGTAAAGAATTGTGTCCATTTTTAGTGATATTATACATGGATCAGATATATCATGACCAATTCCTCACACATGTCCAATTCCTCATAAAAAATAATGGGCAATTCTTCCACAATGAAATATGATAAGTGCGAGTTTGAGTAAGTGTTTGCAGAATCTTCTTCTGTCAAAAGAAATGATGCATCTAAATAATGAGTCACTCTTCAAAGGAGGACAAAGCGAGGGCAGTCTTAATGTGATAGAAAAGGCAAAGAAGAATGGTTTTATGAGTCATCATGTCTTTTTGGATGTGCAAAAGTGGCGCTAGTGTTGAAGGGCAACTATTGTTGGTCCATTAATTTTATTATTTAAGACATTAAAGGTTTGGATTATTAATTTTGTTTTGTAGACTTCTGTTATATTTTTAGGGCGTTGGATGATTTAGGGTGCTTGTTTAGTTTGATTACTCTTCTGGACATCACTAGGGCTTAGGTTCGGATAATGGGGCAAAAGTTTGGTTACTTTATTATATTTTTACGTTTGATTACTCTTTGAGGCAGGACTGAGGCTTAAGTTTGGTTACTCTAGTACTTTTAACCTATATCTCACATAGAAATACATGAGAACCTAAAATTTATATATTGAGTATCAAAATTAAGTATTTTCTTTATTTGTGTGATGCCTTCCACGAACTCACGATTTAGAATGCTCATAAATTTATGGTCATCATTTCCTTTTTGAGTGTGATTTTGTCCCCATGCACCTCCAACGTATTTAGATGTAATTAGTCTTAACAATATCATGATTTATTTTTTGAGTACGAATTTGTTGGGTTAAAAAAAGACAAAATGTATATTTTATTATTCTTTTGAAAGTAATTAATTTGTTAAGAGGAGGTTTCTCACAATTTAGAATGCTCATTAATTTTTCATGCAAGAACTTTTTATAGACTGTTATTTTGTCACTATGCACGTACCAATGCATTTGTCAAGACTAAATTAAAATCTGATAATAGTTTGTAATAATTTAAAAGCCACTAAATATATTATTTCTTATCACAACCTGGGCTAGAGAATTCGTAGATTAGGGCAATCCCGAAGTGTGACACAGGCACTCCCATGAAATCCTCACCTGTACTAAGTCTAGACAGAATTATATAAGGGATATTCACGTTCAAACATGTGCGAGGTACTCTAATAAACATCTGCCCGGGTATTCAATATGCAGAAGCCTGTCAATATCGCCTATAAATTTTAATTTTTCAATAAACATCTCAATAGTATCAATCCACACACGAAAAAGTTCATTCCTTACATCAAAATGGACAAAAGATATCTATAATATTTCTATTATAATTTGTACATCCTAATCATGATATGGATATGTATGCATCTATATCAAGGATGAACATCTACATAAGTCTATTGAAAAGATATACGAACACTATGGATAGGAATATAAGATATACATGATCTAACAGGCATATATATATCTAATACAAGATGATGTAAACCCTGAAACCCAATATACAACTCCTTAAGATATAAGCATGTCACTTTCTGGTCTATGGATCAGTCAAAAGGCCTCTACTGTCCACTCATTAAGACTTGAAAGAAATATTGTGGTCTCCTCCTCTGTCTCCTCAGTCTCAATAAAACTGGTATCAGGATCTTAGCATGTAATACCAAATAAATAACTGTGAATAAGACTATTGAGTAAAGTTTAAACATGATTAAGGTAATACAAAGTGTGTCAGTGGAATGATAACCAGGTTAATTATAGGAAATCAATTAAAGTCTACTAGGTAATATTGTATATAAAATAAACTATGCTATATGAATCAATAACGAAAACACAATCAATTTGGCTACTACATATTGCTATATTTTCCTGACAAGTATCCTGTAAATGGGGGCACCCGGTTATATCTAAATCCCTAGTTTTGATGGTCGATATCCCAGATATTTACTGCAGTGACGGCCAATCATTCTACGCCAAATTCAACTTCGTCAAGTCTTATAAGGGTGGACCTAAGTTGAGCCTGACTAATTCCAATTAATCAATATAAGTCGAGTAAGAAAATTTCAGTCGAATTCAATCATAATCCATTCCAGTTTAGTTTAGTCATTCTTATTCAATTTGAAATATGAATTCAATATCAATGAAACAATAACAAAAATGATCAATTCAGTACTGTTATAAACAAGAATTCAGTACAATTTAAGAAATCATTATTCGTATTTAACAATATGCAATGAAATATAATTTAGGAATTCAAGGAATTTACTAGTCAACTATAAACTAATTACCTATAGTGTCTAACCATCCATTTCACTTGATCGACCAAGCATCATCCAGTAGCATAATTCGATCGATTAAGCTTGTATCCGATCAATCGGTCTTGAAATAATTTTGGTCCAAGCTAAATTAGTTCTAAACTGATTTCTTCTTTCCTTAACCTCCCCTGCATCAAAATCATCAAACCACTTCTCCTCTATACTTCCAATCACCGCATTCAACTCCTTCAACATAAACATCATAATATACATCTAGTCCATTTCCAATAACAGTGAACAATAAACACAACATTATAAAGAAAGGTTAGAAAATTGCAAATTCAATTGAATCCTTAAAGAAATCAAGTATGTACTAACATGCATTAACTCAAAATCTACTTATACTTGCCTCTATTCAAAGTTTGTTCAATCGATCTTTAGGCTTTGGCTCAAAACAAGCATATATTATCCCCAATTTGCTAACTCTAATATGAAAACATGCAATTGAAACATGAAAATGGGTCCATGTAATGATCAAGAGTCTCAATAACTCTTTCAAAACCATGAATCTATACATGGTATGTGAAGTTCTCACCTTGTTTGAAGTTTGAGAAGATAGAAAGCCGAAGAGGATTAATCCTAGCCTATAGTTAGAAAGAGGAGAAGATGGAGAATTGAGATTCCCACTCCAATTTGACATGCAAACCTTCCTTACTCAATTCCATTTGATAAGAAAGGTGATAATGAAGAAAGAGAGAGCTCCAGTAGAATTTGGGTAGAAATAATCGATTGAAGGAGGTGGTTGTTCTTTTATATGTTTAGATTTTTTGGAATTTACAGCAAGGTCCAGTTTCTAATGCTTATTTTTAATTTGAGTCATTTAGGGGTCCACATGACTCAATTGAGGTCAAATGAGTTCAAGTTAAACATGAAAGTTGATGAAGTTGACTAAATGAAAGCGATGATGTCAATATGATGCATGTTTGAAATGAAAATACAAAATCTAAAATTATGAAAAAGGGCTTCATTTACTTAATCGAGGTCAAATCCATCCCAAACTACCTATTTTGATCCACACTCCACCCAAAGGACTAAAAAAAAAAACAAAACAAAACAAAAGAACCTTAATCTTAGCTTAAATAAAACTAAACATAATTATTTAAACTAATACTATATTAATCAGTTACTAATCATGCTTAATTAATCACTAATCTTAATTAGCTTGGGTTGGAGTGTTATATTTCTTCTAGCATGTGTCTATGCCTCACATTCCTTCTTTTTGAGGATTGACACATAGTTGAAATGGCAAAGGTACGTCATCCATTGTTGATTGAAGTTTTAACATTTTGCTTTTCACATAAGTTGTAGCCTGTGGGCCCAGTTTAATCAGTTGCACAAGATATAAGCCCATGTCTAATAAGGTAAATCTAGAATAGTTCCAACTGGACCAACTTGTTTGCACATTGGGTTTTGGTGATATAGTGCAATTGCAGTTGTAAATATGATGTGTTTGGGTACTTGGAGACCAAGGGGAACTCACGGAGCTGAACCTTTTACTTAGACTATCATTGAGAGAAGCTTGGACACTTACATTCAACTTAGTGAATGCACCTAAATCCAATATGAAGTTTAGCCTCATTTCGGTTACTAGGCTTCACTTGATTGTCACCTTTAAAGTGTGTGTTTTAAAGAAAAATGAAAGGTGCGAAAAAGATAATGTTTTAGTGTTACGGAATAGCATTCCTTTATTTAATTGAAGAAATGCAACGCTCGGTTGTAATGGCTGGATTGCACAATTAAGATTTATTTCGCAATTTAGATTGCATTAGAATGTACACTAGATCTCATTTAGGCAACATCAATTTTGGAGTCAATTTGGTGGGGTATTGTTTTTATATCTACCTCATCAATATTGACAATGAAAGATTTTTAAATGCCCGGGATATAATTTAGGTTGTGATTCGATTGCTACTTTTATGCAACGGAATAATAAAAACAATCAATCATAAAAAAAAGACAACACACAATTTTAATGTGAATGCCAAATGGGAAAAAACCACGAGTTCAAAGTGAACATAATCAATTACTAATTTGTGCAGTACAAGATATATTCACAACTTTACAGCTAATCCTTAGACATAAAGCATTGTAGTTATTTTTGATAGATTTTTACAGCACACAATCCCTCAGTGCCTTGCTATCAGTGACTTGATCTCCACAACGAATAAGTCTCTTCAATAAGAGAACAATCTTCTATAAGGAAGTAAAAGCCACAAATTCAGAATTTGAAGTCTTCAGCTCAATCTTTCATGGAAACTCTAGATAATCTCTCTAATAGCAATCTCAATTCAAAATAAGGAGAGCTCTATATGCTTTGTTGTCCTTGGGGTTGAACCCTCCTTTTATAGCCTATAATTCGTGCTTTAAGTTTAGAAATCAAATCCAAGTAAAATAAGCAATTTTGGCATAAATAACGAAGGTTTTCGTACAAGTTGATGTGCTTCTGCCGCCTGTGCCCTTGAGCACGATCCAATGGGCACTCAAGCGTGCTAGCCACTGCCTTCGGTGCTCGAGCCTGGTCATAGGTGCGCTTGAGCGAGCTTAATTTTTCCGTGCGCATCAGCAAACTACTAGAGGCCATAACTTTATCGTTTTATCGGCCATAACTTTATCGTTTTATCTTCAATTTACGTAATTTTGAGCTCTACGGATATCTATTCGAAATGAGCTTTCCAATGGTAAGTAGTTGTTTATATCTGATGCTCGGTTTGTGAGATATAATCCTTTTAATCTACGTTGTTTTCAGAAAATTACTTCAATTTGCATTATTTTCAATTCAGCTTATACGGTGCGCAATCACATTCCATTTTAAATGTTTGAGATGTAAAATACAACTTAATGAACCTAAGTTTTGTTCAACTCATGACTTAGCCAATACAAAAGTCCTAATAGACAACTCGATAAATATTTGTTGTTTGCTATGTTGGTAATTAGAAAAATCTGTAATAAATTTTGTTAGGATACTAAGAGCAATTGTATGTTGGAGCACGTTTAAGCATCTTCTCCTTGGATTGTCGTTCCATGTAGCAAAAGACTGAGGAAGTGGCGTTTTTATTTTTTAGATTTCTCTCTTTAATGTTATTTCTGTGTAGGCAATGGATGCTCATGTAGTTTGAGATTCTTATATAGTTTTGTGATGAGATTGCTGCAAGCTGTCTGGGATTAGTGCAGCTGAATGGAGCATCCATAGTAATAGGCAGATATTGAGTATATACACTTTATTGCACTACAAAATTTCACTATGTGCTACCATGGATTTGAATGTTCATTTAATTCGATACCATATCAATGAAGGCTTTCCTCTTTTTTCTTTCTTCCCTTCTGTTACAATCTTACTACACCAATCTCCTCTCTTTCTCTTCCAATTCTTCAACTTAAAAAATGTAGGAACGAGAGAAAATGGTTGTAGCAATATGAAAGGGAACAGGTTTAACCATCTGAGCATTTATGGTTTTAGATTCTGTTCTTAGGATTTCATATTGATAGTGGCCTTTTAGGATTTTTTATTCTCTTCTTTGGATTTAAACAAATAGATCATGATCTTTCAGGATTTTAGATGCCCCTCTTTGAATTCCAAACTTATCAAGGCTTTTTATGGTTTCAGATCTTAATATCTTTTTATGTCTTGTTTTATTTTTTTTATGTGGATCTGTTATTTGGATTTTGAGTTTCTTAGATCAGGTACGAAGAGCCATCTTTTTTTGTTAGATCTAGATGCACCTTGAGAGAAAGAGAGAGAGAGAGAGAGAGGAGTATATTCACCGTTCTTTTTTTTTTCTTATTTAACTTTTGAGCTTTCTTTCAATTATGTTATCATGTGTATATATGACTTTAGTGAGGAATTATAAAATGACACTACTGTAGAAGCTTATCTTTTTCTTTTTATTTTACTAGAAAAACTTACCATGTCAAAGTTATGGATGATTTTTTCTTTATTGGTACAATTTTCTTTTATAATACAACTATCATTTCTCTATGTTGTGAATGGTTTTTTTTTTCTTTTGTATATACAATACTTTATTTTCAAATGGTAAATTGTATTTGTTTTTATTAATTGCAATGGAAACAAGGGGCAAGTCGTTTGCTTCTATTCTAGTCAGTTTTGTAGAAGCCACTTCTTCCATCTCTGTGCAGTAACTTAAAATGCATTGAATTTAAAAATGAGAATAATAATAATTATTTATAAGAGAAACTTGAATGGGCATACTACCTTTGTAATTAAAGCAAGGTAACATATCATGAGTAATTCACCAACTCCAATATGTATAGATTTTTTATTGGTTACCGACTACAGTTTTATAATGTAAATAATGAAAAGGCCACTCATTGTGTGCCAAGTACAAGGATGAAAAAAATGAAAAAGTCATTTTGATCAAACATTAGATATTCTATTAAGAAGGCAAAACAATTAAAGCTAATGATCGAAAGAGTGTGATATACCGCAGGTTAAAACTTTGCCTGTGAATTATTAGTGTCGGGAAATGAAATATTAGTGGTATCTAAAAACAATTATTGCATGAAATTATCATTGAATGTGATAAGAAACTTAAAGACAAAGAAAGTGAGAAAAACAATAGAATGTAGCTTACCATTACCTATAATTACTCGAGCTTGCAGGTGCCAGTTTCTTTTAACAATTTAGATTTATTATTATGATTATTATTTTGCTCCATAATTTATTATCTAAAGGCAATTGATAAATGTTGGCACCTCGGTATTAAAAACATGATCTTGGTCCTTTAGGCTGATAGTATCAATATTGGCTAGTAGGCCAACATAGCAAAAAAAACAAATAAATAAAAAAAGAAAGAAAGAAAGAAAGAAAGACAAGGCTCCTCCACTTTATCTAGCTATATTACTTGCAAAAGATGTTTCTTATGACTAATATATATTAGTGTGGGGTCTACATGTTTTCATCATTTCCCCTTCTTGAAATAGTTTGATCATCTTCACACAGGTGAAGATGAGATTACCTCAATCAAGAAAATTTCTATAATTCATTGTTGAATGCTGAACAATAAAAGGCATTAATTGTTTGGTCTATTTTGAAGACAGTGTTGATCGACTGGTGGAGGTGGACATTGTGATCCCATGTAGAGAAATGATTCATAGTCTTGAATAATATTTGGCAATAAAGGTGATCAAATTTGAGAGAGACCAAGCCCATTTTTGGAATCTCCATTTATCTAAATTCCTAATGTAGGTAGAATTTTAGAAAATAAGAGGATTTAGCACATGATTCTACCCTCTACATCCTTTAGTGAAGTAGAGGTAAATATTCTTAAAATAAAATGCTCCATTTCAAAGTAGTACATTGTATAAAGTTACTCCAGTTCATTTTTTAAATCTGAAACTCCTCCGCTGTAAAATATCATTGACTTTGCTTATTAATGTCTCTCTCTCACATCATAAATTTTGATTATTAATTGCTTGCTTGTGCTAAGCACGGCATCCTTCACTAGTATTTATTTGATTTGACCTTCATTGAGCAGATCACGTGAGCAGCTAATCAATCGCTTCTAATATAGAAAATGTTCACATACTCTAAACTAATAAAATAAATTCTTCTCCTAACCTAGAAAAATTCATAGTTTGTAAACTAATGAGGGAACAAAAACTAATCATAGTAGTATTGATAGGGTTCAAGATTTAAAAAAAAACAAAAAATTAAGAAGCAATAAAAAGTTAAGGTAAAATGAATTAAAATTTTGAATAATGTCCACAGAAAATACATAAAATGGAGTACATCAATAAGTAGTCAAACGTAAATATAATAAGATATAGGAAGGATGAATAGATGTTTTATTTCCTTTCCTCTCTCATCTAAAGTTAACGGGTAACCCCAAACAAGTATCTTTGACTAATTAAAATCAAATTATACTACAACATCCTACCCTAATAAATTTCTCTTCCTTTTTCACCTGTTGCACCGGCACTTAAAAAGCCCCCTTCATATTAGTTCCTTTTTTTCCCATTAGAGGAGTCAGTAGAGTGTTCATTTATCCGAAGTTAAAAGATGCTCTACACCCAAACAGAGCAAGATCAACATTATAGCCCTGACTCCTTCCTATCTTCTACTTTGTGAATCATGTGACCCTCGCCCACTACTAATATTATGATATACTTTGCATTCCTGATCAATAAGATTTAATTGGTGGGTCCACACTACTGTAGGAAATGGTGAAACGGTTCAGATCATTGAATCATGACTGTCCCAAAGTCATAATTGAGGCCGAAGGACAGTTGCGGGTCGCTATCGTGGATCATGTGATTCCATCTATATAAAATCCTTTCTTTGTATTCCTGTTTCTTTTCATGGTCAGTTTTCCTCTTACAGGAAATTCTTTATTCCGTTGTCATTTTAAGTAGTTGAGTAGATAAAGAGAGTAATCTGATTGCTATTTTTTTCACATGTCGTCGTATGCCTAGCTTTCAAGGAATCCTACCGTGAGCTGTAGTGGTGATACTGATGGGCCATCCTCCTCCATCAATGCAAAAGATCCAAAGCCTTTTTAATTGGGTCGTTTGCTTTCCGCCGTTCTTTCCTTTCCTTCTTAAAAATTGACACTACTCTTTCTTTCTTTTTGTGATGATGAAAATGACAAGAAACTACTCTAGTTCTTGTAATGGACAACAACCAATCACTGCTAGCGGCCTGCACCTGGATCCAGCCCAGCTGTGCCAAAGCTTAACTCTTACAAGGTCTTATTTTACTGTCCAATGGGCATGACTGTCCAATTAGAAGGTTTTAAATCATGTTGGAGCTGAGTTTTCGTTCCAATACTCAGTGGCTAACACTAATTGGACCCTAATATGTTTGAGACTAACACTAACACTAATATGTTTAAAGTTCCCATTAATGTACCTTCACATTAGTAATTGTCCATTACCATGTATATGTGAGTTAGTGTTTTTATCAGGTCGAGCCCCTCACGTAGGTAGTTTCATTTTTTTTATTCATCATATACAAATCAGATATCCCAACACATTACTGCCACTGGCAACAGAGAAAATGTATATAATCTTGCCAAATTTTATTGGAAAAAATTATTACATAGGCAACCGTACATGTTCTCTCTACCCTGGGGCTACTGTTGGCAGTAACCCGGTTTAAAGGCGCAATAAATTTAAGTATCAATGCAATATAAATCAACCACAAAAGCCAACATATCTTCTAGCATAACAGTGATTTTAAAATTATTTTGTGATTGAGTACTAACAGTAGATCAATTGTTTTCGCATTATAGGCAAAAAGAATAAATTTGTGCGCTGAAAGTTTTTTTTTTTTAAAGCCAAGAATCATTTATAACACCCGGTAAAATGGCTTCAAATATAAATATATGAATTTCTAGGGTGGGGGCCACCCGGTTTTTAAGGATGGGTAAGGGGAATGGGGCAGCATATTAAAATGGCTTCGCATATGATGGACCCAGAATTTTGGAAGCCAAATTGAGGGGGCCCACCGTAATGACAATTTGATCACTCCTTCCTATATGTAGCTTGAGGAGGACAAAAATACAAAAAATTAATCTTGCCCAAGGTAAGAAAACTTGGTTGGTTGACTCTTAAGAGCACGGAGTAAGTAAGGGCACCTATGATAGAAAATTTTAGAGAGTGGACTCTTGAATCAGTCAGGTCACCTTATGTTTAACAAACTCAGTTAAATATCTAAGTCAGCTCATTTTAATAAGTTATATATCCATTATGGACCATTGATAAGTAGATTGAATTTTTAGACGATTGATAGCTTGAGGTTGAAGCTAGTAAATTAAAAATGATGATTGAAATGTAATTTGAGACATTGATATTTTACATTTGATGGTTAGATTCAAAATAGTGTCATATGTAAGATTTGTTTCTTTTAATTTCCTTAGTATATTGTTTTTCAACGAGCCTCAACACAGTTGACACTTGAGAGTATAAGACAGCTATTATTATTATTATTATTATTATTATTTTGTTATTTTGTCATCTGTTAGCAAAAACTACCCTTGCTAGGTCTAATATTTTTGAGAGCACTGAGACATCAGTTATCTTGATTTGAAGTTTTTAATTTTTAAATTGGTATTCTAGTTCATTTTCTTTTAGGATGGTTTAGAAGAGGAAAAATTGTTATCAATGGTGAGGCACCTCCCTATCTGCACAGTCACAGTGTTGATGATCATACATGGGGTAGTGTTAGTGTGCGTTAGTGGCTGTCAACACCATGCTCCAGTCTGTATGTAGCAGTGTTGATGATCATACATGGGGTAGTGTCAGTGTGTGTTAGTGGCTGTCAACACCATGCTCCAGTTCTTTACAGACTCCATCACAGGCTGGAAGCTAACACCCTTCAGTGTGCTCATCATGAGCACTGGCTTCATAGCATTTGTTGCAGTTCTACGTGGCGTTGGTAATTTTATGAGAGCTCAGATACACTAGTTATCTTGTATGAGATTTTTTTCATTTTTAAATTGGTATTATAGTTAATTTCCTTTCAGGATGGTTAATATAAGAAAAAATTATTGTCAATGGTTAGGCACCTCCCCCTCCACAAAATAGTAGATAGCGCGATGATTACAGATAGGTAGTATGTGTGAGTCGGTGTGTGAGTTGTGCCAGGAAAAAAGAATATAATTATGTATGTATGTGTATATATATATGTGAGAGAAATTTTAGAAACTCCTTATTTCAAAATGGGAGATTTTGTCCCTCTTGATTTGTCCAATGAGATCATGCCACCTCACCTTACATATATCAACTCATATTAAGAGAGCAAAAGAGGCATGTTTAAATGTTTTGACTTCTTAAATAATAGCACAAGTAAAACACATTAGTGAATTAGAAACAGGGGTGTCTTTTATTTAAAAAAAAATACTTAGTGGTGGCGCTTATTTGATGGTTCACCTAAATGGACCACACACACACATCCTCCCTTAATTACACCCATCATTAACTTTGGCACACATCCAAATAGACTAGACCGTTGAATCGATTGCATACTCATCTAAATGGATTTTACCCTGTTAAACTTGTGGGGCCTATATGGAGATGGTAGAAGTGACGGATGGGGCTACTTTTTGCAGAGAGGAGGGGCCTAGGGAGGTCTTTTGGTCCCCCTTGTCTTAGTCCTAGGTCGGGCCCCATGTTGAGGTGCGCATGGTCATCCTATTCATGTGTCGTGCACTGGATGACCACTAATATATATGTATAAATATATATATATATGTATAAAATCCAAAGTGCACTTGGTTCGATGATCTAATGTGCTAAACATGACTCTACATTGTTTTACAAATACATAATGCTCAAAGAAGTCCAGCTTTTCCATTTTCTGACCACACAACAAACCTTATTTACTCATCTCTTCCATATTCCTCTCACTTTTATGGCCAAGCCGCATGTGCCATAACTCGATTGTGTTTAAATCTGAATCTGAGGATGATACAGCTGCAGCACTTGTGATTGTGTTATCTTAAAAAAAATATAGACAATTTTGCTTCTGTCCTTTCATCACCACACGAATACCCGTGAAAATTGTCATGACTCCACCTCCAACTTTATAATTACAATCATTGGAGTCAAGAGTACCGAAGGAAATTAAGTTTTTTTGAACTCTTGAACATGCTTAACATTAGACATGGTTCTCACAATATCATCATACATTTTTAATTCAGATTGAGCATATCCCAACAACCTTGCATGCTACATTTTTTCACATAAGAACTTTACCACCATGTATAGATTGATAAGTGATAAACCAATCATTATTAGGATACATATGGTCGGAACAACTCGAATCATTATTAGGATACATATGCCTGCATTTTTAGAATTAGAGGTTTTCTCCTTCCTATTGGGTACTAGATAATCTTTTCTAAATTGTCATTCCTTGTGACAATGGAAACATTTTATTGTTTTAGATGTTGATTTTGATATAGAACGACCTCTTTTGTTCGGACCTTTATTCTTTGTTCTTCTACGTACCACCAAACTTTCGCCCGAGTTATTATTATTGTTTTCATATACAATATTTTCTTCAACTCCTTAGAGTTTAAGACTGCTTGTATATACTCTTTGGACAGAGTCTCTCTACCGTGCCTCATAGTGTCAACAAAATGCTCGCATAAGGGTGGTAAAGAACTATGATTAACAAAATGCTCGTATGAGGGTCGTAAAGAATACAATAGCATGATAGCTTGTTCCTCATCATCAATCTTGACATCTATATTTTCCAAGGTACATTACAGCTTTATTAAATGAATCAAGGTGGTTTGAAATAGACTTATGGTCATGCATTTGCAAAATGAACAGTTGTTTCTTCAACTACAAAGGGTTTGTGAGAGATGTGGTCATGTATAGATTTTTTAATTTTTTTCATGATCCAATAGCATTTTTCTCTTGAGTAACCTTTCCACAACGCTGTATTACACAAGCATAACATAATTTCATTGTATGCTTTCTCTCGAAGCTTCTCCTTATATTCCTTGGACATCATCTCAGGCAAAACATTTTTGCCCTTTAGTGCTTTTTGCAACGCATTTTAAACCGACAATGCATACATCTTTATATGCCATAGACTTAAATTGTTTCTGCCATTGATTTTTTTAATTTCAAAAATTTTCACCATTTTTTGTGCTTTGCAATAGACTTCCCATTATGCAAGCAAGTCAATTTTTTTACTTTAATTTCTCCACGTCGTTGTTGATCATGTAACTACAAGCGTGCTGATAAAAACGATTCTAAAACTCAAGTCCGATGCCTCCAATATCGTGCTAGCAATCTTCGGCCGTCGATCTTGGTCAAATTTTATTACGCTTATGTCAGCGCCTTCTGCTTGGCTGCTTCACCACTCGGGTGGGGCTGACCCGAAACTGAAACTGAGCCTGAGCCTGAAGTGTTGAAAAACAGGCCTGAGAGAGCACCGAGTAGTGTGGTGCTTCAAACAACTATACACCTTTTGTGTTTTTTACTGTCCACCGGAAATGGTAAACAGCTGGCTTCACATGAAGCCCTTTCCTTTTATTACTTTATTTAATGACCTTTCCTCCAGAAACAAAACTCGTCTTTGTGTGATCCAGTCCGGCTCGCGGTGGAGTCCGGCGACCGCGGCGAATTGGAGGAGGCGGCGGCAGCGTTCTTCTCGGGCAGCGGCGTTGACTCTGATTCAGAATCGATCCTTAGGTATTCCGTCGATAAACTCGATCTTTGTTTTCCTGTTTTGAGCCAATCCCAGTTACACTCCAAGCCTCACTTACTCAGTTGTTTGCTGCTTCTCTCCACACCTCAACCAGAGCAATACAGTCCGGCTTTATTGAGCCATAAAGCCAACATTGTTTTGGGCTTTGCATTTGGGGTTTAATATCACTCTAGAGATTCTTGCCTTGGCGAGGAGACGAGAAAATTTATCCCTTTTCGAATCAGCCAACCATCGGGAAACTATATATAAATTTTTTCATACATAATATTAATGAATTTGAGTTGCCTTTTCCGTCCATTTTCACAATATAATTTAAAACACACATGATAGAGGTAGGAGAGAATGAGTTGCATGCATGGTTTGTAAGTATGAATGGTCGGCCTAGCTGATCTTACTTAAGCTCATTTGAGTCATTCATGATCTTTTCTCTATCAGCTATAGAGTTATGGTTTATATCTCAACTTTAAGTATAAAATGGTTCTTTGGTGTTACTGTGGCGGTGTTGATATGATTTTCTTTGAGAATATGGTTGTTTTTTCTTTTGTATTTTTAAAATGAACGGAATGAAGAAATATAATTAATGTAACTAACCCAAATATGGTTCGGATGGAATAAGGCTGCTATCGTGATGATGATTTTTAAAATGGTGCCTTTGTTCTATTATTGGTTTTTTTTTGTTTTTGTTTCTTATTTGTGTATGTAGGAAGGATATCGAAGGCGATGAAACAGGAAAACTTCATAATTGCAACGAGCACTAAGTGGTATAGGAAATTAGGTAATTTATTCTTTTCTTTGTGCTTTTTGTCAGCCTTTGGATAGGAGAAGTTCTTTGTGATGTCTACATTTTTTTTTCTACAAAGAAATGTGGTGTTAATATTTTGCATTTATCTTTATTGTTGCTTTTGATTTGAAAAGAAATAATTTTCTTCCATGCAAAGAACGATAAATATCGATAGCATCAAGTCTCTCTTTTTTTAATCCTATGAATACATTAGTAAGTCTCATAGTTATCTATTAATTGTTTATTTTATGTCAGAATTAATAGTAAAACAAACCTGTTAACCCTATTTAACTTAGTTCACGACATTCCAATGAATAGGTTTTAAAGTTATCCTATATAGTTTGGAGCTCTCTAGGGCTTAGATCATAGTTACCTAGTTTGCAAATCAAAATGTTTGAATTTGACTTTGCAGCTCACAATTCGGTGTCTTTTCTAATTCACAAATTCGCTAGGGTAGTTTCATGTGGTTAGTTGTTTGGTTCACTCAATTTGTACTTCGAGTTAGATGCATTCAATGAGATCCGAATCCAGAACGAGAATGACCCAGAAATGCAGTACATCATGGATAGGTTCATAAAGGAGAGCTCAACCTGACCCGATACACTTCTCATGATGGTCTTTTGTTTTACAAGGGGTCGATTCTATTTGAGCCCCACATTTATTCAAGAATTAGAAAACTCTTAACTACTAGAGAACCATGGTAGGATTACTTGCCTCGATCAACAGTGGATGATGAAGTTGAGTGACCTGACCTGCCTTGGCCCAAGCTCCATGGTGAGGTGATGTGGGTGCCTCTCAGTGATGGTTTGCAGGTGGGTTAATGGGCCTGATTGATTGAGGTAGGTAACATGTTTAGGAAGATAAACGGGTTATTATATGGGTTTTGAGCTGGTTGGGCACAGGTTTGGTCCAACCGAGTCACCTAGTTAGAACTAGAGGTGCTCAAGGGAAGCAAGATGGTGTGGGGGCCACTGTGGTAACTGCGTTGATTATAATAAGTGGACCATACATGATACTTGAATTTGGTGGGGCTGTGTTTTTGGGTCTTCTTGGTGTAGATCAACCAATTACAGATTGACGAGGGTTGGATTGGTTGATGATTTGGTTTAGAAATCAGAAGAACCTTTTTTTAAGAGGCACATAATTTGAAATTTTGAATCTTCATCAATTTTTTTATTTTGTGTGTCTAAGAGCAATATCAAATACATGAATAAAAAGCAGGAAATGAAAAATAAGACTAAAGGTAGTGATGTTATGCCTACAAACACAGAGATAGTGATTGGAAAACTTAGGATCTATTGGTTAATCAAACTGATCAATAAAATGTAGAATACAGGTCCAATGAAAGGAGAACATAATGATTCATTTCTATAAGACTATCTCTCTATTCACTGCTTGGTATGCCCAGTTCAGAGTAGAATTTGAATTTGGTTTTTCAAAATTTTCATGAGTCTGAGACCACATTAGATCCTTTTCATCAAAACCCATTTAAAGCCTTTGGACAATATCCCATTCACCTTCTTTCAAATTCAACAACCCCATTTGCTAGCCCTTTTTTCCCAGTAAAAGCCCATCAACTCAAACGACGATAACCATCGTGCAAACACCCTTTCTTGTCATAATTTGAAAATACTTGTAAATATACAGATAACACAAACATGAGTTTGTCGGCACACCATCACTACCTTTAGTCTTATTTTTCATTTCCTGCTTTTCATTCATGTATCTGATATTGCTCTTAGACCCATAAAATAAAAAAAAAATTGATGAAGATTCAAAATTTCAAATTATGTGCCCCTTAAAAATAATTCTTCTAATTATTAGACTATCACTATTGGATTTTAATTCTTCTTGAAAAACATATGATGCTTATTCATTTCCTCCTACGAATTTAACATCTCTCCTACTTTTTCTTATCTTTCTTTCTTTGTCTACATTCTTTTCAAATTCTACCCTATTTTATTTATGCATCTTCTCGAACAATCAAAGATCCATTTCAAGGTTTGTTTTACTTTACTTTTTTTTTTTTTTTGTTTATTTTGGTGGAACTTTTAGTACACGAACGCTATAAACTAATATTGGGAAAGAGAAAGAATGTGATTATCTTGATTATAATCTTTCTTTAATTTGGCAGATTCTCTGTCGCTGTTGATACACAGAAATCGTGAGTGGGCGAATCCTAGTTTGCCATGTCAGAAAAAAAGCCACATAAGCAACAACGACCGTTGAAACATTCCAATGGGTTTAAATGAGATAATAATACTTTAAAGTGGGGTCTTTATAAATATGAAAAATATTTCTGAAGTGCTGCCTTCCATTTCTCTCCAAGTTTAGTTTTTCTCAAGTCTCGATACTCATCTTCTTTTCATAATAAATGTAAAAAATGTGTTTGCAACTCAACGACTCCCTTCCATTCTCACTTCTTCTCACTCTCTCTCTCTCCCTCCCTCTTTTCTTCCCTATTCCTTCTAACCATCTCTTCTTAAAAAGCATTTTCTCAGTGTAATACTAGCTTACTTATAATCAGAAAACCCTGATGAACCCAAATTTCTACTAATGTTTAATATAGATTACTCATTCCAAGAAGTCATTGCAACTTAACGAACCAAATTTTCTCTCCCTTTTTCATTCTAAACTACCCATTTCATATACAGGAATTCCAGACTCCCCTAAGCTCTCAACCCCAAATTATTCTCCAAGGAATCTAATTTTTGCATTTTGGAAACCCCACCGGCCAGGGAAGATTGGAAGAAGACGGGGCATTGGAAGGGTTTTCTCTTTCAGATTTCTTCATATTTATGAAAACCCCTGTAGGTATTGCCTTTTTCTTAAGCAAATCCATCAACATTTTTCTTAGGTGACTGGTTGCCCAAGTAGTACTACCCACGTGGCAAGCTTTCATTTGCCCACTCACTGTGAAAGTACAACACTTGCGACAGAGCATCGGGACTTTATTATTGTGGATAGTCCCCACAACATAGAAAGGAGAACTACCTAATAAAATAAAAAGAAGCAAGTGCAGGTAACTGAAACATTAACGTGAAGATGTTAGACATCAGTAGAAGATAATAGGTTGGATGCCTGTTTCGCAGGAAACCAGAATGCGCCGGATAGAATTGCTCCCGAGTGACCTATTAGCAGGGAAGAAGAAAGCCCCAATAAACCTGTTTCATGCGAAACAGGCATAGATATTGAGAAAATCGCAAAAGATTTGTAGTAGTTGGATCATACATTTTACAGATAATAGAAATCCTCACAGTTCACCAAACCTAGAACCTTCCTTAGAAATCCACTTTGTGGATATATTTGATCTAGGAGAATGAGGGAATCCTCTATTTAGAGGATTCTTCTCCCGTTACCAATTGTGTCCTTGCATTTTTTGTTTTTTTCAAATTTATGGAATTGAGTTTTGGATGATATTTTCACGCCACCTTTGCCTCTCTCTCCCCCCGCTACCACAATTCCATCCCTGTTGCTTAGTTATGTAACCATCCAAAGCATAGGCGTTTGTTTTTTATGTTTTTTCTTTCTTTTCTTTTTTTTTTATTTATATTTGTGGGGTTCTTTAGATATATCTAACTCTGGCTAATTTTCTTTTATAGATGGAGCCATCACTACAAGAATTCACACTTTTAGCTACGAAATATTTCGTCACCAAAAGATAAAAAAACGTCGGTAAATATTTTACCGACGAAAATATTTTCGTCGCCTGAACGTCGCAAACATTACGTCAGTAAAATGTTTTACCTATGCAATAAAATTATGTTGGTGAAAATTATTTTTACCAACGATAAATTGAATATTTACCGACGTTAAAAAACGTCGGCAAAAATAATCTTATTTAATTATATTTTTAATTCTACTTTTATCGACGATTTTGGGATGCCAGTAAAGATTTTTTTAGATTTTTTAAAATTTAAAATGTATTTTTACCGACGTTTTGGAAATGTCGGTAAAAATAGAGAGCAGAGAGCAAAGAGAGATCGATTGACAGAGAGAGATAGCAGAGAGAGACCAAGAGAGGGGGAGATCGAGTGAGAGACAGAGAGAGAGCAGAGAGCAGAGAGAAAGAGTGACCGAGAGAAAGACCGAGAGAGGGTGAGATCGATTGAGAGAGAGAGAGAGCAGAGAGAGAACGACTGAGAGAGAGACCGAGAGAGGGTGAGATCGACTGAGAGAGGGAGAGATCAGAGAGAGCGAGCGAGAGAGACCAAGAGGGATGAGATTAGTCGAAGAGAGCGAGCGAGAGAGACCGAGAGAGGGTGAGATCGACTGAGAGAGAAAGGGCAGAGAGAGGTGACTGAGAGAGAAAGCCGAGATCAAAGAGAGCGAGGCAGAGAGAGAGAACCTAGCGATTGAAAGATCAGAGATCGGAGAGCCGAGATCAGAGAGAGCGAGCTAGAGTGAGAGAGCCCAGCGACCGAGAGATCAGAGATCGGAGAGAGCGAGAGAGAGAGCGAGACAGAGAGATCAGGAGAGAGAGCGAAAGAGTGAGCGACACAGAGAGATCAGGAGAGCCAGTGAGCGAGCGAGAACCTAACGACCGAGAGATCAGAGATCGGAGAGCGGAGATCGGAGAGAGCGAGCGAGCGAGACAGAGAGATCAGGAGAGCGAGCGAAATAGAGAGATCAGGAGAGCAAGCAAGCAAGCGAGACAGAGAGATTAGGAGAAAGAGCGAGCGAGATAGAGAGATCAGGAAAGCGAGCAAGCAAGCAAGATAGAGAGATCAGGAGAAAGAGTAAGCGAGATAGAGAGATCAGGAGAGCGAGCAAGCAAGCGAGACAGAGAGATCAGGAGAAAGAGCGAGCGAGTGAGCAAGACAGAGAGATCAGGAGAGCGAGCGAGAACCTAGTGACCGAGAGATCAGAGAGCGGAGATCGGAGAGAGAAAGCGAGCGAGACAGAGAGATCAAGAGAGCAAGCGAGCGAGAACCTAGCGACCGAGAGATTAGAGATCGGAGAGCGGAGATCGGAGATCGGAGAGAGCAAGAGTGCCGGAGAGAGCGAGCGAGCAAGACAAAGAGATCAGGAGAGAGAGTGAGCGAGTGAGCGAGACAGAGATATCAAGAGAGTGAGTAAGCAAGACAGAGATATCAGGAGAGCGAGCGAGCAAGCCAGAACCCAGCGACTGAGATCAGAGTGCCTAGAGCAGATCGAGAGTGATAGAGAGAGAGAGAGAACCCAGAGAGCGATTAGTCGATCAGATCAGAAGTGAGAGACAACGAGATCAGGAGTGAGACGGAAACGAAAAGAGGGCGGGCGAAAGGAAAAGGGGAAAGTGGACGGCATGAAAATTTATAAAATTCTTACCGATGATACGTTTTTGTTGCCAAAATAGAATTTCTTCGGCCAAAAACTTCATCGATGCAGATAATTTTCATCGATAAAAATTTATTTTTACCGACATTTTGGATAAATGTCGGTAAAAGTGACATTTAGCGACGTTTTATTAAAAATGTCGGTAAAAATTATTGCAATATTTATCAGCAAAACATATTTTCGTTGATAAAAATTAGACATTCATCGACGCATATAATTTTCATCGGGAAAAATATTTTTTACCGATGTTTTATTAAAAACGTCGGTAAAAGTCTTATTTTCACCGATGAAAATTATATGCGTTGGTAAATAATATCCTTTAGCGACGAAATTTTAAACACGTCGGTAAATAACGTCGCCAAAGGTGCATATTGTTGTAGTGCATGGAGACGTGTATCCCTATTCATCGACCACAAGGAGCTGTTGGATAAAACAAGTCATATTGGGATCATTTTCACTATTTTTATTATAGTAATTTTTGTAGGTGTTGCTATTTCATTTTTTATTTTTATGTATTATAGGAGGCAAAGTGTTTCTCCTCCTCCTCCTTCTCTACCTCTTCCACTTAGTTTGCATTATCTGAAAAACATAAATTGGTCACAAGATGCTCATGTGGGCCTAGGCAGCTTTCATTGTTCCTTTTTCACCAATTTATAAATTTATTAATTTATTGTACTTATAATACCTCAACAACTTACATAATACTATAAAACATTAACAATTTACAGAATATTATACTATATCCTGTCACTATAAAACTTAACAACTTATATAATTACTGTACTAAACGTCGATATCACTCTCATTTTCATAAACATCTTCAATAGTGGTTAAGGGCCTGCCCAGCCCAAGCTAGAAATTGGATCGGCTGCCGATCCAATTTCTAGCTTGGGCTGGACAGGCCCTTAACCACTATTGAAGATGTTTATGAAAATGAGAGTGATATCGACGTTTAGTACAGTAATTATATAAGTTGTTAAGTTTTATAGTGACAGGATATAGTATAATATTCTGTAAATTGTTAATGTTTTATAGTATTATGTAAGTTGTTGAGGTATTATAAGTACAATAAATTAATAAATTTATAAATTGGTGAAAAAGGAACAATGAAAGCTGCCTAGGCCCACATGAGCATCTTGTGACCAATTTATGTTTTTCAGATAATGCAAACTAAGTGGAAGAGGTAGAGAAGGAGGAGGAGGAGAAACACTTTGCCTCCTATAATGCATAAAAATAAAAAATGAAATAGCAACACCTACAAAAATTACTATAATAAAATAGCAATAATGGTCCCGATATGACTTGTTCCATCCAACGGCACCTTGTGGTCGATGAATAGGGGCACACGTCTCCATGGCTTCATCTACAAAAGAAAATTAGCCGGAGTTAGATATATCTAAAGAACCCCACAAATATTAATAAAACAAAAAATAAAAGAAAAGAAAAAAACATAAAAAAACAAACCCCTATGCTTTGGATGGTTACATAACTGAGCAATAGGGATGGGATTGTGGTAGCGGGGGGAGAGAGAGGCAAAGGTGGTCATGACAATAGCGTCCAAAACTCAATTCCATAAATTTGAAAAAAATAAAAAATGCAAGGACACAATTGGTACCGGGAGAAGAATCCTCTAAATGGAGGATTCCCTCATTCTCTTAGATCAAATATATCCACAAAGTGGATTTCTAAGGAAGGTTCTAGGTTTGGTAAACTTTGAGGATTTTTATCATCTATAAAATGTATGATCCAACGTTTACAAATCTTTTGCAATTTTCTTAAAATCTATGCCTGTTTCGCATGAAACAGGTTTATTGGGGCTTTTTTCTTCCCTGCTAATCGGTCACTCTCGGAAGCAATTCTATCTGGTGCATTCTGGTTTCCAGCGAAACAGGGATCCAACCTATCATCTTCTACGGATGTCTAACATCTTCACGTTAATGTTTCAGTTACCTGCACTTGCTTCTTTTTATTTTATTAGATAGTTCTCCTCTCTATGTTGTGGGGACTATCCACAATAATAGAGTCCGGATGCTCTGTCACAAGTGTTGTACTTTCACCGTGAGTGGGCAAATGAAAGCTTGCCACGTGTGCAACCAGTCACCTAAGAAAAATGCTGATGGATTTGCTTAAGAAAAAGGCAATACCTGCAGGGGGTTTTTCATAAATATGAAGAAATCTGAAAGAGAAAACCCTTTTAATGCCCCGTCTTCTTCCAATCTTCCCTGGCCGGTGGAGTTGCTCCAGCCTACTAGAACACAGTCTCAAGGAAGAAAGGATAGTGCGTACAACGGCCTAGTAGCTTTCTCTTCTTCTTCCTTTCTTTCTTCTTTAATCTTGGATTCTCTCCATCTTTTTTAAGAATGGGCAAACATTGAAGATAAAGTTATCAAGAACCCAAGTTTTTTTTGGTAAAAGCTTGAAGACTCAGTTTATAGAGATGGTTCAGAATGCAAATCTGCTAAGAGAATCCTCACTGGTGACATTGAAGGGCGTCAAGAACATTAAGCCTCAGTTTTGGGTTTGGCTGAAATCGCATAGAGATTCGTTTGGGACGTTGAGACTTGCGAATTAGGGTTTTTGAAAAAGGGTTGTGGGGTTTCAAAAATGCAAAAATTAGATTCCTTCGAGAATAATTTGGGGTCGAGAGCTTAAGGAGTTTGGAATTCCTGTATAAGAAATGGGTAGTCTAGCTTGGGTTGGGCAGGCCTTTAACTACTATTGAAGAGGTTCATGAAAATGAGAGTGATATCAACGCTTAGTACAATAATTATATAAGTTGTTAAGTTTTACAGTGACATGACATAATATAATATTATGTAAATTGTTAATGTTTTATAATATTATGTAAGTTGTTGATGTCTTATAAGTACGATAAATTTATAAATTTATAAATTGATTAAAAAGGAACAATGAAAGCTGCCTAGGCCCACATAGGCGTCTTGTGACCAATTTATGTTTTCAAGGCACTTGATGATGCAAACTGCCCAAATTGATTGTTAGGCCATGGACTTGCCACCATCCAAAGCATCTGATTCTCCACTCTAATGGTTGGTTTTGGGGAGAAAAATGGTTTGACATTAGATCATTTTAAGAAAATGGATTAAAAAGATTAATGAAAGACAAAACTTATCATAAGAGAGGGTATTATTTTCATTTCCTAAATATTTTTTATGGAGAGGATTTGACGGAAAAAATTTTGGGAAACTTTTACGCCTTTTCAATACACCTTTTTGAAAATTTCCTTTTTTTTTTGTGGGGAAAAAAAGTTCAGAACATGCAAATTATATCTATAAAAGCAGCAACCCCTTTTGCAAGATAGCGATGTGTGTTACACTATCATTAAAGTTCTAAATATTCTTCAAATGTTTTCCCTAAATCATTCTCACTCAATTTTAAACTTTACTTCAACCAATAAATCTTTTATCCCTTATTTCTAAAATCTTTCAATTTTATACACCAGACATCTCAAAGAAGGTGCCCCCACATTATAATTTTCAAAGGTGGCCACATGGTCACAATCACAAAAAAAGTGGGCCTATTTATAAAGGTGACAAGGCATTGATGATGATGATGATGGTCTCACATTATAATTTCTATAAAGGTGGGCTTATATTGTAAATCCTATGAATGTGCCCCATGTTCTTATTTCTAAAAGTGGGCAAATGTGGACTCAAATTATAAACACTATGAATGTAGGCCCTATCTTCTAATTTGTAAAGTTGTCTATAATGTTGTAATTTCTAACGGTATGTCCCATATTTTTATTTACAAAAAGGTGGCTCCATATTATAATTCATATAAAAGTAAACCTACATTGTACGTCCTATAAGCATGGGAACCATATCATAATTTTTAAAGTTAGGCACTACATTGTAATTTGTAGATGTTGCTTGTGAGTAATGTACAATGATAGTAGAGTGCCCCAAACACTAAAAGGTGGGTCCTACATTATACATCTTGTGATTATCTTGATGCCATTCATTAAAGGAAAACTTTTATAATGTAACTAAACAAGTTCTGTACAACATATTTTCAAAATAATAATATGATGTAATGTTAGTCCCTGCACAATCCAGTCTCAACATAACCTGACCTGAGCACAAAATTAAAACTAATACTAAAACAATGTCAAATGGGCCATTGATTTTCTTAATCGAGATTTCCATCCATAATGAAGTACCTGACTTTTTCAGTTTTCACTATTCTTATCATTTTCATTAAAAAATTATTTAAATGTCTTCTAATTTGCGCCTTGTAAAGATGTGTGCAAGCAGAATCTTGATATTGTTTAAAAAAAAGATGGATTCACATCTAATTATAGTTTAATCAAAACCATCAATTATACCACAATTGCATGGGACACACTTTTAATTTCTCAGAGTATAGTACTGTACATGTTTTGATCTATAACTTTTTGCTAGTTAGAAGCACTTGAAATCTTTTTCCTGATATTGAAAGTTTATGAATTTATCATTTCTTTTAAAGATGTCACTATTTGTACGTTGAACTTTGCAATTTGATTTATTGTACTTTTTTATAATTATTTAAATGTTTCTTTTTAAAGTCAGATTCTTATCCTTCTTGTTCCTATCCTTTATCTTTTCTCTATTTCTAATATTGGGTTATCTTTCCATGATAAAATACTTAAAAATCTTATAAATATAACTAAAGAAGAATTTAAATATTATGCAAATAAGGTATTTCAAATTTATTCTCATTCACATAAATAAGTACTTTATTTTAAATTTTTTGTCTTTAACCATCGTGTGTGTGTGTATATGTAATTTTAACTGTTTTATAGGTTAATTGTAGAAAAAATATTTATTTCATATAAAAATAGACTCAACTATGAACAAGCTAATATTTAAAAGTGGCATCGCAATCAATACAAAAAAAAATTTGACTATAGTAGGGAACCAACATTTTTGTTTCTAGAAACTGAAACTTTTATATTTCAACACAAATTCTTACATACCATTTACTTCTAGTAATTTAATAGAGTATTAAATATGTAATGTCTATTATCAAGAAAATGTGACAAATCAAGATATTTGACCAAGTGATTCTAATATAATACTGAAGACAAATAACATTGTTGAGACAAGTGCAGAGTTAAAAGAGTTGAAAAAAGTGGTGGCATTGAAACAAGTGCAAGAAATGAAACAAAGTTCAAAAACTAAATGAAGAAGTCTTCGAAACATAAAACCTCTTTTTTATATGAATTGACTATACATACCATAAATATGTCAAATTGACAATAGTTTTATAAGTTTCCTTCTTCATCATATATTATATTATTGATAAATAAAATTTAATTTTTTTCAATATTCCAATATAACATGCTAGATAATTTGATTGGGTCATATTACTTATTTATCCTTTAAATATATGGTTTTAAAGATTCTATTTAAATTATCGTTGTCTAATCAATTTTATGTTAATATTCATTTACAATTCTTTTAAATATTTATAAATATTTTTATTTAAAAATACCATTATTTCTTTAAAAAAGGCCCATATCACATGGGCCTTGAAGCTTATGGGTCTTGAAGCTTTAGTTGTTATATATATATATATATATACATATATATAAAAGATAACAATATCCCATTTTGCGGGAAAGCAACAAACGGTGGTCCCTTTTTGTAAGAGAGTGACATGTGGTGTACTATCATTAAAATCATATATATTATAGATAGAAATCTTTTTCCTAAAATAACTCTCTTTAAAATTTTAAATTTCCCTTTATCTCAAAGAAAGTCCTAAATATTATAGGGCCCCTAAAATCTAAAATATCTTTCCTATATAAAATCTCTACCATTGTTATCTCTACCAATTCCAAACCCATGAGGTTTTTGAAAAATCTCAAACTATCTCCCATTTCAAATTAAATTGACAAGTTGGAGCATTATTTTTATTTTTAATTCAGATTGGTGCTGTTGGATAGCCTCGCTTGGATTGTTATATATAAATTAATTATATGTTATTTGGAGTAGAGGATGGGCCAAGCTAGACCCATTATCAGATTGGTGCGTTTGGAGAGTCTAGCTTGGTCGAAACACTTTTGTTAATTCTCAAACTAATCCCTTATCTGGAATTTGAATTCTTAATAAGAGGACATGAAACTTCAATCCACTTCAATTCCTTTTTTCACCATGAAGAGAATCCTTGCTTTGTAAGAGAACGCGGGAAAGCGACACATGGCATCCTTAAAATCTAAAATATCTCTCATTTCTCCTAAAATCTCTCCATACCATGCCACATCTCCACAGTCATTCAACTTTCTAAGATCCTATTTCTTCTTACAAACACAAGTAGATATTGGAAACAATTCAAATGAGCAAGTCTCTAATGATTCGCTACTTCTCTTTCTGACTACAAAACCATCAGTGGGTCCCATCCATAGCAATCAATTCATTATGCTCTCATGTGGAGCAATAATCTGATTGTGGGCCCACTTCGGATTGGAATCAATTTTCATGTATAAGAAAAGGTATGCCATCTATCAGTTCTTTCCTTCTCTTCTTCTTGAATATAGAGATCCTTTTTCTATAGATAGAAATTAATTCAAATCTAATGACTGAAAGTTGGATTATCTTTTTCCCTAATTCAATAACCCATCAGTGGGCATGCATGCCATCACCTAGCCTTCATTGGCTTGGATTTGGGCTGATTTTAGGCCCCATAGATGGCACCAATCGTCCATTTCAACAAGAAGAGGAGGGAGACTGCCAAGAGGTAGAATTCCCTAATTTTGTTGCAACCAAAGGTTAGAAGTTCATCTCCAAGTCCTCCTTATGAAAGGTGACAGATCTCAAGGTCTAATCAAGAGGTTGGTGGGCTTTCTTATTCATATCCAACAATGTTTTTCAATTCTTATGCAAAGAAATCCATGGGCAGACCCACATGTGATGGTGTTGGCACCACTTGAGAATGTAGGTCTCGGTTGTTCGTTGGCTTACTTAATTATTAGGCCTAAATTCTGGCTCAGTTTGAGCCCATGGGTGTAAATCTCAATTACGCGCCTAGAAGATTTCCTTGGTACGATGTTGACAGAGGCCTTAGGTGTACATGGCCAAGCCATGGCTTGCTCAACTATTGCGCCACAAAATTAGGCCTAAGTCCATCTATTGGGCTTAAAATTAGCCCAAATCAAGCTACGTGATGGAATGCAATCCCACTAGATTTTTCACGTTGTTTACTTTTCCTATCCTTAAAATGATTCTAACAATTTTCTAAGTTTAGCCGTCTGTGGATCCAATGCCTTTTACTCATTTGTATTGAGTTATTTCTTGAGTTCCATTCTGATGGGACCCACATTTTCCTTAAATCCAATTTAAGGCCAACTCATCTCAAAATTTCACCTATCTGAGTCAACAAGAAAACCTCTTTTTTTTTTTTGGTAGCCAGCCAAGGGGTTGGAACCCAATATAGCCCGCACATGTGAAAAGACAAAGCCCACATCATCAAACTTAATTCTCCAATATTAGCATTTTCATCCTAGTCTTATCCCATCAGCTTAAACTTTGTCATGTAAATGAAAGCTATGTGAAAAAAAAAAAAAAAGAGTCTTGTAACAAGTTGAATGAGTCTTTTATACTCTCCATTTTGCTCCCTCTTGCCCTTTTTTATAAGGGTCATTTATCGTCCATGCATAATGTATGAAAATAGAATTTATATATGCAAATGGACTGAAGGGAAAATTATTGAAATTTTTTGTTAATATTTTATTGAAAGTCTACAGGTATAACATCTCGCGTCTCTTGCACCATCCCTCGCATCAATCCTCAATGTTATTATTATTGGATTGATCTTATTGACAGAAGAGAAGATTGACCAAATGGAATTATGAATCTCTCTTGGACATGATAACATGTTTATTATTTTATATACAAACTCCATTACAAATCTTGATGTATTTTCATTTTAAGGTGTGTATAGGTATCATGATCAAGAAAGCCAATATGGGTATTATTAACATGTTTTACATCTTCATTTCTGTTTATTATTATTTTTAATACTTGAGCTAAGCAATGCTCAACCTAAGTCTTAGTTTTTTTTTTTTTTCCTGCCGAGCTTGGCATGACCCTATTGACAAAAGAAAAGATTGAGCAAATGGAATAGTGGATTTCTCTTGGGAAAGGTGAAATCTTTATTGTTTTATATACAATCTCTATTCCAAATCTTGGTGTGTGTTTATTTTAAGGTGTGTACCAATATCGTGATCAAGAAAGCCAATATGGGTACTACCGTCGTGTTTCACATATTGATTTTTTAAATTATTTTTTAAATACTTAACCTAAGTAATTCTCAACCCAACTTTCAATTCCTAATTAATTGTTCTTTATGGTTTTAATGACTACTTGATTTTTGTTGTGAACTTTGACTTGACAATATGCAATTAAAATGTGTTTATGGTTTCAATGACTACTTAATTTTTGTAGAGAACTTTAACATGACAATATGCCATTAAAATCTTGGATTGTTCAATAGTGTTGGTTTGAAAATTTATTTAGAAAGATCTTTTTTCTATTTTTTTTCTTTTTCATCCTTTCTTTTCTACATGTTAACCCATAATCTATTTTGTGAGTGTTCCCAATTTTAAGTTATTCTTTTAGTCTAGAATTTTGGTCCCATGCTCAATCATTTAATACTTTTTAAGAATATTTAAGGTTTTGATTTGAATTATGATTATGTAATAGTTTTATGTTGATGTTCATTTATAATTTATTTAAATATTTATAAATACTTTTACTTTAAAATATAATTATTTTTTAAACAGGGCTCGCATTGGACTTCAGTCTTAAAGCGCTAGTTATATTTATTAAAGCTCTAAGAATCGAGCTCTCTAAGGGGTGCCACAGCAGCACTTTGTATTTTTCTTTTTTCTCATGGCGCCACGTCAACCATGCCTTTGCATCATAGATCGGACGCCATCTCATATCCTTCCATCATCAGATCATCGTAAATCCCTTCTTCAACACGCAGATCGGACGCCATCTCATTCCATCATCAGATTTCCATCATCGCAGCGATGGATTCGCCAAAGATCATGCCATCGCAGATCTGCAATCCAGATGATGGATTCACCGAAGATCACGTCTTCCAAATCACGACCTCATCATAGATTTCCACCGCAATCACGGCTTTATCGCAGAGCGCAGAGCAATCAATATCTCCTTGATTCCATCGCATATCTTCTTCAGAATCCATCGCAGATCTTCTTCAACGCATATCTCTCTTTCTATCTCGGTCTGCTTCTGCTCTGCTCCTCTCCATTCTCCTTTCCTCCTCCTTTCTAACCCTAGCCCTATACCTAACCCTAATCTCCTCATCGTCTCCATTTCCCCCCTTCTCTCTCCCTGTTCCATCACATCTCCCCCAAATCCCTAATCGAAATCACCCTCTCCAGAAACCCGCTCCTCCCCTGCCCCCGCCACTGCTCCTTCAACCTCTTTTCTCTCCCCGCCTCCCCCTCCACCCCCTTTGCCGCCGTCCACTACCCCGTCTTAGTCGAATGATCTCGCCATCGACGAGGCTGTCGCGTTCAAGCTGGAGACGTCGAGGCAGAGATCCGAGCGTTGGGGTTGTAAGAGCGTGGATTACTTCCCTTCTGGCAGCTTCATCGGCGGCCAGGCCCACGACACATCAGCATCAGATCTAAAGCACACTCTACGATCCAATTTCCATTGACATCAACATCTTCTCCCACAGCACATCAACATTTGAACTCGCTCAGATCGGATTTGAAGATGAAGAAGAAGATCGCGGCCTTCACTTGGACTCTGCGATCTCGCTTACAGCAGATCTGAAGAAGAATATTTGGCCTTGACTTGGACTCTGTGATCTCTCTCACAGCAGATCTGAAGAAGAAGATTCGCCAAGAACCCTTCGTCGCCACCTGCTGTCCTCACCATTGCCACCTGCAGTCCTACCGGCATTGACTTAGAGTGTCGAGTCGAACTCCAAATCGGCCTTCACTCGGACTTTGCGATCTCGCTTACAGTAGATCTGAAGAAGAAGATTCGGCCTTCACTCGGACTATGCAATCTTGCTCACAGCATATCTGAAGAAGAAGATTCGCCAAGAACCCTTCGTCGCCACCTGCGATCCTCCCGGCATCGACTCCAACTCTGTAAACGGGAGGCTAGGGTTTCTACTGCGAACTCTCAAACCAGATTCGAAATGGAAGAAGAGGCTGGGGTTTTTGCTTGTGGCATTGAGTTGGACTTCAAATCGGCCAAAGGTATGTTTATTTGAGTTAGATTTGGCTCAAGTTTATTTATTTTTATTTAGTTATTTTTTATTTTTGATGATTCTGATGTAAAAAGATTTTGTTTGTAGAGTAATTCAAATCGGCCAAAGGTATGTTTATTTGAGTTAGATTTGGCTCAAGTTGATTTATTTTTATTTAGTTATTTTTTTATTTTTGATGATTCTGATGTAAAAAGATTTTGTTTGTAGAGTAATTTATTGGATTGTTCATCTTACAGAACAGCAGAACAGCTTATGCCCAATAGAGATTTTAAAGCTTCAACTTTCATTTTAAAATTTGTGCTATCTGAGAATGTTGTCATCTAAATGTTAATCTTGTATACAAACCCAAAATATTGAAAGTACAATTACTATCGTTAACTGTGAATTGGTGCTACTATTGTATAACTGGAAGAATACATTTCTCAAGGTTCATGACTCCAAAAGTATGTATCATCTCTATCTCATTATTCTATGTATGATCTCTCCCTCCCTTTGTCTGATCATTCTTTTACTTCAATGATATGTTTTCAAGCCATTGTATAAAACTTTGCCATTCAATTTATCTGTCAATCTAATAATGGTGTTTATTATTCTATTTTTTAAATTCCTTGCCCTTTCAAATCTCCTATTATTACAGAGAAAAATTATTTATAAATAAAATTATAATTGTAGAAAGAAAAATACCTAATTCCAATAGAAATTAAGTTTAGATGAGCCAATAAAGAAAAGGGAAGAAAACATTTGGTGATCACAAGAAAAGTAGAACTGAAAATAGGGTAAAAAGTGTTGTCTCCATCAATCGTCCATCCTTGCATGTAGCATAAGACCCAATACGATATAAGGAAAAAGCTATACTCAAAGTAGAATTGGTGAAATAGAGTAGGGGACCTAGGATCCATGCAAGTGATAATCTAACATAATCCCTATATGAATTTGATGTATGTTTAGTGATTTATTCGATGTAGAATTGCAGTAAATCCTACATCTTCAATGGGAATCATCTGACATACCTTTTGAGTAGTATGATGAGGTGAGAAAGGAAAACTTTGAGCATTAACTCTTCATATTCAATTTGCACAACAAATTCATTCTTTTGGGTATTATCCAAACAAGCCCATCAAAATTGTAAAATTAGAGTTGGGCTATTGATCTTAGAAGAGGTGCACTGCAGTGCATCCAAAACGACCCTAGGTCTAAATAGCAAGCAATTCTTTGGAATCTTCTATTTTGTAATTGTGTTACTGATCATCATTACAAATTGTTGCAAATCGTTGGAATCTTCTACTTTGAAATATTATTGAAGAGGTATCTTTATACATTCAACTTATACATTATTGGTATATCTTTTTGAAATGATTTATTTAAGTCTCACATTGACCATTCAGTCATCACATGATAAATGCATGAACTGCTCCATTGCCTATGCCCTTTTTGATAAATGTTATGATAATTTATTTTTAAGTTTTATATAAAAAAATATTTAAAAAAAACAGTAAATTTGAATATAATTTTTCTTTTTTTTATGTGTGCTTAGCACAAGCCTTTATTTATTATTTATTTTTATTAGTAATATTTCAAATAAAACACTTAAATTTAAATTTTTTTTGGGCACGGGCTAAGCACGGGCCTTTGTTGCTAGTTGTATATATATATAACGATAGCAACCCCTTTCACAAGGGGAGTGACAAGTGGCGCTCCCTTTGATTAACATGTGGCGTTCCCCTTGTAATTTATTTCATAACCAAATTTATCCATTTAATCCCTTATCTCATTAGTTATATACTTATTATCTCTTTTGAATTTAGTTTCTAAATAAATTGATACTAGTAAAAGATGCTTCCGCTTAGCATGAGCAATATATAATTCATAATATTAAAAATAATAAAAAGCTTAAATAACATTTAGTCTAAGTTTTATTAAGGTGGTGGAAGTTTAAACAAAATTAAAAGCTATAAAATAATAGAAAATAATTAGTGAATTCCAAAATGAAAGTACTTTATTTTGTTTGAAATGAGTTGACTATTAAACTTCAAACTTTTTTTTGAAATCAAAAGAATAAAATAATAATAAGAAAATCAATTTGATAAAAAAAATCTCAAAAATAAAACATGAAAACAAAAGTCCATAGACTATTCAATAATAAAAATAATTAGAAAAAAATAAACCATTCCCTAAAAACCAAAAAAAATGGAATTAATAGAATAGAGAAGAAAAACATAAATCCAAGAAAACCTATCACCGCAGGAACTTTTAGACCCCATTAAAACTGAAAAAATTATAAAACAAAACATTGATAAAAAAAAAATATTAAAACACCAAAAATGCATCAAAAGTAAAAAATTAAGAAAAGGAAGAGACATGACATGATCATATATTGAAAATCATTAAAAAAATGCAGTTATGGGAATCTTCGTGTTTCACTTACTTGTTAATTTAAATTATGTGGTTCAAGGGAGATTAAAGAGTATACATTCAATTAAACTCCATCTAAAATCAAAAACCACGATGGCATTGCACAAAATAAGGGATGAAAGGTTTAGATGATAGACTATTTAAATAACATAAAATAAATTGCTTACCCCTGAATTAGGTAATAGGGGTGTTCATGGCCCAAGTTGGGATAGGCTAAGGAATGTTCATACCCTGCTCGACTTTTAAGCATATGGACCAAGCGCATCCCAAGCACCTATTGGGCCATAATTGGTTAGTGTAAGATGGGAAAATGATGCTAGTGATGTGAAACATGAATGCAAGAGTTAGCAAGGGTTTATGAAAATAGACTATAAAATTTTCGTGGTTCTACATCCACGACCCAAAGGAAGGACTAAGTGAGATTTTTATTTATGGAAAGATGTATAGAGTGATGGAGATTCAAGGCTAACACTAAGCTCCCAGTCAATTAAGGACTAATCCTCGATGCCTTTTCTACAAAGAAAATCAGGATCTAAAGACTAAAGGCTGGAGCTCTTAAAGGAGCCTCCTTATTGCTCTCGTTGCTGTTGTAGTTATTTTCCCCCATCTCCAATCCTTATTCTCGCTTGGGGATCATTGCTATTTATAGGCCTCTTGGTCTCCTTAGTGTAGTCCCTAGAATCACAAAATATCTCCAGCTGGCACAAGATGTCTCCAGCGAGGCTCCTTCGGTTACCAAGTGAGCAAGGGTAGCGTTGCTTCTGTGTATCATGGGTAAGTAGTGGATACACCTACGTTCATGGCGCTGGAAAGTGAGGATCCTTTTGGGTTTCCGTAGATGAGTGGGTCAGCACTGTACATGACCTGTACTATTCAATCGGGCCCACCTTTTAAGGATCTCTTTTGCATGGTTTACCTTGACGGAGGTAGCTTCTGTGGCAACCTACGTCCATGAGGGCCACATCCAGGAGGGTCATCTTCACAGGGACCGCTCCCGTGGAGCTCCCGTGAAGGAAACGAAAAAAGTCTTAAAAAACTTGTGTTTTTCAGAGATCTGCTCAAATCAAGGCACTATCCTTTTGATTATTTTCAGAAGGTCAAGTATCTTGTTTGTAAACTTAAACAAGTCGAAGCATTGAAATCTTCTCAAAGAGGATCTGGAGAATCTTGAGTACCTTTGTGGCTGTGTTCTCTGTTTGATATCTACTAGTGTGTTGTTGTGTTTGGTTGTGTCTTGGAATGGGCAGCGAGGGGATGTATTTATAGCCTCCAAGAGTTGTGTCCAATCATTTGCGACGACAGGGAAAATATTGAGCAAAATTTAATTTGAAGGGTGGTAGCCAACTATGCATTTGTATGGTCAACTATCCTCCCATAGTTAAATTTGTGGGGTGGCATCTGGATCTTTGCCCTTGGATCATGCCAATCATCTTAAGATCAGCTCAGAAGGATTCAAAAAGATCTCAATCGGCTACATAGTGAGCCCTCAAAATTTATAACTGTCGATCTATCATTTTCCTCTATCGGCTAATGTATCATAGGCCATTGACTTGTTCAGTTGGCGAATGTACTTTCGGCCATTATTTTGTTTAGTTAGGTAATATATACTTTTTTCTCACTAATTGAAGTGTTTTTACTTGTTTTTTTCTTCAAAATTCAAGAGGTCTTCATAGGTTTTGCCCTTAAGTTGCTTGTGCTTTATTTTATTGAGTTTTAGTCATGTTTAAGTCTTTGACCTGACTTTTAATCTGTTCAACTTGTTGTGGACTTCTTCCCAACTTCTTTTTGCATGTTAACACCCAACTACTACTGTGCCTTTACCTTAGTGTTACGCCCCCAAAACTGGGCCGAATCCAAATCCGATTTCATGGGTGTGAGAATTGGGGCCAATTAAAATTTTTTTAGTATAAACAATACAGGCCCCAATTCCGGGTGGGTCGAAGTCCTTCGTGAGGCTATACTTGGTGATCAAGCAACCATAATCACACGCAGAACTGAAATCCATGCTCATCGCAGATGAATATCATATAACAACCATGTAACAAATCTCATTAATAATAAAATCAATGTCAAGTGCTTCGAAGCATAACAATTAAAGTTGTAATTCCAAGACAAATAAATTTAATTACATAAACTATTGGCCCAAACATGGCCTTATCACATAATCTAAGGTTTTCGGTCTCTGCATCACACTAGGACACTTCAGATGATGTCATCAGTGCTCCACTCAACAACTCCGCCATCTGGCGGAATTCCTACAACACCTGACCCTCCGATTCGGCACTGATAACGGAACCTAGACACCAAAAGTAGTGGGTCAGATTGACATAATCTGGTAAGAGAGTAAACTGCAAGCAATGGATTAATCAACTGAATTAAACATAATATTCATTATGACCTAAAATATATCAGATGTAAACCGCAATGGCATGAATACATAAAAACGGGTATTCACGCAGACAGATAAGCAGAAATGGGTATTCTCGCAAATAAATATACAGGAACGGGTATTCCCGCAGACAGATAAGCAGAAACGGGTATTCCCGCAAATAAAAATACAAAAACGAGTATTTCCGCAGATATATATATAGAAACAGGTATTCCCGCCAAAATATAACGAAAAGCACAGCTGTGTGCTATAATCCATAGTACACGTTAACTTGATGGCGTACGTCTACTTCCGAACTGTAGTCAGTCAGATATATATATATAAATATATATATTTACAATACATACGTATACCGATGCGGAATGAATCATGATATGACACCCTTAATTCCAAAATTCAAACCAATATCAATTTGAGTATTTAGACTTTTAAATTTGAAAGTGCATTATGAATGTGTATAAATTCAAGTTCTCTGAGGGTACGCACTAAACCACATAACAGTCATAGTTGGTTAAATATACACATGAGGATCAACCCTTTATCACAATGGAAATGTCAGTCCACGATGCCGATATCTTACTTTTAGTGTCTATCATGTGGTGCATTCCGAATCTCACATTCCCATTCTACATTTAATTCAATTCTCATGTGAACATTTAACTAACTTTTCTAAAAGACATGATTCATCTAATCTAATTATGTGAATTTAGTGTATGTTACAAATTGGGTAAAAGATACTCAAATTCCAACACTCAAATTCCAACTCCAAACTTAAATCAAATTATGATAAAAAGGGGAATGGAATAATTAAGTCCATAATTATCATTGTTGTGTATAATTACACATTATTATTTTATACAAAACAAAAGATACAAATCTCTAATTCAAACTCAAAATCTAAACTCTAATAAAAATTCAATTTAGAATTCCAATCACATACTAATATAGGATTCAATCATCTCAAATACATCATAATTAAATTCTAATCAAACTAAATAAATTATTAATCACAAGTATTTAAATATCCAAATACATTTATAAACAATCCTAACTAAATTTCTATTAATACCTAATTAAGAATTAATTATTATAATCAAATCACCATTAATCTACTAAACCATTAACCAAATTACAATATTCTAAATATTTAGATCCTAATTTCTAAATATATATTAATTTATTATTTATTTTTTAAAGAAAATGGGCTCAGCCCTTCAAATCCGGCCCAGCTGGTTCAGTCGGCCCAGCTTAGCCGCTGTTGGGCCAGCAGCAGCCCGGACCAGGCGCTGCCTGGCCCAGCAGCGGCCAGGCCAAGCCAGGCCTGGCTGGCGAGTAGTGCTGCTGCTACCTGACAGCGTAGGCAGCACTGCTGCAGCGCCGCTTAAATTTTTTTAATATATAAATATATATATAAAGGAATCAAATCTTGATTCAAAGACATTAAACCCTGATTCATATATACTTACTTGGTTTCAATCAAAAACCCTGATTCATATATACTTATTTGGTTTCAATCAAAATCAATCTTCACTATTAATCTCTTAACCCAAAACGTTAAACCAACAAATAAATCATGTTATGATTAAACAAAGGAATTAAGAAGATATTGTTTGTAGTTATCCACTTACCTGGAATACGAAGCCAAAAGTAAATCTGATGATCAAGCTTTGGTTCCCCCCCCCCCCCCCCCCCCCCCCCCCCCCGAGAACTTCTAGGGCTTGGTTGAAGATGAAAGGAAGAAGATGGGGGAATGGAAAAAACCCTAAAGGTTTATATTGAGAGAAGGTTTTTTTAAATTATAAATAAAGGCTCCCTGCTTTCTAGTAAATTTTACGAAATTTCAAAAAGAGTCTATTAGCCTAAAAGTGTCAAATAATATAAACCCAAGGCCCAAAAGCGTATACTCAACTTATATAACTCCTTTCAACTCATTTCAATCCCGACATATTACTATGACCCAAAATAAAAATTTGAGGCATGACACTTAGACCATCGATTTGAAGAACGACAGTGTAAACAAACGTTACAGCGGCCTCTATCTTGGGCTGTCCTTCCTTACCTGCCCCCACTCTATCTTTTGGGGTCCTTCAGGAACAACTTAGTTCAAAGATATTTTGTTGCTTGCTTGGAGCATTTGAATGTTGGATGATCCTTTCTCATGGGAGACTCTGATCAGAGTCTCTTTGTTTGCTTGTATCTCCACCAGTATCCAAGCGGCCACCGAGAGGAATGCTCCCTGATAGTGGGCTCGGTCGAAGAGTATGGCGGAATCTCTCTCAGAGGACTTTGGAGAAGGGCTGGTGTGCAGATTGGCTAATCCCCTCTCATGACAAACTCCAATCAGAGTCTCTTCATTGTTTGGCTGGTGTGCAGATTGGCTAATCCCCTCTCATGACAAACTCCAATCAGAGTCTCTTCATTGTTTGGCATTTCTACCAGCTTCCGAGAGGCCACTGATCGGAGTCCTGGTTCTCTCTGTTGCGCTAGACCAAAAAAGTTATTAGCCCCAACTCCCCAGTAGAGTCTTGCAGAATATGTCAGATGAGAAAATGATGCAGGTGATGTGAAGCATGAATGCAGGAGTTAGCAAGGGTCTGTGGTTGGTATGAAATGAGACAATAAAATTTATGTGGTTTGGCATTGCCTATATCCACGACCCGGAGGAAGGACTCGGTGAGATTTTTATTGATGAAAAGATGTATACGGTGATGGGGAGGCTAACACTAAGCTGCCCGTCGATTAAGGACTAATCGCCAGTGCCTCTTTCACAAAGAGAATCAAGAACTGAAGACTAAAAGCTGGAGCTCCTAAGGCAGCCTCCTCATTCATCTCGTTGGTGTTGTAGTTGCTCTCCCCTTTCACCGATCCTTCTTCTCGCCTGGGGATCGGTGTTTTTTATCTACCTTTTGGTCTCCTTGTGTGGTCCCTGGCATCACAAAATATCTTCATCTAGGCTCCTTTGGTTGCCAAGTGAGCGAGGGTAGTGTTGCCTCCGTGGATCGTGGGTAAGTAGTGGACGCACCTCACTTCACAAGGCGAGCGGGTAAGGATCCTTTCGGGTTCCCGTAGATGAGTGGGTAGGCCTTGTCGTGACATGTACTATTGCAATGGGGCCCGCCTTTATAAGGATCTATTTTGCGCCAGTTTACCTTAGAGGGGTGGCCCCTGTAAAGCAAGCCCCATCTTGAAGCATATTAAGTTCCAGCCTAGCCTAAGTTATCATAATTTAAGAAAAGCTCACTTTTTATATATAATTGTCATTATTTCAACTGATTGAGGTACTTGTACCTTCATAAGATGTCATGCACTCAATGCCTTCCTCTTTTTCCCCATAATTATTTTCACAGTCGGGTTGGGTTGAGTTTGGTCTCTCTACCATTCAACCCCAGGCCGACTCATCCATTAAATGAGCTTAATTAAATAATAAAATCTCCGCCTAAAAACTCTAACTTAAGGCACAAATCTAGCTTAGAGTGGGTTGGGCCGAATATAAGCTCAAGCTAGTCTAATCCATGAACGCCTTTAAATTAAAAGTGCTAACTATGAATTGATTGATTAGACACAGCAGAAGACATGACTCTTTACAAGAAAGGTTCTTTTAGATTGGCCTCTTTTCTTTATTTAGATAGCTAAAATAAAAAAGTTTTTTTGTATATACCTCCTATAGTTTTTATGATTTGTAAACAAGTCCCTCTAGTTTAAGAATTTATAAATAGATCCCTACCTATCTAATACCTTTCATATCCTCACATGAGGAGATTTAATAGTAAACAAGAAGGAATGTGCATTGCATGAACTCATGATTTAGAATGCTCACTAATTTATGGCCATCATTTTTTTAGTGCGAGTTTGTCGCCATGCACCTCCAATGCATTTAGTCTTGGAGGTGCATGTTGACAACTCACTCAAAAAATAAATGACATTGCCAAGACAAAATACATATTTATGAACGGCGCTCTTTATCTTAAGTGGCGATTTTTATTTGGCTATCTAGTATTTGAATTGGTATGCTATCTTTCTTTTCGTGTGTAGAAGCTTTATCTTGGGTTCAGCCCCTTTAGCTGGGTTAGAATAAAAAAGACTAAATACATATTTTATAATGCTTTCAAGGTAATTAATTTTCTATGAGGAGATTACTCACAATTTAGAATTCTTATTAATTTTTAATATTATTTTTGTTCTACACTGTTATTTTGTCACCACGCACGTCCCATGCATTTGTTAAGACTAAATAAAAATTTTGCAATGCTTTGACATAGTTTATAGGCCACTAAATATATTATTTCTTCTTGCCTGTGTCTATGCCTCACATTTCTTTTTCGTGAGGATTGACACACAAATGAAATGGCAAAGGTACGTCATCCGCAGCTTTTAACGTTTTGATTTTTGCACAAGTTGTGGCCTGTGGGCCCAGCTTAATCAATTGCACAAGCTATGAGCCCATCTCTGACAAGATAACTGTTGAATAGTTTCAAGCACATTGAGTCTTGGTGATCAAAACTTAGTGAGCCATAGCTTAATATTAAGTTGAACTTGTAGAGTGCAATCAGTGAAACGAATTGTACTTTTACCTACTACAACAAATTATATTTTTAACTAGGAAAAATTTCATCGCCAAAGAAGCATAAAACATCAGCAAAATAATTTACAGATGAACTAATTTGCATCGGTCAATCATTGCTAAAGCCTTGTGGAAAAAAGTTCATACCGATGTAATTCCATTATGTTGGTAAAAGAAGCATAAAACATCAGCAAAATAATTTGCAGATGAACTAATTTGCACCGGTCAATCATTGGTAAAGCCTTGTCGGGGAAAAAGTTCTTACCGATGTAATTCCATTATGTCGGTAAATATTAGAGTTTTACCGGCGATACTTTACATCGGTAACATTTTTATCAATTCCAAAAACTAATAATGTAAATTCTTTACCGACGTTTTCTTTTGTCCGAGAAAGATTATATTTTAAATACAAAAATTTTGCATATCTTTCCTGACGTTAATAACCAACGGTCAAAGATTTTCTAAAACTTTTCCTTTCACCGACATTTATATAAACGTTGGCAAATTAAATATTTATAATTTTAAACGAAAATTTTTATAAATTTTTACTTATGCTAAAAAAATCAGTGCACGTATTTCTATTTTTAAGATTATTACTTTTTCCGATGCTACCTTCCGTCGATAACATATTTATATCTTTCAACTAAAATTTTTTAATATTTTACCAATGTTATAAAACCTTGGAAAAGTATTTCAATTTTTAAAGCTATTTTACTTTTACCGACGTTATACTACGTCAATAAAAGGTTTATATTTTTAAACTAAAACTTTTATAATTTTTACCGTTGGTAAAAAACATCAGTGAAAGTGTTTTCATTTTTAAAATTCTTAACTTTGGCCGATGTTATTGGATGTCGGTAAAAGATTTATATTTTAAACTAAAAGTTTTATAATATTGTGCATGGAATAAATCTTGCTATATGAAATAATAACGAAAACACAATCAATTTGGTTACTACATATTGCTATATTCTCTTGGCAAGTATCCTGTAAGTGGGTACACCCATTTATATCTGGGTTCCTAGTTTACAGTGGCAGCCAATAATTCTACACCAAATTCGACCTCGTCAAGTCTTACAAGGGTGAACCTAAGTAGAGTCTGACTAATTCCAATCAATCAATATAAATCGAGTAAGAATATTTCAGTCGAATTCAATCATAATCCATTCCAGTTTAGTTCAATCATTCTTATTCAATCTCAAATACAAATTCAATACTAATGAAACAATAACAAAAATGATCAATTCAATGTTTTTGTAAACAAGGATTCAGTACAATTTGAAAGATCATTATTTGTATTTAACAATATACAATGCAATATAATTTAGGGATTCAAGAAATTTACTAGTCAACTCTAAACTAGTCAACCATAGCCTTTAACCGTCTATTTTAATATAGTTTTAGATTATTTCATACAGCTATCTTTGCTTGGTATTATAGTGTATAAAGTGTGTATCAAAGTCCATTAAACCAGCATCCATAGTTAATTGCTTGACATACGAGTGATAATACATGAATAAATCACAGCTAAGACTATTCATGCAGATCTAATTATTGTTGGGCCATTTATTAGTGTTTAAAGGTTCCAAACTAAGGCACTATTAGCTTTACTATTGCCCTACAGTGCTAAAGTTTCTAGTTTATATGAAAATTAACCTCTAGGTTAATATTAAAGAGTTTTAGGGCCATTTGGGATAACACAGGACCCCAGTTGACCCACAATTTCAATGTAAATGAATAAAAAAGGGTTTCACATGGGGTACCTAATCGATCGAGCATCATCTAGTAGCATAATTCGATCGATCAAGCTAGTGTCTGATCGATCAGTCATGGAATAATTTTGTTCCAAGCTAAATCAGTTCTAAATTCTTTCCTTAACCTCCCCTGCAACAAAATCATTAAACCACTTCTCCTCTGTACTTCCAATCACCCCATTCAACTCTTTCAACATAAACACCATAATCTACATCCAATCCATTTCCAATAACAGTGAACAATAAACACAACATTATAAAGAAAGGCTGGAAAATTGCAAATTCAATTGAATCCTTTATGTTAGGTTTATGTCTTGTATTCCGGTTTAGCCGGATGAGTCACTGGGTTAGCCAGGGACTGGTTTAAGGTCAAGGGTATTTTGGTAATTGTACCGGGGCTTTCTTGGTGGCCAAGAAAGCGGAGATTATATATATGTATAGTCTGTAACCCTAGACCTTGCAGCGGAGGCAGTAGTTGCCCGTGGTGCTCCCACACCACGTAGGAGAGATGAGGTGAGAGTGTGGGAATCTCTTGTATGCTTTACTTGTCATAGTGAAGATGTTCGTCCTCCTGTGCCCGTGGATGTAGCCCTATTTGGGTGAACCACGTAAATCTCGGTGTCTCTTCTTGTGTGTGGCTTGTTCGTGTTGATCTTGTTATTCCGTGGATGCGCACAACGGGTGATTATCAGAAAATCACAACAATTGGTATCAGAGCCACAACAATTGGTATCAAAGCCACAACACTTTAAGAAATCAAGTATGTACCAACATGCATTAACTCAAAATCTACTTATACTTGCCTCTATTCAAAGCTTGTTCAATCAATCCTCAGGCTTTGGCTTAAAACAAGCATATATAATCCCCAGTTTGCTAACCCTAATATGGAAACGTGCAATTGAAATATGAAAATGGGTGCATGTAATAATCAAGAGTCTCAACAACTCTTTTGAAACCATGAATCTATACATGGCGTGTGAAGTTCTCACCTTCTATGAAGTTTGAGAAGATAGAAAGAGGAAGAGGATGAATCCAAGCCTATAATTAGAAAGAAGAGAAGATGGAGAATTGAGATTACCACTCCAATTTGATGCAAGCCTTCCTTACTGAATTCCATTTGATGAGAAAGGTGATAAAAAAGAAAGAGAGAGCTCCAATAGAATTTGGGTGAAGAAATGATCGATTAAGGGAGGTGGGTTATATATATATCTATATATAGATTTTCTGGAATTTACAGCAAGGTCCATTTTCTAATGCTTATTTTTAGTTTGAGTCATTTGGGGTCCCACATGACTCAATTGAGGTCAGATGATTTCAAGTTAAACATGAAAGTTTATGAGGTCAACTAAACGGACGTGATGGTGTCAATATGATGTATGTTTGGAATGAATATACAAAATCTAAAATTAGAAAAAAGGGCTTCATCTACCTAATTGAGGTCAAGTCCATCCCAAACTACCTATTTCGAGGAGAACTCCACCCAAAGGACTAAAAAAAACAAAAGAACCTTAATCTTAGCTTAAATAAAACTAAATATAATTATTTAAACTAATACTAGATTAATTAGTTGCTAAACATGTTTAATTAGTCACTAATCTTAAATAGCTCGGGTTGGAGTGTTACATTTCTTCTAGTATGTGTCTATGCCTCACATTTCTTTTTCTTGAGGATTGACACACAGTTAAAATGGCAAAGGTACGTCATCCATTGTTGATTAAAGTTTTAACATTTTGCTTTTTGCACGAGTTGTAGCCTGTGGACCCAGCTTAATCAGTTGCACAAGATATGAGCTTATGTCTAATAAGATAAATCTAGAATAGTTCCAACTGGACCAACCTGTTTGCACATTGGGTTTTAGTGATATAGTGCAATTGCAGCTGCAAATAGGATGTGTTTGGGTACTTGAAGATCAACTAGGACTCACGGAGCTGAACCTTTTACTCAGACGATCATTGAGAGATTTCTGGACACTTACATTTAACTTAGTGAATGCTCCTAGATCCAATATGATGTTTAGCCTCATTTCCATCACTGGGCTTCACTTGATTGTCAACTTTAAAGTGTGTGTGTTTTAAAGAAAAATGAAAGGTGCGAAAAAGACAATGTTTTAGTATTACGGAGTAGCTTTCCTTTATTTAATAAAAATGAAATCCCAAAGTTTAACGTTTCAAATCTCACCATGATAAATTTGATCTATTAGAAAAAAAATATAGTAAAAGAATTAGACTAATGATAGCACATGATAACTACAAAGTGGAGTGGTTCCAATGTTTGGTTTATTATCAATGGATTATTATTTGTATACCTAGATAAATATGTTGTTTTATTTTCTTTTGGCTAAAGATAAATAAATATGTAGCCAACAAACAAAAAAGTATCATGCTGACAAGAATAGATACTGCAGTAGATCTAAGCCAAAAATTTGAGAAAGATAAAATAAAATAAGTCCTCATACATAGAAGAAATTATCTCATTCCTCTTTATTGTTAGAGGATATATCATTTATTTGTTTGCAGGCTTCTAATTAATAGATTGCATTTCAGGCACAATTAGGGCCACCGAGTCCACTGTAAAAGAAAGGAATACCTCCCTACAAAAAACAGAAGCATATAGCAGTAGAGTTTTTTCTACCTCTTAAAGGTCAAAACTGCCGCTAAAACCTTATTGCGGCAGACAAATGCATGCCACAGAAAACAAGGAATAGTGGTGGTTAAAAAACTGCCGATATTAATATACAAATGTGCCACTAATTTTTTTTTTATAGTTGGAGAATGCTTTTTTAGCATTTTTAGCAGCAGCTTTTTTCTGCTGCTAAAATGGTTTTTGAAAAAAAAAAAATTGCCCCTGCAAACGGCAGAAAAGGTTTTGGGTTGGTTTTGAATTCCAATAGGTTCATGTAAGGAGGATTTCTGCATTCATCAATTGGTCCACACTGTTAATTCCGAGCCAAAGATTCAGGCAGATTTCAACACAACGGCTTAAGGAATCGCACATCAAGTATCATCATTTCTTGCTGTAATTTATTAATTTGACTACAGCCTCAAATTCTGTAGCTTCTATTTCCAACAATTGGTGCGGCTGCTGGAATAATTTGGTAATTTATCAAATGGAAGATTTAGAGGAGAAATTTTATATAGAACAACCTGAGTCCTAGACACTCATCCTTTTTACCACACAGCATTCTATCTAGAGATTTTGTATCATCACTTTTCTAAGGGAGGCCATATCACTAACAGGCCTTTTTCACCAAAACCGAATGTTATCTTATTCCTCCAGTCCTAATAAATAATAATCATGCCAGTTTCCTCAAACAAACGAGAAGGCTACTAGATGGAGCTGGTTACCTGTCCGTCCTCGACGCCATTTGTAAATACATAAGAGAACCATCTACACTTGTAAGATTTGAAAGACCCTCCCTTGTGCACATTACTGAAGACATGCTTTAACATTTCCTATGCCACAGGGAAATGTAAGATAATAGCAAGTAAATTTGAATGAGATTAAATACACCCAATGTTTTGCCCCAGTGAAGCATTGGGCAAGAGAACTACACATTTTTTGGGAAGTGGGTTAGAATCCCTCGGCACATAAATTTTGGCACTCAACTTAAATTGTACTCTGAATTATATTAATTAAAAATGAATTTCATTAAAGTATAACTTTAAAAACTGTTTAACTTAAACCTCCTAAATTAATGGTTGTTATGATTTGATTGAAATGCGTTTTTACCCCTATATCGTATCTACAAGATAAATTGTATGGGATTTGAAAGTAAAATGTAGACTGCTCATCAAACTTTTGTCAACTTTGATGATGACCTAGTGACTTAGTCGTGGTGTGTCTATGTCTATTGTCCAGATGATTTCTAGTGGAGAATTTTTAGAAATTACATCTGAGAGGTGTCCTTTCCAGATCATAAAGAAAAACTCTTAATGGTTCTGTATTGCATTTGCTTGAAGGCTTGAACATAAGTACGGCCGTCAACAAGTTGAGTCAGCTCGTAAGCCTACTCTTGGGCTCAGGCTCGAGCCCAGCTTAATTAACTCATGAGCTGAGCTCAAGCTAGGGCCTTTGCGGCTCGATTCTCCTGGCGTTTGAATCCATTAACACTTGGTTTGAGCTCAGTTTAATTTGTTCAACACTATGCTAGTCCATGCCTCGGTTCAAGCATTGTTCAGCTCATTTGTATAAAAAAACCTATGAGGAAGATAAGCTCATCCGCAACATTAGTACGGATCAAAGCCATTATACATCATCCACAACAAAAGTGCGGTTCTGCATCTATAAAATTTTTGCCCAAGTAAATATTTCTAGTCTACGGCCACCAGTTTTTTCAACATTAAAATCCAGCAGAGTTAAGAGGTCTCTCTTTGACCTATACAGATCAACTTGAGATTCAGACATGTAAAACTTAGTGACCGAACAATTTTGTTTTACAACTGCTGTTGTGCTTCATATGAAATATTAATATAATGCATTTCTGATATTATTTGTGGGCCCAAAATGACCCCACACGTCAAGAGGCATGTGCAAATCAATTAAATACATTGCAAAGGTCAATGTTTGTGTAAGTTGTTGCATCTCCAGCAAAAGATATTAAATTTACCTATGGAAGTGGGTTGAGTATTTCGAGCCAAGAGGATGGATACTATAGCTTTGTGATAGATGAAACTTTGAAGTTTGACATAGAGTTATTGGGTAGAGATTTGACTTTTGAAAATATCTCAGTAAGTTCCATCATTCATGGTCCATATAAAGAATTGTGCTAGGCTGGATTCATAATCAATATGATTTATGTATAACTTCTTTGTAGCACGCACGTTTAATGATTTAAATTTTAAATAGATGGATGTTTTCAAGTTGCTTGACTTCTTTATTCCATAGATGACCACTTCAATGCACCTGCTGTTAATATATATATATATATATATATACTTTTTGGTTAAAGGGCAACTTAAGAAACAAAGATGAAAAACGAGAAGTTAGGAGTTAAGAGTATGTAATGCTTCACCAAGTCGGGGTGTGTGCGTGTGTCAGAGTAGCTGTATTGATGATTTTTTTGCCTTTGTCTTTTTTTTTTCTCACATTTTTTTAGTGGTGTTGTCTGTTGGAACTTTCTTTCTTATTGTATTGATAATTCTTATTGGATCTTTTTTTTTTTGTGATTTTCATTTTTAGTGGCGCTGTCTATTAGAAATAATAGAGATGTATCCTTATTGTATTGATGATCTTTTTGTATTAGTTTTTTCTTTCCTTGTGATTTTCATTTTTTTAAAGAAAGAAAGATGAAGAACAAGGAGTTTGAGTATGTAATGACTCACCGAGTCTGGGTGTGTCAGAGTACCGAAGTGAGGGTGGTCGTTAGAAGATGCCATGAGTGAAGGCAACGCATATCATCAAATGATAGAAGAAATCCATCCAAGCTACTGCAGCTCAGATCATAAAACAGAAATGGAACAAATGACGTCTCCTACTCTATCTTTATTATTTATACTTTTATAACTTTTTTGCTAATCACAGAATAGTTTTAAAAGGAAAATCAATCAAGCAGAGGAGGAAGAAGAAGAAGGAGGAGGAGGAGAAAGAGAAGAGGAGGAAGAAGGGGAGAGGAGAGCAGGAGAAATACGAAAAAAGAGGAGGAGAAGGAGAAGGAGAAAGATGTGCTGGGGGGCTTGCGGAATTCTTACCCTCTATGTGAATCTCTTAGGAATTTCAACAAACACCTAGGATGCACAACCCAATCCAATCCAAGCAACCACAACAGAAACACCTGGGATGCACAACCCAATCCAAGCAAACACAACAGAAACACCCGGGATGCACAATCCAATCCAAGCAACCACAGTAGAAACACCCAGAATGCACAATCCAGTCCAAGCAACCCCAACAGAAACACCCAGAATGCACAATCCAATCCAAGCAACCGCAACAAAAGGGACATGTTACGAAATCACGGGGGAAGTACACAATAACCGATAGATGGTGAGTTCCAAATGTTTATTTTTGATGTGCCCTGAGAGAGAGAGAGAGAGAGAGAGAGAGAGAGAGAGAGAGAGAGAGAGAGAGAGAGAGAACCTTTCATTGAACTTCTTACTATCTGCAGTAGCGTTGGATTCCAAATACCATACCCCCTCACATTCAAATCTCACCATTTTCAAGTCTTACAGCTATGGTACCTAGATGTTTGTATTTGCCTTGCATATTCATGTTTAAAGAATACGTGACTGTTACACAATACTGCACAGATGTTGGATGGTACAAGTTTGTCATTCCTGTATTGAGTTCATTAGATCATATAATTCTATTATCTTTCATGCTTTTCTTCTAAAATACCTGTTTGGAATCTAAGCAATGATAATTTCATCAATTTAGAAATGTTCTACAGAAGAAAATTACTACTTCGTATGAAAAGCTTAATGTAACACATGAAATTCCATTCTTTTGGCAAGATAGCCATATTTGTATCCATGTCCTCTATTTCCAAAAGTATGAACTTGTATCCTTATACCTATTCATATCCATATTTGACACCAGTTAAGAGTGGATGTGACTAAAGCAGACAACTTCTCAAGCCGGTCCACTTGGGTCTTCTAGTTAGCCCAATGAATAGGAGTGTTCCATATATCATGGGCTAGACCTGGATTTGGCTCGTCCTGCAATGGGCGGCCTGATGCGTGGGGGCTTGCTAAGTACCTTACGCCCAACTTTCATATGGAGGTGAAAGGAAAGAAGAAGAAGGCTTCTGCAACAAACATTCTCTCTAGTGGTGTAAAAATTGATTTTTAGCCAACTAAGGATAGTAAAAATTAAAAAATGACAAAAATATCTCTAGGCTCGCAAATATTTAACTCTTTACTAGAAATTGGCCATACCTTTCTTAATACCTGACATAATTACACACACTTGGGTATGATGGAAAGCTAATTGTGTAAGTGACCCAGCGAATCCAGCAAACACATTTGATTTATTGCCTTATTTGCCCCCATTGATTTTCTGCACACAGCTGTGTCAGCCGTGTTTTACCAGCTATCGGCCTGGTCAATGAATCTTGGGTTGGATATGGCCTGTCTGAAGCTTGTCTTGTGGCAGGCTGCCACTTTTGGGTTGCATCACCAAATACTCTAGTTTTAATACAATTGTATTGGCCTTTACTATAGATCGAAGAGTTCAATGCCAAATTATTGTCATTACCAGCCACTTCTTACCCATAGATCAATATGTAATTACAAGTATTCAAATACTTGTAATTACAAGTGAAAGCTAAATACATGGTAGTATTCAAATACTTTGGATAGTGACATATTTTTATTTGCTGGTTTGTCTTTGTACTTATTCAGGTAAGTTTACTTGACTTGTCTTGGAATGTGGCAGTTATTGTTAATTGGATGGACCCCATATCATGGTAGATAAACTGAAATTCTTCCTGGTGTGAAGGTCTCAACTATTCAATTTTGTCTACAATTATTCCTATCTCCAGTCACTTCTCCTCACACAGCTTTCACACTTGTTATTTTCCTGTCCAACTTGGAACTTAGACATTTGTCAAACAAACAAACAAAAAAAAAAAAAAAAAAAAACACCACGACCAAAAACACATGGGTACACTTTGCCTCACAGTGTCAATGTGGACTATTGTTAAAATCTCTCCTGAAAATGAGACGTCAAACTATGTCACTACACCCTCTTGGGGTCCATCATATGATGTTCTGAACAGTCTTAGACCATTTTTTTAATGGCCACCTGTGTCAATATGGGTGATCGGTATTTTTTAATTCTGATATCTTAGTATTTCGGACTTCCTTAGGTACTGTATATGTCGCACCTGCATCCTTGCTTTTCCAAGTCATCGCTTGTGCCTGCCATAGCTGTTTTGATACTCCCATTCCTGTGTTTACATCTTTTCAATGTAGCTTGAAATTAAATTTCACTGAAAACTTCAGCAAACTTAACTTGATTTGAGAAAAACCTGCAGTCTCTCTCTCTCTCTCTCTCTCTCTCTCTCACACACACACACACACACACAATGGGTTTTGAGTGTTATTACCACCAGTAGCTGACTCTAAAACCTTTACCCTTTTTCCCCTCCCACATGAAAATGTTCAATGTGCTCCTTTTCTTGAATCGCACTGGACTTGAATGCTAAACTTACTTCACATTTGTTTGTGTCGAATATTTGTTTAGGATCTACATATTTTGCAGGAGTCCTTTTAATGGGTGCATTCGAGCATTTTGATGATACAAACTACCATTGAAAAAATGAATGAGATTTGACTATATTTTCCAGTGGTTCCCTAAGCCCATACGGCCATACAGGTGGATGCAGCACAACTTAGTGGAACCACAATGTAGATGAGTTGGCCTAAAGATCAGGCAGATCCACCATCGGGTGAACCATGCAATTAGTTTGAGATTCATATGTGGACCATCGGTATTATACTTAAAGTTGTTCCTGTAATGAGTTGAATGGCTAGACCTTTTGGCCTGAATATACAGATGATTAGCCAACCTCTTGCACATGTGCTGTGGTTGGATGAACGAGTTGTTTTTGTTTGTGGTGCTTAGCATAGCTCTCATCCAATGGCAGTGATTTTAATTGGTCAGAGTACCTGCTTCTGATCTTTAGCGGTGTTGGAAACAACAGGTTGGGATTGTCAACTGTTATTAGTGTGAGAAACTATTAATTTAAAGCGTGGTCTAAGTGTAGACTGTTTGTTTTCCATGTTTTGCAGCATATGCATATTTTGTTTTCAATAAAGATATCAGTCAGTGTTGCCAATATTTAGTACATGTGGGCTGGTGATTTTTCGATGAATTTATAATGCCTTTTGAGTTTTGAATTACAGGTTATCTTGAAAAGTATAGTAATCAGGGAAGAGAAGCGACTGTTTGAGGAGTAAGATTGAGTAGACTGCATTATGTTAAGAACTGTTCACAAAGTAGACTTACCACGTGCATTTGATTTTTCATTGCTTTGAACTATTTGAAGCATTGTTCTCTCTTCAACTCTTGTTTTACTTCTCACAGGTTCATGGAGTATCATAATACTGCTACGTTAGTGAGACTTGAATCCTAACCCTTTGCTTCTTTTTTTTTATTTTACATGGCTACACATATCAGTGGCGTGAGAATGAGGTTTAACATATCATGAGTTTTTGGTGATATGTGCTCTATTTTCTTATTAATGACAGGTTTGATATTCTTGAAAATATATTTGCTAGCCACTTGTTTATTTGGGGAACATAATTTTTCTTTCTGCCTGAATAAATGTTCTGATATTCCTTAAGGGAGATCTTTTTGTCACCTCAATTTCCAAGTTCTTTTATAATGGATATTCTGTAGAAGATAGGGTCCCTCCATCCACTATAATTAATGTTTCTAGTTGTTTCAGTGCTGACAATGAAAATATGCAAAAGCTTTTTCATATAGTTATTTTTTGCTATCCATTTTTAAGAACGTTATTTCTTATTTTCTTTTTAGGTACTATAACTTAGATGCTTATCATCAGCGTGAGATGGAAAAAGAGCAAAAAAAGGCCTTGAAAATGGTGCTAAAAATGGATCGTACAGTGTTCAATGATGAAGAACAACACAGGTATGTTTTACATTATAAAAACTGCTCCCTTAATGCAGAAAGGGGCTTTTTTTTTTTAGAATGGTGTATCTTTGGTTTAATTGGAGAGCGCATGTTCTAATTTATTTATGATACTGCATTTGTGATTAATAAGCGAGGTGGTTTCTCCAAGCAGGACATTTTAGTTAATTCATAATGGTTAATTTTTAGGAACCTTCGTCTAAGTCACATTGGGGTATTATTAAATATTTAAGTGGCATGGTGATTTGTCCTTGCTAAGCATTGCTAGTGTGTGTAATTTGATGTAAGCAGGGATCTGGGTTCTCATTGTGTCCCAAGCTTTTGCTTTGTCTTGAATGCTATTGTTTTGTGTTGGAAGGAGATTTTTTGTTTTGGTTAGCTTGCTGGAATCAAGGAGCTGATACCTTGGCAGTTGGTGAATGGTTGCAATTAGCAAGGCCTCAAGTAGTTGCTTTCCTTTTATACATGCACATTGTTGTCTCTTGTTTATGGAAGCCAATGTGGACACGGTTTCTCTAGCAAATGATGGAAATGATGGCGGAAATTTTTTATTTTGTTATTGCCTTGAACTCTATATCCACTAGTTATTAACAAGTGTTGCTACAATCCTAATTCACAAATATTATTGGGATCTTTTTGACTATTTTATGCTATGACCAATTCTAGTTACAATTGACCAATATCCTTTTTCATGCTCCACACTTAATTCTCGACTGCCCAGACACCGGCAATATAAGATTAAATTTGTCTTTATACTCTCCTTTCTTGGGCCATTTGCCTTTCATTGCAATATTGAAAAACCATATAAAATTTTGGTCATAACCTTATGGTAGCACATCATAAGTGAAAACTTTTGGCATGGCTGCTCTTTCTGTTGAAAGCTGAAATTGCAAACATCATCTCTCTTGCACTCTAGGATGTAATACTAATTTTATGTGGAAAGCATAAATAGCATAGAGCACACTTCTCTTGGATCTATTGTGGTTTTTATTCAGATAGATCTATTGGATGTTCTATCCATTTTTATTGGAATTGATCGATGACCCCAAGTGTAAGGCCTCAATTGTAGTTTTACCCGATGAGTGGGGATCAAATCCACAGGGAACTACGAGTAACATAAACCTGTCCTATTGAAAAACTACTACTATCCTCATAAAATCTATACAAAATAATGTCCTACTAAACTGAAAATTAAAATTACAATTAAACACCAATATCTGAAATTAAAATTAGGAATCAGATTTAAAACCTAATCTAAAATTCCTAATCTAAAAGCAATCTAAACTAAAAACTGCAACCGCGAATAAAAGCATCAAACCCCCAATGTAATAAAATGAAATAAATAAAAGGAAAATTCAGAAAATAAAAGAAAGAATGATGGGCTTTAGAATTTCAATTTCCACTTCCAAACTCCATGTTTAGGGTCAAAGGACAACTTGGAACTACAATGTCAAATATGGTCTGTCACCCCACATAAACACATTGTATTGATCTAATAAAATAAATTATTACAACTCACAAATCATTGTTTAATCCTTTGCACATCACTAAGAATCATAAACAAGAAAGTAGAAAAAGAAAATCCAAATAAACTCACTTCTACTCTAGATACATGGAACACCAAGTCAAGGGAGCATCCGCCATGCGAAGTACATCATCTCTTGAAGTCTTGATCAACTTGCACCAAGAAGAAGAGAGGTGGATGATAATGGAAGGTGGAGATGGATGGAAGAAGATGGGTGGGATGGATCCAAAGGGGCTAGCCGAAACCCACTTTGGTTTGGAGGAGGGATGAAGGGATGAGAGAGATGGAGAGAGAGAAGGCTTGTGGTCTATGTGCAACTCCCCCGTTAATCCTTTTTATAATATTTGGTCTCCTTCTTCAGCTAAAAGTTTAGAAAATATATAGTAAGTGGAAAGCTTCTTGGTTTCTTTTCTTGTGCAAATTTCTCTCTATACCCACTTTCCAAAATTAAAACAAAACTTCAGTTTTATGCAATCCCGCCTAAAAATACACAGCCAACTTTTCAAGGCTATAACTTTCTCATTTTAGCTCCGATTGGTGTAATTTTGGGTTCTACGGATATATACTCGAAAAGAGCTTTCCAACAGCACCTAGATTACCCTGTCCGACACTCGGTTTGAGAGTTATGACTAGTTTAATCCATGCTATCCAAATAAAAATGGAGTTGACTTTTTATTTTTTTATCTTTTCTTCTTTGACTTTCCTCTTCTTGATTTTTCTTCACCATGACTTTTCTTTCTTCATTCCAATTTAAGTTCTTGAAATCCAAATTTAGATTCATACAACAATTGAAGAGTGGGACCCTTGTCCTCAATTTTCCCTAGACATAAAAAGCAACTTTTAATTAAAATGACAATTTTAACCAAAAGTCATGAATGCACTAATATTGTGATATTTTCAATAAGTTTTGCATGAAAACATAATAATGACACTCAAATCCATGAACACATGATCTCTAACTAAATGAAGAGATTTTTAATGCATAAGTCCTTAAAATCCCCTAAACTGATAATTAGAATTATGCATTTTTAGAAACTTATAAGGAATCTAATAAGCTTTGATTTACTTTGTAGGCAAGAATTGCTAAGAGAGTGTGAAAGGCAGAAAGAAGAACAGGTGGAAGCCTTGAAGCACTCTATGCAGAGTGAATGGTAAACTATGACTTCGTTTCCTTTTATCTTGAAGCATATTATTTTCCTTGAGTTTCAAAGATGTCTTGGATGAGGTTTGTCTGAAAATCCATCCCAGTTGGATGATGCTAGCTTGTGATTTAAGGGCTCCAAAGATTTAGCGGTGACCCTTGAATCAGGTCAAAAGTTTTGGCCAGCACGATTACATTTCCAGTGGTTGACATATTTGGGGTTGAATCAACCAGAGGCAGGCATGAAAACAATCACACATGCAGTTTACTTGTAATTATAAAGGAATTATAATGGTAAATAGTTGAAGCACTCCTTGAAGTGGTCTCAATTCTTTAAGTTTGTTTTATATATTCACCCATGAGCCCCACTTAATAGTCCATGGTACCAAACTCCCAATTCTCCTTCCACCACCATTTTTGTCCAGTTGAGGACCTGTGCAATTTACAGGAGGTTCCATCATTTCAGGGTTGATCACATGACTTTCAGCTGATGTAATGGAGGGCTTTTGGCACAGACTACCAATTTTTTCCCTACAACCATGTAAAATGATGCTACAAAATTGCCATTGTAATTATTTTTCTATATTTTGACTAATCATTTTGCTGGACAAAGCTTTGAGAGCTTGCCTTCACTACAGGATAAATAACCTGCACTCAAACCTTGTACCTTCCTCGTGGAGGATGGTTTTTAGCGAACAACACTTAGATGGTCATATAGACTGGTCTTAATTTAATGGCTTTGGTGAATCTGATGAAAATCTGATATTGTTCTGATCGTCATGATATTGCCAGTGACAAGCAATGAAGGAGCTGGCGGTTTATAAGTCCCAACTGGGGAATTTTTAGGTATGGTGAAATTATGTTGCTTGTCTTGCATTTCCTTGCTTTTACTAAAGGTCGTCATCGTCATCGTAGTCGGTTGACTGGTGATCTGAAGATTGAAAGTGTAGTCAGTTTTTCGCATGGAACTGGGGAAAAAAAATTAGTCATGCCTCGAGGTTTTTCCACGACAGAGCGATCTTTAAAGCATGGAAGAGAGATTAAATTCAATGTTTATTTCAATGATTTGTGCCATCGCATGGGCAGTCAGGATAAACACAGGTTGCACCACTGTTTTCTGAACTAACTGAAAGTGGCCTCTTTCATTGCCGCATTTTTTTAACCTTCTCCTGTAGGCTGCAGCGGCAATTCTGTAAAGATTATTGGATCCGGATGTTGCATTGTGAGACATGAAGGGATGCTTTAATCAAACCTCTGTGCCCGTATTTGATATGGGCCATGTAGCTGATGTGTCTCTCTGTAGTATCTACCTTTGCATGCTATTCCCTTGGTGAAGGAGCTTCCAGTTTTATGGAGTTTTAGTGGTGCAATGGGACCCCTTTTTTATTAACGGAAATATACGTGTGGTATGTGTACCAGGATGAATTTTGGCTGAGAAAGTCCCATAATATGCTTTAGTGTTACTCGAGTGATTATGGGGTCCTGACTCCTGAGCCTCATTGTCTCTGAATCTCTTGATATGAAAATTTAGTCAATGTGCGGCCCATTTAAGATCAAGAGTGATCCAAAAGGTTGAAATAAGGTAACCCATTGTTCATGCGATCCACTTAGGAAAGTCCATTCAGTGGGCTATTCTACGTTGAGCTTTAGGTACCGTTAAGGAGATGCTGTGAGACATTTTTAGCTTTACTTGCGAGGGGGAAAATGTTATACAGAGCTGGCCTTTATCAATGAAGGGGTGAACTGGTGAAGGGTGTACTTCTGCGGCTGATCCCTCAATTTTTCCTAAAATTGGGGTTATCTTCATTTTCCTGTTGGACCCTTTGTTCATCTTCATTTTCTAACAATAATTCTTTCTTTTTACTTTGTAGGGTATGGTAAATTGTTTATTCTATTCCCTTTATCAAGGCTGTCTACCTTTTTTTTTATTTTTGGGAAAATTTCGAAAAGGGTGTTTTTGCCTTTTCTTTAAAAAGGACACAAATTTCAAAACTTTTCAAATTAGTCTTTTAGTTTTTTTTTTTAACTTCAATTAGGGGCGTCTGTCTAGTTAAAGTTAATTTTTGGAAAGTTTTTCCCCCAAATTTTTAAAAATATCTAAATTACACTTACCGAAATAAATTCTTAAGAGTTTTGTCACAAAAATCCGTTTAGACTTTCTATAGGCAAAAAATGACCTAGAAGAAATGTTACTACCGTAATAGCCTTGGGAGTCCTTTTTTGTTTATTTTTTTTATTGCTTCACCAAGCAACATTATCTCTGCTCACTTGCATATACGAGTGGTGATATCACCGCTCGTTTTTTCTTCTTTTTCTTCCTCATCCTTCTTCCTGTAAGAAATCGTGTGGCCCGCATGCCACGGGTCCCACGTCAGATCAAGCAGGGCAGATGCCAACAGAGATGCAATCCCACTTTAATGTAAGACTTGATCTGGGCCCCATAATAAGACTCCCAATAGGATCAGTGGATGTGGGCTTCTGGTGGAAGATGTCTCTAGTAAGTGTGACTCTTCGGGACTTGTCTATATAAGGATAAGGGAGCCCTAGGGTTTGGCACGATCATTATTCTCTCCATTCCCATAGGAAAGATAAGAGGCGAAGAGATCCACAGAGCTTCCCATCACTGGAATGCACATAGATCTCCGACCACGTGACAGAGTCTCCTCATCCGGATCCATCAATTGGTATAAGAGCCCGGCGCAGTGCATTCTACCGGTTCAGATTTTGCAACTGCACCGTGGATTAGAGTAGATCTGGATTTTTTTTTTCAGATATGTGAGCCTCGGTCTTATTTCGTTTCTGCAACTTGAAGCAGGAAGAAAACGAGCATAGTTTTGTGTTTTTTCTTGTTCCTTTTGAAGCAGCGCACGTGAATCGAAATCTCATGAGATGATTTGACGTTTTGTATCCATCAAAATCTCCTTTGTCGTTTTCTACAAGCAAAAGAGGCACATGAGATGATTTGACTATGTGTTTTTTTATTTAATGCACGGAATTCCACAACTTTTCCATCTTATCTTTTGTGGAAGGAACAGTAACGTGGGCATTGTTTGAAAGCCACGTGAAGCCGAGACTTCAACGTTTGTTTGAAAGCCACGTGAAGCCGAGACTTCAACGTCCACCATTATCACAGCAACTACTGTTGCACGCCTGCTCCAGCCCCAACACAACAGGGATCCTCGGCCAACGTGAAATTTATTTTTGGTTCTCTCTCTTCTCTGGATATTGTGAGTTGGGTCAGGTGGATCCAACCCATCTCAGATTAGATCCAACCTAGAAGTGCTGACGCAGAGATCGTACGGTTGACACAAACTGGGGTGCAGATCACCGTTAAATCTTCCAACTGCGATATCTTGGCTATCCGGAGTCAGATCGACGATCCGTTTGCTTCTACGGAATCCTTGCGAGCAGATCTACGCATTGGCAGCAAAAGGAAGACGATCCAGTGATTCAAATAAAAGGGTGGTATTTTCTCCTCATACGGTCAGTGGTATCTAACCCATCCTTTAATTAAAAATAAATAGAAATCATGTCTTCGAAATCAGCCCTGCATGATCTTGCAAAGGCTGATATTTTTAACGGCAAGAACTTAGCCGTGTGGAAGCGTCGGATGGAAGCGTTGCTGCATTTTGACGGATTAACTTATGTGATTGAATCCGATCCGGTCCCTAAGCCCGCTGATGATGCCTCTAAGGAGGACCATGAATTATATGAGCAATGGGTCTTTGATAATAAATCAGCGAGGCATCTATTGATTGGATTCATATCCAGTGAGTTGGTGAAACAGTTTGAGCACTTCACCACAGCAAAAGAAATCTGGGACTATGCCATGGACAAGTATGATGAAACCTCCAAATCTCATCTGATGGAGGCATTTAGCGCATATGTCAATTATAAGATGCCAGAGGGGTCATCTATAAGGGATCACATTGATAAAATGTCGGTCCGACATAGTAACCTTGCAGCCTTGGGAAAAGAAATGGACGAAGATTTTCAGATCATGTACTTGCTGATGAGTCTTCCACCTTCGTGGGAGAATGTATCTCAAACCCTTAGCCTTCAAAAGGGTGTAACCCTTAGTGAGGTTGAAGCAAAATTACTTGCTGAAGGATAAAGGCAGGCTGCCCGTGGTATAACACCTACAAATTCTGCTATGGTTGCTAAAACTAAGAGTTATAGCGGTGCGTTAACCGCCAATGTGAAAAATAAAAAGAAATTTCAAGGCAATCCAAAACGGAAAGGGCCTAAAAATGGTGTTTGCTTTAATTGTGGGAAGCCTGGACACTTTAGTTCTCAATGCAGAAAGAAAAAGGGTGAGAATAGCCAACAAGGTAAAATGACCAAAGAACACAGAGATTATGTTGAGATGGTCACTGAGTCCATGATGGTGGACACCAATGACAAGAATTGGTGGATTGACTCTGGAGCCACCAGACACATATCAGGGACCAAGGTTGTATTTATCGAATTCAATGAGATGAAACCCGGAGAACAAAGTATATACATGGGGAATGAAACATTCTGTGATGTGTTGGGGATAGGGAAAGTCAAAATTCCCTTACCAACCGGCAAATCCCTTTATCTCTCCGATGTCTTCTTTGCTCCCGCAATGAGGAGGAGCATCATCTCTGTGAGCCAGTTGGCAATGAATGGATTTGAAATTAGATTCAAAAATAATGGGGTTACTATTGGAATGCGCTGTAAAGTTTTGGTCCATGGTTTTCTTTCTGAAAATTTGTATTTGCTGGATATTCTTCATAATGAAATAAAGTCCACTTCTGATTATTCTGTGTGTGTGAATGTATGCATGAATGGTTTGCCAATGTTATGGCATTTGAGATTGGGCCACATTAATAAAAACAGAATCAGTAGAATGGTTAAAGATGGACTTTTACCAGAACTAGGTAAAATTGAGTATCCTATATGTGAATCATGCATAAGTGGAAAAATGGTCAAGAAACCATTTCCAAAAGGAACTCGAAGTTCTGAAATATTGACCATAATTCATTCAGACATATGTGGACCATTGAATGTACACAATAGAACCGGGGAGGACTATTTCATTACATTCATTGATAATTACAGCAGATGGGTATGTGTATCTCATTAACTATAAACATGAGGCATTAAAAATGTTCTAAACATATGCTGCTGAGGTCCAAAATCAAAAGGGCAAGAAAATAAAGAGCATTAGGTATGATAGAGGGGGTGAATACACTTCCGAACTGTTTAAAGAATATTGTGCACGTGAGGGAATCATTCATGAATATTCAATCCCATATACCCCACAGCAAAATGGCATGGCCGAGAGGAGGAATAGGACCTTAATGGATATGGTAAGGTCAATGATCAGCCATGCGAGTCTTCCGCTGTATTTGTGGGGAGAAGCATTAAATACTGCACAATATATTTTAAACAGAGTACCTTCTAAGAGTGTGCCCAAGACCCCATATGAGTTATGGACTGGTACCAAACCAAAATTAGAACATGTGAGAGTTTGGGGCTGCCCTGTACACGTCCTGCTACCACCACAGGAAAGGCATAAACTGCAAGAAAAAATGAAGAAAAATTGTTCTTTCGTTGGCTACCCATTACATTCTAAAGGATATCGTGTATATGATCACGATAATAGGATAATCATGGAATGCCGAGATGTGTTTTTCCTTGAGGATCCGACGGTCAGTCCTAGAGTAAGACCACAGAGTGTGGAATTATATGAAATCTCTATGGGCAAGGGGGTTCAAGCAAGTGGGGGTTCCGACGAAGAGGACGTTGGACCTAGAATTCCTGGCCAGGGCCCACTTGAGGTGATTGAACAACCCGATGAGCCAGTTGGCAGACCGATTCGGGCGAGGAAACAACTGGTATATCTAGATGATTATTGCAGTTTATTAGAAACCGTGCAAGATTTGGATCCAACCTCCTACTCTCAAGCGGTCAAAGCGTAGGATGCGCAGTGTTGGCTAGAGGCTATGAGAGAGGAGTGGAATCAATTGAAAAGAACCAAGTATGGCAATTGGTTGATCTACCTAAAGATCGGAAAGCCATTGGATGTAAATGGGTTCTTCGAAAGAAATTTAAAAAGGATAGATCCTTGGATAAATATAAAGCACGGTTAGTAACTAAGGGATTCACACAAGTGGAAGGAATAGATTACGAGGAGACATTTTCTCCAGTTGTAAAATTCCAATCCATACGAACCTTAGTAGCATTGGTAGCACGTCGTGACCTTGAATTGCACCAGATGGATGTAAAAACAGCATTCTTGAATGGCGAATTAGAAGAAGAAATTTATATGAAACAACCCGAGGGTTTTGTGGTGCAAGGTCATGAGGACAAAGTGTACAAACTTAATAGGGCATTATATGGATTAAAACAGGCCTCAAGACAATGGTATAGAAAATTTCATCAGGCCATATGTGAAATAGGATTTGTCCCCAATAGTGCAGACATATGTTTCTATATTAAACGCAGTGGGAGTAGTTATTTATATTTGTCATTATATGTGGATGACATTTTGATCGCCAGTAATAAATTGGAAGCCATAAATGAAATCAAACAATGGTTAAAGTTAAGATTCGAGATGAAAGACATGGGTGAGGCAGAGTATGTCCTTGGCATTGAAATAACCCGTGATCGTCCGAATAGGATATTGACTTTATCACAGAGATCCTATTTAGAAGCTGTGTTGAAAAGGTTTGATATGGCTAACTGTAAACCAATTGATACTCCCATCTGCAGGAGCACAAAATTGTCAAGCGATCAAGGACCCACAAATGAGCAGGATAGGGAAATGATGAGATCAAAACCTTATGCTCAAATTGTGGGCAGCATCATGTATGCGATGCTGTGTACGAGACCAGATCCTGCGTTCGCCGTGGGTCTCGTAAGCAGATTCCTAAGTAACCTAGGATTACCGCATTGGTATGCAGTTAAGAGGATTCTACGGTACATCAAAGGAACAGTGAATCTTTGCCTATGTTATCAAGGTGAAGTCCTGGAACTGCGCGGCTACTCAGATGCTGATTGGGCCGGTGATTTAGACCAGAGAAAGTCAACAACCGGCTATGTGTTTACCCTCGGAGGAGGTGCAATTTCTTGAGGTAGCAAGAAACAGACCTCCACGGCTATGTCAACAGCCGAAGCAAAGTATATAGCTTGCAGTACAGCAGTCCAGGAGGCTCTTTGGTTAAAATACTTCCTGTGTGATTTGGAGGTAATAAATGAGAAGGAGCCTGTCCCAATGAGCATAGACAGTACGTCGGCCATTTCTATGGTGAATGAGCAAAGGATTAACAGTCGATCAAAACATGTTGAAATAAAATATCACTTTGTTAGAGAGAAGGCTGAAAAGAATGATATAGAAATTTTTTATGTGCCTTCAGAAGAATTGATGGCTGATGCTCTCACCAAGGCTTTGCCTGTAGAGGTTTTTGCAAGGCATGTGATGCGTATGGGACTAAGAAATATTTGATGTACATGGCATTCGTGCCAAGTGGGAGATTGTAGGAAATCGTGTGGCCCGCATGCCACGGGTCCCACGTCAGATCAAGCAGGGCAGATGCCAACAGAGATGCAATCCCACTTTAGTATAAGACTTGATCTGAGCCCCATAATAAGACTCCTAATAAGATCAGTGGATGTGGGCTTCTGGTGGAAGATGTCTCTAGTAAGTGTGACTCTTCGGGACTTGTCTATATAAGGATAAGGGAGCCCTAGGGTTTGGCACGATCATTATTCTCTCCATTCCCGTAGGAAAGATAAGAGGCGAAGAGATCCACGGAGCTTCCCATCACCGGAACGCACATAGATCTCCGGCCACGTGACGGAGTCTCCTCATCCGGATCCATCACTTCCTCCATCAACTCTTTTCACATCTTCTAACTAAATCCCCAGCCAAAGAATATTTTTCTTTGATGATGACCTTAATGGTCATGGACTTGAGTATAGGTGGGAGAATGTTACCGAAATACCTTAGATTGTTTATACTCATCTAAATCATTCATTTACCTAATCTCTTTTTCTCCCACTTCTTAACTAAACTCATCTGAATTAATCTATCTTCTTCCAACTAAGTTAATTATACTTTACTTGCTATCTCACAGAACTCACATTCTCTCTCTTCTAAACCATCATTTTCTCTCTTCTTTTTTTCATTTTTTTATTTTTTTCTTTATTCTCATTTTATTCTTACTCTCTACAACTTACCCCTTTAGCATTCTTTCTCAACATTTTTTTCTCACCTCTATGCATGACACTGTAATTTCCAAACCACCTCTACTACATCTTCTCATTTCATTTTCTCCGTATTCCCCTTTCCTACCAATCTAATTCAAAGCACTAAACTACTTTCTACTTCTGGTCAAGATCCATCTCTCAAATTTCCTTTTTACCATCATCTTCAACTTTACCCATTATTACCATCTAACTTGGACCTAGTGACTAGCATTTAAAAGAACGAAGGTTTTTTTTTCCTTTTCCCGAATCTAATTTCGACAAACTATGAAGAAGAAAAAATAACGAGCAAGGATATCTCCGCTCATGTATGTAGGGGAGCAAGGATATCGCCACTAAGCAAAAGAATAAAAAAAAATTGAACAAACAAGGGCTCATGGGACTATTATGATAGATACATATTTTTTAGATTCTTTTTGTTCCACGGTGAATTTAAGGGGATTTTCCAAATAAAACCCTCTAAATTTTTCATTCAATTCCTCTATATTCTCTTTATTTTCTCTATCGATATTATTACGATGATTAAGGACAACTAACATCTTCATGATGATCAGCTATATGTATGAGCAGTTAATATCATATAATGCATTTAAATGATTGGTACTTTGGTATTTAAAGAAAATTGAGAGAAAAAGTTTCTAAAAAATACCTTTAAATGGATGGACGTCTTTAATTGAAAACATTTTGAAAATTTTAGGGACTAATTTGAAAACTTTTAAAACTTGTATCCTTCTTTGAAAAAAGGCAAAACCTTAGGGTATTTGAAACTTCTTTTTTTTTTTCTTAGTTTTCCAACAATAGGGGCTAGGCCCCACCCCAGGAGAGGAAAGTAGTCCTCAAAAGAGTATGAAAGGCTATTGGGCTAGGGGAGTGGGTAGACCTGGGACAAGGTAACATAATGCCTTAATAATGGCCTAGGGGAGTGGGTAGACCTGGGATAAGGTAACATAATGCCTTAATAAGTATCCTCACATCATTTCCTTTACTGAAAAAATAGAAGCAATATTGCCACCATCCTAAGTTCACATTTGTCTGCTTGTTACCCATACAATGGTGGGTACTATTTTGACTTGGTGGGAAACTTATGGCGACATGCTTAGGCGGATTATGGAGGTTTGGATAGAGTGATCCTATGCCTAGATGTTGAAAGGCGGAGAAAACATCTGTAGTGGGGACATTTTGTCTCTGTTCCTGACACATTTAAGGGCTTATTTGGCAGGTCTACTCTTTTTCTTATAGACTTTTCAAAATAGAGCCATTAAAAAAGTGTCATAAGAAAAAGAAGCTAAAATAAAAGTATATGTTTGGTAATGCAATAATCTATTTTAAATAGATATTTTTAAATGAATGGTTGTAAGTTTTTTATAAATTTCTCGAGATCTACAAGGTATCAAGCTTTGAAATTTAACCCCATAGACATGTTCATCTTTTCAAATAAATCTAACGGTTGGGGTCTTGTGTTTGAGGCCCACAAATTTTAAAAAATAATATCCAATTATTCATGTTTTTTAATAAATATATTGAGATCGGTGGTGATCCAATGACTAAAATTTGATTTCATAGTGAACATTGACCTTATAAAGAGTTTTAAAGGTTTGGAACGTGATTTGTTGTCCCCCAAAAACAAAAATAATGAAAAAAGGTATTGCTAGTGGACTAGGTTAAAAGTAAGCATGTTTACATCAATAGTCGAACGGTTTTCACAAATTTCTTGAGATCCATAAGGCAAAAAGCCCTGAAAATTGACCTCATAGCTATATTCAACCTATAAAGCATTTCAAATAGTTTGGATCTTGTTTTTTGCGCCCACAGAATTTAGAAAATAATATTCAATGGCTCACTTTTTTGCACATATCTCGTGATTGGTAAGGATCCAACGACTAAAATTTAGTGTCATTGACTTGTTTGATCTTCTAAACATTTTCAACGGGTTGGATTGTGATTTACCCGCTCGGATTTCAAGAAAAGAAAGAAAAAAAAATGGTCTGGGTGTGATCTACTTCCATTTACTGTATCTCAGCCTCTAAATTTTATCCTCTATATTTCACATGCATCTTTAGGAGGACTGTGGAAAATAGAGGAAAAGTCTCTACTTGTCTAAACTTGGTAAAATTTAAAACCACATGTCAAATGTTCTTATTTTTCAAAGCTGTACCCAATTTAAACATTTACACAAATAGAGCCTGAAAATAGTGATGCCAAATTGAGGCTAAACAACCCCTTAAAAAAGAATTGGTCATCTCGTAAAAGGTCAAATACAAAGAGAGGCAGAGGTAAAGAAAACTACCCCGGCGTTGGTACTTGGCAGACATTCCTCCGGGACTTGGAAGATTAGAAAGATGAGGAGAAAGTGGAAGTGGGAAACTACTGCGGTTAAAATTTTTCCCTTACTCTCGTTTCTCCTTTTTAGTATTTTCTCTTTACCTGACTATCTTCATGTTCTGTCAGCGTTCTCAGCCCATACGTATGAAGCACTAGTTGATGCTAATGTTAGGACTAGTTTTTCCATGAGCCGGCACCAATTTCCGACCTGGGATGGTAGGTAGTTCCAAGTTCCTATTCCATCTAATGCGGACAACATGGCTAGAAAGGTATTTTCCTTCCTCGACTAAGAAAATCTGGTGCCTTGTCTGAGTAGCTCGTACTATTTCCAAGGCTATACGCATGGCACAAAGTGTCTTATTGTCTCCCACTATTTTGAGTAATGTTAAGGTGATATAAAATGTTATTAGTATGCAAATGCTTTGCGTCAACATTTCATGTTACTATAATATTATTGCTATCATGCACCAATTTATTTTTGTGTGCATTTCGGCACAAGGGGGTTTTATTATCCCGCAAAACCAAGTCCGAGCTTTTTCAGTCCATGTAAATGGCAGCCATAACTTGGCGAATCGTGATTGGTTCACACATAACTAAAAGCTTTAAAGTATCCTGATTTCTCAAAACTACCTTCTTTTTAGCTAGCTCAGACAATATGAATCAACTTTGTTTAGCAAATTTGAATATAAATCTTAAATAAAATTAAGAAGATTTTACAATAAAAAATTCCTTAGATGGCCGGTACAGGGAAAAGGACCTTATAGCTTTTACTTGCACAAAAAAGTTCTTTCCACCAATATTAACCTTTTAGATTGAGTGACGAAATCATTGTTGGTGTAACGTGAGCAACAATATCATTGCTTTCTCTTCTTCCTCCTCTTTCTCCTCTCTCACTCCATTTTTCACCCAATTTACCATGCACAAAACCTCTATTATCGTCAGTACCTCCATTGCACCCAACCCATTTCTATTTTTACCTTCTCACACAATCCATCTCCATCTTAACTTTGAATAGAACACATCCAAATCAGAGTAGCTAGAATTGAAGACAATGGTATTTATGATTATCTGTGGGTTTTTAGTTTTGTCTTTAATTTTAATCCCTTTGGTTTAGATGAGGACATGAATTGTGGATTGGTAAGAAATGGAATGGGAAAGATGAAAAAAGGGAAGTGAGAAGAAGAAGAAACTAGAGAAGAAGATAGAGCAATGATATGGTTGCCAAGTTAAACTCGTGAAGATTTAGTCAAAAAAGGTTTTAAAAAATTTTAAAATTGGTGGAAGGGCATTTTTTGTGAAGTAAAAATTACAAGTTCCTTTTTTGTATGTGGGACATTTAATGGGTTTTTTTGTAAGATGCTCTAAAATTAATTTAGATTTCAATATTTTTTAAACGGGACGTGTGGATGGATTCATCCTTGGTATCTAATCGGATTAGAGGGACTGCCACGTGATCGTATTTGATTTTATGAAAATTTATTTCATGTAGCTTCCATCACACAGCAGCAGTTTTCTTTGACATCTCATGTATCTTTAGTTCTTTACACCAATTAAATCTTGTTCCCACGCCTGTGCTCTTCTCGATAGAGACCAGTCAAGCCCATCACCATTCACGTGCAGCTCTGAAATTCTCTCTTAGCTACTCTGAATTCGGTGGTCAGTGCAACTAACATCCCACTTGTACTCCCACAGTATAGAACCTTTTTAAGTGGGTCATGGCCTGATTCTGTACTATAGCCGTAGACATGACATTATAATAGTTTAAACTTTAACCCAATCCAAGCGTGACATGGATGCAGCCATCGTTTGGTGTATACCAAGATTTTACTTTTCACGCCCCAGCCATGCCCACCTGGGTGTTAGTAGATTGAAATAAAATATGAGTTTGCTCTCATTTTTTGAATAACTTTAAATTTGTGTGATGTGCATTGTTATGGATTTAGTAGACACCACTAGGGAGGTTAATCTTGTTGGATCAAACACATCATCCTGCTCTTATTAGAGGCAGGTTTGATAGTAAATTTCTTTTTATTGTGTGTGAAGTGGATTTGAATTTTATTAACCGAACCCGTCCTGCCTTAAATAAATAATATTTATATATTTATTACTAAATTAATATATAAACTCATGTGTTATAGGTGGTTTTGGACTTTAACATAAGATATATGGAAAGAAAATGTGGCATGCATGTCAAACTCTACTATACACTATCATTTATTTTTATATATTTTAAATTTTAAAATTTTAAATTTTACTTGACTCACTTAAATGAAGCAGATTTCATATTACAATAAAAAACGCATCATAGAGTAAAGCGGATTTGGATGAAATAAATTTAAGATAGAGTGGATTTGAATTTACCCCAGTCAGCATCAAACCCACCCGCCCAATTGCATCCCACTAATCCTCTTAGTCTTTGGTTTATTTAGTTCCACCCAACCCACAAGGCAAGTTGGGGAATACAAAATCTTACTAGTACTGCCGACCACTGATTTTCCTCTCAAAGATGTTTTCGTCGCTGATGACAGGGTCAAAACTTGGCCGCCCCAATCGTCTGCTTTGTCGTCCTCAACACCAACTACTCCTTCAAAAGCTAGGGAAATATTCACATGGTCCTCAAATCATACCTTTCTTAAAGTTCGGCAACTCATCAGCCGTCCACTGCTGAACATGATTGTTGATCTCAATCACCCAAGTCATACAGTTGAGAATTTCAATAACCACTTTGATCAAACGATCTAAACCTTTCATTCATCAAACTATACCTAACCAAATGGGCTTGTAGTTAGTTCCCATACCTTACACGATGTAGGACACATGCATGTATTGTTACCATTTAGCCATGTAGTATATGTACTATTAGGTGGACGTGAGAGAGAGAGAGAGAGAGAGAGAGAGAGAGAGAGAGAGAGAGAGAGAGAGAGAGTGAGAGACAGAGGAGTCTCTGAAAGGTTAGTTGGTAAAGGAAGTAATTTAAATAGGTAGAGGAACGGAGATCAGGAAGGCATAGAGTTCCATCAAAATGGAGAAGGGTGCAGCAGATCCAGACCGTTGTAGCCAGTCCTCTTCAAGCCCCAGTTCCAGAAGTAGATGCCTGGCCCCCTTCCTGTCCAAAACATATGATCTGATCGAAGGGTCAGGAGCCAATCACATCGTGTCGTGGAACGATGGAGGGACCGGATTCATCGTGTGGTCTCCTCTGGAGTTCTCTCAATTCCTGCTGCCCAGATACTTCAAGCACTGCAATTTTTCCAGCTTCATTCGTCAACTCAATACCTATGTAAGTTAAATAACCAAACATCTCTTCTTTCCTTAGTAAAACCCCACAAACCAATCAAACATCTAATGACTAGGCTTTATCCTATATCAACATCTCTGCACTTGCTCTGAAAGTTTTACAACATATGCAACAATTTTAAAGAGAACATTAGTGAATACACACGCTAAATTCTCTTTCTAAATTTTGAAAAAGAACACCAGTGAAAATTGAGATTGTACATGAATTATAGGTTGCAGCGGTGGCCTTCATATCTTATTACGTCTCTTTAATTGGGAGTGTTTTGTTGTCAATAGTTTTTGTATACTTCATCGATTAAGTTACGTAGGAAGATAGTATGGCAGAAACTATAGATTTTTATTATGTAATGCCCTATTAAGATCTCAAAACAAAAACATTTTCTAGTGGATATCATCAACAAAGCCCTGTGACTACAACCTTGGGATCAATTACATAAATTTTATTTCTTCATTCCAATCTAGATTGAACTAAATACTTAGATAAATTGTACTTTTTCAATTTATTTTTACTACTTCTATCCACCTCGTCCTTTCTCTACACATTTTTCTTGGTGGGCCATTAACTTATATGGCCAAACTTTTTCTTATTGGCATCACTGCTCCTCTAAGTTGGATATGCTCAAACCATCTTAATTCGCCGTTAATTTTATCCCTAAATACTCTCAAAATAGCTCATTTTTTTTATTTTATACATTTTAGTTTTACCACATGACCTCAACATTCTCATGATCACTGCTACCTCCATTTAGTTTCTCAGTGGATTTTAGATGTTATTCGTTGATAGATATACCTCTATACCAATTTCAAATTACATTATTGTCATTGGAGTGTTTATATATTTACAGATAAATCTGTGATCATGATTTTTTATCGTATGAAATGTCCATTCTTTCTGGTTTTTGAAAGACAATACTGCAACATTCAAATATTCAAAAAGACTAAATATAGTTATAATAATAATTTAGAGCTGCAGATATTCTCCCTATTTGTATTTATCATTGTTCATCACAATTCTTTACCATTGTTAGTAGTTGAGACACCTCCATTTCTCTCAAAATAAAAATCATCTTATATTTTAGCTATTATCTTTCATCAAATTACAACTAGTACTTAAATATTTAAAAATAACTGAAGATTAGCTTTTCTCATTCTAAACTGGCTTTTGGAGGTGTGGTAACCCTCATCCATTCTTTGCAACAATTGGGTGTCTTTGGTCATCTTAAAAATAATAGTAGTAGTAATAGTAGTAGTAGTAGTTGTTGTTGTTGTTGTTATTGCTTCTTAATAGCCTGTGACAATTATTATTATTATTATTATAGTTATTGTTATTGATATCTTTTTTGTATTCAACATTATAGCAACTGATCTTGTATGATGACAAGATATAACTGTATGTAAATATGCAGATTTTCATGAAATTTTCAAACTAACTAAAATTTGAGAAGCACCCAGACACACCCAATGAATCATCGTTAAAACCTTGTACCAACTATGTTGATTTCAACTACATCATGTCTCAGCATTCAATCTATCTTAGTCCAATATTCAGGCAGGTTGTACTTTTTTAAATCTATTTTAACTACTTTTATCTATGTCCTCTTTCGGTTAATTCCTCTCTCTTGAAGTGTCATCAACATGCATGATAAAAAAAATGCAATAAATGAAAGACAAAATTAACTTGATTCATTCATTTTTTTTGTCCTATTTTGCTGTGTTATAATTATCATGGACAATTTACAACCATCAGTAATCTAATCAGGGGTTTAAGAAATCTGCATCGAATCGATGGGAGTTCCAGCATGGGAAGTTTAGAAGGGGAAAGAGGCATCTACTGGGGGAGATCGTGCGAAGGAAGTGCCTGCCCAGTGTCTATCCAAGCTTTCTCAAGGCATCCGAGAGGCGCCCAGCGGCTGAGGTCATTGATGTAGACAGTCTTGTGGAGGAAAACAAGAATCTCCAGAAAGAGAACTCAGAGTTGCAGCTGCAGATAGCTCACTTTAAAGCTCTTGAGGTGGAGCTCTTGGATTGGGCCTCACACCGCATGGGTGGCACTAGGAGCAATCACAAAAGGCCGGAGAGCTTGCAGAAGTCGATAGAAATTTTATGTTCCAGTGGGAACCCTTGTTCAGCAATTCAAACCATTGATCTGATGGACCCACCACCATGGTGGGTGACTTCGTCAAAAATTGATAACCTCCTATCAGTTCACGATTTGTCTGGATGACCAAACAATAGACCGCACTTGCTCACGATCAGAGATTGAAACACTATTGATTATTAGCAGGACAATTAGTTCTTGTCATGAAGCATTTGAGCTTTTATATTAAACCTCCCATCATCATATCAGCAAATTGGTCTAGACGTGTCTCCGTGTACCAGCCATTGATAGTTTTAAGCAATGGATGATCATTAAAAAAGGAATCCTGAACTAACTTACTTCAGAGCTCTTTAAAGGACTTGCTTGTTTCATGTAATGGAATTCATACTAGTTATAAAACTTTAGTGTTAACTATAAATTGCTAAAAGTAAATCTGACAAACGGGTCAGGTGAACTAAATTTGGGTCGGGTCAATCCGAATTCAAATTTATTAGTTCCAACCATAACTCAACCCGTTTTTAAAATGGGTTGGAACCTTTCAACCCGCACCGATGGTGGGTCAACTCAACCCGACTCACTTAACCTGAATTTGATGAGGATTGGGTTGAGTTGACCTGATCTAACCTATTTAATTCTCATTTTATGTATGATCTAACTCATTGCATGTGACCTAATTTCATTTGTAAAGCTCTTTTTACATTTAAATTCATTTAAAATATTGCATTGAGTATGAATTTATAATTTATCAGTTTTCAAAGTGTAAAAAATGAGGCCAAAATCCATAAATATTTTCTAGCCCATTTATTAATATAATCCACTTTCAATTTTTGTTCAATTTTATAATTTTATATTTGAATATGAATAGAAGACTCATCAACATTATTGTATTTTATTCATATTTATGTTTTAGAGGTAAATTTCTATGCCAACATAAAAACAAAAAAAACATCAATTTTTCAACTATAAAAACATCATATTATCAAATAAAAAATAAATCATATATTCTAAGTATCAAAATTTTGCATAACTCTTTTACATAATATTAAGAGTATATGGTTTATGGCTCATATGAATAAGAAAAGTCACATAAAAATTAAAAAGTCATAGTAAATTAATGCAATTTAAACATATTAAATGGGTTAGGCATGTCAACTCTAACTCAACCCATTTTTATACAGGTTAGTAAACCCCAACCCTAACCGGACCCGTATTTTGATCGGGTCAAGTTAGGGGGTTAAAAATGGGTCGGGTTGGTCCGGGTTGATAAGTCAAGCTAGATTTTGCCAACTTTAGTTAAAAGTGAAGAATAGTGTAATATCTCTTGCGTAACTGAAAGGAATTGGTACATATCGGCCAGTTTTGACCTCTATAGTGTACAAGAATGCTTCAAAATGAGAGATCTACACAATCATATGTTGTTTCATTTTTGTAAATGTAGTACGTGGGCAATAGTGGTCCTGAGACACCACATGTAAATGTGCAAATGGTGCCATTAAGAAAATCCAAGCAATCAAAACGTGGGGTTACGACATTCCATGTATAGGAAAATCCCTGCCATCCGATCTTTGGCCTTGTTCTAATAGGGAATATTTTTATTTTTTATCTGTAGGCTAAAGAATGGTCGAGTAGTGTCTACTGAACTGCAGATGGTGACTTCTTATCATTGGTCTAGATCACTATCCCATGGACCCCACTTAGATCGGATCAGGTCACTCCCATTACCCTCAACTATAGGGTAATGTCTAATTCATTAGTCTGCTCCCTATAGAAGTAAATGATCCAAATGCAACATTGGATGACACATATTACACTATAAGATCCAATGGCTCAGATTGCGGAATTAAATGAGTGAAGATGATCTTTGCATAAGTCACAATGGGAATATTTATACAAGGCTAAATCTAAGGAACTTTGTTCATGCAAAGCTAAATCTAAGAAGCTGACACCATGCAATGCATAATATCACGTGAATGATTTGTGCAGATTGACTCTAAATGTTTTTAATTCTCTCACTGGAGAGACAATAACCAAAAAGGAGAGAATGACAAAATATTATAAGAACATACTGCATCTGAATCAACGGATATTTGTTTATTTTGTGCAGATTGCAATAACTGGCAAAGGGTTCTTCAGAGCTTCATCAATTGCAACAGGATTGATAAATGTCCTTGGAGATGTCACTCCTTTTCTTGGGAAGTTGTGTGTCAGTCTCACCTGTGCTGTGTTTGCATTTCTCATGTTGGCTACTCACAAAAACAAATCTGCCCATAACAAGATTTTGTCTCCGCTTTTCCCTGTCTTGGTATGTTCTATTTGATTTAGGGTCCATTAGTAGAGAAACAGGGGCAGATGATTAGAAGAAAAAAGTGTTAACAATAACACTTCCACCTTGGCATTCCATGAAGTTTGCCCGCTTCTATTGTATTTTAGCCCATGTTTTGGTATAATAATGCCTTCTCTGTGAAAGAGGGAATACAATATATGCAGAAGATTGAGCTAAAAGAAAATGAACAATGAAGAAAAGTACTTCTAATGCTGAGGTGCCAGGCCCGGGTCTATCATTAGTCATTAGAGGCAACCAACAGGCCCTGATCCATTCCGATTCTGACTGTGATTGACTGTGCAGGTGAGGAAGAACCAGACTTGGTTATGGGCCTGATAGACGGAAGTTTGATCCAAATCAAGGGTCTGAAACTCTGAATCACTTAACAAGCCATACACTGTCAACGGTCATTTCTATTCCGTAGATGTCATGGGACTGACTTACGATCAATTGAAACCCTCAAAACACATCATCACTTTACAAGCCATACCCAGGTGATTTGGCCCACCTCCAAGTTGACATATTCAATCACCATCAACTGCTGGATTAAATCAAGGTCAAAGTTTACACATTTGTAAAGCCACTATCAAGGCACTAACTAAAATCAGGGGTTAGGATGATATAATTTGAAGTGTTATTAGGCCAACATCCACTGCTACGGTAGGCATTGGTATTGGTGGGTGCTAAAACAAACATGCTGTTTGAGTTGCTGGTCTGTGTGCTGTTGCATCACCCATAATCTTTCCTATCAGACGATCCTATGAGATACAGAAATGGAAAGTCATGGACCAACCAAAAGATCACTGGAACATTGTATGTGTTTCATGTTACTTATTGAGGACAACGAAAGTGAATACTAGTGTTTTTACATAAAATTATGCAGGCCTGCTGGGGACTTGGCTACGTTGTTGCTACTCTGTTCTTTGCAGTGTTGGAGATGGCAATCGACAACATCATTCTTTCTTTCTGCAAAGATGCTGAGGAAACATCAAGGGACGGCTGACAATAAGCTCCACCTCTTCTCATGGAGATCCTCAATGACCAAGGTGAAATGTAAAGACTCACCCAAGGATCATCCTGATTTTGTTTTAAGTTTCAACATTTTTTTATCTCTTTCATTACTAGCGCACAAATATACATGATGTGGGTGCTTTAATGCTTCATTTTCATGTCTCTGGTTATTACTTATGTCAACCCAACTTAGCACAATCCTTTTAGGGCCCACAAATCTCTCTCTCTCTCTCTCTCTCTCTCTCTGCAGGAAGTAGATGTATTAAAATTCCAATGACTAAATCCAACCTGCAAAGCACACTTCTACATTATAAGTTGGCGCTTGCCCTAAGTTGAGTGCGTATAATTTGTGCATGTTATTGGCTCCATTCTTGCAAATGCAGCACACTAATGTTGATTAATGTTTTTCTTTTCTTTTTTCGCATGGAAGGGCCATAACCAAATGCATTGATTGGACAACACTAATCTTTCATGTGGCATTTGTCTGCAAGAGGCTTTTACTAGGAAAGGAGAAGAAACAAGAGCTAAGGTGAGGATGAAGGCTTAATAGTTAAGATGTAGACTACGTAGAAATTTCAGGAAACGTGTCTGGGAAACTGTGTAACCATGGCTTATCATTTATAGCAATTTCTGTAGCCACGGCTTTCCCTCATCCTGCGTGAATATATATGGTCCAAATTGTTTGATTGGTGTCGATATATTTGGGATGTGGTCCTGATGGAAGGCAAGCAACCAAAATGAAATACAATTGATGGTTCTTGTGTCATGTATATGATTGTTTTATCATGTCTTTGGCTTTGTAATGCAAAATAGAGGTATTACTCTTATTAAAGAAGGAATGTAAGTACTAATACTTTACCCCAAAAACAAATACTAATATTATTGGGAATTCATGTGGTACAAAACCAAACTACAATATTGAATGGATCCCATAAAGTGGTGTCCAGTCGATGCACGGATCAAATGGACATGATCGGAAGAAGTTAACACGTAAAGATCACAACCATATGAAGCTTATACAGGATGAGAGTATTATACATAGAGAGAAAAATCAATAGGGAAGATCTAAAATCTCCTATGTGACGCATATATCAAACCCTATCAATATAGCATATGAGAACGGAAGATATCAATGAAGGTCTCCATCTCCTAATACTAATTGGAGGATTTGTATCCCATTACCTAACAAGATATTTGCAAATCACTTATTTCCGTCAGTCATCTTCCAACACTAATTTCCCACAGTATCCAATTACAGATGTGAGATATCTGTAAACCCCTCAATCACTGCTACAACCTGTCTTTAGCTAGGTAAGATCACAGTGGACCCATTTGCCTACATGGACATGTGGGCCATGACAATAGCACAACATATAATTTATTGATCAATCAATCAGTCCCTGACAAATTCATTCTGCTCTCTAATTCAATGGGTAGATAAGATCATCTGGTCTTCATTACTCTCTTACATGCTAAGTGGCTTAAACTGCTATTTGATTGAACACTACAACAAATACCTCTTGATTCATTCTCATGCTCAGTGCTCAAAATTGTGCATCTAAAAAAAATACTAATTAGCAGTATCTAGAACATCTAAAACCTCTCTAACAACTTGATGGTCTGGATAACTTGATCTTCTCTAACTGTAAATGAAAAGAGAATTCAAGCATAAAAATGTACAAGAGAACATCCAAAATGATTCCCCCTTATTCTGTCATTGGCTATAGATACTAGAATTTAAAGCAGATGATAAAAATCCAAAACACCCTTAAAACAACTACACAGAGAGGAAAAAAAATACAAATAGGCAGAGATTTACATAATTAATATAGAATAAAAGGGTACCTAAGCCACACAAGAGACACACTCAAATCACATCCTAAAACACCAAACCAAAAATTTTAAAAAAAAGGCAGATTTACATGTATGTCATCAACCCCTTATTTTCTTGACCTTGTACCAGCCCTTCTTGCATGATTCTCCAACCACTTTCACCCCTTTCTTGAAGAAAGATTTAAGCTGCTTTGCCCTCTCCTTCATCTGAATCTCAAAAGCAGCCATTTCTCTTGTCCTCTACTAAACTAGTCTTCTTCCGCTTCTTCTTCTGCTTCTGGGGTAAAGCAAGCAATTACACTTGCCCTAGTGGTTATCTCTTATCTAGTATCATCCATATATCATAGTCCTCTAGAACTAAAAGGGATTTAGTTTAAAATTGAACGGATGGATTTTGTGACACGTGGAAAGATGCAATTAAAAACTGCATTGATTTCGGATCGAGTGTAAGTGAGGGTCAGAGATTTGATTAGGATTAATAGAAGAAAGTCATTAGTGTGAGGTTGGCAACGTTGAAGCTGGAGAAAGTGCCAGCTGACCAGACAAATCAGGAATTAAGAGTGCCGCCATAGACGGTGCCTCCAGTGACGTGATTAGATTCCGCCGATCACCGTAAAATTTTTTATCAGAGGATTGCGACTCAAAAAACAGGTGGTGCACATGTGCCTCATCATCGATGGGTCCCATAATGGTTTTCCATAGATTGATTCATCAATAATGTATGAAGTTAGACAAAGTTACTATTAGATTTGATATTGGTATTATTATCGTGCCATGAGGTGTTTTGTACAATCATGTTTGTACCTGTTTGCCAAAATATAGGCATGAACATTGGTCTGATTACATTTCTACCTGTGTGCCAAAATATAGGCATGAACATTGGTCTAGGTACATTTGTGCACATTCAAACACACAATTGTCGATTAATTTGAAATGTTTTTTTTTTCTTTGAAGTTCATTAGTTTGAAATGTATATGATTTTGTTGCTTCTTCACTTGCTTCAGGTTGGTGAGATTATTGGCAGATTGAAAAGAAGGGTTTCTCTTTGAAATCTAAACTCTTTTTTAATTTGTGGTTTATGAATTATAGAAATCTTGTTTATAATACAAGTTGGGTTTCTCTTTAAAATCTAAACTCTGTTTTTATTTGTCATTTATAAATTATAGAAATCTTGTTTATAATACAAGTTAGGTTCAATAGTGGATGGAGATCATGGGCAGTCCTACATATATATACTTGAGGCCAGATACGCTCGTTGGACCTCTACTCTAGTTGCTACTAAAATTATAGCGAAAATTTTGGTTTTACTTCAAATATTATATAAAAATTCTATGTTCACCCCCAAAACTCACATAAAAATTTTTTATTTATTTTCAAAGTACAATTCCCAGTATAAACCTGCACCCCTCAAATAAAAACTCTTGGTCTACCACTAATGAAGATAATTGGAAAAAACTGACCTAGTGCAGAGAATGCAGATTGAATCATTTGGTGATATAGTTCTACATCAAATTTTCTTGTTTTCTTCCATTAGATATTTGATGAACTTTGTAAGCTCTCATAGCGCTGCTCATCTGTTGGATCGGGTTTTGAAGGTAAAATGTCACCAGATTATTCAGTTCATTTTTGTTTTCATGGGTTGTTTATCACCATTTATATAGCACTTTCTAATCATGTATATATTTTTACCAGCATACTGTGTATGATATTGCTGCAGTGTAGAGAAGGAGCAGAGTAGAGAAGGAGCTGAGTGGGCTTGCTTTTGTTGGAGGCTTAAGAGCATTCAAGTATTGGAGATGATCTTTGGATATTGCTCTTTGAGTACTTGAGGAGCACTTCAAATTGTAATCTAACAAATGTTGCATGATTTTCATTGGTAATGGATTCAAATGGATTCTGTTAATTGGGTCGGGCTGAGATTATGAAAAAAAAAAAATCAGTCTTTCTCCTGATAGGTGCCAATGGCGTTCATTCTTTTGTAGTTAAAATGTAGTCAAACAGCAATTTCTGTTCTTTAGTGTAATAGTAAACCAAAAGAGAGTTTTCTAGTAAGAAAATGGTTGTTGTACTCTATGCATAATTCTATAGGAAATGACGCTCAAAACATATTTTCGCTGCTCCTATGTTTAGTTGATGAGAACCCAGCATGGTACCTAAAGTTTGTTTTGTACCATGGCATTGTTGCTATTATCCATACAGATTTAGATCCACTTGTATTCTTGGAATTCAAGTCTCCACTCTCCATCATCTAGAATGGGATATCTAGAGGGGTTTGCTGCTTGGTGGTGCATGTTAGACGTAAGTGGTCCGCGTTATCACAAATCTAATGTTTTTTGGGCCTCACGTGTTGAGTTCACTAATTTTAAAATGCTTTTCTCTTTTGGTTTTTTATTTTAATAAATATTTCTAAAATTCAATTTTAGTAAGCCACTTACTTAGAATAGATTTTTTTTTATGGGAAGAAATCTTTTCAGAGCTTATCTATAAAAGTGGTTTTCTGGTCTTTTCTCTTAACCTATGATATCTGTAAAGTATTCATCAATTCTTATGCATCTTGGAGTTTGTGATGAGAAAAATAAAAAAAAACTCAATTTAAGCAATGCGATCTGCTCATTATTAAAATCATAGCGCAAGATATGCTTTTATTCTTTGAGATTATTTATTGTTTAATGTATAAGTCTAGATCCATAAATTTGATGTTTTATTACAAATCATATATATATATATATGCCATGTGTCCATATGCCTTTTTACCGGATATAATTGAAAGTCTAGTTTGGAACGAAACCAGATGGAAGGTGGTCTTGTTTTGTCAAACATCTCTTCGATGGTCACATGGGTTAAGTCTTACAAGAGTTAGAGATGACATCGTGGGACCATGTTCGTGTCATGTGGGTGGATACATTTAAATAGCTCCAACCTATATCCCCATATAGAGGTGGCAATTGGGTTAGGTTGGGCTAAATGGGTTGGACCCGTTTAATAAACAGATTAAAACAACCTAACCCACATCCAAACAATTTATTAAACGGGTCAGAAACCCCTAATTCACACTTACCACCGGTCAACTAGACCCCATCCGCTTTAACTGGCATAGCCAATTCGGGTTATATGAGTCGAGTTGGGTAGCGTAACCCATGTCACTTGCATTTGCTTAATCAAAATTTTAACCATAATACAAGTATAACTCATATAAATAGGAGTTAAAAGTAAGGAAGAAAGTAAAGAGAAATAAAGAAACCAATGAATGTAATAGGATAGAAGTGGAGATAACCATGAGGAACACGTTCTGCTTATATTTTTAAACAAAGTTTAGTAAAAATAAGAATTAATGCACGTGATGCAAGTTAACGCTAACCTGACCCATTTAATTATGAGTCAGAATTTCCTGACCCGTGACTGACCCATCTATCATGCTGGTCTAGTTATGCGGGTTATATGCAACCCAGGTTGTATTTTGCCAGCCTTATCCCCATATGCAGTATGCCACATGCAGAGGAGAAAGTAGACCCTGATCGAAGGGACCACGTCAATATAACATGACTTAACAAACCATAAAAGTATAAACTAGTGCCTACAGGACCACTTCAGTATGGTTCACGAGCCTCACAATATCACTCGGAGGCTGTAAATGGGACAGCTTCACCAAATTTAAGACAAACGCCCATTTCCTATGCTCATGATAGGTGGATAGCGTTATCTACTACCAAAATGCGATGAAAGGCAAGAGAAGGTTCGAATACTCTTGCTTTTGTGGAGCTAAAAATGAGTCCCATTGACCCACTGGGATGACTTTTATCAATGATGGGCCGAGCCCAAAATGTGCTCTATTAAATGACTGGCCATCTTCTTAGCATAACCCTTGATATTGTTCAAAACATAATCCTTGATTTTAATAGTTCAAAACATGCAACTTAAAACATTAAAGAAACAAGATTGTCTCACTGCAGCAATTATGGGAACATTTTGTACAAAATGTACACTTCCAAACTATCCTCACATTGTAAAATCACCACCAAACCAACCCCCCCCCCCCCCCCCCCCCCCCCCCACAACAAAACAACAATGCATATTCAACAAAGAGTAGAAACATCATAAATATATATACTATAATTTGGGTATCGTTGCTCCATATTTTTCAACTGCTACACTTTCCCTCAAAAATTGAATTTCATGCTTAATCTTTTCATGTGATGTTTTTATTTCTTTAATTTTACTTTCAGTTTGTTCACATCCTAAATTTCAGTGAGGTATATATTCAAATCAACAACCAACAACCACTTTCTCCATACAATCAAATTCATAGCAAATGCAAAATTAATATTAGAGTGAAAAAAATGTATTAATATAAGAAATTGGAATCTATAGACACCTACAAGTAAATTTGGACATTCCCAAAATTTCCATCCAAAGTTATTTATTGCATGAGAAGTCTTCAAAATCATATACTCATATCCACATGAGCATTTTAGAGCCTATTCTAAGCATTATAATGGGTACGATGATAACCTGCCTACAATTTATTAACCTAAGACCTCAGAAGAAGCAAATGAAATTAAATTGAATCTAAAATATACCAAAATTCATTTATATTAAATTTAATGTGATTCACATACTTGAAGATGACATGTGGAAGGACTATATCTGTTGATTCATATTTATTTAACCGAGTTGAGTAATCCACAAAATCATAGGAAAACCAACACTATCTAGATTTTTAAGATGATTCATTCTCACGGATACAATGTACTCCACAATCATTTTTTTCTCTCTCCCAACATCCATCGGGTGTATGTTCAATTTTCATTTTCTTTGGTTACCAAGCTGTGTTTTTGGTAAAAACGTGAGTCTTGCCATTGCCCACTGTTCACTTATGAAATTGAATCCTAGGAAATTGATGGTCCACTCTACTTGGCACCCTGGCCTTGCGCTCTTCACCCATTCAGTACTCCTTCTATAAGAGCCTCTTGTCCTATGATTTCCCGGGAATTTAGAAGGAATTGAGTAAATGAACTGTGAGGATAGAACAAGGAACCTATTTAGACAGATATTGTAGATTTTAGACAGCCACACACTTAAAGATGAAAATGTCTGACTTTTTTTTGGTCATGCCATCACTGTTTCTTCTTTAACTTGATATCATATTAGATTGGTATAATGGTTCAGGTGATCGCAGTTGGAGGATATGGAGGACTGGTGGATGTGATATCAGAGTTTAGGAGCCATTTATACACATTCCGCTGCAAAGGTTTACAAGTAGGATTCATCGTTGTCCTTTCAAGCAGCTAACTATATAATGCCCTTTGCTTGCAAGTTTCTAAATTTTGGGTGTTAGTCCCTCATGTATTTCTTGATTAGTTTAGAACTCTAGATATAGATTGTTTGATTCTGGAAAATATATTTCCCACCACTAACCATGGTGACATGTATGTAGGTGCGGTTGAACACTATAATTCGGGAGGAACACAGCTGTATGAAGAAATGAACTAGATAGTGTATGAAGAAGCGAACTATACAGACTGTCGCATGTTTTTCACATCCTCTTGATGTTTGAATGCTTGTTAACTCAGAAACATTGGTAAATTCTTCTGGTGGATTAATGTTTGCAATTTGAGTTGCCCAAACGTAGCAGTAAAACTAATGATTAGCACTTGATATGGAGATAATAAATCAAGTAAATTGTCAAAAGCACCAAAAGTAGTGGTGTTGATGGACCAGGCCAGCTATCCAGGTCTAGCTCCCTAGGCACATATCCAGCCCAATCCTGACACGGGCCATAAGTGTCTCACCTGAGCCCACCCATTGGGCTCTTTTCACTTAACCCAAGCCCACCCAGTATATTAATCATACCAAAATTATAGTCCCAACTCCCAAGCCCGGCCGCCTTGCCCTTTCCAAGCACTCCTTACCAAATGACCTCTTGTTTTGATAACCTTGTGCATGGACTACTGTGTTTCCAAACATGTTGCATTATTTAAGGGTATATATTTGGTTTAGGAGTTGTTTAACAATAAGATATTTCAAGAGACTTTGCTATATTATCTACTATATTAAAATATAGTCTATTCACTTCAAAAAAAGTATTTGGATAACTTAAAAAGTATATTACAACACCCTTCTTTCTTTCAAAAAGCTTCATATTGGATTATTTAATGATATGATATATAAAATAATCTTCGATTTTAAAAATAAAGAGTTTTAATAAACTCATTTGAGATTTTTTTTAAGACATGGAAACCCTCGCCCCCACCTCATAAACATTGTAGGGCCTCTAGTAGGCCATTATAAGTTTTAACATTAATGATTTTGATAGGAGTACAACTATAACTCCCAATATAAAATTGGCCCCGCAGTGCCTACACGTTTAATTTGTAGCCCTATAGCCATATCATTATTATATAGCTCTTATTAATTATTGGCGGGTCCTCAAAATGTCACATTGGGGGTGGAGCTTTCATTGTCATTACTAACATTAGGTAGGTCCTATATTGCCAAACTTAACTTAGTCCCATATTGATTACCAAGATTGAATTATATTATTGCAATTATCAGTGTTGCTGTTAAATGAGTCCCATTCTTTGAAACTCATTTATTGTTAATATGACTACGAACATCACATGGGTCCCATAATGATTTATAATTCATTAATGATGTATGATGTTAGAGAAAGTAAAAAAAAAAAACTAAATAGGCTCATTTGTGATAATCACCATTAGATGTGTTAAATTATGGTTACCAATGTTTGGTGGACCTATCTTAATTAAACAAACATTGCTTGAATCTCATAATTTTAACATTTAATATTATGATTTTTAACAATAGATGGGTCCTACTATAATTATTAACACATGTAATTACTAGTTGTAGATCCTACTATGGGTCAATTGATTACTTTCTCTTTGTTTATTGTTTAGTATATTATCTTGTCGGTTTTTTTTTATTATAAAGTTTCAAATATTTCAAAGATATATTGAAATTTGTAGAAATTGCAAAACACTATAAGTAATCCAATATAATAATATGTCACTATTTTGTTCTATGATAATAAAATATTCTAATTTTAAAATATATTAATATTATATTCTGTATTTTGAGGTCAATTAGTAAGTTCACTAATGATGATTCATTGGATAAAGCTAAAGATAAACGGAAACTATCCTACCATATGCCTGTGTGCTACAAATCGCCTTGGGAGACAACTATATATATAGGGGTTGCTTGTCCTCGGCTCGAGCTGAGGATAAGCCCATTAGCTCATGCCTGTGGGGCCTACTTAGGGACCCACATTGGAATGGGGATAAGGGGATTTGAAAGTCTCCCTGTGCCCCTCCTCCCAGCAAAAAATCTGCCCATCTCTAATCTCTATCATCTCGATATAGCCCCACAACTTTCAATAGTGTAAAGTTCATTTGATTGGGTCATCAGTCAATCCAGTAGTCTGATCAAATTGAATGGGGCAAAAAATGGTGGACCAGTGGAATTCAAGGGGCCCCACAGTGTGGTCCATTTGGATGGACCGAAGGTGGGCCCCACATATTCAAGCGGATGGGATTTCTCCCATCAACTCGAGCTAACAAGAGGCCCAGTTATATAGATATACACTGCCTACTAAATTTTTGAATAATTTAGGCCTTATATTAGTTTAAAAAATAAAAAAGAAAAGAAAGATTCGGCATCGGTAATAGATGCTAGATGCAGGCACATACCTCAGTACAAAGGTCTGGGGTTGAAGCCCCACTCATATATGAAAAAAAAACATCAGAATTTTTTTAAGAATTTCCCTGCAAATTCCGAAAATCAATATTTTTTTCACATCTTCCCGATATTTATTTGTATAGAGCCCCCAAGTCAATTTCCTTGTCCGCCCATGTCTAGATGTAATGATTTTCTCTTGTAATGGACATGTAATTTCCTAAGTGGAATAAAAATTGGTGTCTAGAGAGGTTGTTTATTTCATTATACCATCTTTGACATCCAGACAAAAACACATTCTAATGTTTAAATCACATTCTGTACATTTTGATCTTACAAAATGGGGCGGGTTACTATATCGATTAACACACATTATACCATCATGTGAAGAGATTGTTGGCAAAGTAGAAATAATCTTGACTTGTGGGTTCCACTGATGATCGCTGCCATTAACTTTTTTTGCTTTTTTTCGGATGTGATAATCAAGACAGTCCACATACTATAGGCAACTTGGCTACTGAAGTAGGTCGGACTCCCTTTTTAGAGCAGCTCACTTTGTAATAACTCATTTACTTTTACAGTTAAAATCTTTTCTTGAATGAGATGGATCCAGTCACAAGTGTCCAACCTTGATCCACACCCTCAAAATGCTAAGGAGAAAGAATTTCAACACCAATTTTATGTTACTTCCCTTCTCAATTTATCTAATGTAAATACAAAGTGCTCATCACCGTTATCCTGTTCAGCGAAAAAAAATTTTAACAATAAATTGTTAAAATATTTTTCCTCCTTTATGAATTTAATTTCTCACCTGCTCTTCCACATTTCTGAGTTAAAGAAGCCATACTTTGTATCAACCAAAATAACTTGGAAATAGGTGAAATGGGTTTCAATTCCTCAACCTAATTTGGTGAAAAGGGTTTAAGGTCTCAACAGACGAACCCACATTTGTCATTTCAATATGACACTATCACGTTCCATCATATTACCTTACATAATCAGATATATTGTCAGCTCTGGCTGACCTTGGATGTTCCATATGATATATCTAACCATCTATAATCAGAAATAGTCAGCTAAAGCTCTGAGATATGGTCAGCCTTAGTTCATGGATATGGCACCAACAAATCAAGTGGAAGCTCTGGGAAGAAATAGACCTGTAGCAAGCTGTCATAGACTCATAGGCTTATAGCCCTGTAACCCATTTATTACAAACGACAGTTAGGAGATCACATGCGCAATGCTAAAACAGAACCTGGGATGGATGGTGTCTGAGCCTCACAGCTGCTGCAAACAGCTACTATCATTACAGTGGTCCCCAACATTAGGCTTGCTAGTTGCTTCCCACACAAGTATTGATGATAGAACCAGAGACTTTTAAACAGTTGTAAAAAATGGCTAGGGGCATTTAACCTAATGGACCCCTGTTGGATGGATCATGCCCAAAATTAGAGATACAAATTAATGGGTTGGACTTAGGGCAGAACCAACGTGGACTTGGACTCAAATCCGTCTTTATAGGTCTGATTTCATATCTAAATCCCACGAGTAAACTTTAATTTGTTGTTCCTGGATTTGGCATCGCTTAAAAAAAATGTATCCAATTCTGGATTTAGATCCGAAATATAATGTAGAGTGCATTAGTTGGTTGGATAAAAGAGCATAAAAAATTAAATATACTAGTGGGAATATTAAATGGATATGATTGAAGCTAAGTATGCTATCAAATATAAATATAAATCAATCTATTTAGGCTGGACACAATATATAGTTCTAATCTGTGAATGTAGTTTGTACTAGAACCGAATATAAAGAAAAGATCCATATGTTCTAACGTTTGCATTAATGAGAAGACCCATTTTTTTAATATATGAATATCTAATTTGCAATTCAGGTTATTTTGTAGGAAGTTAAAGTAAACACCAAGGAAAACAATAGCAGGAATGCAGGACTCAATTACAAAATATTAAACTTATCAGTTAGCTAAACTGAGAAATCCAACTCCCTTTCAAAATCAACACAAAGAGAGTAATTACTAATTTTATCCCAATGTCCATGATGCCCTATTCAAACTTACTCTACGGTGAACTGGCATCCACCCAGTGGGCCCCACCGTGGATTATAGCATTTTGCATTGTGATTTGTGAGGTCATCTGATCATTCAATAATGACTCCTCTAAAACGAGCACTTTTGACTTGTGACCTACTATTGTTAGTGTTGTAATAGCCACCACCTAGCAGCTAGTACTTTGAAAGGAAATGGTACCCGAGGACAGGTATAGCTGTATAGGATCCTTTTGTTTTGTCTAGGTAATGGTGGTTTACGTGGCTCCTTGTTAGAGCGGGGCCAAGGGCCAAACTCATCAGCCCTGTGCAAAGGTCCCAATGAATACACGTACATCCTTCGTCAATCCAGACTCTATTGACCAGGCAAAGTTTGTGATCCCACGAGACTACTTAAACTAGTAAAAAAGAAAATAAGGACCATTGGAACTGCACCTATTTTAGTGCTGGCTAGCTTGAAAGCTTGGAGGATTTTCTCTGCACATTTCAAAGAGGGCTTAATAGCTAGTGAATAGTGGTTTTTATAATGATATCTTTGATGGAGAGGAGGCTTAAGAGATTACACTTCTATTTAATGAGATTCAATGCTTATCTTATTCGATTTAGTTTCTTATTCTCACATCATATTATAATTTTTTAATCAGTTTCTTAATCACGTATCATATTTTAATTTTTATATTATAAATTATATTGCTCGTGTTAATCATGGGAAAGTTTTGTTATGGATCCTAATTTGTAAATTTACAATATCATCATCGGAGTAAGCAATGGTAGACTCAAAGTTTTCATTTGATAGAGATGCAAACAGGCAATTGTGCTTTGAAAACAAATATACAATTTTCACGTGGGTTTTGTGGTGATCGTAGAACTTTTGTGTTAATTATTGAAGAAAAATAAAAATGTTCTCTATAGTTTTAGAAACAGAACGAGGTCCAACGGGTGCGTCCACTCCTATATTGATATATGTATATCTGCCCCTGATAATAAGAATTTCATATGTTATCATCTAAGAAAAATGCTATAATTTGAAAGTCATGATGAAATTGCACTTATTCTTATACATTAGAGTTGGATGAACCTTAAAAACAAAAGCTCGGATCTAGTCTTTCCTTGAGCCACATCAGCTTATTATGCCACACCAGCCATACCAGATTTATTAAATCCCTCCTTCAAATCTTATTTAATAGTATTTAAGACACCTCTTGCCAAGGCCTCTCATTGTTAAAATAGTATTGAAAGTCTTCCGCCGCTAAATGTCTGCAAATTAAAATATGTTATAAGCATAGATGCCTGAATTCTCATTAACTGAAGAGAAGCACTGCTCAATTGGTTAGCAGCTTCATATGACATAAAATTGTCTCTAAGTTCAAGAGGTTTTGTGAAAATTTTGGGCAGGCATGCCCATTCATGGCCCCACTATTATAGCCATGCCCGTATCTCACCCAATTGCCTAGTGTGGTTGATTGCTAGGTATATAAATTGTCATTTCCCACTTTTGGGTTGGCTCCATTCCCATGAAAAAGAAAAAAACTCAAAGATGGCTTTCTATTAGTTGGATATTAGTGTTGGAATTGTGAGTATTGGCAGAGTTTGGGGTGTTAAGCTGATAAAGATTACTGCATTAATCTTCAAATTGAGTTCATCTATTTTTATATGTTCGTCTTTGGAAATGTCTGATGCTTGCTGATTTCTTGCCATTTGGATAAATGCTACCATGTGTTTCTTCTTACACTGGGCTCCAATTTAGAAACAACTAGGGTTAGGTTTACCTGACCTGTAATCATTTCTCTAAATTTTAGCAAAAGAGATCCTAAAATTGGCAGTGAATTCAACCTCTGCAGAATCATACAAAGCAATCAAACCGTAAGATAAACAAGGCATATGCACTTGATAATTTACCAAACAAATGGAACGGCACATGATCAATATCCAAATGAAGTATAAAAGGAATATTAAATAAGAGGAGCTTCATTTACAATGCATATACATCAAATTCACCTTCTATATGAGGTATGGTTGTGCAGGAACATTAACAATGAATTCACAGCAAATTCACCCTCTGTATTTTTGGATAAAAGGGTTAGAATCAACTAACCACCTGACATATGCAAATAGGAATAATAGGAGTAAAGAACAGGCGCAATACATGGAATTTTACCAAAAAGGTCGTTTGGAAGCACTTGGGTGTGGCCCAAATTGCAAGGGTTGTAAGCATTTTCTTGGAATGGATGGCTCATAATTCCAATATCAATGCATTTTAAAAAGCATTTTCCATTCTTGATTCGTCATTAGCAGAACTCGCAGTGCTGATTTAATAAATATTTTAGACATACTTGTATTTTCAAGCTTTTTTTCCCACTATTGTTGAAGCACCAGGTTGGTTTTTGCTTTTTTTTTCCCCCATCTTGTCACAAATTTTAAGTTGAGTTTCACTGTTTGTATGTATTTTGTTTTTAAGGTTTTTTTATTTCTTTCGCTATTGTTGGAGCACTATACGCATACATCTGACGCTCTTTGTTTTCCTTTTTCTTCCTTTTCACAAGTCTTAGGTTGAGGATGGACTGTTTGATTTATTTGATAGAAGCTGAATTTCAATTGCTCATGCTTTTTTTTTTTCTTTAAAAATCCTAACTTGTGCATGAATTATTTGGTTAGTGCTTTGATTATTTCAAAGCTAACCCGTATTAGCGGGTAACACCTTCTCTCTTTTCATACTAAATCTTAAGAGCCTTCAACTGGTAAAGCAGGAGGAGTAAATCACATGTTCCCGGTTTGGAGAGTGGAATTTCAAAATCCACAAGCTATTCGCAGCGAGTGCTGTCAATGGAGAGTAGCAGCTTGCTGTTTTAGCCCCATGGATGACATTGGTTGGTATGATTGGAATTTAGACTTTAAAAATGTAGAGTTTGCATGTGCTGATGAATTGTGTTGAGGTGAAAACTCAGCAAAATGTGCTTACTATTATTGAAGTGCCAAATGGAGATGAGAAAGATGACTTTGAGGATTTCTCATTGAGTGGATCAGATTGACACTCTAGGAACACTCCTCAAAGAAAGTTGGTCTTAATTTGATCTTTTACCTTTTTTTTTTCAAAAAGATGATCTTTTATCTTTTTTGTTTTCATGCACTTCTTAGATATATTTGAAAATTTGATTGCCAGTTGAATTGGATCGAATGCATTAAATTCTTTTCAGTTGGATTGAAATAATTATCATTATAGGAAGAAGTGAATGAATTGTAATTAGCTTCTTGGTCAGCTTACTTAGAGATTGAACTTCATATTTTTTTTTGAAGCGGTAACAAAATATCATTAAAGTTAAAAAAAAGACAAAGAAAGACATACAGAAGAGCAAAGGAAGGAAAAAGTACAAGAGAGATGTATTACTCCAACCTCAATTACATAATTATACCCACCCAAGGAATTAATTGATCACCCCCTTGCTTAGCTAACATATCCACCATGGAATTAGCTAATCCAATGTCATGATGAAAGATGATATTCATATTAGCTAATAACTTCCTGACTTCATTAAAGTGAAATTGAGATTTCCAAGGAATGATCTTCTTATTAGACACCCAAGTAATGGCACTAGAAGAATCACTTTCGATAAGAAGCACACCACTATATTTTCTAGAGAACAACTTAAGACCTTCTATTTTAGCTAGCATCTCTTCATTGGAATAGCACATCCTAACATTCTTGAAAAACATAAGAAGTACATCACCTTTGCTATTACGAAGCACTCTTCCAACCCCCACCGGGCCCAACTCACCCTTAAAAGCATCATCTATGTTAAACTTTAGAACTCCATTTGAAGAAGGGCACTAAGGGATTGATCTTTTCTCCTTAATTTGAAGGGCAACATGTCAAATAAGCTTCCCAATTTAATGTAATATCATCAAGGGTGAACTCAGCAAACTCCTTCTTAATCAAAGCTTATTTTGTAATCCTAAAAGCGACTTTAGAAATTAAATCCGTTGCTGAAGTAGAAGACCTTCTAAAGATTCTATCATTCATCTCCTTCCAAATAAATCATAAGATAACAAAAGGAATCATCTTCCATAAAAGCTGGCTGCACCCTGCAATTGAACTTTAGATTGCATTTGCATTTTTTTTAGTTGGACTTAAAGAGTCATCTATTGTATTGTTACTGGAGGTACGAAGCCTTGTTGCTCTCAGGTTGACAACACAGATGATGAATGGAGCTGCTTAAAGCTGCAGGCAAAAACAGAACTATTGGATCTACTAATGCCAACCTACTTAGTAGTTGATCTCATTGGTGCCAAATGATATTTTGTTTTGTCATTTTATCTATTACTTATTTGTTTACTTTTTTAATCAAAGAAAAAAATCTGAATTCTTTCTATGCTCTGGAATATAGTACTTTGTTCAAGAACTTTTTATTTTCATGGTTTATTGGAATTGGTTGTTAATAATACTGAATAAGTTAAAATCAAATAACATGAACACTATTTTAAGTTACAGTGCCAAAAAAATTAATCCATTAATCACGCACGTCACAAATATTTAAAAGATTTCAAAATTTTCTTAGAAAACAAAAAAAAAAAAATTTGGTGATACAAATGACAATAACTTGCAGCTACTATGGGTTTTCCTTTAACCCATTAAAAAAAGGTTATTCCTTTAACTTAAAGATCACTATCTAAATGTTATAATAAAGTTTTCATTTTTTTATATTTTTAATTACTATATTTGATAACCACTTAAAACACTAATTGAAACCTCCACCAAATTTCTTTGTTTTCTTTTGATTTAGGCAAAGACCCCTGATGCAATAATCAAATCCACTTATTTGGATAAGAATAAGCTCGATCCGTTCCAATTTACGATAGATGGTTATACAACCATACGTCTGCAAGTTCACGCTGTGTTTGCAATGCAAAATAAAAATAGCAATTGCATAATAAATAAAGCAACAATGCAGGAAAAAGAAAGCAACAGGACTGGCAACATAATCAGCTTGATTTATTGGACGGAGATCATACTGCTAATATAATCAAATTTTATGTTTGAACTACGATAGGGCCCACAAATTGGAAGGTATTAGTACACTCGCATGCATGTACGATACATGTGTCGTAGATAACTTATTGATTATGAATGCTTCGTACAAAAACAAGTAGAATTTTGAAGCAATGGTATTATGACATCTTCAAGCAAAATATGGATTCTTCAAGTCTAGAACCCTTCAGCTTCAATTTGTCGTTGATAGCTAAAAATTGGATTATGTGTGTATAAACCTTATAAATATACACAGATTAGCGATCAGTCTGTGAATCAATGAAAGATCATCAGGCTCTTTCCAATATAGTTGGTAAAAACAGATTTTGCGAGATGACATCAACGGTTAACACGGCTCAAAAAAACTTCATCTCTGTATAATTCGATCTATGTGATGAATCCAACTGTGAAGCTTCATTTGAGTGCAAAAGAATTCATCTGAGCATGTTAATATAGCCAAGAAGAGCTGTTTTAAATGTGAGAAGTAAAAATCATTTTTTACTACAAAATGGATGCATTCAAGACTAATCTAAATGCTAAAATGATCAAATGTTAAGATTTTGAATGGTTGAAAATCAAATTACATATATACCATGAGATTTATGATGTGTAGATATAGACACGGATAGAGAAAAGATACAGAAAGGAAGATCCTCCTTGGCATCTTAAGAAATTTAGTGCACAAATATGAGTGCAGTATCACATAAAATAAATTATGGACACGAAAATATAACAACATGTATGTTCAAATATCATGTGATGGTAATATATGAAGCATCATCATCCATGCATAACTAACTAATATAAATGGGTCTCTGAAAATCACTATCTGAAGTGGGCCAATACGATCTTCCCGGCATTAGATTTAAAAAAAATGGAGGGAGGAAAAAAGGTTTCAACTTTTCATTCAAAGGGAAATATAAGTCAAAGGAAATTAAGATCATTGAATGACATCACCGAGAGAGGTAATTTTTCAATTTCGGTAAAAAAACATAAATAAACGGCAGATCTTCAAATATGAGAGAGAGAGAGAGAGAGAGAGAGAGAGAGAGAGAGAGAGAGAGAGAAGGAAAATGAGTAAGCCACCACCGAGTCCAGTGCGTTCTGATTTTTTGCAGTCTTTAGAAGGGTGGTTGGTAGGCGTGGAGAATGGGACTGCTGAATACAGAAAGGCTGGCCTTTTAAAGAGACATGTCGACAAGGGAACCTCGAGAGAGGAGAAGAAAAAGAGGAAAAGAAGCAGAGAAGAAGAAGAAGAGGATGAGGAAGGAGTAGCAGTGAAGTTCCAACAGAGATCTGGTTCGTTACCATCATCATTCTAGCAGCAACAGCAAATCCCTTCAGCAGTAGCAGTGAAGCAGCAACAGTTGGATACATACCTTTCCTCCTCCTCCTCCTCCTCCTTCCTTTTCTTTCTCTTGGTCGCAGGAGAGAGGGTAAGGTAGGGTTCGCCTCACTAAATATGGACCATGGGTTTGTAATTTTAGATATTTAGAGACAGACCCCCTATGAAAAAACAAAAAGGAATCTTTTTGTTTTTGAGAGAACTTGTTTGAGATTTTCTTGAGTAGTTTAGTGGTTGTTATCGTCCTTTGATGATTCAAGTAACGGGGGGCTTTGTTTTTCTTACCTCTTTTTTTTTCTGCCTTTGATATAGTGTTGTGTGAAAATATGGTATTAGAAGAACAGAGAAATTTTGAATGCTATGATTTTTTTATGACTCGGTTATAAATTCTACCTTTCATTGTGTAACTCTGCAATCCCAATGCAGGAAAATGTGATCTTTTTCCTGAGGAGCGGGAGATTTGTAGTTGCTTAGGACGCTTCCCTTCTCGTCCCATTCCTTGTCTCTGCAAACAGCACCACAGGGAATCACGAAAGGAGAGCGTGCGTGCTTCTTTGGGAGGCCCACCCGAACCTTGGGTCGTGACGTCTTGCATAGCTCAGGCTTCTATAGGTCTCAGGCACATATGGGTTGACGCTGAATGAATCCATGGGCTAATCAAGCAATCAGGTTAATCTTCTCTCCTTTATCCTGATGTTGAAGTTGTTTACATTTTGAATGACGCCTCGATAAATTTTCATTATATCAAGAAAATGAATTACAAAAGTGTATACAGTATAAGATATAGTATAAGATATAACTAGGGCGGCTTGGCCAATGGTAAAGGCTTACTGATAGCATCCTAAAGGATGCAGGTTCAAAATGAAGGTAAAGGTACGTACATCTTGCCCTCCCCACGCCTCCTTTCCTCGCCAATGCACCTAATTAGCTAACCAATCAGCAACTTCGGTTGTATTCTTCTTTGTATGTATGATGTGGATGACATCATGATTTTCTCAAATTGACTGCATCTTCTAAGAAATGAGTTGATTTCACTTTATTGTGCTCAAGAATAAAGTATTGCATGTCTGACCGATGATGTCATAAGTCATTATGCAGTTCTTGTTCTCGATTTTGTGTGATGCCATCTGATCTGGTTCAAATTATACAGTTTCTGAAAGTAGATGTCTTGTATTCATGTTGTATATGATCACCTTTTGCTATTCCTATGTCCCTGTAGTTCTAACTTGGCTTTCATAGTCGTAGTTGGAATCCTTTAAGCAAAGTGGAAATTGGAAAGTGACTGGAATATGGATGCAATGGATCAGGGTTGGTACAGATTGGGGCAAGCTTTTAAAAATCAGACTCAGGGGCAAATTTCCTCTAGTCAAATCGACTTGGTCGACTCGGATCGAGTTGCACCTTAGGCCTCAATAACATTTGAAAAGATATGAAAATACAATAAAAAAGAAAAAAATAGTAAATATAATTATATGAATTTAGAATTTTATGATTATTTGTTTTTTCATTTATTAATAGTAGACTAGGGTGTAATTGTAATATGAGAGGATTCTACAATAGAAAGGCTGATTGTTATAGTTTTGTGGAGTTAATTGTCTCGTTGCTTGGTTGGACACATTTTCCTCGTGGAAACATAAAATAAATTAACTGATTTTCGAGGATTTCAATTTCCTGCTTGCGGGCTAGGAGTACCGATGCAAACAAGCTGGTTCTGTGTCGGAGCCATGTTGAACCCGGATCGGACCCATTTCTATATAACAGTTTTGGTTCAGGTTGGGAACTTGGTTTTTTGGTTCCAGACCTGGTTCTAAGAGGGGCACCTGGATACAATCCAGAACGAGGACTGATTGGAGGACTGGGTTCAAGTTCCAAAATTGATTCCAACTTCTTTTCATTTTTTTATTTTTTATTTTTTACTCTTAAAATAAGGTTATAATTTAACCTATAACTGTACATCAAGTTGAAGATTAGGTATAAAAATGATCAGCAAAGTTGCTTTTGAGCTATGGTATGCAACATTAAGGAGTCGTATGCTGGTCCTAGCTCCACGGGTCGAAACCTACAAGGATATGGAACTAGACAACCCTCTTTTCTCATATCAATCGGGGCCTAAATTGGGTTCCAGACTTAGACCCGTTTATTAATCTAAATATAAAGCAAGTTCTAGATTTGGGTTTTTTAGGGGTTGGAATCTTTGGTTAATTAGAGAATTGGATAACTATTTGCATCCCTAAGTAGGAATATAGGATTCCTCTCTCAAGTGGAAACAATAACATATGGATTGCAGGATCCTCTAGTTGCACAAATGGGTCCTCAAGTTGTAGCTACCAAGTTAGATTTCAGTCAGTTGGATGATTAGTACTAGTACACTGATTTTCAAGTTCTTGGAATTTTTTTAAATTTGGTTTTGATCTTTTAGAGTTGGTGTAAATTGTCCATAAGAGCCTCCCACGACTTTTTCTAATTGGAAAAATAAGAAGGGAAATAATAGATACAGTGGAAAGTGCTCACTAATCACTATAACAATCTTGAGGTTATGTCTTCGAGTCATGTTACCAATCATAAAAATATAAAAGAAACAAATAAGTGTATTTAAGGTCCAAAAGCCATTAGACTCAGCCGACTAGGTCACTTGAAGAGCTTGAAAAGAGGAGTTGACTGTTCGTGTTTCTAAAACCATGTGTTTGAGTGGATCCATGCCATGTTCAAAATCACGGTCATAGTTTCTGTTGCAGTCATTGCATTGTATCACGGTGTGCGGTCTTCGCTGTCCATTGTAGTGCGAATTTTTTATTTTAACCCCAAAAAATTCGGAAAATGGCAAAAAATTCAGAATATTATAAAATGCTAGAAAATAATATTTTTTTTTTCATTAGTAAACACTTTAAAGCAAAATATTGATACCCAATTCGTTACACGCTATATTACTATCTTATTGAAGCTTGTAAAATCTATTATGAATTAAATAGATTGCATGTATATATTAAAATAAGTTCTAGTATCACAAAGTTTACAGCATGCAATTCAACTATAATTTTGAACTAATCATTTGTGTTAAACACTTAATGCCAATAAACTAGTAGTAGTAGTACAAACATAAAGTATGCAATTACTCAATCATTAAGTAAACTGACATTAAATTTCAACTTTCAAGTAACATTTACTATTGCATCAAGAATAGTTAATTAATTAAAATTACATAGAATAAACATGGGGGGTATTGTGGTTGAGGGGGGAGGAAGCTATCATATGAGAATCTTCCAAAATCTTGCAAATCACTTGAGTGTTGGTGAAAAAAAGAAACTCGGAAAGCTTTAGTATAGTGTTAAGAAGCTCCACAAATGGTTTGGGAAAGAAAGAATTGAAAAAATGAAGGGGAAAGAAAGTTTCTAAAAAAAATCATGTAAACCGATATTTTGATTGTTATTTTCAAAATATCAGCTGTTATGGACTGTTATGACTGTTATATTGGCCGTAATGACTGTTATGGACCGTTATTTTCACTATTTTTTAGACACCTTGACTGTTATATTGAAAATAATGTAACGGTATAGGCCGTTACCATTTCATAATGGCCATTATGAAACGGTAACGGCCATTATTTTAAACCATTCTCCATACCCAAACCCGACTGCCACCTTCCTTGCCACTTGTGATCCACGTTGTGTTGGACCTAGGAATTTAGTAGATAAGATACCAGACCGACCCCATTAGAAAATTCCAACTCTTTACCTGAACCTGAATACCACATTTTAGCCGGAAAAAAGTCAGTGGCAATATTTTTTTGGTTTCTCTGAACTAGCGATCTAATGCCAGAAAGTGTTTGAATAGTCCAGATTAATTCCAAATTATTTCCTTTGTTGTTCTATTTAAGCATTGTAAAGCCTCTTTGACTTAGCAAGATTTGATGATTAATGAAATTTAAGTTTTGGGATCTTCTCCTAGTCTTTTTAGAGTTCTTCTCCAAATCCTATTGCCTCCGGATTGGAGTATGGTGAAAGCCCAATTTTCCCCCTATCTTCATCTTCTACCTTGCCTGCCCACGTCACCCATTTCATTCCGCATTAGATGCCCATGCCCTATTGGGCTTATGGATTGGGCTCAATGGGTTGGCCAACCTAAGGTCTGGCCTGTATCACCTTCTCCCTCTCCCTTTTCTTCTTTTTCTCCTTATTCTTCTATTCAGTTTTCTTTTTCTCCTCCTTTTTCTTTTTCTATCTCCTCCTCCTCCTCCTCCTTCGTTTTCTTCTTCTTTCTTGTTCTTGTTCTTGTTCTTCTTATTCTCCATCTTTCTCTTCTTCTTCTTCTTCTTTGTTTTCTTCTTCTGCCTTCGTCTATTTTGTCTTCTTTTTCTCATTCTTCTCCTTTTTTCTGTCGTCTTCTTCTTTATCCCACCCTTCATCTCATTGCTCTTATTTTTTTTTCTTATTTTCTTTATTGACTCACTTTTTTTTTCTCTTTTTCGTAGATGGAAATGGGATCACCTCACATATTTTAGTTTGGATAATTGGAAGATTAAATCAAGATGGAAATACTGATTGCTGTGCTTTTTATAGTTTTTTCTAGCTATTATTATGGTTAATATTATTGTTTTCTTTTGTTATCGGAGACGTGGGAGACAATTCTCATCTCTCCCGACGTCTCCGATAACATAAGCATACGATATTATTTACCTCAATATTTAGAAAAACGAGTACAAGCACTGGTATGAATATTTTCATTTTGGTTCCATCTTTTGATTCCCCAAATTGAGATGTGTGACGTGTTCTGATTTCCATTTCGAAAAATAGGAAAAGAAAAAAGTGAGTTAGTAAAGAGAAAAAGAAAAGAAGGAGAATGAGAAGGAAAAGGAGAAGGAGATGGCAGGAGGCAAAAGAAAAAGAGGGAGTAGGAGAAGAAGACAGAACAAAAGATGAAGGAGAAGAAGAAGACAAAAGAAGGGGGAGGGAGAAGAAGAAGACCAAAGCAAAGACAAAAAAAGGAGAAGAAGAGGAGGTAGAAGGAGAAGAGGGAGAAGAAAAGACAAAACAACAGAAGAAGAAGACAGAACAATAGAAGAGGGAGAAGGAGAAGAAGAGGTGGGGGAAGGAGACGGAGAAAAAGAAGAAGACAGAAAAGAAGGAGAAGAGGAAGAAAAAGAGAAAGAGAAGGAGGAGAAGAAGAAAAAGACTCCTTCCTTTTCTTTTTCTTTAAGAAAGCAAAATTACATTGTCTTCATTAAAGACAAAATCTGGGAGTACCTTTTTGAAGAAGATGAGAGAAGTGCTTCCTTTTACACAAAGGAGGATTTGGGGAATGGTGAATTTGAGCTCTTCTTCTCCTCTATACAATTTTTGGATATTTATCTAGTTTAAGGGCTTCTGTATGGTAATAATCCCCCTCTTTTTTTTTTTTTTTTTTGGTGTGTGTTGGGGGGGGGGGGGGGGGGGGGGGGGGGGGGGGGGGTGGGTTTTATATACCTCGTGCTCAAACTGTTGGATCATTGATCTATGTTGGATGGCTCAGATGAGGCTTTTCACCGCTATTATGAGAACGGTTCTCATAAGATCAAATCCCTTTAAATTATGGCATAAGGTTAATGGAAAAGGTTAAACAAAAGAAGTTTGGTTCATCTTAACCACACTACTGGTTGTTCACACAGAGATCGATTATCATTTGCATTATTAGATAAATCAGACATTTATAAATAAGAAGATGTAGATGGATATTATGAAATTTGAGGATTTGGTTCAAAATAAGTTGGAATGGAGACATAAAATTTATGTAGCCAATCCCAACATAATTAGGACAAAACTTTGATGATGATATTGATGAAATTATGGATAAAGAGAGAAAGGGAAGGGCTCAAGTGAAAAAAGAAAAAGAAAAAAATAAAACCATCGAGATTGAACGTCTAGCGGCCCAAACAAAGTAGTTGGCAGGGGGCTTATCGGTTTCACTGACGAAGAATCAGCAGCAGCTGGGCCACTCACTGATATGTTACGCTTGCCACAATTACTGTTGGGAAGTAATGGAGTCACATTGGGCTGGTTTTGGTACTTTGGTTTTGGCCCATGAGCTAAACCGACGTGGCCACGTCTAATTTTATTGCCAATTAAATTATTACATTGGCCAGGCCAAAGCCCACATATGCGTACACACCCCAGCCGAGCCCCACATATTCTGCCAAAGGGTTTATATTCTCGATGAGCTGGGCTTGCGCCAGAGTGCCACTCCTGTGGATTGAATCCAGTTATCAATAGGTTTAGTATTGGACCGCTTGACCAAACTTGCCTAGAGATGGAATGATTCTGATTTGACAAAAGACAGCTAATTTTATTATAGAGATATCGGTGGGATATATTTCCATTAATTTTTGGTGGACTCCTAACACTATAAAGATATACAAACCACACCCTCCTCGTACCACAACAGCAAAGCGGTACTGTTTGTATCTTTGATTTGAAGGTTTCCTCATTCTTCTATAGATGACATCCTATTCTTTATATGTGATTTCTTGTCATGATGATTTGCAGGTGGTTTTCTAATTGCTTTGCCTAAAATGGGAAAAGCAACTTGCCCAAAGGTGGTGGTGTGTTTTCTAGTCCACTGCTTGATATATGTTTATGGAGCTACTACTGCAGTAGGAAGAAAAACCCTTGAAGACTTAGAAATAAGGAGAGAGCTTAAACGACTCAATAAGCCTGCAATCAAGTCCATTAAGGTGTTTCCCTGTCCTTTCTTATTTTCTCTTCTACGTTTCTAAGATCTAATATCACAAAGTCAGTTTCTACTTGCTGTTAGATGGTTTCAACTTTTGGTTTGCATCATTAAGGACATGTTTGGGAGAGTGGTAGGATAACGTAAAATAGGATAAACCCAAAATCAAGAAAGAATGATATATGATTGGGTTATGATGATTTTTTATTTTTAGTTGTTTGATTTGAAACCTTTTGACCTTTTATATAAAAAGTAGAGATTTTTTTATAGTTTAAAGATGATTTTTTAATTTTTTTTTAAAAGTTGAGAAAGTTTGAATTTTTTAAAAGAAGAAGATGAGAAACTTGAATTTTTAAAATTTAACTTCACTATACTCCTTTGCCAAACATGCCCTAAGTCATGAGTTTGAGATATTTATATGACACAAATGGAAAGGATCAGCTTTACAGGTTAGTATGGAATTTTCTATTATGAAGTAAGTCCAGTATCGGATAGACTGAGTATGGCATTTTATATTATGAAGCGGTCCATTTTTCGATGAGTGAATGTCACCATCTCTGCTATAGTGTATAAAAATGTTTGACGAAATTGCATGCATACAGCTTTTGTGCAGATTTTGCCACAGGAACTCTGCACGTGATAGACCCATATAGATAGTTTTTTTACTTTTACAAATAACAACATTTTTTTTATCATGAAATCTTAGTCAACCACCTTGACTGACCTGAGGGTGCCAACATTTTCTTTAATGTTCCATTCAGAGAAAATTTATATTATTTTTATAAAAGGTTGAAACATTAAAAGATGGTTTCCAACAATATTTCAACCAATGCCAAAATCTTTTTGTATCAGAAAAACACATTAGTTTTTGGCAACTATTTCTTAAAAAGCCCATTACAACTATTCTAAAAAAAATAAAAAATTTGCGATTCCCTCTGGATAGTGTAGACTAAAATCCAATAGTATCATATGGATTGGATTTGTTCACCGTGGATTTATGTTGTGCGCTTCATGAAATCTCAGATTGGGACGTTAGTGGCTGGGTCATGTGTGACATTTCTGAGATCAACGGATCAGATGGATCCGAGTTGAACTTGGAGCCTCCGTTATTAAGAACTATAGCCAAACTCATTTAAAAACTGATACTTGTAATAGATTATTCCAATACAATGTCTTTAGAATTCTAGCTTTGTTATAAAGTTAATACATTAGGTTCTTTATAATGGAATAGATTAAATAAAAAAGTATGACCATACTTCATAAAATATTGAATACCTTGTAAAACTAAGTAAAGAAATCAATGGTCTAAAATCACAAATTTCTGACTATCACATGATTGAGACTTGAGAGATCAATTATTAATTGCATGATTGGATTTATGAAAGATAGATAGAAGACAAAAAGTGAAAGATTTTATTTGGATGAGGGGAAATTTATGCTTTTTTCATATTGCTCCTCTTCCTATATATTCTTTGCCGAACACCCCATCAATTTCTTGTTCTTGTGGGCCCATCTAGGTCCAAGAATGAGACCGGGTGAGATCAAAAGAATTCCCATCCACCTACTCATGTTTGGTGATGGAGGCTCAAGTCATTATTCTAAACATTTGATCAGTTACCGTCAGATCTTCACCTTCCAAAATGAGTGCAAATTGGTTAAACAGCCTAATAGAGATAGTGACCTTCACGGGGATCTTTGTTTTATGGTCCACTTGGATGGGTCATAAAATAGGCCCCACTAGGTGTTTTTTGGCATGCAGTGCTCACCTTATCTGAGCACATATATATATATATATATGTATATGAAGAATCTAAAAAATATCCAGCTTTAAAAACATCTTTTTTTTAATCCAAGTAATTCTACCTAATGCCCCTTTAATGGCCAAAGAATGTCATCCCTTAGATAGCCCTTAAGAAAGGGAGAAAATCTAGAAGGGGGCCATTAGATAGCCATTAAGAAAGATAAGAAAGAGAAATTAAGGTCACATTAATTAGCTTTCAAGACGGAAAATAGAGGAGACGATTCTTACCATGTATCGCAACTTCACCTCAGCATCCTATTAGTTGGAGATATATCCTATTAGTTTTCCTTTAAATGCCTCGCTCTGCTTAAACCTGTCATGGGTAGGCGGTAGCTTCTGCTTGATCTAGGGCAATGCATATTTATTATGGCCGTCCCATTGCCATCTGTCATCATCTCTAATTCAAATGTGATTGTGCCCGTGATCAAGTAGATAATAGGATCCGCTAAGCAAATTTTGGTGCCATATATGGTGATTGCAAATGTCCCTACAAAACAGCATTTCTCATTATGTTTGGTCTTTACCATACACAATCATATTTTTCCTAATAAGAAGTAACGCCGAAACAATGAATATTCTAAGATAATTATGGGGATGGCTCTTTTCAAAAATTATTTTTGGTTAAAATTGATAAGGATATTAGAACAAATTAGAGCTGTTATGCTAGTTTGATATTTTTTTAATAGTTTTTTTGACCCTCCCAAGGGGGCTAGAACCCAAGACAGAGCCTACACACATGAAAAGATACTTTGCACATGTGAGAAGAGGTGGGATAACCAGGGTCAAAACCTGGGCAATCAGGTGAGAATGTGGTTGCAAACCAACTGAGCAATAGCATTCTCGATATTTTTTATAGTTATAAAAAATGTTGAACCTTTAAGCATTGCAAATGTTGCATTAATACATGACATCTATTATTTGTCTACGGTCACACGTAGATATATATATATATATCTATATATATTTATATTGATCTTTAATTTAATCAACATTAACCTTATAATTAATGGAAGGTTGGACAAGATTGATTATAGTCCCAAAAGAGTTAGATTATCTTCTTTTCTTGCATTGCTTCCAAAAGTAGTGATGTACGAATACTTCAAAATATACAACATATCGTATCTGATATTTCACTTTTTATATATAGAATCCGTGTCCTTGCCATATCCATGGCATATCCTTGCTCTATCCACACCGTATCTATACATCATAGCCCAAAAGGCACGTGTCAAATCCTACACCATCAAGCGTGCAAATTAACTCAATGTATGCATGTATTGCAAGGCCTTTTTTGTTTAAAAATTACTGCCAAAGTAAAACCAGAGAATTTGATGTATGCATGTATTACGAAGTCATTTTGTTGAAAGGCACTAGCATAGCAAACCAAGATTCAATTCAGGCATGATAGATGATGGTATCATGCTTAAAACATGTGTGTATAACCTAATTATTTATTTATAAATAGTGAATGTTTTTGTCCAAAGGTGATGATATTTTTCTTTTCCTTTTACATGATTGTGGCTACAGAGTGAAGATGGCGATATTATTGACTGTGTTGATATCTATAAGCAGCCAGCATTTGACCACCCCTTGCTCCAAAACCACACCATACAGGTTTTTTTTTTTTTTTTTACAATTCCCTAATGTATTTTCTTTTTAAGTGTTCCATGCTCCCCTGTGTACCTAGCAGCAAGAATATGTTATCATCATCATCATCATCGTCGTCGAAGTCTTATCCTAACCATGATGGGGTCGGCTGTACCTAGGAGCAAGAATATATAGACCTATATAATTTATTAGATGCTATCCTTTATTTTGGTAAAAAGATTAAATGCTCCCCTGGTATACAACTTGTGAAGTCTGAATTTAGTATTAACATGTTGCTCTCTCTCTCTCTCAATCCATCCCCACCCACCCCCCCCCCCCCCCCCCCCCCCCCCCCCCCCCCCCCCCCCCACAAGGGGGGAACGTATATTCAAACATCAAAGTGGTATGTTTAAAGAAGATGGTTAGAATAAGGAATAATGTTGTCTTCTATATCTGGCTTTTTGTATTGGAGAAGGACAAGAAGAAAGATGCTGCTCCAAAGATGGGAACTTGTAAGACAAAATTCTTTACAGAGGAACTTTCTTTTTTCTAGAAGAAAGATACTCCAAAGATGGGAACTTGTAAGACAAAATATTCTTTACAGAGGAACTTTCTTTTTTCTTAGTGATGGAGATGTGGGGTACCCGAAAGTATTGAAAGGAGGAAACTAAAGTCACACGCACTCTCTCTCTCTCTCTCTCTCTTCTGAACCCAAGTTCTGAGTGGGTTAGACCAGCCCATTGAGTCTTCAGGCCTGCCTCTTACTGTCATGCCCAAGTCAAGCTGCCAATGGACTGGCCTGAATTGGTTGATGACTGAATTTTGACTAGGTTGAGTCGTATGTGCTCAAAATTTAATCTTCCCAAGCCTGCACTCAACTCATTGAAAATTTAGGTGGATGGTGGTGACAAAATTTAAAGCCGAGACATTAATTAGTTTAGTGGCTGGCAATGTTGAAATATTCGGATTCATTGTTAAATTAACATGGTTGAATATTCTTATTCGTTTTGGCACAACTGAATGATTAGTCTCTCCTATTTTTTTTTGCCGATCATCAATTTCACTTAATCCTCCCAAACCATATCATTCATTGTCCTTTTTATACTTCGGAGTCTTAGGATTATTTCTATAATATTAAATTGCTAGAATGTTTTTTTTTTTTTGGCACATTTCATTGTAGATGAGACCAAGCATTTATGATAGAGAAAATATTCTGTCTTCAAAACCACTGGAACAACTATGGCATAAGAGTGGAAGTTGTCCAGAAGGAACAATTCCAATTCAAAGGACTCGAAAGAGACACTTACTTGCAGCCAGGCATTTGGCTGATGCGTCCCCAAAAATGGAAGTAAGTTACAATTTGATTTACATTTCATTTAGTACAATATTGTTGACATGATGATGATTGATTCGTTAAGAGTTTTTATTTCTTGAATGCCAAGAACCGATAGTTTGAGGATGAAGTGAAACTAGTATCGTTTGATTATTTGGTGCAATGTGACAGAGTGTTAAATTAAGTTTTGACAAGAGTAATCAAGGAGGTGAAGCACTTATCAATATATGGAACCCACGTGTGGAGGTTCCAGGGGAAATTAGCACAGGTACTATCTTTGTCGGTAGAAGGGATAGCTTTGATTTGGTCAGCTCCGGGTGGATGGTACTCTCTCTTTCTCTCTCCATTTGTTTTTTATTAGGACTGGAGGAAATACATCTAATGTTGTGAACTTAAAAAGAACTTCTAGAGACAAAAGAACAGCCTCGCCTTATAATGAATCACCAGTGGTGCAGAATTATACACTTTAAGCACAATAGATTTCAAGATGAGAATTCTTAACTTTTGATTATTGGATTTTTTTAAATAAAAAAAAACAAAATTGGTTACCCCAACTTAGGGGGCCTGGACCCATGAAGCACATGCACAAGTGGGAGGGCAGCCCTCTTACAAACAATTGTTCATACATGTTGGGAGGGAGCCCCTCAAACACGGGGAAGACCCGAGGATGGGTTCCTAGCCATGTGGTTGGGTGGAAGACCCAAGGATGGGTACCAAGCCATGTGGTTGGGGGGAAAGGGGTTCCAACCAAGTGGGTTAACCTTCATTCTTAAGTTTGTTTGAACTAGTGGTAGGTGTCAATTTTGATTTGGTTTGGTTAGGTCAAAATGGCCAAACAATTTCTGTTTGAATCGTAAAAAGAATTACTTTGTATTTAGACCTTTTTTGGTCATTTCGGATGGTTTTGTCATTTCAACCATTCTGCTCAAAGTTTATATATAAAGCTAAAGAGAAGATTTCTTTTTTGTAATTTTAATTTTGAAAAAAATTGTTGTCAAGCACTGGTACTCATGATAAGAAAGGTAGAGGTTAAAAGTTGTAGGATGTTTATCAAGTGAGATAGGATGATGATTTGAACTTCGATTACCATAAACAAGTAAAGGGGGTGAGATCTATCTATCCTCCATCCCATCCACAAGTGGGATCCCAAGTGGGCCGCACTAGAAAATGTTTTCAACTTATCTTGATTACTTGCCATATTATGAGTTGAGATTTGATAATGCATCCATAGTTCAACATTGTGACATTTGCTTATAAAGTATTCGCTTTGGCATGCATAAATAACATATTGCATCCATAAATTACTAAAATAAATTAAATATATTTATTTTTTTAAACTTTTATATATTATTTTTTTAATTCTTGCTAATGATATTTCAAAATGTATCACCAAAATCTTAAATTGGCCAAAGTAGTCTAGAGCGAAGCATAAATGAGGTCCAAAACAAAATTGACAGCCATAACCCAGTGATAAGATATACAGACGACATAATAATGGATGTATGGTCAAAATTTGTTTATTTCGCTTATTTTTTTTCCCGTGTGCACTTTGAATTCATAGGTTTCTCCAGGTCTGTTTGGAGATGCTAAAACACGACTTTATGGGTTTTGGGGTGTAAGTGAATTAACTCTACACTTTGTATTATGATCCATGAGATGGTGACTAACTTTTGGTTTATAACACAGGCTGAATTACTTGTGGGCTATTATATTCTAATTTGCATGTTTCTTCTATCAGACGGATAATAATGTTGGTTGCTACAACTTGAAATGCCCCGGTTTTGTTCAGACAAGCCAGAAGCTTAGCCTTGGCGGAGCTTTAAGAGTTTCAAACTATGATGGCGATCAATTTATCATTGCAGTGAAGATATTCAGGGTACTAATAATCCATTAGAAACAAATTTCTTATCTCTAGTTGTCTTACTTGTATATCTTTATCATGGATCAGTTATTTGCAAAATATCCCTATTTTTATTGGTTCAATGAAAAAAATGAAACGAAAGACCTAAACCATTCATTAATAACTACAAGGTTATCCCATTGATTTCATTATCACCCCCCTAGGTCATCAGAAATATATATATATATATATATCTCACCCACAAACCTGGTGACAGTTCTAAATTAGGCCAGTATTACATTGACTTCAATGAATCTGGCCCACGGGCTTTAATGTCCAAAATCATCCATTCATTGTTGTAGGCTACAATTAATACTTGTTTTTCAGGTATCATATAAAAATAATAGAAAATCCTAGAAACATAGCTTACTTTTCGAATAGGTGAAAATATAAAAATTTTGAAGTTGGTACAAAAGAAGTTTTCATCATAAATCATGATAGATCAGTGATTCATGATCTAGGGAGATGATAAAAGTAAAGTGATATGTAAAGGCATTTCAGAATCAAGCTCAAAGTAACAGAATATACTATATAGGGGGAAAGAACTAAGAAAGCCCATCTATATGTCTGAGGAAGTACTTGTTAAGTTCTTTTTTTTTTTTTTACTTGATTGAGCAACTGAATTAATGACTAACGCAATTGGAACTTTGTAGTCCATAATTATAAAATCTTAGTCGGCAACATATTTGATGATTTGGATCTAATCATCCAAAACCCTTTGCTTCCAAATTCGTGTTCATTTGTCACCCCACACTAATTTTTTGCTTCCAAATTAGTGTTCATTTGCAACCCCACACTAATTTTTTTTGTTATATGAAGAAAGTGATATTTGGAACAACTGGAACGCAATTGTCTTCTTTAATTCGTTGAATCTCTCTTCAATTTTGGTATGTTTTACACTCCTTGCTTGTTTGTTTGTGCAGGACCAATCAAATGGTAATTGGTGGTTAGTGGTTGAGAATACAACCATGGGGTACTGGCCCAGCTCCTTGTTCAAGAGCATGGCAAACAATGCTGATTACGTTCAATGGGGAGGACAAGTATACAACAGTGTACCCGGGGGAAAACATACTAGTACTGAAATGGGTAGCGGCCTCTTTCCTGTGAAAGGACATGGAAAAGCTGCCTTCTTTGATAATTGTCTCTATTTCGATGAGAGAATCATTGGAAAAACGCCTGATTTCAGGCGCGATGTAAAGATTTCCAATCGTAATTGCTATGACCTATCATATAGTACATATCCCTCCCCCATAGGACCAGGTCTTGCTTTCTTGTACGGTGGGCCTGGTGGACCTAATTGTGATGCCTGAAATCCAATCTATTGGATGTCAATTGTTGCAAACAAATAAATAATATATCCTTATACCATACAGAGGAATGAGATATGTTCTTCTGTGTTTGATGACTTTTTTTTCTTATTTTATCTTTCTCATCTTTTTGGCTAAGATCAAGCGCAGTATCAATTCTTGTCAGCATGATAATTTTTTGTTTGTTAACTAAATATTTATCCATTTTTACCTTAAAAAACTATGCGATTGTCTAGGTATAAATGTAATAATTTTCATTTGATTGTCTCATTATCCATTGATAATAAACCAAATATTAGAACCATTCCACTTGTTTGTAGTTAACATGTGCTATCAATGGAAAACTTCTCTCAATGGAAGACCAGTTCTAAAAAAAACAAAGACCAAAGACCACTAACCGGTAAGGGTAATAATGTAGCCAAAGTTGTAGGTAAGTGTCGAGCCGGAAAAATCGAGGAATAACTTTATATATGTGGGTATTTCTTATTAATATTTAATATATGTATATGATATTTGTGGGTGTTTCTTATAAATACCTAATATATATATATATATGAAGCAAATTGAATCCAATTGAAAAATCAGTTCATTTCTTTAATTTATTTTGACTCCCATTTACATTGACCCGTCCAAATCCCTCTCTCCCGGTCATTTTCATCTTTTCCATCCATCATATTTCTATTAATGCACCATGGCATGAAAATGATTTCTTGAACCTGAAAGGACAGATGAAATCTCACACATCTCATGGGTTTAGGGTATGGAATCAAATCTCCTATATATGAAAGTGGTTCATGCAAATCATATTTAGCCTAAAGAAACCCAACAATATCGGATGCTTCCTAGCCCAAAAGTCACATTAATAGAAAAAATAGTCAACTGAGGACCCCTTGGAAGTCCATTTATCTATTGGTTTGCTTTTCATGAGAAATACTCCACACACTTGTTCTTTTTTTTTTTTTTTTTTTTACGACCTCTGATTGATAGCGGAGATGTTTTTATTTTTCCTATTAATCGCTATGTGAGTACGTAGATCTGGTTCTTTGTTTTTGGATGTATATGTGCTTTTAAGGTGAGTTTTAATGAGAATTTTCTTAGCATTCTTAATGGTTGATTGATTCTTGAGAATTTTGTTTTAAGGTTTTAACAGCAAAATAAAAGCTAAGGAATTCTGCTATTTATTGGTATATCTGTGACCATTGAAGTTGGTTTTGGCGGAAATTGGTTTTAGAAATTTTGATGTTTGATTGTTCCTAAAATCTTTGCTTTGTTGTTTCAACCGCAAAAATCCAATTTGTGCCCTCAAAAAGTGGATTATTTAGTGGATTAGTCAAATCTCCTCATAAGCAGGCTATCAATTTTGTGATTATAATTTGTATATAAGTATTGTCATATAACATTTTAAGCAATTTCTTTTCATGATAGTTGATCGCTTAGATATAAGTGATTCTGAATCAGAACATGATCATGTTTTTATTCTTATTAGGATCAATTTTTCACAGGTTTGCAGTAGGAAATCAGCTATGGTAAGCTACTTTGTTATTTATGTTTTTATTAAGAGGAGTTTTTAAGTTTTTTGAATGTCCTCTTTGATACTATGTTTTTCCAATTTTAATGCCCTCTTTGATACTTTCTTTTCCTCATATTTTTTGCAAAATACGATTTGGGCTGTTCTTAAGAACAGATCTGAATATTTCTATCAATATTAAATAAAATATATCTTATTCTTTTTATCTATGTTTGTTTTGGAAGTTTTATTCTGGTGGTTTGAGATTTTTTGGATAAGTTATAGTAACACTTTGATGTAACATATTGTACCTTCAAGCTTTAATGTGATTCAGTAGCAATTTGAAGGAGCATTTTTTTTTTTTTTGAGTGGTAACTGAAACATTATATTAAAAGAAGGTGAGCAATAAACCACCAAAACCAGTTATGAGGACATAAACCTAGAAAAAGGCAAAACGATTACATGGCATTAGCAATTAAAAGAGAAGCCCTATACCCCTTGTTTCACTAGAGGTCTACCATGGCATTCATTGACCTTCTGCCATACTTAAACTCGACATAACTTTGGGAAGATAAGGACTTTAAAATTTTTAGGGGATTTTTAGAATGCCAAAAAATTGGACAGTCTGTAAGCGTAGCGGAAATTAAATCAATAATTATAAGCACACACCACAAAAGGTATGCTTTTAACTAGGAAAACCCCAATCTGGTAAAAAGTAATGAATCTAATAAGAATCAACTATCAAGTAAAGTCGAATAGTTACAAGATATACTTACACTATGTTCGCACTCTAAGGAATAAGTTTTTTTTTGCTGCAACTCCTGCTGCTCACGGACACTCCTTCACTGTGAGCTGATCTCTACTTGATCAACTCGCATCTTGATCACTCAAGATGACATCAAAATCTTTTACAAGAGATATAGAAGTAACAACTCTCTAGAATAAAGTTTCAACACTTCTACTCTAAAATAAAAGCTCTTGAGAAGATGAAATCCAGTAGGTAATCTTCACTCAAAATAATGAGATCTATATTCCATACTGCAGGGTTGGGAGAGAACTCCATTTTATAACCCATAATTCATGCCTCATTAAATAATACATATAGAACTTAACTTATTAATCTTGGCACAATTAGGAAATGATTGCGTAACAGGTCAGTGAGAAAATTTCCGTCATCAATCGATCGGGCAGAGGTTCAATCGATCAGGCGCCAATTCTATTTCCAAATCTATCGATCAGGCAAAGCCCGTTTTTCCTTGTTTATTCTCTTTAGTTTTTCTAGTGACTCGAACTATAGTCCATTTTAAAGGATATAATTTAATGGACTCAGAGTTTTGTCCAACCCATGAATTAGCCAACATACAAAAATCCTTTCAAACTTAATTTCCGCAAAGATAAAATAAATCCTCCAAAGATTCTCATCACTTGAGATCCAAGAGATAGCATTTGAAGAGTCACTTTCTATCAATAACTTGTCACGAAAGAAGAGAAAAACAATCAAAGAGCTTCTAAGATTACTAACACCTCAATCTCATTTAACTCTTTGATACCTACATTCTTACAGAACATAAGCGAGACATCCCTTTGGTGGTCTCTCAGCACACCCCAACACCCGTTGGCACTGGCTTTCCTCTAGCCACCTATTGGCACTGGCTTTCCTCTAGCCACCCTATCCACATTGAATTTTAAAAAGCCTCTTAAGGCAAGACATCCCCTCTAGGCACTCTATTCGCATTGAATTCCAAAAAGCCCCTTGGGGGAAAACACCAAACATCTAATTTGAAGGAACATACTGTATCTTCAGTCCTCAGGTTTTTTTTTTGGCAAGCTAATATGATAGGCCTTAATTGTATTTAGAGTAGGAAATGGACCTCGGTCCCATTTGGATCCACCCTTTCTGGTTTTGAACTTTTTTTTTTTTTATTGTAGGCCTAATTGATTGCATATCACAACTCTACTAGCTGGCTAGGCTTGATGATTTTTAAATTTAATTATTTTATAGGCCTATTCAACTAATTCTCCCAATTTACTTATTGTCTTCTCAGAAGGGATACTATTTTTTGTGCTTTATTTTTTATTTCTTTTTTGCCCTTTTAAATATAATGATAAGGCATCAGAGGAAGCAAGATCAGGTGTGGTCATTTTTGAAAATTGCTCTTCTTCACAAATTATAGTAAGTAAAAGTACTTTTATTTTTAATTATATGTTGTTCATTTCTTTCCATAGTGTGTAGGCAAAGAAAATGTGTTAGTTATATAGGCAAAGAAAATGTGTTAGTTATATATTATTCATTTAATCTCTAAAGATGTCCCTCTCTTTCTTTAATCATATCAAATCTTAATTTATTTTTCATTCATTTTAATAACATTTACATCTTTTAGTTTATATTATTGTTTCTTGATTCTCTTTTAATTAACAGGTTTCCATCCGGTCACTATGAATGAAAAAGATTGACAATAGCAATTAGCAATTTTGAAGTTAACAATATAAATGTGTTTATATTAGAGACTTCGCGAGTCTTGCTTGTATCTAATGATAGTGGGAGTAAAATGTTCGGCTCTGCGTGAGTCCCAATTGGTAGTATTAAGCTATGGTCCACTAAGCTCTGACCACCAACACCCATTGTGCAAACAGGTTGGTCCAGTTGGGCCTATTCTAGATTTATCTTGTACGATATATATGGGCTCATATATTGTGGAATTGTTTAACCTGGGACATAACTTGTGCAAAATTAAAAATTTAAATCTTGATTGTCATCAAGTGGCATCCATAAAAATAATTAAAACTCGTCACAAACTAAACAAACTTTTGGGATTATAGGAAATGAATCATCTTACAAAGAAAACAACCACCCGTTCAAAACCCACTAAAGACATACAGACCCTAAAACTAAAGACATACAGACCCTTGAACTAAAGACCTAGATCAGCATCTTCGCCTTCTTTCTTCAGCATATTCATCCACTTCTTCGATGGTGCTCAGGATGACACCCAACCCTAGCCCGAGCCCCACCCCGAGCTCCACCCCAACATCGCCTTGGGAAATGGGTAAGTCATTTTCTATCGAACTCGTGGGAGAGTCTCGTCTCCCACGGCGTCTCAGATAACATAACCATACCGCAACACTAACGGCAACACTTAAAAAAACTATTACAAACGTGGCAATTACAACCGTCAGTATCAGTTTGCTTCCATCGTCGCATTCTACATCGTACGATTCCCCAATCCGAGGTGAATATGGTGATCCGATTTCCATCTACAGGTGGAAAAAAAAGTGAGTTAGTTAATAAAATAAGAAAAAAAAGATGATGGGTGGGAAGAAGAAGAAGACGACAGAGGAAGGAGAAGAAGAAGAAGAAGAAGAAGAAGAAGAACACAGAACAGAAGAAGAAGAAGACAGCAGAAGAAGACGAATGAGAAGAAGAAGACAGAAGACAGAAGAAGACAGAAGAAGACAGAGAAGGAGAAGAAGAAGAAGAAGAAGAGAAGGAGAAGACAGAAGAAGAAGACGAATGAGAAGAAGAAGACAGAAGACAGAAGAAGACAAAGAAGGAGGAGGAGGAGAAGAAGAAGAAGAAGAAGAAGAAGAAGAAGAAGAAGAAGAAGAGGGAGAAGAGGGAGAAGGAGAACAAGAAGACAGAAGAAGAAGACGAAGGAGAAGAAAGAGAGGACAGTAAGACAGAAGACAGAAGAAGACGAAGAAGACAGAAGACAGAAGAAGACGATGAAGACGAAGAAGAAGGAGAAGGAGAAGAAGAAGAAGAAGAAGAAGAAGAAAGAGGAGGAGGAGAAGGAAAAGAAGAAGAAGAAGAGGAGAAGGATCGGAAAAGGAGAAAAACAAATCCTTTCTGGTTTTCCTTTTTTTTTTTTTAAGAAATAATCTTATCAACCGAAGAAGAGGAAGAAGAAGCGGGAGAGGGAGAAGGAGAAGAAGAAGAAGAATAGAAGGAGCGCCCGAACTGAGAGACAAACAGACTGTGCGAGTACAATGGAGAGGTCGAGGTCGTGAGAGGGAGGGTGGTGTAACTTATAATGGAGGGTTTCAGTGGGGACCGTGACTTCGACTGATCTGGTGTGGAGATCATGGTGTCAGCCCTCTTAGCGGGGCTATGAGAGAGAGAGAGAGAGAGAGAGAGAGAGAGAGAGAGAGAGAGAGAGAGAGAGAGAGAGAGAGAGAGAGAGAGAGAGAGAGAGAGAGAGAGAGAGAGAGAGAGAGAAACACCTCTGCCATGGAGGCTATATGCCATTTATAATCTTGACCATTGCAAATAAAAACTGATATGATTCAATTTTATTCTAGGCAAGATGACCAAAAAAAAAGAAAAAAACAGAAGTTAAAAGCACTGTTGGTTCTCTCCAAAGGCAACATCGTTTTTTTTTTTTCTTTTGATTCTTTACTTACATCTCTAAGTTCATCTTCTTTCTCGCTCTCTCTCGCAACCCAGTGTCTCTTTCTCTTTTATATCTCACTATTAGTTCCAAATATATAGACACACACGATTCGCCGAATTGGCCAACCATGTACAGAGACAAAATAGGAACATACTATGATATATTAAGCTAATGGTTTTGTTATTCAATTTTGATTTTCAGCAAGGATTTTGACTGGATGTTTCAGTTTGAATTTGCATGTTTTCTCTCTCACTTCCATGCTTTTCACTCATTATCTCTTTTTATAATAATTGTGTAACTGCTTCTTTATCTTATTCTTTTCTTATGAAACTACTATTTACTATTCATTTGAAACTTATAATGCATTGAAAACTATATATGCTTATCTGCTACCACAAATATGCATTTGGAAAACATTTGTCTTCAGTTCCTTCTTCCCCACTGGATAAAGAAATGAGTATGAAGATGGATGGTAAAACTTTTTTTTCTTATTATTTCTATATTATGATTCTATGGTATGTACTCCTTACAATATATCTTATTTATATTCAATTACATTTGACATCTTCGACGTTGATTTAGAGAATAAATTAAGACATGAATTTTAATATATATTACCATTTCATTCCTATTCACACAAAACATAACAAACGATTACATTAATTCTCAAGTAATTCATTTAAAATACTTTCGGGAAAAAAATGTAAATCTCTTATTTCATATATTGTAAAATCTAAATAACTCAATGGAAACTTTCATTTTAAAATTGTAAAATTTGCAAAAAACAACATATAAACAAGCTACTATTTAAACTTATGATTCACCGCCTGTGCTAAGCATGGGTATATTTTGCTAGTGCTATTTATAATAATGAGATTACAACCAATTACAATTACAATGAAATCAATCAATCAAAGATTTCAGTCATTCATAGAATCATTAGGAGATTTTAAGCTAAGTCTCTAGTGGATTTTGACTGCCATGTGAGACTACACACGATTAAGACTAGATCAAACTTTTTTTTTCTTGGCTCAGTGGCAAGGAGTAGAAGAGGACACTGCACCCACTACAGTTGGATCCCTAGTGGGTGCTATATGAACAGGTTGCCTATCCACCAAGACATACAGCCTTTAGTCCCAGACTAGTCCAAGCTTTGTTGTCCATATCAATAATTTCTTTAGTGGTGCCTTTCCTTTTCTTATGAGAATCCTTTAATAAAAATTAAAAAAAAACCCCTTAACCTTTAACCTTATAGGGATGTGTAGTTGTTTTGGAATAGCTTTGGAATAGCTTAAGTTAAAGATGCTTTATTTTTTTTTGTAAGAATAAACTAATTATGGGTAATGCACACTATGCATAACATGATATACAAGTGAATTGAGTGTAGATTGATTTTGTTTCTTAGAGTGCCAATCCACTGATAGCTCTCACCACTAATAGTCTTATTTCTAAGTGGTGAGGCATCTCCTTGTTAAAAAAAAAAAAACCATGGATTAATCAGACTCTATTCATTAGGGACTTCGATAGTATGTGTTTACCACATAAATAAATAACTAAAATTTTCTATAAGACATACATGGGCTAACCAAAGTGTTGAGAAAAATGGCACAACGGAAACTACCCTCGATCTATGGATCAACCACGATGAACACATGCAATCATACCATCAAGCAGTCACACACGTGAACACAATAGCTTTATGTGGTTCGGCAACCTTGCCTACGTTCATGGAGGAGAGGATTCATTTATCATGATCTCATCTCAATCCCCTTGATAGTTAGGGTTACAATACATCACTGTATATATATAGTTCTCACTTTCTTGGCCAATAAGAAAACCCATACATAATGACTAAAATATCCGTAACCTTGAACCATGGTTCTGGCTAAACCAGACAACTGATCCAGCTAAATCAGAATACAAGACAAAACACAACAATTTCTACCTTGACTTAGATTCCATAAATCCTTGGAGTCATCTTGATATGCTCAATAATATCTTCACGTACCTTATTGAATGGTACGTCATTACACCAATGGCAGAGTTTTCTCTCTTTAACATTATAACATGTTGAACTAGTACTTCCCATACCTCACTAAAAGGTATATTTTAGCACACGCTATGACTAAGCGGGGGTCCTGCACCCTTATCCCGGGTGAACAGACAATCTCATCATTGTTTAGTGTCGATCAAGTCCAAATCGAGGGACTTCCCATAATTACCTTCTTTGACCTCAACACCACGGTCTTAAACCTCCGAAGTGCCCCCCATTTAGTCCCACATGCATGTATCATTGCAAAACAATGAACCTAATTTCCATCCGTCAAGACAAAATTGAAGACCTCCCTAAATCCGGATCTCACTAGTACCTTGTAAATCCTTCCTTCTGTCTTTATTCCAGTGTTCCTTCCATCAAACCTGCAATTATCCTGTTCTAACCTGTTTTGGTGGGTTAGACACTACACATGTAGGTTAATTATGACCCGTTGCTAAACTGGCTTACTACAACCTAAACTTGATTATCTTTTATAAGAGAATTATCTCCGTTTAGGTCTTTCTAGATTTCCACTAAATAATATCATCGAAGGTCCATCAATCCATCTTCTGATGATCTTGCCGCATCTAACTCTACTTGAACCACGGATTTCCTCCCCTGTTATTTAATGTCTACTTCACTGCTCTAAAAAAAAAACATCCTCTATTGACCTTTAGAGATTTTAGACCATATCACCCTCTATAATGACCAATGTTCTCTTTCCACCTTTGTAACTCCACCCACTACAGTGCACATGCAGCTTTTGAAGTCTAAAGCACCCAAGGAAATCCAATTTCTTTGTAAACTCGGAACATATATAACATCCGTTAGGATTTGAACAACATTATCATACACCTGAATCTCTACTACTCTTGTCTCAATTGCTCATCATTTTGCATTTTCCACCATAAGAACATAGCCATCAACAATGAAACTTATTTACATCTAACCAATCTCTACTCAAATAAATGATAGGAAGAATCTGAATCCCAATACCATGAATCATCAACTCGATCCATACCTGTAGTGACCAAAAGTGATTCCTCGTTATTCGAATCCAAGCTTTCTTACACACTATCTCCTTTCGATTCTAATTCTTTTGCTTTTTGTTCCATTTCGACACATTTGCTCATTCTCGCTCCTTCTGATGCCGATCTGAACTTTCCACAAAGTCTTGAAGCAGTCTCCTGTTCATGACATCAAGTAACACTTTTCAATTATTGCTATGCCACGGAGTCTGTCACAACCCGACCCCAGGGACCGGGGGTCAGAGGAAGTCTAACCAATGACACACGTACTCCCGTGCATGCACACCTAGACCCCGTCCAAGTATACACACACAAGGGATCATTCACACGTGCAAACAAACTGTACGCGGAAGCTGTACGTATCAAGGCATATAACAACATACCAAAAGATACAATGGATTACAAAAGATCATGAACTGATAACAAGGACAATTACAAGAACGTATGACAATATAGCGGGCTTACAATAATCAAAAATCAAAATACAGATATCACTTAAAGCCCACGTTACAAGTACAGAAAAATCCCCTCAATAGACTCGGACTCAAGAATGGGGAGAACAAAATGATGCAAACCGTACTCTGGAGGATGGATCAAGTCCACTCCTCTAGGCCGGAGGGGGCCTCGCGAGCCTCTCCTGGAGTCGGGTCGACCGACGCAGGATCGGGAGAGGGATCTGAGCCTGCAACACACAAAGACAACTAATAAGTACGACGACTTAGCAAAATATAAGCCACAAGATGATAACACGAATTGTATCTAAAATGAGCAATAGTCATAATGCAAGATCTATAGAAAGCATGTTCGTATACTAAGCAATTATGCAAATGAATAAGCATGCTATCAGAATCATAAACAGATAACAGTCAAAGTGGCTACTACATTGGCCATTTTCTCCCTTTCGAGAGCAGTCAGAATGAGAACACCAGCGACCGGGCCAGGGTACGCATGGGTCTCTAGTTCCCGGGGTCCGGAGTCCCAGGACAGAACACTCTGCAGAGGCAAACACATAAACTAAACCAAAGTTAACCCCGTCGGGTATCCTAAGGCTGAGGCTCAGTAGTGCCAATACCAATCACAATCAAATCAAATCGGATGATGCACCTCAATCAATCAATCATATCACATACATATCTCACATATCACAAATTACACTGAACGAACAGTAGGAAGTGCATCACATATACTGATACTGATACTGATACTGAATGCAATTAAGCCATAAGGAAGCACTGACAATGAGTGACTCAGAACTCAAGTACTAATAACAAATAAGCACTGACGCAAGTACTCCAGTGGAGCAACGGTCAAACACAATACACAATAATAGAATGGTCCCGCCCGGGCTTCGCTCTGGGGTTGCTGCATTTCCCACAGAATCGAGAGGTCCAGCGCAGAACACATAAGAGGGCATAACCGAAGTCAATATGCTGTACAAATCAACAAATCAAGTACTTATACGAATCAAGGTCAATTACAAGCCAATCCTACACTAATTTATCCAGTGTTTCTAACCGTGCATGTTGATGTAGTTTTAAGTTGTCCGATGCACCATTGTCTAGTGTTGCAGTGTCTGGGATGTGCACCGAAGTCCCTTAAACCAACACCCATGGGGAGGTGCTAAACAACTGGATAATAGTCATGAATGATTCACAGCCCATGAGATCATTCATGTCATGCAAACATTCCATTGGGCATGTTCAGGTTAGCTACATTCTATCATGAAAGTCATATACGGTCTTTTGCTTAAACCTAGTCCTTTTCATTCAATTCTCAGGGTCTCACGGTGTAGCCGTAGGTGACCTTACGGCTTAGCCGAGGCATCTTACGGCTTAGCCGTACTATGCACTGCGGCTGAACTGAGGTTCCCCAAATATCCATCCGGATTTACGGCTCAACCGTATTTTACTCTACGGCTCAGTCGTATCTTGGTCCACGGCTTAGCCGTAAGACAATGTACGGCTTAGATCAGGCTGGGCCGTAGAAGGATGGCAATTTGCCAACTCTCAGTTATTTTCAGATATCAGTCTGTACTGTTCTACGGTTAGGATTACGGCTGGGTATCGGCTTAGCCGTAAGCCATTTTACGGCTTAGCCGTAGCACATTTCACGGTGTAGCTGTGAGTGCACAGAGTCATTTTTCCTGCAACAGTTACAGTCATACAGAAAGTGAACAAACCGACTGAAAACAGAAAGATAACAGCGAAATGAGTTCAATAGGGCTGTCTAACACTGAGAAACACAATGAAGAACCAAAACACAACAATCAAATCCATATCAATCGGTGTTCATACTACTTGGGCTTATACTTGCCTCACAAATGGAATCACGTCGTTGCTTTGGCTCAGTCCACCGGAAAACACGCACACAACTTGCTCCTTTCTTCCTCCCTCAAGCAACAGGAACAGAGAAGGAGAGAAAGAGCTGAACGAGAGAGAGAGACAGCTGAGAGAGAGACGATCGAGAGAGAAAGCGAGAGTTGGTAGGATATTTAAACTTAATTTGAGTCCAAATTACAAATAAGCCCAAACAGCTTATACAAATATCAGTTCGAGTCAAATGATGATCCAGCAAGAGCAAACGCAATCATTCGGATCCAAGACAGTTACGAAGATCGACAAGCTCAAAGAAAGACACGCGATGACGTCAGAATGACGCAAAACAGACAAGGTCAATCAAAAACCAAAATTACGAATAAGGGCTCGAATTACCTAGACCAAGTCAAACTCAACCCAAACAATCTCTCTAAGGCTCAAACCAAAGAAAAGCAAAATCAAAACACACTTAACGACAAAATCACACGTAAGTACCCACTAATCCGGATCAACTCGGGTCGGAGTGTTACAGAGTCTAACACTATGTCCTGTTAATTCCTGAAGTTGTTTTTCTATCAAACACTTCAATCTAGTTCATGATGATTGAATCCTTTGCTATCATCCTGAATCTTTCAGTTTCTGTAGTCTCCCAATTTCCTGCCCATCAAACTCTCAATAGCTTTTGTTTGCCTTGTAGATCTTATTAGCACAAGCACGCTGGAAGAAAGAGATTTAAAATTCGACTTCGAATGGCTTCGATATCGTAGAAATAGTTTTCTACACTCCAATTGGTCAAACCTTCTTGTTGACCATTGAACTACCCATATTCTTCCACATACGCGTAGATCTCCTCACAACGAGTCCATAGGCACAAACGGATCTCCAATTGGACACCGGACGATCAAGATATTGAAGAAAACAAATTCAACAGTTGGATCTGGTCAAACTGCCTTTGACCTACTATGCTAACATCAGCACTGACCTGCTGGCGGACTGGGCTGAGCTATGCTTAAGGTTTAGGTCGACCTAACCTAACTTAGACCCGACCTACACTGGATTGGGAGTCTCCACAGGTCAGTTTGACCTGCCCTTAGCCTGACCTAGCCTGACAACTAGGCCTAGGCGACCTCCTTTCTCGCTATTTCTCTGCAACACAAGGGGCGGAACCCCAGGCCCAACCTGTCTTTTGCTTCCTCTGTTCAGCCATAGCGAAGGAGGATTGGAGACCGGCTTGTCATTGGAGATCAACGGTGACCTGGATCGGGGTGGCGGGAACTCCAGCGTCGACATAAGTGGGCGGTGACAGTGGGCGTGGAGCAACGGTAGTAACACAGACGGTGGGGACAGAGGCCACGGAGCAATCTCGACGATCCCCTTTCTCCTTCTTCTGAGATCCTTGACCCACAAGAGATCTCAGTTGATTTCTTCTTCTTCGAGAACCAGCCCCTCTTTTCCAGTCTTCTTTTCAAGGAAAAACCGAAATAGGCAACCTGTTTTTTTTCTCCTTCAACCCCTCAGCACCAAACTGGGCCCACCCTTAGATTGGAAAACCCTTGGTTCTCTGCTCCTTCTCTAATTCTGACCTTATAAGTCCGGATCTTTATCTCTTTCTTGACGAGAATTGCGTAAAACCCAGGTTCCACTTTCTTTTTCTCTAAGAAAAACTCAAGCAAAACAGAACCTTCTGTTCTTTTTTCCGATCAGCCCTACAACGCTGGCGATGGCAACCATGGCCCACCTCTTGATCAGCAAACTAGTGAAGACTAGATCCTCTTGATCCCCATCTTCTTCTCTGATGCGTGGCCCACACAAGATCACAGCCGATCTATTCTTTTCCAAGAACTAGACCTTTCTTTGTAAACCATATAACCAATCTCAGGGCTTTTGCAACACCACCACTAATGAAAGATGGATCCGGACACGACGTGTCTATCCTCTTCTTCTATGCACATCCAAGACAGGATCCATAAATCATAAACTCGAAAGATCTCTACAAGGCTCTAATACCATTTCTTGAGAAAAATGGCATAATGGAACCTACCTGCTATTTACAAATCAAGCACGATGAACACATGTAAGAAAACTCATCTATCATGATCCCATTTCAATCCCATTAGGATCTAAGGTTACAGTACATCAATATAAAAAGTTCCTGCATCCTTAGCCAATAAGAAAACCTATACAAAATTACTAAAATACCCATAACCCTGAACCTCGGTTCTAGCAAAACCAGATGACCGATCCGGCTAAATCGGAATACAAGACAAAACCTAATACAAAGGAAATGGAAATGGCTCTCTACACCTTTTTTTGTGCATCTTGAAGTATAAAATTTTGTCTTGCAAAACTAAGGACTACTCAGGGTTTCTGTGGGTCATTTTGGGTTTGATATGTTGCTATTGTCTCTCTTTGTTGTTAGTAATATATCTTCTCTTTAATCATAAATCTAAAATATTGATATTTTTACAGATTTTGATTTACTTGTCATGATAATATCTTGGTTTATGAGAATTCTTATGCGTAGGTAGGACTTCGCTGGTGTTAAATCCATTTTTTACTCATTTTCCTTGGACTTGATTCTTAAAGAGAGATAATAAATTAATTATGAAAAAGATAGAGAGCTTAGTAGTGTCACAGATACCATTTTTGTGGATTACCATCACTAGTGGCAAATGCTGAATAAAATAAACTAAGTGTAAAAATAATAAAAAATTTACGTTAATCAATATAAGTCGATTTAAAAAACAACTTCTATAGGTTTTCCACTTTTTATCTTTTCTTTGGTATTATGATGCCTCTCATACGATTTTTTTTTTTACTTCTAATATTCTAAAAACATTAAGCTATTGTTTGAACAACATTATTTTAGGTAATTTTTTTATACATTTCGTATTTTCATTTTAAGAAAAACATTCACTTGCACAATGGGCATATGAGCCGTGTGTTACGGACATTCAGAGGTGGGCCCTGCCTTTGGGACTGTCGGAATGGATAGTGCACAATGCTCAATGTGTTTTCTATCATTCCAATCAACAATAAACAGATAGACAGGTGATTTACAAGTACAATGGAACTCATGGCTACATATATTAGAAAACCGAAGCATATGTTTTGATATGAAAAAATCTTGCTGTGTTCTTATATATATATATATAAATCATGCCCCGTTGAAACTTCAATTTTTAGAACTTCTCTTTTTGGCCTATTCACTCCACTCCCTGCCCCCTCTCTCACACACACAAAAACGACAATGAAAAGGTTCCCATGAATAGATGGGGGGAACAAAAACGAAAATGAAAATGTTCCCATGAATAGATGGGGGTGGGAGAGAAAAGGAGTAGAGGGAGAGGAAGAGAGTAGAGGGAGAAAAGGAGAGCTTTTCTTATTGAATGAGATGTGTACATAAAGGAGGGGGAGGAGGATCTTATTTATAGAAGAAGATTGCTTCCTCCCCAAGCAAACCAATATAGCAAGACTCTAACTTTCCATATCTAATGTGGGTCCCATGGTGGGCATCCACTAATAACAATATTTTATAACACTCCCCCTTGGATGACCACCATTCAATAATAGTTGCCTCATTAAAACCTTGCAAAGGAAAAACCCAATGGGATAAAAACCTAAGCGAAGGAAAAAGAGTACAACATTTTTACAAAGTTATTGAAATGGTGTTGGACGTGCATAATGCTGCCTCGTTAAAACCTTAACTAGGAAAACCCAGTGGGATAAAACCTAGAGAAGGAAAAAGAGTACAGCGCACATATGTCCTAATTGATAGGCTTCAAGGAATCTATCCAGAATCAGTTACTCCCCCTGACGATAATACCCTTTACATTGTTTGATGATACACTTTCCGCATGCCGATCTCATATACAAGCCTTTGAAATGTTGACTTTGGTAATGACTTTGTGAACAAATCAGCCAAGTTGTTGTTTGAACGAACTTGCTTGACTTCGATCTCATTGTTCTCATGTGTGAAGAAGAACTTTGGTGCAATGTGCTTTGTCTTGTCACCTTTAATGTACCCTTCTTTAATTTGTTGAATACATGCCTCATTGTCTTCATAGATAATACTCGGGGTACCTGTAGTGAGAGGCAATTGACAAGAACTACGAATATGCTGAATTAAAGATTTTAGCCATACACATTCCCTACTAGCTTCATAGAGGGCTAAAATTTCAGCATGGTTAGAAGAAGTAGCTACCAAAGTTTGTTTACCAGAGCGCCAAGAAATAGCAGCATTACCATTGAGAAATACATAACCTGTCTGTGATCGACCCTTATGAGGATCAGATAGATATCCTGAATCTGCATATCCTACAAACTTGGAATCTTTACAATAAAAGAGTCCTAAATCAATTGTACCACGCAAATAGCGTAGGATATGTTTGATACCAGTCCAATGCCTTTGCGTTGGCGCAGAACTATATCTAGCAAGTAAATTCACTGAAAAGGAAATATCCGGTCTAGTACATTGTGCTAAATACATTAAAGCACCAATAGCACTCAGGTATGGTACTTCTGGACCCAATACCTTTTCGTTTTCTTCAATTGGACGATATGGATCCTTGTTTATGTCTAAAGACCGAACAACCATGGGAGTGCTTAGTGGATGTGCTTTATCCATACCAAAGCGTTTCAGTATATTTTTGGTATAATTAGATTGATGGACTAATTTTCCACTAGAACTTCTCTCGATCTGCAGGCCGAGACAAAATTTTGTTTTCCCAAGGTCTTTCATCTCAAATTCCCTTTTCAAATAATCAGCAGTTATTTCGAGCTCTTCTGGAGTCCCGATTAAATTTATGTCATCGACATAAACTGCCACTATTGCAAAACCTTTTGAGGATTTCTTTATGAAGATACATGGGCAAATGAGATTGTTTTCATATCCTTCCTTAGACAAATATTCACGGAGACGATTGTACCACATTCTTCCGGATTGCTTCAATCCATACAATGATCGTCTCAATTGTATTGAGTACGTACTCTTGGGCTTTGCTTCAGGCAAAGTAAATCCTTCTGGGATTTTCATATGAATTTCTGTGTCTAAGTCCCCGTACAGATAAGCGGCCACAACATCCATGAGTCTCATATCCAAATTTTCAGAAACCGCTAAACTTATCAGATATCTGAATGTTGTTATATCCATAACAGGGGAGTATGTTTCCTCATAATCAATCCCAGGTTTCTGCAGGAAACCTTGTGCCACAAGTCTTGCCTTGTATCTAATGATTTCATTCATTTCATTCCTTTTCCTTACAAACACCCACTTATAACCTACAGGGTTAATACCTTTTGGGGTTTGTACTATAGGTCCAAATACACCACGTCTATTGAGAGACTCTAACTCTGCTGTAATAGCAGTTTCCCATTTTGGCCAATCTTTTCTTTGTCGACATTCATTTATAGTACGTGGTTCTGTATCATCATCCTCATGTTCCATTGATATATGTGTAGCTACCACATATGCAAATGCGTCATCGATGACAATTCTTTTTCGATCCCATCTCTCTCTTGAATAATTGTAAAATATAGAGATCTCTTCATTATCCGGTACCGGTGCCACTTCAGGGGCTTTTATAGTCTTATCAAGGACTTTCGTCATTCTAGAGAGAGTGGATTTTTCCATAGCTTCTTCGGGAGCGTTATGACCCTCTTCAGGAGGAAACTCTTCAGGAGTGTTAAGTGTATCTTTGGGAGGATATGATGATTGTATATTTCTCCTTTTTCGCGGAGCTATATCTTTTGAACCTACAGGTCTACCACGCTTCTGTCGTATTACAGACTCTTTTGTTGCCACTTTTTGACTTTGTCCTACAGGGACATTAAGTCTAGCAGGTGCATTCATAGCTGGAATATGTGACTTAGTTACCTTTGCTGCGTCGTTAAATGCATCAGGTAATTTATTTGTAATTTCTTGTAAGTGCACAATTCTACGAACTTCATATTCACATTGTGAAGTACGTGGGTCTAAATGAGACAAAGTGGAAGCATTTCACGTTAGTTCACGCCGTTCTTCAGGAACGGGTTGTTCTGCAGGAACAATACGTTCTTTATCTCCCCCTAACGGTGGGAATTTTGACTCATCGAATTGACAATCAGCAAAACGAGCAGTAAAAACATCTCCTGTCATTGGTTCTAAAAAGCGAATAATAGAAGGAGAGTCATAGCCGATATATATGCCCAACCTACGTTGTGGTCCCATTTTAGTACGTTGAGGGGGTGGTATAGGGACTAAAACAGCACAACCAAACTTGCGCAAATGGGAGATATTAGGTTGATGTCCCGTTATAAGCTGTGCGGGAGAGTATTGATGGTAGGCTGTGGGTCGAAGTCGAATGAGCATTGATGCATGTAATACAGCATGTCCCCAAGCACTAACTGGTAATTTAGACTGCATCAACATGGTCCTAGAAATAAGTTGAATGCGCTTAATCAGGGATTCAGCTAAGCCATTCTGGGTATGGACATGAGGGACAGGATGTTCGACAACAATGCCTAGAGATGAACAGTAGTCATCAAAGGCTTGTGATGTAAACTCACCCGCATTATCAAGTCGTATAGACTTAATAGGATTATCAGGGAAATGGGCTCTAAGTTTAATGATTTGTGCTAATAGACGGGCAAAGGCTATATTCCTAGTTGAAAGTAGGCAAACATCAGACCAACGGGTGGAAGCGTCAATCAAAACCATGAAATACCTAAATGGTCCACTAGGTGGATTGATCGGTCCACAGATGTCGCCTTGTATCCTTTGCAGAAAGGATGGGGATTCTAATGCAATCTTAACGAAGGAAGGTCGAGTGATTAACTTTCCCTGTGAACATGGGACACATAGATACCCATTTGGTATGGTCAAACTATGGTTGTCTAAAGGGTGTCCAACAGAGTTATCAATGATTTTCTTCAACATGGTAACTCCGGGGTGCCCTAATCTATCATGCCAAAGCAATAAGGCTTGAGGGTTGCTGAACTTTGAGGTTGGTTTAAGCTTCGGGCTTAACTGTCTCGTTTTACTTAAAACCGAATGTGATTCGACGATGGATATCGTCGTATAATATAACCCAGAAGAAAGTGCACTTAATGTTTCTAGTATTTGCTTTCGGCCTCCAATACTAGTAACGATAAGTAACATTTCCTTGTTACCTTCATTAGCAGTCTCAACATGGTATCCATTTATTCTGATGTCTTTAAAACTGAGCAAGTTTCTTCGGGAACTGCTGGAGAACAGTGCATCTTTAATGAATAAATGAGTACCATTAGGTAACGTTATGTGGGCTCTTCCGGAGCCTTCAATTATTTGCACAGGTCCAGCTATGGTGGATACCTTTCGTGAATTCAATACCAATTCTGAGAAAAACTTCTGGTTTTTCAGAATAGTATGTGTTGTAGCACTATCTACAAGACAGTGAGTATCCCCATTGTTGTGATCCATACCTTTAAACAAAAGATAAAAAAAAATGTAACTAAACAATCACATGATTAAGAAAACTTCATAAAAGAAATTTCATCAAATTGATAAAAAAAATTCACTCATCATAAAACATCCATAAAATGTTTGTCAAAATTAAGAAACTAAAGACTAAATCATCCAATCATAAAATATCCATAAAAGGGTAAATAGCTAAAAAAATTCTAAAAGGAGACTCTGGAAAATATTTGTTTGGTCTTCTAGAACATTCCAGGAGGAGTTCCGATTTTAGCACTAAATGCCTCATTGCTTAGAGGTTGGCCATTTTCGTCTTCAAAAAAATCTTTAGTTTCCAAATTTGTAATGTCCAACTGGTAATTGTCATTTTGTAGGTCAGTATCCCAATCCCAATCTTCCAGATCATTTGATTCTGCAGAATGAACAGAGGCTTTGTATGCTTTGTATCGTTCCACCACGTCTTTTGGTGCACGACAAGAGCGTGACCAATGCCCAGTCCTTCCACATCTGTAGCAAGGGTTATCAGAACGGTGGGCAGAAGTATTTGGTGGATTCTGAGGTTGATCTGGATTTTGTTGCTTCTGAGGATCAGACCACTTTTGGTGGTTTTTGAATTTTTTATTGGGAGGACCTCGAAATCCTCCTCGTCGGGAGGAGTTTCTTTTTTCACCTCTTCTGGAGGGATTATTTCTCCCACGCCTCCTTCCTCTGCCTCTGTTGGAATTGAAATTGGCATTTGCTTCAGGCAGTGCCATAGATCCAGTTGGTCTGGAGTTATGATTCTTCAACAAGACTTTACTGTTCTGCTCAGCAACAAGGAGACAAGAGATTAGTTCTGAGTATTTGGAGAAACGCCGTTCACGGTACTGCTGTTGCAGGATCACATTTGTTGCATGGAAAGTGGACAGCGTTTTCTCTAACATCTGCTCTTCTGTAATCGTTTCCCCACACAATCTTAACCGGGAAACAATGTTGAAAAGAGTAGAGTTATACTCAGATACCGATTTGTAGTCCTGAAATCGCAAGTTTAGCTATTCATTCTGAGCTGTTGGTAATAAGACCATCTTCTGGTGATCATATCTATCCTTCAGGGATTTCCAAAGACCTGCTGGGTCCTCCTCTGTGAGGTATTCATTCTTAAGGTCATCATGTATATGATGACGTAAGAAGATAAGTGCCAATGCCCTATTCTCCGGGGACTCTTTATTGCCTTCTATTATCGTCTCTCCAAGCTTCTTGGATTGTAAATGTAATTTTGCATCCAAGTGCCAGGATAAGTAGTTGTCCCCGGTAATGTTAAGGGCTTTGAAATCAAGTTTGGTTAAGTTCGACATTATGCAAGAGCTGGAGAAAAAAAATACATATATATGATCATTGATATGCAAAAGATAAAATACAAATAAAAGAATTGGAAGGCATTCAGAATAAATTAAGGGGTGAGCCATGTCAGATCAAGTTTGCCAATTCAAAATTGAATAACATCATGTTATCAATTTTTAATAATCCAAAAACAAACAGTTTAAACAAGGCTTCTGGCTTGATTTGGAACTGCAGGTTCCTGATTAGAACTTCAGGTTCTTTAATTTTTTTTTGTTGAACTTCAGGTTCTATCAAAGCTTCGGGCTTGATGTTATGGCATATTACTTTTATTTCTGGATCGAAATATCAAACTTTAGGTTTGATTAGGAATGAATCTGCAAGTCCATATTGTGGATCTGAGAACTTCTGGTTTCAGATTTGAATAATCCACGGAACTTCTGGTCCGGATTTAGAAAAGAACTTCTGGTTCCTACGGAACTGCAGGCCCGTACTAATATAGAACTTCAGGATCTGAGATCTTCTGGTTTCAGATTTGAATAATCCACGGAACTTCTGGTCCGGATTTAGAAAAAGAACTTCTGGTTCTTACGGAACTGCAGGCTCGTATTAATATAGAACTTCAGGTTCTTATTTATGATCCATTCTTGATCTCCCCTTTTTCTTAAAAAAATAATAATAATCATTCACTCCCAAATAAAAGTAATAAGAATAAAAGCATATATATGGTTATTTAATTAATAGATGATTGTAAATAATAAAAAAGAATTACTTTACCGTTGCACGTTGCAACACGTTGCACTGTTGCACGTTGCACTTTGTACTCTAGGCCACTGTATGCACGTAACGATCAATGGAGATCAATGCACGTAACGATCAATGCACTTTGTACTCTAGGCCACTGTTGCACGTTGCAACACGTTGCACTGTTGCACGTTGCACTGTTTCACGTTGCACTTTGTACTCTAGGCCACTGTATGCACGTAACGATCGAGGGAGAGACGCAACTGTGCAAATAACGAGACCGAGGGAGAGAGGCGCGCGGGATCAGTCGATCGAGGGCTCGTGCTGATAACGTATTAAGAAGAGGGGAGAGGAAGAGAGTAGAGGGAGAAAAGGAGAGCTTTTCTTATTGAATGAGATGTGTACATAAAGGAGGGGGAGGAGGATCTTATTTATAGAAGAAGATTGCTTCCTCCCCAAGCAAACCAATATAGCAAGACTCTAACTTTCCATATCTAATGTGGGTCCCATGGTGGGCATCCACTAATAACAATATTTTATAACAAATGAAAAGGTTCCCATGAATAGATGGAGGGAACAAAAACGAAAATGAAAATGTTCCCATGAATAGATGGGGGTGGGGGTGGGGGTGGGGTGGTCGGTGGTGGGGTTGGTGTGGTTTTTGGTGGGTTGGGGTTTGGTTTGTGAACATACGGGCCCCAAAGCTACCAAAATCGCAGTATACTTGAATTGGTTAACGTTAGATGACAGAGTAGATAGATAGAATATGATTCATTGACCGGAGTGGTGAGAACATTTAAGACAATTACAAACGAAAATTAGTAAGTTGAAATTCAAGGCAAGGAGAGAGGCCGAGACCGTTTGATACTAGGGTCGGGGCCTACTCAAAAATCCAAATGACCTGACACGCCTTGTTCTATTACTTGGTAAGGAAATGAGATAGCCATTGCTAGGGTGGTGGAGGCGTGGTAATGAGAAAGGCATTGCAGGGATGGTGGAGGTGTAGTAATGAGGAAGGCATTGTAGGGATGGTAGTGTAGTAATATGAGAGAGAGAGAGAGAGAGAGAGAGAGAGAGAGAGAGAGCCCCGGTATGATGACTAGTATTTTGCAATCACGGCATCTTGTCTATAGTCTCTGTGAAAGAGAGGAAGGTTAAATAATTCTCTCCTAATTTTATCCAATTATAGTTTGGTTTCAATGATCATCTTCTCTACTCTTCCGAAATTAGATTTATTCCATGTAGTGACTGAGGTCTTTACCCAAGAGATATAAAGTATGATCATTGTTGTCCCCATTAACCTTTCTGGGTTTTGCCCATCTGTTGAGTTTAATTTCCTTGCACTTTTTATCCCTCAACCGCATACTATGGACCGTAAAGGGTCTAACGCCTCCGGCAGTGAGTACAGAGAAGATTGCCTTCGGAAATAGGTTTCTCCTTTCTATATTATTGCCTATGGCCTTATCAAGTCTTTCTTTAATATGCTTGCAGAAGCAGCATCATTCTTTCCCATTAGGGGAGGTCTTATTTTAGCCCTGCTTCCCTCTTGATGGAGCTCAGTTCTGTGTGCAGGTTCCCTCAAAGAGGTAGTTTTCTCAAGAGCAGCGATTCCAGTGGACCTCCTTCCATTGTTAGCTTGAGGTGTAGACTAGGGTGCCTTTGTCTGCAACTTCATCTGCCCCGTGTCAGTCTTACGTAAAACGTTCCCTATTTCTTCTTCCTGCGTTTCAAATCTTGGTTGAACCGTTGAAGACTTCCACTGGGACCAACCACGGCTCCACATGGGTCATCTCATCATCGGCTGGAAAATAGTGATCTTGAGCTGTGTGTGTAGGCCCTATTTTGTGAAAACCCAGTTCAGAACTACAGTTTTGCTGCCCCATAGCCTGGTCCCCAACCAACCCAGACCCAAATGACAGTTTTTGACTCCAAAGTGGGGTGGTGGGCCACTAGTCCACTACTAACCTCTTTTCTTTCCCAAGTCGTCTGACCTGTTGCTCAATGGAAGTAGCAATTTGAAGGGGACTTTGACCAAACCCTTCAAATCTTTGAATTGAATGCTCTCCTCATATAGGAGATATGCACGCCAGCAATTCATGGGATCCTTGTTTAAAATTAGTTTCCCTGAGTTGTCTTCACTTATATGTAATGATTTAAACAATCCTTGATATCTTTCAAAACAGAAAAATCCATTTTGTGGTAAGTGGAATTTTTTTTTTGAACTCTTCTTGACCTTTGGTGAGAACTCCTATTTGTTAAACTCAGCAGCAATAACTTCTTTAAGCCTCTTACAAGCATAATTCTTGCACTTCTTTTTTGCTAACTGCAGTCAAAGCAGCTGAACAAAAGTTTTTAGCTATGTTGAGTTCCTGACGAGGTCAACTGGCTTGGGATTTCCAAGATGTTTTCGTATAATAATTTTGAATGATCACGGCCAATGAAGACATGTTAGGGAGGTTTTCAAACACTAAGTATATCAAAGTTTTCCATTTATTTTTTGCCATTCCATTTTAAAAACATGGGATGTTCTTATTTATGTGTCACTATTATGTGTCTAACAACCAATTTTTTAAGTTGTCCCTTGAAACTAGCAAAAAAAAAAAAAAAAAAAAAGCCTGCACTAAACCGGGGCCCAAAAATTAAAAAAAATTCAATATATAAACATAAATCATTTATCATTTTTAAGATTCTATATATTAGTTTATTTAAACAAAAAAATTTTAACAACATTACATAATCTGCAAATCAAATTTGAATCTAATATTTTTTTGCATATTTTGAGTTTTTATCAAAAAATTATAATACAATCTGCAATTTGAAACAAATTTAAAATATTTATTTTTTTTTCAAACAAGTTGGACTTATATATGAATTATATGTTTTGTCTTACGGATGTCAAATCATTATATAATTCTCAATTCATGGACATCCCATAGTACGCCAACTTTTATGATCATATTACCCATGTGGTTAGCTACTAACCTCTAGAAAAGAAAGCATCTGTAAAATCAGGAACCTTAAATATAAATATATATTCTTTTTAAATGCATAAATAATTTATCATTTATAAAATTCTATATATCAGTTTATTTATGGAGAAAATGTAAGAAAATTACATAATCTGCAAATCAGATTTGATCAATCTATAAAATCTCACGTATTTTGAATTTTTTTGTCCAAAGTTGATTAAAATATATGAAATGGAAAACAGATTCTAACAAAATATTATAAAAAAAAACTTTCACAATTCAAAATAGTCAAGGTTAAATCCAAAATTTGAAAGAAATTAGCAATTGGATTCTGCAAGCTGTAGCTCTCAATTCACGGACCTCACATGGTGGGACAACTTTTGTCATCATGGTGGCCATGTGGTCGCCTACCTAGTTCAGCTAAGCAGTTTTAGCAAAGAAAGTCCATGTTAAATCAAGACCAATGTATATGTCCGGTCTTGGAAGATAGTTTTGATGCAAGAGTTGCGTGGTCCACCTGTCATCAGTGTACCTCTCTGATAGTGAGGCTTGGATGGTCCTTGAGGTCTCAACATAGTAATTATTTTTTTCTTATGATTTTTTAAATCGATTTTCTTTTTTCAGACAGTAGCCCATAAAAATTAAGAACAACTTTCAAATTTCTATTTCTTTTATAATTTTCATCACCCAAAATGGGTTTGACCGTTCCTAAAAATCACTATATATAACAAATAGATACATTTTATATAGTACACAAAAGTATGAGAATCTACATACTTATGAAAGATACAAAGAAATCAGGAACAGGAAGAAAGTTGTGAAAAAATAGGGAGAGATATACAAACTATAAAGGAAGGTAGACTATAAGAACAACATAACATGTCATTCATTTCGATTATAAATCCAAAAAGGAAAATCACAAAATCTTCACTACAAAATTCCAAAATAAAAAAAATACAAAATTACTAATAACAGTTCCAAAATTATGCAAAAGCTTTCACATGCTACACAATGACACAGCAGTGGCCTGCTTCCTTGAAGCTACTTGAGTACCTGAAATTTTGAAAAAAAAAAATCTAATTGAAGTAACTACAATGAAAAAAAAATGAAAACCAATAAATATCAGAATGAGAAGAAGGATGACGAATAACTTACAAGAAAAGTAGAGTGACCATGTAAGAAGACTAAGAAATTGTTATCATATTTGCAACAGTCTATTTCATGGAGATGATGCCGATTCCTTTTGTACACTTTTTGTGAAGAAATGCTTCAAGAAATCATCCATGGAGGTCAGCCCACCTAAATAGAAATGAAAAATTTTTAATTGAATTAGTCAGATTCGGTATAGAAGTTTTCAATCTCAGTTTTGTTTATGAGCTCAAAATACCACAATTAACTCAAAAGGTTCACCTTAGTTGAGTTAAATTGTACGGAGGTGTGCCATGTGAATTCTATGAAACCATAAAAGCAGAATCACATACTTAAAAACCTCAACTGTGTAAAAAGAAACCACCTTTGATAGATATACTTCAGAATACAAACTACAAAAGGTGTGCTGTGTTAATTTGGCTTGAATAACTTAGGATTGTCAATCCTGTCAGCAAACATGTCATGTTTGGGTCAGACACCTAAACTCTTAATTTATGACAGCACTAGGTCAATTCATTTTATGGTCTCAGATGAAGCTGTTAGAATGTAGAAAAAACAAGAAGAGAAATCTATATTTTCATCAACTGTATTGCAAATTTTCTGGTGAGGGTAAAAGCATTCTGTTGGCCCACTTTGGATCAAATCAAACCTCTGAAACACAACCAACACATGCAAATTTGCAATGCCCTAATTTCAGTATTGATTGGAAAGAGATCAGTAGTGGAGGCAAGTAACTTAAACCAATGGATAAAGTCAGATCTATTTGGTCATTGAATGATAGCTATAATCAGATGATAAATTGATTTTTGGGCACTCTCCAAACATTTTTCTTCCAATCATGCTCTGCCAATCACATTTGAGCATTACAGAAAGGATAGCGTGCTTCGTCATAACAAAAGCCACAACAGTTTGTAATAATGAGATGATGACATCAACAATGAAATAATATGATTACAATAACATTAATAGGAACAATAAAGAGGATTTGCCAGCTAACAGATTCAGTAGAAAAATACCTGCAGAAGTTTTGGCAGTATAAGTGTGTTTTTATTTTCTAAAACGCTGTACGAGGGTTTGGTTCTCTCACTGCAGAAAAAAAAAAAACTGATATACCATAAAAAGAAAAACATCTGCTATATAAACAAAGGCACAACAAAAACGCTTTAGCTGTTCAAAGATGCATTAGCTAGATCTGCCAAAAACAGGTAAATTACCTGAGTAACATTTGTCCGATCTATAGTCCAAACAACCAATGCAATTGGTCCTCACAACTCCAAGTTGTTCCTTACCTTTCTCACCATTTGTGTTCAACAGCAAATATAACCTGGTTTCTAAAAAGGATGAACACACATGTAAACAAAAGAGAACAAGTTATTTAAAAATATTTTCAAGGATCACAAATAGCACCACAGCTCAGACCACATGCCCCAGTATCAGAATTAAGTAATTGAAAAATATTTTTAATTTAAGAATCACAAATAGCACCACAGCTCAGACTACATGCCCCAATATCAAAATTTGTTAAGTACAAAAAACAAAAACAAAAAAAAATTAAGCAAGATTTAACTTTTAGATGTAAAAAAAAAAAAATTGAACAAAGATATATAATACGAATGATTATAAGTTTTATTTGTCATCCATTAGCTGCACATCTTTAATAATGCATTGGTCGCACAGGGTTATTCATCATCATGGTGAAACAAGATAGACGATCAGAATAAAGTTTGGGAAGAAAATTCAGACATTTGCATCCACTTAGTGACATCATTGTTCACGATGAAAGAGCAGACATAACATCATCCTGAAGTATAGAGCATCTACTAAGCAACATCATTGTTGTCTAAGCTATGAAGAGTTTCCATGTGCATTTTCCCTTTTATCTTTTGCTCATTTTCTAAGTTACACATGAGGTGCTTTTCTAGACAGAGGACATCCCTTCTAGATAGAGTCCTTCAGTATTTTTAGGTAAGGGACAAGTTTGGAGCACTCATGTTAGTTATGGCTGGTATTTCCTTCCTACTACTGCTGGTTACATTCAGTTAAAGGATGTATTTTGGTAAAGATAGCCTACACTCGTTTAATGTGTGAGTTACATTACCCAGGTACCCAGCACTTTAAACACTTGGGTACTTGTAAAGGAGCAGTTTCCAATCTTCTTAAGGCATAAGTGTTGCATCAAGCATGAAAGAAAAAAAAAAATCCTTAACTAGTTATACTAATTCTTCTCTAGATAGTAGTTTCCAATCTTCTTAAGGCAGAAATGCCAGAAGCGCCACTTCCTAAGGCAGCTAAACTGAATGCTTCATATGTTCATGTTGGCAAACATTGTTTGCACATTTACATCAAGCATGAAAGAAAAAAAATCCTTAACTAGTTATACTAAGTCTTCTTTATATATTGTGAGCAGGACACCATTGATATAAAATGCAATGAGCATAATGTTTTTAATACGCATTCTAGGATGGATAGAAGCATACCCATGTTTCTTGAGGATGTGATAATCAAATGTATCATCAGATAAGTGCCAAAAGAAATGATATTCCAATATTTGCAATATTTGTCCTATGGCTTTCAAATACAATCACGCTATTGATTTAACAAATGCCCTATTTAAAAATTTGAAGATATAGAGCTCAAAATTTAATTGAAATGAATGCATATTTGTAGGCATCAAGCAAAGGGAGGTATGAAAGTGCGTTGCATTAGCTATAGTCAATTCAAACATGGAGAGAATCTCATTGCCATCCTTTCTTTGTCCGGAAGACTACACAGTTATCAGCCCAGCAGAGAATCTTATCGACTATGAAACTCCTGTTTATAGGATCTTTACATATGATGAGTGTTACAAGAAGTACTGTAGCAAAGCTTGGATGACCAACATTGCTTGGAGCTTCTTAAGAACAGAAGTTTTGTTCCTATTGCAAGCTTTTGTGCTTCTTAGTGTCAATTTTCTTCTTTTCCCTTCCCAATGTAGGGATTATCAATGGACACATTCAGCAGCAATGCTATAAATGTGGAGTGGGTTCAGGGCCTTAGATGTGTGTTAAATGACAATGCTGTTGAGAGAACAATGATACACATAAAACAAACATCACATACAAAGAACATACAAGTCTAAGGAAAATTTCATAGGAGGCAAATGAATTTCAGTTAAATACACATATATAGACACTAAAATGCAGAACTATAAGAACTTGCCTGAGATAACTAGAGATTCTCTAACATGATCAAGACCCATAACCAGAAACCAAAGATATCCATGAAATCTCCGTGCACTTCGTCAGATAGTATCTCCAAAAGCTACCAAAGTGTCCTTTTTCTTTTACACCTTTTGGGCACATTTGTGTAACCTATTTCCATGGAAAAATTAACAGTTTTCTGCAAAAATGATATTTTCTGATGTTTGGTGCAGTGACTTCCTGTGGAAAATAAAATTAGTGGGGCCCATATTTTCCTCAAAAAGTTTGGAATTTAAAATCCGACAACGGGGTGTCAGATTTCAATTCCTCGAAAAATCTGAACCCCATATTTAAAGCTCATTTCCTCACATGTTCTTCAAAAAAGCACTCTAGTGAAACAAGAAAGGGCTTTGGCGAAAAAACAAGCCTCTGCAGTTCATCTTCAAAAGCCCTTCTTCTTTCAACACCGCCCAATCAAGCCATTAAGTTCTGATCGCCTCTGCAACTTTCAAAAGGCCGCCTTTATACCTGCTGCTCCAATTGCCTTTGCCTATTGCGCCGGTCGCCTCCGCAAGTGCCCCTGCCACTTTGGTCCTCTCTAAACTCCATCATTGGAATCCCTCTCTCCTGCCACTACAACTCAGAAAACCCGTTGAGGATGATTTAGATTAGAGTTCAATGTGTAGATTAGGGGCTTCGGATGTAGATTAGGGTTGGAGGACGATGAGCTACTAGGGTCTTGAATTTGGGCTTCCACATTGGAGAACGATGAGTTTCTAAGGTTTTGGATTACACGAAGACATCTTCAATGCACAATCCAAGGTGGGCCATTCTCTGTAATTGCTTCTCTACATGTGTCTGATTGGATTTTTGGTACAATCTATGGTTGGCATTCTCTGCAATTGCTTCTCTGCATCTATCGGATTGGATATTTGGCACAATCCAAGGTGGGCCATTCTTTGCAATTGCTTTTCTTCATGTGTTTGATTGGATTTTTGGCACAATCCAAGGTGTGCATTCTGCAATTAATGCTTTTCTACATCTGTCTGATTGGATTTTTAGCACAATCCAAGGTGGGCCATTTGCTGCAATTGGTTCTCTACATGTGTCTGATTGGATTTTTGGCACAATCCAAAGGGGGCATTCGTTGCGCATGCACGGGCCTATTGAACTCCACAGGCAATGTTATCAATTCTAGTTTTCCTGTAACTCTAGTTCTAAGGTGTGATCTGATTTCTCTGATGATTGATTTATTTGGATTTGATTTTATATTTTTTCAATTTGATGGTGGGGTCATTGGTTTTCACCGTGATGTTTATGGCTGCACCAAACAAAAAAAAAACACAGTTTCATCAAGAAATATTTTTTGCTCGAAACGTAGATTTTATACTCGCACGGAAGTTATTTCCTCGGCATCTATCTTCCTTGGATTTTGTTGATGTAGCAATTTCCTTTTTCAAAGGAAAGCACCATTACACAAACGTGCCCTTTGTCTTCTCTATAGAGCTTCCTTTCGATATGTTTGAGAGATTCAAAAGAAAAGGCCATGTTTCAAGAAAATATTTTTGTATATATTGAATGAACTTACGAATCGTATTGAATTACATCGAATTATATACCCGAATTAGTCTAGCAAATTCATCAAACTCGAGCTACAAATCGAGCGAACTGGAAATCAAATTAGCTAAACCTACCCTATTGAATTTTCGAATTTAAGTAACTTGCGAATTGTGAATTGCAAATTCGAATTCAAATTGGTCAAACTACAAATCAGGTAACTATTTTATTTATTTAGTTAGTTTGATGTCTCAAAGTATTTCTTGCCAGCCCAACCTTTAGACTTATGGGTATTACATTTATTAGTTGTATGCATCATGACAAGATTCAATAAGCTAATCGTAAATTCCCAACAAATTCCTACAACCTATAGGAATCACCTTTGCATATTTGTCTTGAGGCTCACCAGATGCTCTTGAGACCTGCAAGCTATGATGCCCAAATACGGACATGGGTACGGATACGGACACGGGGAACGAGGGTTCGATACGCCGATTTAAAATTTTAGGATCCGGATACGGGTACGGCATTTCAAAAAATATATACATATAAATACTTATCATAGTGCTCAAATATTATGAGATTCACTGTGTGGATCAAATTTTCAATGAGGTGAGCCTGACAGTATCTTAACATAGAAGAAAATAAAAGAAAAGAAAAAAAAAGTGGGCCAAGTGTCTTGGTTGGCCCAATAGCTCAACATTAAAATAGAAAGAAATTAACAAAAAAAAAGCCCTACGGGCCCGTTCTCATTAATAAAATGTGACGAGTTCTTTTGCCCCTTTTGCATCTCTGGGGCATCATCAAAAAAAGAAGAAGAAGAAGAATGAATAAGAAGAAAAGGAGGCGTACATAGCACCTGAAGCTAGAAGCTTGAAGTAGCAACAGTAGCAGAAAGCAACATTGTAGTCTACCACCTAATTGAAGAAGCAACCCGTTAAAACGAAAATAATAGCCCCTGTTAGTTTAATTATCTTCATCCTCGCTACTACATTCTCCTCCTCCTTTTTTCCTTCTTTTTTGCTTTCCTTTTGATCAAACTGAGAGAGGGCTAATTTAGAAGTAAATTGGTCAAAATGGACAAAATCTGTCTTAATTTTGGGTAAAAAATATTGCACAGCCGTATCCTAAAATTGGAGGCCGTATCCAAGCGGTATCTTGCCGTATCCCGTATCCATATCCGTATCATATCGTATCGGTACCGATACCACAGGGCATTTGGAGTATCCGGGTATCATAGCCTACAAGCATCACGACACAATTACAAATATCATCCTTAAAAAAGAATGAAAAGAAAAACACAGAATCAATGATGACAAATTTTATAATCAAAGGTAAGCCCACAAGAAAATTTGCATGAGTGAAATCCAAGGCATTCAAGTTCCCATCGTTAGACAAAAAAGCTGTACACACAATAAAATTATTTACATTTAAGAAGAATTATTCAGCCGTGGAAATTATTGACATAATACCTACTTAATTCCTCCAATTTCGTAGGAAAATAACTTTTACAGAAGGGCTAAAGAGTTAGAAGTAGAGTTCTAAAAGAGACCATCAAAATAACTTTGCACAGGCAAAAAAGCAAAGTGGCCATATCAAGAAACCATTTGTGACAATGAATAAAAAACCACAAGAACTTCATGATGAAAGAATAAAAACATAATTTCAAGCAATGTCGTCAAAAGAGAATGCACCCATGTATGAGGCTCATTCTAAGTTACAAGAAATAGGTTGTAATTGGAGTAATTCAAACAGTTATTAATATCGTACCATTCAAAAACCATAGTTTTATCTATCAGGGTGATGCTTTCAAGTCAGTCTACCTAAACCACTCGTTCAGCATGTCCTGGGATTGCCTAACGGCAATGACTCCTTTTTTATTTTTTTGTGGGTAAATGGCAATGACTCTTTAAAGCCACTTTCATTAGACAATACTGCTAACGATTCTAGTAGTGGCTTGGAAAAACCAACAGAAATAAGAAAGAATCAACTATAGGATGGTTACACTTGGCTAGTGAGGTTTAAATTCTTGAATTAAAACAAAAGGTAGGTTGAATTAAAAAAAAGGTAGGTTAAATGAAATGATCACACATCATCTAGATTCTAAAGGGGTTTGAGAGACAGGATGTATTTGTATACCTATCAAACTTGCACCAGTTTTTGTAAAGAGTGAACTTGACTTGTGGGGCCCCCTAGGGGTCATGTTAGTGATGGAGAAGATGGAAGATGGAAAGATTTCAGCGGGGACCCAGGAATGCAAAATTGTCAACCCCATTAGATCATTATAACACCTGGATCCCCTTAAATTTAGTGATTTCATAAGACGTCCTTTTTGGGCAATGCCTTATAATGAAATTCTGGGGCTATGAGTCCACTGCTAGAATTCCATTCTTAATATTTCAACACCAGTATGATCTTTATGAACCAAAATCAGCACATCGCATGATCCATCTCCCCACCAAGAAACAAGGATATGTGCCATAATTTGGAGTGGGCTTCGTAATGAATCTCAATTTTTTGGCTTGTCGAATTTCATTATATTTATAATAACAGATATGATAAGGGTGCAAGTGTGCAACAAATATAGGCCTGTTTTAATAGTTTTGACACAATCCATCTAGAGTACCCATCACCACCTAGGATTATATATTGTATCCAAAAATATCTTAACATATCTTAGCACTACCATGGCTCAACAAAATAGAAATAGGTTTAGACTCCTTAACTTAAATCTTTCTCAACATACCTAACCAAGATCTACAGCTAGGTCTAGACAAGCATTTATATTTCTTCAATTTTTAATCTGTTGGTAGAAAGAAAATTTCATAAGACAGGGAGGAGACAAACAATAGGGCAAACAGTCATAGATCTGTTCAGATCCAACTCTTGTTCTGATGAAAACAAGAGTTTTTTTTTTTTTCAAGATGGTTTTAATAGATCATGAAAATTGAGGGTTTTGGATGAACTCAGCTCAGAAGCTATGATTTTTTTTTCTGAATATATGAATAAATAGATGTGGAGATTAGAGATCAGAAGAAAGAAAGTTCCACCAAAAAAAATTGAGGGGAAAAAAGGAACAATCTTTATGCAAAAAAAAAAAAAAAAACCAAACTACTTAAAATATGTAAAAATGGAAAAATACCAGATAAATAAGAGAGATAACCCAACCAAACCTCTATTTAAAAAATGTGAAATTTCAAATAAGGCCTCAAAATTTTGGCCTTATTTTAAAAAACGGACACAAGTTTTAAAACGTTTTAAATTAGTCCCTAAGTTTTTCAAGAAGTTTTCAATTAAGGACATCAATCCATTTAAAGGTACTTCTTGGTGACTTTTTTCTCAATTTTCTTAACATACTAAAATTACCAATCATTTAAAGCCATGATATGATTTCAACAACTGCTACATATAGCTGATCACTGCAGGGACGCTACTTGTCTTTGATCATTGTGAGGATGCCAGAGAAGAAAGTGAGGAGAATATAAAGAAATTGAATGAGAGATTTAGTTTAATAAAGCGTAATCTGGGTGAAAATTGAGGGAAAAATTACCAAAAAAATATCTTTAAATGGATAGATGTCCTTAATTGAAAACTTTTTAGAAAACATATGGGCAAATTGAAAATTTTTTGAAACTTTTGTCCTTTTCTGAAATAAGACAAAAACTTAACGCCTTATTTGAAATCTTCCCTTTAAAAATTCATCAAACGAAAGCATCAGGGAGAAAAATAAACAAAAGGAGTAGAAAAGAGAACAAAAATCCTAAACTTAACTACCCAACAAAACAAAAGAGAGAACAATTTTAGGAGAGGTCCGCGCCAAAACTCATATCCTAATCCTCAATTTTGAAACAAAACAGTTTCTATTAATGGCTATTTTAAAGTAAGGTTGATCGGGAGATGAAAGTTGGAAAACAATCAAATTCAAATTCAAAATTGCAAAGAAATGGGCAATTGAATTCAACTAGCTTTATATAATATAATATAATGGGTTATATATGTTTGTTTTGTGTGAACAAATTTTTGAAGGAGCATATATTTAATTTTTCTTGGGTGAGTTTTGATTGTGTGAACAAATTAGAGAGGATGCTAATTGCTGATCTATTTCAGGTATTAACACTTTTAGGTTGTACTCATCTTCAATTCAATAGTGATCAATCCTGATTTGAACATCTAGATATGTTCCTGTTAGATGTGAATTTGTTGATCTTTTTTTACTAGAATTTTAGGTTTTAGAATTTTAGAAAGATTACATAAGGTGTTTCCTACATCAAAAATGCAATTTACTATGAGACTATATCACTTTAACCTATTGTAGTCTATATAGGATAGTGGTTTTTCCACCAATTGTTGTTGTTATTGTTGTTGTTGTTGTTGTTATTATTACTACTACTAGTATTATTCATTTTTAATATTAGGTTGTCATATTAAGGAAGCTAAAATCATCCAGATTCGATTTTTTCTTTTTCTTTTTTTCCCATATCCACAATGATGTTTTCTCCCTAGGTTGAAATAGGTTTGTAAATCTAGAAAAGCATAAATACAGTTTCCTCCTAATGGATCTTTTATCACCCATTAAGCTCATAGTGACACAAATTAAGAGATGAGATGATTTTCATCATCATTACTAAATGTGGTACAAAAGTTGCTCCACTGGCTTTGCATTTTTTATGTTAAACTGATTTAATAATTTCTAAATATACATCGCTTGTGATAGTTATTCACCATGTATCGGGTAAGGCACTCAAAGAGGATTTGAACCTAAGAGTAAAACAATACTAGACTTTCCAAGTACGAAATACAAGGATGAATCAACATTTATGTGGGTTTTATTTTTTATCGTTTGGCCTTGGAATTAACAATATTGCCTAAAGATGGAAGGACAGGCTTGTGCCATCTATATACTGATAGATGTATTGTTCAAAATTGTAGCTAATACCATATTTGGTTTATTCAGCCATTCAAAATGTATAGGATTTATAATAATTTTCGTCAACATTTTAACAGGTTATCCTTTTTGTCATGAACTTATGATTCTTCGATGTTGTAGAAGGAAATAAGGAAAGGCTTGCCTTTTTAATCCAATAATATATCATGGTGAATAATGGAATATATTTTATCCCCACATTGTTTGAGAATTTTTTGCATTCAAATATATTGATGCCTTTAATGTTCATTAATGTACCAAGCTTATTTGTCTCCATATGATGGTCATTGTGTTTGGATAAATGAATAGGCCTATTTTTAGATTGGATACAACAAACCACCCCCTTTTTTTCGGTTTTTGAAACGACGCATATTTGAAGAAGTTCAAGTGCTCCCTATTATGAACATTGGGATTGTTATGTTATAATTATAGTCATTGCAGCTGTTTAGAATGACAATTTATTTTCAATCATTTACATATAACACAAAGAGTTGTTGATTAGAGATTGGTTCAAGGATGGTTCAAGTCAATTAGAAATGAGTGAAATGTGAATGAAGATGAAATTCTAAAGTTCGTTGAATAATCAATATATTAGCTGGAGGGGACTTGAAATGGTTGATGATAATAGTTTTTGAAAATGGCTGGTGAGAAATGGTCTCAAGAAATTTATGTTGTTGATCATGTTGTTCATTTCATTGTTAGGTACAATGATAGTTCCTTGAAGTATTCACTAGTGCGATGTCTTGTTTTATCTTCAAACAAATGTAGCAATTTATTCCAATCAAATGAAAATACAATAGCGTCCATGTTGGCTCTGTAATAAGTCCTTAAAAATACATTGTTTCATTATTATTTTAGGACATTTTAAGGACTTATTCATGCGAATTGCTTCATTCTCATTAGAATCATGATTTTATATTTTCAATCATCACTTTGTGCATTTCATTCAAATTTCATGGAAAAATCACAATGTTTTTACATAAAATTAAGAAATATTCTATTTTTTGCTTTTAATGTCAGAAAATGCTTCGAAATTTTTGTTTACACATAAAATGATAGGATTCCTTTCACCATTGATTAGATCATGATGAATTCTGTTTGATGGTGTCATTTTTTGCAATTATTTAATGTTAATTAGGGCCAATTTTGTCACGCCCCAAACCCTAGAATTGGGGATCAAAGTGGGTCCTAGGGTATGCATACGTAATCCCGTAGCAACCCGTGCCAAGCAAAGATACGCACGAATCGCTACAAGAGAGATTTCACAAGAACATGTGAAGAAGTTTCACAAACACGTATATCAAGATTCAATCAATAAAGCGGAAGCATGTGAAATACATCAGTAATGATCATAAGCAATAATAAAACATCATTCATTCACAATTATCCTTAAAGTTTGTTAATTAACCATCCTCCATCATAAGACAACAAAATACTAAAACATCATTATATAAAATCCAAATGACATGTTCATCAAACCTTGATCCCAAATAACCATAAGTCCAAACAAGTCTAATCTTAACAACCCAACAGAAAGCTCGATAACGCTCTAGGTAAGACGACTAATAGAATACATCGTCTTTAATTCACTCGTCTACTCCCCGAGGTACCATTGGGGTTTCCTCTAGAGGCGCAATGTCTGCCGTACTGACGTCGGATTCTGTATTTGTAATACAAAGGGTAGCACTGTTAACACGATGATTAAGCAAATATAGAGATATATAAGACCTTCGGGATGTATCAAATGAACTAAAGAGCATATTAGTGAAAAGAGATCAAAATCGTAAACTAGACATTTTATGCATGAAATAAACATGAGTAACGGATCATAAATAAAGTATCATAACAAACTAGTTAGCATCCACGAGGCTATATCCTCTCTAAGGAAAGCGAAAAACATATAGAAGGGAATATTGTGAGGGAATCAGTTTAACTTCCCAAAAAGCGCCAACCATCTCTTTTAAAAACTACTATAGCAGTGACATAAGGGGCACCCAAATTGGTCTCGTTGAATCTAATAAGGGTACAAGCTAAGTGGTGCCGACTCAACATATTAAGACCGTCCGAAACTCATGCTATACATACTTATCATTGATCATAATGATCATATACCCATGCATATTCATTCATATATATCATCTTATCATACATACGGGAGTTTCGGTCTTGAGATCATATGCAATCATAAGATTCAGAATTTAACAAGGTAACTGATAAACATATAATGCATACTTAAATGAGCTAATAGAGTTCGAACCCTGTTAACCTTAGCTCCACCCATTTTGGCTCACAAGCACACACTTAGTGGAAGCTCTGGTACCAATTTTGCCTCAAGGTTCGCTAGTAAGAATGGGCATATGATTAGATCATATTAAGGGCAAATTTACTTAACAATATGAATGTAATTAGATTGAGTAAGTATGAAGGATATTTACTAACCAACTCTATGCTAGATTATCCGTGGTTCCGAGGTCATTCAATACAATGTATTCATAAAACGTTCGGTGTTATTGTGTTATTAAAATCTCATTGTTATATTGTATATGCAAAGGACACCTCTTCTTATGCCAACACCCATGACGCAATATCGGAAAACCATCCGGAAAATCGAAGGGGATGAGTGTCAACTCAACACTTTCCTCCTTATCATTGATCACCATTGGGCTAATTAAATTAGAATATAGGTGCCATATCTAAAGCTCTACAAGGTCTTAGAAATCTCTAATTTCCTAAGTTCATAATATTTTTGCAGTTTAGTCGTGTACAGATTATTGCTTAGCTGAGTGATTTAGGTTTTCTCTTAATTTCAAAAGTATGTACGGCTCAGCCGTATTTTGGTCTATGACTTAGCCATATGATGCCTACGACTAGGCTACAGCTTAGCTATAGCACAATAAGCAGCTTAGCCGAGGGTCAGCCGTAGAAGAAAACTGAATTTAGTTGTTCTTGGGAAGCCAGCTGTAAAATGGCTTATGGCTTGATCATGTAGTAGTTACGGCTTAGCTGTAGTTCGGATTAGCCGTAGTTCAAATACCAGATTTCAGTTTTTTGGATTCTGAGTCGTAGAGCACTTACGGCTTAGCTGTGGCTTCACCATAAGCTTCAGAATTTCTGAAGATTATTCCTGGAGCTCGAGTTCAGTACAGAACTCTTCCAATTTGGTTTTAATGAGCTTCCTTTTGCTCCAAATTATCACAATAGGTCTCATTATGCTCATATAGCATTAATATTGCATACTTATACTCATTATTACCTAATCTAACATATGTGTGTACTTAATCAAGGGCGAATGAGCTGTAAACTTGCATTTAGAGTAATTACTTCAAGAATCAACGAATTTAGGCATGCATGATAGTAATATATACGCTTATACTTGCTTTATAACAATGCTTGACTCAAATCAACATCTCCCTTGTGTGGGGTGGAGAAAGCCTCAACAGAAGGAAATTCCCATTATATGTAAAGACATGCAATGAGTGAATCTATCCTAAAATGCATGCATGTCACCAAATTGAGTCTCTTTGACTCTATTGGACTTAAAGAAATGAAATGATATAGGAGTTCTTACCTTGGGGAGCCATAAAGAAGATGAGGAGTTGAACTGTGAGTTTCAAAGGAGCAAGATGAACAAGTGGATGAAGAAAGAGGTGGACAGAACCTTTTCCTCCTGCATGCAAGGCTTCAAAAGCTGAATTTGGTGGAAAAGAGAGCTAAAGGGGAAAGAAGGGATGGAGCTCCAACACTAAGAGTAGAGGGAAATGAAGAGGAGACGTTGGCTCCCTCTTTAACTTAAATTTTTTCTGGACTTTGCATGCAAGTCCACTGGTTTTGGAAAATTTCAGTTTGAGTCAAATCATATTCAATTGGCCTAAATGGATCTAAGTTAAGTTGAGCCCAATAGGAAAGATAATCCACGAGATGAAATACACATAATGTAACTATTAAGGTGTCAATATGATGCAAACCATGTAACTCTAAATTATAAGAAGGTCCTCAACTATCTAAGTTCAAACCCGATCCAACTACCTATCTATCACCTAAACTTAAAGGGGTTTTGAGTTAAATTAGTCAAAATGAGTATTAATTAGCACAAAACAAGGTTAATTATCTTAAATCAAGATTAGTTTAGGTTAGGACCTTACAAATATCATTAATTTGTGAATTCTGCATGGAATTGTCATGTTATATTAAATTTAACTTTTGTGTAGATTTTTGAAGAAAATGAGACCTGCTGTGAGGACAAAAAGTCAATAGCATTTTCAAAATAATTTCCAAGAAGAAAAATGAGGATTTGATGAAAAAAATTAAAATCAAGTGGGACCCACATAAACATGGGACACCCATGCATTGTAATTCATGCCCAAGGGGGGCCCCACCACATTCTTTGTTGCAATTCTTTGGAGTTTAATGAAAATAATTATCTATTAATTTGAATTTGAACTTCAAATTCAGATTTGAGGAGAATTAGGAAGTGGAAGTTGGCAAATGATTCAAATTAATCAACAAGGAAGTTTCTTATAGAAGGAGACTGTTATTTCCTTCTTCTTTATTTTTTTAGGGGAGTTAAGTATTAAACTATCATAACTTTCAAGCTGAGCGTCGGATCAGGACAATCTACAGACCATTGGAAAACTCTTATTGAGAGGATATCTGTAGAACCTAAGATTGTGTTGGCCTTGGGAAGTTGATTGATGTAGTTTAGATAGGATAACTATGCCAAGGGGTTCACTTTTGTTGCAACTTTAATTTACATAATTAATGAAAAATATTTTAATCAAGGAAGGAAATGAAGATTTTTCACGGCTACAAGGATCCTAAAAGCCCTAAAAAAAGTTTCCAAATTGCTAGAACCTGTAACTTAAGTCAAATACTTACTCTATAAGAATTTTCTACATGGAAAATAGGATTGCATGAAGTGTATAAAAAACCTCCCAGGGGGAAGATGGCCCGTATACCATCCCAAACCCCCTTTCTCTACCCCCTTTGTGCTCCATCCACCCCAACACGGGGTTGTGCACACCCCATTTCCCTCCATTCACCATTCACGTCCACTATTCTTCTTCCCCTGGTTATATGTAGGTAAAGTTCAAGATATGATATGGATTGCTAGGTGGGCATTTCGTTGTCTTGGTATTGCGTCAATCTAGGGTAGGTAGAGTGTTTTCATTTTCCATTTGATTATTTCTAAAATATTGTTCATAAGATAGTGATGTACAATGAGTAAACAAAGTTAATGTAATTTTGTGGTTTTTGTTACGCAAGTTCGACAAACTGCACTTTTATGGTAGTGAAAGTCATAATTGGTAGTGTGGTTCCTAGTTTTTTGTTTACCCTGTCTTTGAAGTTTTATTTTCAAAATATGAAGATCTAAAATCCATCATTTTTCCACTTGGGGAACCTTGTTGGCATTAAGGCATTAAAAAATCAATCATAAGAGAAAAAGAGGTTCCTGTGATGGTCAACACTTAGTCTCACTAAACAAAGTATCTACAACTGATGATCTTGCAGCATTAGAAGAAGAAGGTAACAACTTATAACATTCTTAATGTATTATTCAATTAATAACTTCCTAGGATATCCTCAAGCGTATATACTCCTCTTTTTCAGTCTTACAAGAAAACAAAGTAAGGAGGGAAATGATTTCAGCAAGAGAATACTATTGCTACATATTTCAGATGAGAGACAATAAGAGATATTTGTTCCTTCATGCTAGATGACCTCTGCAGCAATTTGTAGTGATATGTACATTAAAATTGAATCTTCAAGGCTAGACTATTTTAGAGTGAATCAGGAAGGAATACGAGTAGATCTATATCAAGGTACAGTAAATAGTGTTGCAGCTGGAGAAACTAGAGGCTTGAAAATTGGTAAAAGAATAGTGTTGCCAGGAAGTTTTATAAGTGGACCAAGAGATCTTAAAAAGCATTATATTGATGCAATGACGTTGGTCCAACGATTTGGAAAATCGGATATTTTCATTATTGTAATGCAGCTTGGCCGGAAATTAAAGAACATCTTCTGCCAAATCAAGAAGTGCATAACAGACCTGATTTGATTACTCAAGTCTTTAGAAGTAATTTTGAACATTTGAAAACAGATGTGATTAAAAAAAAAACTCTTTCATCCAGTAGCAGCCTTTGCATATGTTATCGAATTTCAAAAAAGATGTCTGCCTCATGCTCATATGTTGATAATCTTTAAAAAGAAATACAAACTTACATCTCCAGACATGTATGACTCATTTGTTTTAGCTAAGCTACCAAATAGAAATGGTCATCTACACCTCTATTCTATGGTTATCAACCACATAATGCATGGTCCTTGTGGTCAATTACAGCCTGATAACATTTGTATGAAAAATGGATCTTATACGAATAATTATCCAAAGAGCCTTTGCTCTACTACAACTGCTGCTAATGATTCCTACCCGATCTATAAACATCGTCATGATGGAAAAGAAGTTCATATAAGAGGCCATTTGTTGGATAACCGTTGGGTTGTACCTTATAATCCCTACCTATTTGCTAAGTTTAACTACCACTTGAATGTAGAAGTTTGTTCTACTATCAAAGCTGTTAAATATCTGTACAAATATATTTATAAGGGCCATGATAGAGCAGTGTTCAACATTATTAGTCAACAAGAAGGTGAAGATATAGATGAAATAAGCCAATTCCAAACAACAAGATGGATAACGGCACCAGAAGCAATATGGAGAATTTACAGATTCGCTATTAATGACATGTATCCTGCAGTTGAAAGTTTACAACTGCATCTTGAGAATTGCTAACCTATTACTTTCAAGAAGACAGATAGCCTACAATTAATATCAGATAATGACTTCTTTTCCCATACAAAGCTCACAGAATTCTTTGCTATGAATTGTACAAATGAGAAATCAAAGGCTCTGAATTTATTATATAAGGAGTTCCTAGAATATTTTGTGTGGTAAAAAAGAGATCGTATTTGGACAGAAAGGAAACAAAGAATTGTTATTGGCAGGATCATAACTGCAGATCCAAATGAAGGTGAGCGATATTATTTACGGCTTCCTCTCAATCATGTTAGAGCTCCAACATCATTTAAATATTTGAGAATTTTCAATGGAGTAGAAGCTCAATCATTTTGAGAAGCTTGCTTGTGGCAGGGTTTATTGGAAGATGATGATAGTTGTGAAAGATACTTAGAAGAATCTAGCAATTTCCAAATGCCTTCCTATTTTAGAAGTCTATTTGCTACAATTCTTGTTTATTGCAGCCCACAAAATCCTAAGGCATTATTTGAGAAATTTGAGGCATGTATGTCTAAAGAGTTTTGCCATAGAAAGGATATGACAAGAGATGAAATTAAAAAAGAAGTTTTACTAAGCATAAATTTCACACTTGAATCAATGGGAAGACACATAGATCAATATCACCTTACTTTGGTAGAACTTCGTATGGAAAACAATGATGGTGTGTCCAGAGAAATTGAAGATGAAACAAATATATCTATTTTTGAATCAGAATTGATGTTTGTATGTACATTGAACAAGGAACAATTAGATGCTCATTCACGGATCATTTCTGCTGTGCTATCTGATACACCAAAATGCTTTTTTGTAGATGGACTTGGTGGAACTGGAAAAATGTTATTATATTGCGCTATCTTGGATATTGTTAGATCATAACACATTATCGCATTAACTACAGCCAATTCAGGTGTACTGCATCTCTCTTGCCAAAAGGTCGAACAACTCATTCTCGCTTCAAAATCCCCATTAACATCACTAGTAAAATCTGTTGCAATGTGAGCAAACACTGCAAAGCTCATTATTTGGGACGAAGTGTCTGTGGCAAACCGCGAAAATATTGAAGCTGTGGATGAAATGTTGAGGAATGTAACGGATTTGGATCTTCCCTTTGGAGAAAAAGTGGTTGTATTTGGAGGCGATTTTCGATGAGTGCTTCCTGTTGTGCCAAGAGCTGCTAAAACTGAATGCATTCAAGCAAGCTTAATTACATCTCATATATGAAAGTCATTAGAAAGGATCAAGCTTACTCAAAATATGCATGCAAGGCAAGATACACGATTTGGTGAATTTCTGTTTCGGGTTGGAATGGAATTGAAGACCTCATTATTGATAATAAAACTCAAATTCCCCATTACATGATTTTGTAGCAAAGAAAAAATTCTAATCCTTTGAATGATCTTATTCAGTTTGTTTTTCCAAACCTTGAAGCCTAATCTCTTGATCCACTTTCTATAACAAATCGTGCAATTTTGACTCCAAAAAATGAAAGTGTTGATGAAATTAATGAACTCCTCCTAGCACAATTTCCAGGCGACAGTATCGAATATCTCGGCATAGATGAAACAATTGATTCTAATGATCAAGGGCAGTATGGAGATTATTTGAATACTCTTTCTTCAACAGGCCTGCCTGCTCATAGATTGATGATGAAATAAAGTTGCCTTATCATTCTCCTACATAACATAAATCCATCAGAAGGATTATGCAATGAAACTAGATTGATTTGTCTTGAATTTAGAAAGCATATCCTTGTTGCTCAGATAGCGTTTTGTGATTGTAGAGGTAAAATTGTCTTCCTACCTCATATACCATTATAGCCTTCAGATAAGCAAAACTATCCAGTTCAATTTAGCAGGCGGCGATTCCCTGTTAGATTATGTTTCACAATGACTATTAACAAAGCACAAGGTCAAACTCTGAAAACTATTGGCATCTACTTACCACAACCAGTTTTTTCACATGGACAATTATATGTCACCCTATCTTGCGCAACAATTATGGCTACGACCGGAGTCTTGATTGCATCAAATGATCAAAATGGCAAATACCACGATTGCACAAGAAATGTTGTCCACCAAGAATCATTAGCTATGGTTCAAGCTGAGTGATATATGATGATTTATCATCAGTTTTTTTACTATAACTCATTCAAGTAAAGAAGACATCTTCTCCTTGAATACTTTTTAAACTTCTTTGTTAAAGAACTAAACTATTTGTGAAATAGCCTGTACAAATACATATATATATATATACATACATATATGTAGTGTTATAGATTTTTATCTGTTTTGTCTAATTAGAAAAAAACACTTCACTAGCAGAGAAAGTACACTTTTTCTTAGTTTAGCTTTATCAATGCCTTCCAGTTTTCATAATTCTATTTCATCAATTTACATACCTCAAGTCTTAAAAAAGATCTTAATATTCAGCTGAATTTTTCCCATGCAATGTCATATTAATCATTTATATAAATACCTAACCTCAACCAATAATAATTGATTCATTCCTACACAACTTCACATAAACTTATACCATAATTTGTTATAGAAAACTATAACATTTTTATCATTTTTCAAGTCCAAGAAAATGCCAAATCAATTGCTAGTTATAAAAGATGTTGAACCAACTACAACAAGATGGACAGTTCGAGTTATGGTCATGGAAAACAGTTTCGCAAGAACAAGCCAAGCAAGTGAAACTAGATTTCAGAAACTTGTTCTCATTGATAGGGAGGTACTTAATATTTCTGCATCTCTTTGTAATAAATGATCAAAACTGTATGCTTTTCTAATTTCTTTCCGTTCAAAATATAAACTTACTAATTCTATTCCATATTGTTTATGATAACAGAAAACAATGATTCAAGCCACCATATATAATGAGCACATAGGGGTTCTAAAGAGGACGCTAAAAATATCTGGCATCTACTCAATTTTAAATGCATATGTTAAAAAAGTACCAGAAGAACACCACATTGTCTCACATGAAAACGAGTGGATTCCCTATGGCAGAACTCTAATTGAGGATGCTGAGGACAATGAGCTGACAGTTCACAATTTATCATTTAATTTTATCTATCTTGATGAACTGCAAAAACACTTTCAATCAAAAAAGGGCATAGATAATACTCTTATCATGCTAGCATACAGAACTCCTTTAATGATATATTAGTACTTCTTAACTGAAGTTATTCTTTTCTTAAAGATGTTATTGCAGCTATTGTCCATGTATCAACACCAAGAATCAAGAAAATTAGTAATGGAGATTCATTGCTGTAAGATATTCTTCTTATCGATCAAGGTGAATTATTTAAATACTAATAAATAATTCTATTTTATTCTCTGTATTATCTAACAATCTCTATTTTCTATAGTCTAAAGCCCAGAGTGCTAACACTTTGGGACCAATTTGTAGACAATGAAGGTGCGGTAATCAGTCAACTAAATGGTCCTTTCCCAATTATCATTGGCATGAGATTAAAAGCATTACCATACAATGGTAAGCAAAAATGCAAAAAACTGCAATCCTGAGTACATATGCATTTCAACCACAACTAAATATCATTGACTTTTACCTGGATGGCTCTTTATCTACAAAATCCTCAACCACCTTCATATTCAATCCTCCACTTCCAGAAGCAAAACAATTACAAATTTGGTAACTATTATTATATGACAATTTTTGTGCAATTAATAAATAGTGAGATTGCTCCACTTCTTTTCCCAATAATAACATTCATATGATGAATTATAGGTGTCTTGCTAATGACGGTTTCATTAAAAGGATAATTTGAATCAATATCTGCGCAGCGGTCCTATCCTATCACCACCACCTACTCCAAATAAAATAGTGCAGATTATACAGCTTCCAACTTTTGTTCAATATGTATTCCATTGATTCTTCTAATTCATGCAAAGAATTATGTTCTATACATGTTTTCAACATAATAATTATAACCTCTATATTGTTGGCTACTTATTACTGGATCAAGGCACAAGCTAAATTAGGACTTGATTTTCACTTGTCGTCCAAAATGCAAGAGAGGAACCGATGCAGAGTGCAAAGGATGGTTTAAGTGTCACCAATGTGATCAGAAATTTACAGCAGATATCAAGTAAAAAATTCTTACAATTGCTCACAATACTTTACATTTTTTTTTATTTTGTCTCCTCTGAACTGAATTACAATTGATCCATTACATGTGTATGTTTGACATTGAACTTGTGGATCAAAGTGGACACATAACTGAAACAATTTTTGGCGAAGAAGCAGAGACTTTATTTCCTATTTAAGCAAAGAATCTAGCAGAAGACAGAGGAGAGGTATTATTCTCACTCATACTATAATCTTAAATGCATATCAATTCAATTATTACTTGCTTTACAAAATGTTTACAGCTCTCCAGTTTCTATCATAAAAAAGGATGGACTTGTGAAACTGCAATCACTCGGTAGTTTGGCAACCATGCATGAATATATTTTCCACATAAAGGCATATCAATTTGACTATGCTTGCATTTTGTGGTTGAAATTTAATGTCAATGCAATTCACAAGGAATGCACAAGTAGCTCAACAACAACCACTCCTTCAATAGTTGATGACTCCAGTCCAGGTCTTCCAAAAAGTGCTACTCCTTCCACCGCAGATGAAACCCCTCCAACAACCCCAAAAATTCTGCTCAAGTGATAATAGTTGACCCTACTCCACCACAGTTCAAAAAGGCTCGTAAAGAACTATTTCCAGTGGAAGTAGGGACAAGTATTTCTAAACATGTTCCTCCTCCCATGACTATGACTCCCACTGAATCCACTACCAGAGCAGAAACTGAAAACTCAACTTTGATCCCTACTTCTTAGATCTAAATATATAAATATGTGTGTGTGTGTCTTCCTACTACTTATTATATATATGACAGGGTTCAACAAACAATCTTTATCTTTTGGTTTTTCAGTTTATAAGTACTGAACCAAAAAATCTTTTGTTCTTATATGACCAACTCTCTGTCAAACACTTAAGCATGGATGACAACCGGTATGTGAAAAATATAATGTAATATTTTCACTTCCAATTTCATGTTCTTCGCATTTGAATTGGGTTGCATTCAATGTGTTAGTGGTCTCAGACACATGCAAGTGTGATACAAATATACTATAATCTTTGCCCCCTTTGAAATGCGATTTCCAAGCAAGGCTTCAAATGAAAGATCTTCTTTACTATTTTTCTTAGGAATTAACTTAGTATTGGAGTTTTTGCAATGCTAGATTTGTGTTGTCTAGTATAAATTATTGAATTTTCTCATCCACGAAATGTAAATCACCTTTTGTAAAAACAAATGGTTTAAATGTCATTTGAGAAAAATCTGAATGAACCTCATAAGGGGACAATGGTCAAACATACCCTTTTTTCTAGTCATAGGGTACACTCAAGCACAATAGGGCTCGCTCAAGTTCATAAAACAAATTAAAACACATGGTTTAAATGTCTTTGGTTTCACTTGATTTCATAAAATACACTGCACACTCGAGCGCAGTGTTCAGAATTCGAAATTTTTGAATTTTTAAAGCCTATGTTGTCTTTCAGTTCTAGACAACTATAGCTGAAATTGATTTCCACTTCAAATTTTACATTTAATTCAACGATTACAACTTCTGATCCCCTATTCCATCTCATATCAACATCCATGCTTATATAAACAAGAGAACCCCATTCATTTAAAGAAAAAAAATAAGAACATGGGGTTGGATTAAATAACAGTTCACATTCAGATTTATCAAAATCAAAGGTGTTACCAACATGCATTCTCAAAATCCATGCTTATACTTGGCTTATAAAGATGCTTTACTCTTGTTTAGATCTTCCTTTGCTCCAATGGCATCGAGGTCCCCATTTCTTTAACCCTACATGAAACATGAGTGAAATAGAGATGAGATGCTATACATGCAACCAATTAGCTATATATTTCAGTCACTTGTCTGGCCTTCAAGACCTCACAAGGACCCTTCCTAAGCACTGCAAGAGGACTAAAACTCCCTACATGACAAATCCTCAAATATGCTCCACTCAAAAATAGAAATAAAAAAGAGGAAGAAAACCACTGTGCACATTGGAATAAAACCTCAAAGAAGTTGTAAATTTAGGCTATGATAGAAAGAGATTGACTCCTCACCTATTCTTGACCAACTAGCAACAAATCAGGAATTTTAAGGACTGCCTTAGGCCGTTTTACTTGAAAATGGCGTCCTTGTGGAGGGGAGAATGAAAGGAAGAGAATGATGGAATGCCCTTTTCAATTTACACAAGGCTCATGAGTGATTTAGAGGAAAGAAAATGAAGAGAAGAGAAAGAAGGGGGGTGGTGCAACCAACCCTTTTGGTTTCAGGTACAAGAAAAAACGAGAGGAAGGAGAAAAGGTTGGCTGGCGATCTTATGTGATAGCTTAAAGTGTGTCCCACTACTTAAAAACCTTGTTAGGGCCCGTTTGATAATGTAACTAGTGGAGTAAAAAGAAAGTGAATGGTCACATCAAGGGAGAAAAAGGTGTTTTGAAAGTGAAGTTGACTTTTTGGGGAGAACAAAAGGGTGTTTGGATTATGATGGCATGTATTGGATCTACTGTACCTCACCCTGTATGGAGTATATGATTACTGTCACTTTCTTTTTCCCCTTCAAGTTTTGTGTTGAAAACAGCTGGGCAAGTGACTAACCCAATGGAAGTGATTCTGATTCCAACTTGCACCAAACATAATACGTACAAAGGAACGAAAGCAGCAGCTTATGCAGTGGACTGTGCACAGATGTGATGCTGCTAAGAACTGTAGCATTATATCTAGGCCAAGTCTTAGTTTGGGATCAGTCGGTCACTAGAACAAAGGGAAAAAAATTTCTTTCCATTGCAAGAAAATAAGCTAAGTTAACCACTATTCATTCTTTACTTAGACGTTGCCCTCCTGTAGGTGGCTCATCTATGAATAATGAGAAACACAGTCTGAATAACACGTAGTAATTTGGTAATCACATGTACCACTCATGTATGGCTCCAATTAAACAGTTTGTTCAGTAACAGACAAACCACCTGTACGCATACCAAAACAGTGACACATGTCACATTGGTCTTATTTTCACAGCGCATCTGAACCGTGACAACTTAACAATGTATTAAAGCATAACACACCCAACGTGGCCGCATCACGGTAGATCAACAATGTCATCAAGATAAGGCTTCAATGGAATTGCGGTGTTGTTAGGAGTTGCAAATAATCAAGCCTGGACTGCGCTAAATACCAAATGATTTGGGACTCTCGTTGGAATAGTAAACATTCATTCAGAAGTAGAATATTGAGACACTAATTGATGCATGAGATATAAAACTAAATGCCAATCACACTGTTCCAGCAGACATACAAGTAAAGTGTGACACTATACCCCCTTAACTAGTCTGTGGGGCTAGATCCGAACATATGTAAGATTACAAATACAAAGCAATCCACAGCTGTTCGGTTTGATCTCTGTTACACACCCATGATAGCAGAACCTCCATCGGATGCCCATGTTGGCACCGTCGCCACTACTGCTATGTTGCTGTGGCTCCGTACCCTGGAATATGTATCATCTGTACTGGAGCACTAACACGTTCTTCAATCCTCCAGGCACCTGAGGAAACAGTGTCTAACACTGAGACAAGCTTCAGTCAATTACACTATCTGCAGCCAAAGCAACCAAAATGAAATAGCTGATGAAACAGTATATATGCCCACATCGTGTAATGCAGTGAGCTTAACTTGCTAAACTGCTACTCATAAATATTGCCCAGAAACTATTACAACCAAATCAACAAATCTGTTTAAAGGATATGCTAACCATCACAGTCATACAACAGAAGATAACATTAGATCGACAGTCACAACATATGCTAACTAATCACGTAGAGACTGCTACTGGGGTTGTCTCTAACTCAAATACAGAAAACAGTCGTCAGAGCAATTTGCGAAGGTCTATCAAAGTCCTAATAAACGATTGGTACAGAAATATGACCAGCAATTACGCGGAATAATATAATAAGAATGACTAAGAACACAGAGAGCATGCTACTGCTAAGTGTACAACAAGTAAGAGGACTTGTATAGTAAGTGAAATGAGAGGCATCAAAATAATATATACCATCAGCTTCACTGTCGTCCTGTGAGTAGGTACTTCTCAAACCATTGCCGAACAAACAATGCTGTTGAGTGATGTACTCTTGATCTCCATTTGACTTCGTGTGGACTGTTCCCTGGTAAGTATCCTGCTCCTCCAAACAACAGTGAGTCACTATGCTGAAATTGCATCTCTAAATAGTTGTAACAATGAGCAAGACATAGCTGACCCACATAACATACCTGGCGTGAAGTTATGCTTACCCCTTAGTAAAAGATCTAATACTAACATGAATAATAAAACACATCAGTTTAGCAGTTACAGATTCAGATAAATGGGTTTGGTTCTGGTTCTGATAATACAGTCCCCAAATCTCGTTACGTACATCCATGCCCAGTCAAAATATATTACAAAACCACATCATGTCCATATGTCTAGAAAAGAGAAATGAATATTTACAGGCTCCATACAAGATAACCAATGACAACCATCATAATGGAGACTACAATGAGCAATATAATAACAAGTCTAGTAAGTCTTGCAACAAGAACATCCTGCCCAATTCCTACTCCCTGATTATAACTCACGGAAACAGATACAGGTCTTGCACCACCTATGTCCTCTTCGTAGCTCTGCGGACTCTCTATTGCTTCTTCCAAAGTGGAGTACCCTTTATATAGTGCATTGGGAAATTGATGTACTTGAGCTTTGCATGCAGCCCAGGTATTATATATGCCAGGATTGCGTCCTCGGTAAACAACATAATAATGGACTCTTGGCATCTCCACAGTGACATAGGTAACAGCTGTACGAAGGTTCAGTAAAAATTAATGAATCCAAAATACAACTGTGAATAATATAATAGCAATTACTAATTGCAAACAGAAATGTGCTAGGAAAGCATAGAACCAAGCAAATTCAAAGAAGATATTATCATCTAACAGTATACTTCAAGTTATCCCCATAATATATCTAATCCAGGAATTACCAAAGTCCAAAATGAAAGGAAGTTAGAAGAACCAAGCAATATGGAAACAGAAAGGGACAGGGCTAGTTTAGTGCAACTGGATAGACTTCATGAATTCTACCAAGCCAATATGTCTAATCATTATAGTAGCATAAAACACATCAGCCCAAGGTAATATTGTCACGGCGGATCTTCGGTAGACGACGTCGAATCCATGCACCCTTATCCTTTGCGCAAAGGAACACCGTGGCCATGTCAACATGGATTGTTAGCCATTCATGTGCCAGTTCAGCATCGAGGTCAGTTAGACCGTCAATCCTGTCAGTTCCTTTACGACATCATTAGATACACGTTTCTTTGGATGACGAATAGATTCAGCAACTTCAGTAATAGCACTATGTATCTTGTCGGAGTTTCGATCAACGGCTGCGACATATGCATCAATGTCCTTTGGAGCTTTTGCACGAGTCCTTTTTTTAGAAGTCCCTTCACTACCACTCATGCCAAGGTTGTCAAAACAGTCATTAAGCCCTACTGGTAGTGAACCAGACATTTCCGTGTTTGCCCCGCCATATGACATGGGTGCTGTCGAGGTTCCGACATAACTTGAAGGGCGTGCAAATTGTCTGGTCGCAACATCCTTTCCAAACACCTAACTAAGCTGATCATAGTCGATAGTCCTTGATCTCTATGACACCACATCGGGGTGACCCTAGTAAGATGTAAACATTCATTAGTTGCCTATGTAGCGATATGATAATAAAATTGTAATTAATCATGTCTAATTTCTACATAATAAACCTGAATCTACGAGGCCCAGACTTCATCAGTGGCTACGATTCGTTGAGTTGCAACATCAAACCCAAATCCAGAAGCATTTAGCAGTTCAGTAGCTTGTGCGAAGTTCCTCTTCAAGACTTTTCAATGGTTAATTATTGTAGATGCAGTTAACTGCTTACCACAATGGTTTGATTCATTCATTTTCTGAGCTACTGTTGCATAGACTTCATGTTTAAACCCACGGTTGCTCCTTTTCCCTAGCTCTATTTGCTCTTGAAGAAGAGCAAGTAATTCTTCATCCATTACAGCGTTGAAGCAAATATTCTTCTTCTCTGACATTTCTACATGAAAATGAAAATGAAAACAACATTACACACTGGCGAAGAGTGGCTAACATTCTCCAACTATATATTGGATAGTTCACCATACATTTTTACATATACTAACAGTGCACCGAAAGAACATGGAAAGGAAATCCTACATGCTAAGTTCCATCTTATAGGAACATAATGATATGAAAGAGGAGAAATTCATTGACCACCCCTATGCTGATTGTAATCATGCCAGAGTCTATCGGTATATGCATCCCTAAAGTTGTTCCACTGTTGTCGTTCAATTAGAGAGTAATATTGTTGTGTTTGTGTTGTTTGGATATTTTCCGTTGCCTCATCAGCCGGCACAGTACTGTCATCACAGGCTTCCCCATTTTGTTCAGAAGCTTGAAAAAGCTCCTCATCGTGTACATCCCCACCATTGTCTCATATGAAGTTATGAAGGACAGCACACGCAGTCACAATTTTCACTTGGGTGTCCAAGGAATATTGCGGAAATATTCTTAATATGCCAAACCTAGCTTTCATGATTCCAAAAGCCCTCTCTATTACATTCCGTGCTTGTGAATGCTTTTTATTGAATAACTCTTTTGCATTTTAAGGATTCCTTCCTCTATGCTCACTTAGGTGGTAACGAACACCTCGATAAGGTGCAAGAAAGCCCAGTGCATTGGCATAACCCGCATCTACAAGGTAGAACTTACCTAATTCAGAAGACAATAACATCATATTCTATTATGTCATAACATCGAAATAATTAAAAGTTCTAAGTGAATGAGTCATTATAAACGGTCATTACCTGGTGGGACACGGAGGGGATCCGAATGGGATAGTGAACTTTGAAGTACGCGGGCATCTGTAGCGGACCCCTCCCAACCTGGATGCACATACTGGAAATTAAGATTCCATCCACAAGCAGCCATTACATTTTGGCTGAGTGTGCCTTTCCTATTTCAAAAAGGCCCTTGCATATTCAGACGTACATGTACAGGAATACGGGTACCATCAATGGCTCCAACACAATCCTGAAGAGAGTTACAATCATTAGACATAACAGTTGTCTATATACAATGTTTTTGTTAAAAAGTCCTTCCTTCTCTCAATATTAATACCTCAAAGTATTGTGTTCCTGACATATTAATTCCAGCTTGTTTGATAATGTCCGGTGCCAATTGCACAATTGCTTGTAACACTCTATGAGAGTGCTGGCTGATGGTCTCCCCTGATCTAGCAAACCTGAAACTATTTGTTCTATTCCTAACATTGTGTGCAATAGTATGCAGGAATTCAGCTACTGCCTCTTCTACTGTGACATACCTTGTGTCTGCTAACAGACCTCTATTCCGTAAGACGGTAAATAGGAGATCAAAGCAATTATGGTTAAGCCTTAACTGATTAACACATTCACTGTTTCTTCCTTGTGTTAAGTAAGAGATATACTGTGCTTTTTCTGAATTTCTGTTTCTTCGCGTGACCTTCCGCTTCTCTCGAAATATTTGATCACCTAATGAGTGCATTTGTCTTTGCCATTCAGATGCTGCAGTCCATAAGGTCACTAGAACACCATTATGTGCATTATTGACCACAGCATCTTGGACATCATTTTCAGTATTACTGTGCTCAGCTTCATCGAGATCAATGTCAGTACCAATAACTTCAGCAAATTCCATCTACAGAAGTGGCCCAAAGTAATACGTAGAATCAATATAAGTAGTTATAAGTTACCTGAGTTGACCTGACATTTAACTTGAAATATCTTACAATTATTCAGTAGAAATGTTTGTAACATAAGTTCAGCAAATCTCAGTATTTATGATGCACATGTTACAAATAGATGTAATTTGCAAACCCAGCGGCAATTATGAAATGCTATGCCAACAAGCTTACAGGGGCAAATAGGCACAGCTTATGCACTAGGGATTTCTCATTTCCGAGAAATATATTTGAAACAGATGAAGTCTCGAATCTTAATATTTAAAACACTATTCATCAGGTTAAATACTAAGAGCACTGTATTGATGCACGCTGTATACTTGTTCAAACCAGTGAAACCTGGAAAGGAAAACAGAATGTTCTTGGGTCATACCAGCGCTACTCAAGATGCAGGTAGTAGAGTTTGATTCCGCAGAAGATCAGTACTAACAGTGCCTTTCCCTAAACAAAGATGCAGCCTAAACACCCAATATTCTGGCAAATGATAGAGAACGACAGTAGATGCATGTGGTTGGAGCTGTTGGACAGAACTTACCAGTTTCCATGGCAATCAATAGAGGTTGGGGTTGAAGAGGAGCTGCCAGTGCTTATATAGAGGTCTGTTGGACCGTCAATTCCAACCCTGCTTCTCCTGATGTCTCTGCTCTAGATTCGAACTCGTACAAGTGAAAAGGGGCAACATCGATTAATCAGCAGCTCTATTTGATATAGCTAAAACACCGCAGTCACAGAGGGGACAGTTCAGGCGATTTGGGAGGAAGTGTTGATGAGGGGACGTCTCTCTGCATTTCTATAACCCAGCCCAGAGATTGGATGGCTTGGGGAACGATTGCAGACGGGAAGCCTCATCTTGAAGCTCGATCACATATCCAACCCTGCTTGTACGATGTCGATCGCGGATCTACTATTCCCTGCAGATGCAGATCACGAATCCAGGTCGCCCTGCAGAGGAAGATCGCGATTCCTGGAGCCTTCTGTCTGAGAGGAGAAATCATCCAGAGCGCAAGGTCGATGGGAGAGGAGCTCTACTGAAGATGCTATCTGCAGTTGATATTTCTGCGCCCGCTCGGTATGCATGAAGTGATGTTGGAGGTGTCTTGTTCTTGGAGCTTCATTTCCACCCACATCTTCATTTCACCTCACGCTTACCGCTACTGGTTTTCTTGCCAAACGATGGGTAGGTCAAAACTTTGACCGTTAATGTACGACAGCACTCTACTTCAACTTGGCGTTTAATTTCCAAATAGGCCCTTAGGGTTTTATTTTGAGATCTAGGGCTCCAATCAATTCACTGTTAAAAACAAAATTGCATGAAATTAAATTATTTTTTAATGAGCCACATATGACATCTCTCGGAGAACTTAAAATTTTAACCAAAAGTTTGAAATCAATTGATTTTCACTTTTGGTGACTGAATTTCAACGAAATAAGGGGTTAGATAACTTTGAATATGTGCAGACAAAAAATGAAAATTATTGGATTTAATGAAAGGAGTTTAATCAACCCATAATCATGTATAAATAAAAATAGGTATCTAACCCATGTCATAAAAACCACTAAACTTTGCCACCAAGCAATTTAGGATATCTTCATCCTTATCCTCATCCTCATCCTTTTTATTCTTCATCTAACGCATCGAGAGCCTTATAATCTTCATCTAAGACATTTAAATTTTATTTACAATAAATGTATCAAAAAAAGCTCCCCAAATAATAAAATATGTTGCGCCATTGCTCAAACTCACATTAAAATTACTCTCATACGATGGGTTGTGTGCCCACGTGCAACGCACGTGGCCCTGGCCCTAGTATATAGTTGAAAGTGGTGGAGTCTGTTGGGGCAGCCAAAACCCATTTCGGTTAAACCCGGCCCACTGCCAGCCAATGGAATGCAGGCGGGCCCTGTTTTAGTTCGGCCCACTGAAACCATAAGGCGGATATTCCCGCCCGGCCCTCTTTTAGTTCGGGCCACTGAAAACCCTAAGGCCAAGAGTCCCGCCCCACCCGACCACTATTTTACCTTCCGAGCACTTCGAATGATTTTACTCTCTCTCTCTCGCTCTCTCGCTATCTCGCTCTCTGTGTGCAGTTGAGCTTTTGCTTTTAGAGGTAAATGAGAGATTTGCTCTCCCTTTCCATAAATTTCACAAGAAGAAATCTAGGGTTTTAAAGAACAGCGTTTGGATGTTCACCTTCCTGCAAACGTTACTTTGCAGATTCTACTTTTTCTTAAACCCAGCAGAAAGAAGGATCTCTCTCTCTCTCTCTCTCTCTCTCTCTCTCTCTCTCTCTCTCTCTCTCTCTCTCTTGTATTTGAAACCCTAGAATTTGGTCTTGATACTGCCGTATTCTTTCTCTTTCTCTCATTTCCGCTTCCTACTTCTATCCATTTTTCCTTTAGGAATCGTGATTGTCGCAGACTGTTGGCGTTGCACAAGCGCGTAGATTCCCGGATTCGAAGACAGTAATAACATCATGATCTACGCTTCTCATATCATTAGATCCGCCAGAAAGGTATCCGATTCTCCAATTACAATCTCTCTCTCTCTCTCTCTCTCTCTTGTTTGTTTGGTAGAAGGAGATTTTGTTGAAATTCTGTTGTTTGATATGGAAGCTTCTTGCATCCGCCATTGTTTCCTGTATGTTGATTTCCTTGATGTTGGGACTTTCCAGCTTCGGCATGCTAGGAACGTTCTGATGGTCCGCTACTTTTCCAAAGATGCTGGCATGGTTATAGATAAAGGAGATGGTGAGTGGTTTGTGTGCTAGACTTCAGTATCTAAATGAAGCAAGCAGATTCAAACAGTAATTGTGCTTGTTTTTTTAATAGATGCTTTGAGGTCTTTGACAGCAGGATATGTACCTGCAAAGAGAGATGTGGGTTTGAATTTTCCTGTTGGAGGCACTGCAAGCCCGAAAGAGTTTGATAGGTGTAAGGTGATGGGAATCATTTCTCCCATGATGATATTTTTTTTTCAGGGAGGTTATATGCTTCTAATGATTGAGGCATTTGCTTTTTTAGATATCTTTTGTAGGAGAGTTCAAAGGCGATTTGTCGAGAGTAGGAACAAAAATGGGGACTTTGAAAGGTCACTTGGGGTTCATCAAGGCTTCTTCCTGGTTTGTTGTGGGCTTACTCTCTGTGCCATTTTCTAGTATCCTGCCATAGTTATCCTGATCAGAAAGGAAAATATATATATATATATATACTAATTATTATGCTGTTTTCAGTTTATGAGCGTCACAAGAAGAGGTTTTTCAACTGACTCAGGTATAGTTGGATTTTTATTTATCTGTGTACTTTACTATTAACATTTGAATATGTAATTGTACTGGTTGATGCTATGTATTCTAGATATGGTAATGCTTATGTAGCACAATGTGCCTCGGAAAATTTATTTTCTATCTCTGTTGAGGATGAAACCATGGGCCGAGTGGTACACATACCAAAGGATGGGAGTAGCATCATAGTTTATTCTCTCTCTCTCTCTCTCTCTCCCTCTATCCCCATTAATGATCATCTTTCATATAAAAAATGATGTTTGAATGAAATGATGCATATATGTTGGATGGGTTAATGGGTTTTTCGTCTACCTTTTTCATTGAGCCTAAGTTAATGTAATTTTGGCAAGTATTGTTGAAGTTGTGACCCATTTTCGGGAAGGTGGATATAGAGATATTTTTTCTCTATATTTAGAATTTGTGGTCAAGACCGAAATGTTATAGAAGTTTCAAGTGGTTAGATGGCGTGTAGGGCTTCCTTTGATGTATGATTCATCATCATCATCAAAGCCTTGTTCCAACTATATTGGTTATTATCCATTTTGAGTATGCACCGTGATATTGGTTCTTGTTGTGTTTTCATGTTTTTTTGACTTACTGTTTTCAGTCCATCACGTATTCTGTATTGTGGGTTTGGTGGAGTGCAAACCCTTTATCTCTACTTAGTCTGTGGATGCATTTGATAGTTTATCAAAATCTTCTTTTATCAAAAAACAAAAAAAAATTTTTATTTTTTATTGATAAAGAAAGATACAAAAGACAAGAGACTGAAGAGCACGGCATAAATGCTATGTAATGTTGAACCTAAAAGGAGAGCAGCTTAACCCATACATGTTTCTTTTCTCCTTTGAGAAACTTGATGGTACTTTATAATCTCCTTTAACAGTGATCTTACATCTTGAAAAGCTCTGTGAAACTGTCATTAAGGTTTGAAGAATAGCTGACACTTGTGCCTCATTTGATTCGTTGCAACCAACTGAACTCGAGAATCTCTCTTTGACAATTCTGTAGGGGTTCACTACTCTACCTATTTCTGTTGGCCCTAGTTTTTGATCTAGCTGCTTCATCCATGTTGAAATTCAATTATTCCATCCTCATAAGTGACCGTTTCAACTCCTTCTCCTTCCTTCTTATTTCCTTTTCATTGAAGTTCTTGAATTTAAGAATATCAGATACTGAAAAGTGACTCCTTGATTGGAGCCCATGACGTCACCGTTGTCTTTATGTGCTAAAAAAATCCCTTCAACTTAACTTTCCTTGTGATTGAATATTACTTTATTTCTCTCTTTTTAAATTTGACCAAAGAGACGCCAACAGAATCATCTTCCACAACACCCCTTCCCTTTTCCAAAAGGCCTTAATCCCCATCGTCCATTGCCAATATCTTATAATAGCTCTTTCTATGAAATTACATTGAATGAAAGGTGATCCACCATCTTATTCTCTGATCTGTACATCTTACATGTAAGGGAAGTGCTGAGCAGCACCTTCCCTCTGTTGGCCTGGTTATCCATTGTTAAAGTAGTAAAAGCTTCAACTCTTTGACGGGCCAACCTAGACTGGAAAAATGAGGTATGAGGGGCTTTCTTGTTGAAATGGTGAAGAGCATTGACAATGGAGTTTACTGAGTAACTTCTGATAGTTCTCACATCTTGTGAACCTGCCTGCAAATAAAAACATTGTTAAGACACTCTCATACTCTGCCACTTCGAACTTTGTAGACTCCTGAACTTTGGACTTTGTTCCACTTTCCCAACCAAAACCTCATAAAACTTACATACAAACCCTTCTGAACCAGGGTTTTTAAAACCTTGGAAACCGTACTTTAGGAACACCTGCACCACTCATCTGCCTCGTAAAACCTCTCTCTCTCCTGGCCTAACAAGAAAATGGATCACATTGTTCCCTGTAGAAGACTGTCAACAATGGACAGCCCATTCTATTCTTCAGAACACTTATTCCTAGAAACTCTATTCAGATTTCACTACTCGATACTTGCTCCATACTTCCCCACAATTACACTTCCTCAAAAAGCTTCTGATTCCTCCCCCGTTTTCCACCAGCATTTGATCAATAGTGCCCAATTCTTTTCTTTTATGCTGTCCACTCTGACCCTCCTTGCTTTTCTAGTTTAGACATCTCTTCCAACGTTACAAGGTGTCTTTTGATGTGGACATCATACTTCTTGCACACAAATCCTGTAAAAGGAAGAAGAAAGAGGCTCAAAAGATACATACACATGCCTCCTCATGGTTAGATGATCATTGCAAGGTGACAGATCATGATATTAGCCAAGATCCACTATCAGATTGTGATTTTGGAAAAGATCCACCGTTGGATCTTTACTCTGGAAAAGATCCACTATTGGATCTTAACTTTGACAAAGATCAACGGTCGGATCTAATATGATCTAATACTTGATCGAGATGATGAAGACCCTATGTGGCAAACTAAGAAGACCCCGCATTGGGATGTGCCACATGGGAGGGAACAGTAAAGAGGATAATTGAAGATCAAGTGGGGCCCATCCAAGTGATCGTACGGTCATATGAGTCATGTGGGCCACCCAAGTTCATTAGTTTGCTTTTATTTAAATATGGACTTATTAGTTTAAGTGATGTTTTATTTTTAATATATTTAGTTGGATGTTTTGATCTTGACCGTAGGATGGATTAGATGGTTGAGATTTATTTTAAGATTAGGTTTTCTTTATAAAAGCATGTAAAAACCTATTTTGAGGAATAATAAATAGTTAATAATTATTGAAAGCTTTTGGCTACTTCTCCTACCAAGGATCTGGTGTGAGACCATCCGGTGTGAGGCCTTGCGGTGTGAAATCGTAAATTAGGTATCTTCGTCTCTTTCCCTTTCTTCAAGTTATTGCTGGTTTTCCCTTTGAATTCATCACTTTCATCTTCATCAAACTAGCCCCAATAGCCTAAACCCTTTGGTCGGTCACCATCTAAACCCCGACTCGGAAACCCCATTGCAGTACAACACCCATTCCCTATTTCCCACAAATCTCCCAACCACAAAACCCCTACAAAAATGTCAACCGAATGTCATAAGCTTGAGATCTCACCACCATGCCATCTTTTTCCTATTCCACATCCTATGACAAAGGACAAATAACCATCATCTCTGATTAGCTTGACATCTATCAAGCCTAGTTACATGTGTCTAAGTCCTTGCATCTAGTAGACAAGTGGCAGAAACCCTTACACCCAATAACCCACCTACCACCACTACTTTACATGCCCAGACCAACCATTACAGGTGGCAGCATTTAGATCCAGTAGCATCTGAACCCAGGACAGACATCTGAGCCTAGGCAGACCAGATCCAGCACAATCTGAACCCAGCCCAGGTCCATGTGAATGCAGCACAGGCCCAAAAGGCCCAGCCGAACCCAGCCCAGGCCCATTACAAGCCTAGTCGCTCCTATTTTTTTTTTTTTTTTTCCTTCTGTTTGTTCTTTTGGGCCCTTTGAGCACTACAGGAATTATTAATCTTAAATCTGAAGCTTTGTTTCTTAATTGCCACTTTCTAAACTTGGTTGACAACCCATTGAACTTGGCCTATCTGTTACACCATCAAGAGGGACAATATATCTACTTAAAATTGGTTGATCCTAGTGGAAGACTTTTCTTCCTTCGTAACTCCCAATTCAGATTTGGGAGTTTCTCATTGTGGGATTGTGGCAAGGCCTGGAGTAACTTCTGTTTCCCAAATTGAAACCATATATAAGAGGTCCAATCAGAATTTCAGTTTTAATATTTTTAATTGTGAATGTTAAGTGTTTTCTTGATCTCATATCATCATTTATCTTAGCCTTGAACTGTCCTGCATCAACTTTCTTCTTTTCCTCCTCCTCTTTGCATAGGAAGTCTCTTTGAAGCCTTTCCAGCCGCTCTACCATGAATACTGGGCTTTGAATAAAGAAAGGTAATACACCACCAAGTTAGCTACTTCCTGACAAAAATAAAAAAATTCTTCTCTTTCCTTGTGATTTTCTTTTTTGCTTTTTTCACCACCCGATCCCACATTGCTTTTAACCTTGAATTAGTGTCTTAAGGGAGGCCCAAATAATTTTTATCTGGAGCTCATCTACTTTGCATTTCACAAATTATACCAAAGCACTAAAACCTATCTGTGTCCACTTGTACATCCACGCATGGAACTTTTCCCCATGTTTGTCTTCGGACCTGAGATTGCCTCAACATTTGAGAGTACTCTTGATCATAACAATCTATCTTGGATGTAGTGTCTCAAAACAACAATGACTCATCAGAATTTTTCTAATTATTTGTAGCAGTAGACTTTCTTGAACATAAAGGTAATACAGGCATAAAACCACCAAAACACTGTATGAGAGACCTATACAAAATCAAGCAAAGCAACAGTTTCACCAAAAGACCTTCAAAAGGCTCACCCTATGATTAGCAAACTGCAGATGGATTAAAACCAGTCTGTTCTTACCCAATGCAAAACCATTCACCTTTCTATAAGCTCTCTCCAACAGTTTACCCAACTCCACCACAGTTGTAAGCAAGAATGGAAACAATGGATCACCCATCATTAGTCTTGAAGTACCACACATGGAAGATGGGGAACAAGCAAGCAAAATTGAGAAGGATGTTGTAGAATTGCACTCTTGGCTAACATGAACTCAATGCAAACCTGGTCGAAATGACCTAAGCTTTCTTTATGTTTATCTTGAGCAAGAACCTTCTTGAATCTCACCCTTGAGGGCCCATTTGTTTGCATGAAATTGAATGCATAATAGGAATTCATGGTCAAATGGGTACCAAAAAAGGATTATTAAACAGGTGAGGGGTGAAGGATATTAGGTGGAGATGTAAATTGAGTCTCGACCAAGGTTTAAAAAATCAGACTGAGGACTTGACTCGATCATGACCGAATCCGAGGTCGGTCGAGTCGGGCCGACCCAACTTGACTTGGATTCGGCCAATTTTTTAAACCATGGTCTCGATTTTCCTAGGATTTAAATTACTAGGGCAGTGGTAGGGTTTTCATTTTTCATGTCCCCTGGATTCATTTTCCATTAAGGGTGTATTTGTGCAGCAAGATGATTTTGCTTTCTATGGATTTCCATTTCCATGATAGAGAGGTATCCTACGCTCCTAACTCTTACATAAGAAATTGAAATCCCTTCTATTGAAGAAAATCAGTTCATTTTTCCCTTTGAAGTGACGATAACGTGTCTTACCAAATGATCGAAGAAGGGGGTTGTGCTCACTAAATTAGAATAATTTTTCTCTCTACCACGGATTCCTCTTGTTGCACAAATACACCTTAAAGGGGAGATTATTTGATGGCCATTTTTTGGATGTTTACTTTTGTTTCCAATTTGATGTGGAATGGATTCGACACAATCAGACTCTCAAGGGCCCAAAACCAAACCAGAAAACATTCCAGCAAAAAATATGTTTCGCAGAAAATTCTCACAAATTCAGAAGATTGATAAGCAAGGATCAATGCAAATAATCAAGCTAAACTGACCTCAGAGGTCTTCTCAATCACCAGGAGTTCAAACGACACCAAGGGGAGAGGCAAAGGCAAGCACTGCTGTACTGTTGTTCCCTGTATATCATATACATGCTGTATGCTGCAACATTCGACCCCCAATATCCCTTTTATAGGCTCAAAACCCCAAGAAATCCTAAGAGAACTTTCCATTCCTAATACAACTCTTCTTTCCTACTATGACAATGCCAACATCACTCCTAAACAAACTAAATTGCTTTAAATAAACTAAAGAAAGGAAAACCAGTAGTTGCTGCCTTGCTGGATGTTCTGGTCTTCTTTTATGTATGCCGCTGTGGGTCCCACATGGTCTGCTAATGATAAGGGCACTACCTATGTAGGGAAGACCCTTGGGCCCGAAGTAGGGAAGACCCTTGGAGGACCCAAGGGGTACAGACCCTTAGTGAATTTGGGCCCAGGTTGGCCCCCAGAAACCTGCCCAAAAGCAGTCCATGCTCTGGATTTTCACGTTACAGAATTTTCTGATATTGTAAATTACAACCCCTATCTTCTCAATTGCTCCAAAACAGCCCCTGTTTTACACTTTTAACTGAAATGCTGGGCTGTTTAGGACCTGAATCCTCATCAATTCTTATTGGGCCCTTGCTGGCCTTCTTAGGATGCTCAATCCACTCTATGTAGGCCTTGGCCACGTCAAAATTGCTATAAAAAATCCATTCTGCATCAAAATTTAACCCTTTAAGGAATACTAGTCATAAAAGTTCTAGGAATTCAGTTACATGAAATAAACATTTCTTGAGCGAACTGCCTTGTTGGTTAAAAAAACCTCATCTGGTGGCTGCGTTCCCTTCACTAATGCTCCTTGCATTGGATCAATAATCCAATGTGTGACCTCATTCTCTTCACAAGGTCCTTAATTAAAACTTTATTAAATACACCCCATGCTCATGGGTTTATAATCCGTAAGCACCACAGGATTCTCACATTTGGGAATCAAGGCTATAAAGGTAGAATGCTACTCCTTAGTTTTCCACGATTATGATCTTTTTCGAAGTCTACTTTAAGAAAATACCACGCTACCTTAATTAAAGAAAAATGGAATCCATTCGGTCTGAGAGGTTTTTCATCTTCCATTTTTCTAATTACCTCCTCTTCCTCGACTTGAAATTCTCTCTGCGCATTGTGGTTTACTAGAAGATAATGTCTTAATATCCATATTTGATACCAATACACCATCAAGCATTGGGCAACTCAGATCTTCTTTCATGAACAAATTAGCAAAGGGATGCTTAGTCCTGTCCTTTGTGAAAAACTTACCATCAGGGATCTGGCACCACCTGATTTTGTAATGCAGTTTCTTGAAAATTCAATATATAAGTATCAGCCAATGTTTAAACCATGGTTTGGTGGCATTTCAGATCTACTTTACCAAATTCAGTTTTTTCTCATTTCCAAACAATACACTGTGCATCTACATATGGGCTTTGATTACACTACTTTTTTTCTTTACTGAATGTACTGAACTCTGATTAAATCCCTGAGTGCAACCAACCATTCTGCTCTTATCTTGTTTAACTGAATTATGGTGATTTTCTTGTTTATATGGGTTTCTTTTACTTTAGTTCTCCCTTGTATCTCTTTTCTATTTCTTTTTTTTTAATCTTCATAATTAGATAGAAGTTGTGCATCTAATTCTTAATAAGAAGCAAGTTCAAAATATGATTCAGGACTTCCTCCACACCAATGGATTGGAATGCCGTCACTTTCTCCTACTATGACGGAGGTACATGCCTTCAACTAACTTGCAGGGACATATAACACCTTTTTGCAAAGAAAAAAATAAGATCATCAGTAACCAAGAAATATGAAATTTGGTATAAATAATATTGAGATGGAAGAGAGTATAAGAAATCACAAATATGGTATTTTATTATTGGAGGGGTTGGTAGTTAATGAATGGAGATTAAGGATTTTTTTCACTCTTGACTTGAACAGAGTACACAGTGGGCTTTGGTTTTTTTGAAGTCGTCCCCAGCCTAGTAATTATGCCGGGAGGTAGAGCATCCTACAATACAATGCAATGAGGATCGTAGGTATGCCCAAACAAAGTATGAAGGAGGGAGCGGTTTTGCCAAAAAAATAGAAGTGAGAGAGGGTCGGACACGTGTCGCAGCATGGCGAGCTCTAAATTTTTATACTTTGAGTTCGAAACAATCTGGGCCATTGACGTGTCAAGATTTAGCTGTAACACTCTATAAAGTCTGTTCCTCTTCAATACACTGCTCTTTTCCTTCCTTTCTGCTCTTGTGCTTTGTCTCCCTTCTTCTTGTCTATGAGTATTTGCAACTGTTTTTTCGACCAACATGCCTCCTCGACGTGACAAGGAGAAGAAGGTGATCCAAGATGAATCTGAGGGGAAGCTGAGTCGCCGCGGTCGAATCAAGATGAAGGGCAAGCATCCCCTGTCGGTCGCCATCAAGCACATGTTTGGCGCGAAAAATGATTGAAAGGCAAGTAGGGAATACGAAATGCAGATCGGAGATTAGCCGGCTCTCTCCATCAAAGACCCTTATAACTTTGAAGGGGATGGAAGCTAGGTGGACAATCTTTTCTGTCTCTACAAAAGTATGAGAAAGCGGATTCTGGTAGGGTATGGGTTTCCCTCCATTGCCGTCTAGCAACTAGAGGAGGCTTTCTAAGTTTACACATGTCGCGTTGTGCGTGGGAGCTATGTCTTTAGTGATTTACTTGGCTGGCGGGATTGAGAAAATGTCAAAATGTCTAAGAGAGTTTCTCCAAATGGAATCGGTGATCATCTTTGTTGGAGTGGGAATGGAAGATAAAAAGCGGAAGCTGGAAGATGACTGTGGAATCCGGCTAAAAAGGGTCATAGACATCTCGGAGGAAGCTCAGAAATGTTACCGTTTTGGAGTCTTTCTTAGAGAGAGACTACATTAAAAAAACATACATTTAAAAAAACCAAAAAAAAAAACCAAAATTAATTTCCTCGGCTGGTTCTATTTGTTCGCCGGTCAATTTCTGAGCTTCCTCCAGGATGTCTATGACCCTGTTTAGCTGGATTCCGCAGTCGTCTTACAGCTTCCACTTCTTATCTTCCATTCCCATTCCAACAAAGATGACCGCTGATTCCATTTAGAGAAACTCTATTTTGATAGTTTTTCGATCCCGTCGCCTGAGTAAATCACACAAGACATAGACATGTGTAAACTCAGAAATGCTTCCTCTAGTCGTTAGAGGGTGATGGAGGGAAACCCCTACCAGAATCTGCTTTCTCAGTCTCTTGTAGACTTGGAAAAGATCGTCCATCCAATTTCCATCCCCTTCAAAGTTATAGGGGACTTTGACGGAAAGAGCCGGCTAATCTTCGATCTGCATTTCATATTTCCTACTTACTTTAAAATCATTTTTCGCGCCAAACACGTGCTTGATGGTGACTGACAGGGGATGCTTGCCCTTCATCTTGATTCGACCTCGGCGACTCAGCTTCCCCTCAAATTCATCTTGAATTGTTTTTTTCTCCTTGTCATGTCGAGGAGGCATATCGATCGAAAGAATAGTTGCAGATACTCGGAGACAAGAAGAAAGGAAAAAGAGCATGAGAGCAGAAAATGAGGAAAAGAGCAGTATATTGAACAGGAGCAGACTTTATAGAGTGTTACAGCTAAGTCTTCACTCGTCTACAACTAACATCTATATCTCTATGTGAATCTGGTTCTACCAGAGTTACCACAACTCCCCAAAACCCTTTCTAGAGTTTTAGGAATAAAAAAACCAATATGTTGCTACATCTCCCTCCCTCTCACGTCTCCCTCCACTAAATATCACCTCCTCAGCCTCTCTTTCTCCACACCCCTGCCTACTCTCCCTGCCTCACATCTCTAACTCCCCACAACTCCCTCACGTCTCTATCTCCCCACACATCCCTCAACGTCTCTTTCTCCCATACCCCTCTCCCTACTCTCCCTCCCTCACCCCCATTCAAACATTCCAACTTATTCAAGCCTCTCTAATGCAAGGATCATTTCCAAAGCAACAAGGCGATCTCAGCTGATCCACAGACAAAGAAGGACTTGAATCCTATTTTATCTGGTCTGCGTGTTATATTTTCTATGAAACACACATACTGGTTTGACATATATAAGGTTTGTGATTTTTTTATGAGATGAAGGTTTGTCAGATTTCTTTTGTCGTAATGCTGCAAACTGTTTGAGACATTAACATATACTCATCTGCTTGTGCAGAATATTGATGAAATTCCACTGCTCACTTGTCTTGTTTCATGTGAGTATTTCCAAATCTGTGCATTTTATTTACTACAAATGTTGTTTCATACACAGATTAAATATCTGAACAATTTTAATACTGTTGTGAAGTGGAGATGATGGTTTCCATGGATATGTCTAGAAACGTTGAGGTGTAGCATATGTGGTTTATTTGATTTGATAATAATAAAAAAGCCCTCCATTGCTGCCATATCTTTATTTCTTTGTTTTTCATCTTCCCATTGCCAAACAAAGAATAAGAAAACAGAAACTGGTGACGATAGTAGGTTCTAAAAAACAATGGTGCACATGGAAGAAGAATAAAGACGGTCTGATTCTCCTCTCCGGTGCCTAGAAATCCAAACACGATGAAAGTGTGGAAAAACCCATTCAGAGCCACTTTTAATGCCGAGGTGGTCCATCCCTCCTCACAACTCATAAGTGACCATTGATAAGGCCAAGGCCAATGAGGTGGTGAGATCTAATACATTGGTGACCTGCCTGAATATAGGCCAACGCCTATTTCAAGTCAAGATCAGGCCCGGATCATGCTCGATCCAAGTAGATAAGAGAGGGAAAAAAAATGCAAAGTGCATTAAAATAAATGAAAAAAATGGACCAGGGAACCTCACGTCCATCACCACCACCCACTTCATCATCAAGCACACAGTACTATTCATTCAATTTTTTTTATTTCATTTTGCTCATGGATGTTTATTGATGATTGATTAGTTTTCATGTGTATTTTTAATTTAAATTTCTGATCTTATGTTTACGAAGTTTCCTACATTGGGTTTTAGTGATTTTGGATTGTCATGAACAGAACTTCAACACTCGATAAATTGGTGTACTTCAAGTGCCTACAAAAAAAAAAAACTAAGTAAAAAATAAAAATACTAATATGAAACTGTACTGTCAGGTTGGAGGGTCCACATAAAAAAAAAGAGAAAAATGAAAAGCAAAAGAAAGTAAAGAAAACATCAATGACGATCAATTTCTATAGATAGGTAGGATTGCTTTTGCAATAAGACTTCAGCCAGTCTGGCCACTCTAATAAAAACAAGAGAACAAAAAGATAACAAGATTAAAAAATAAGCAAAATAAAAAAGGGTCTAAAGTTAAAAAATAAAGACAAAAAAATATATACATTAAAATGACATTTGGAGGTGTACTTCAATGGTCTAGAACAAAATTTTTTTTTATTAATTTGAAACATTAATATCAGCTTATAGAGACAAATAATAATAATAATAATAGCAATCAACAATAGAAACTGATCTTCAAACTTTGCTGTCAATGTCTCTTAGAATTCTTAAATAAGGTTGTAGCTGATAGAAAGAAAGAAAAAATTTAATGACCCAAGCCAAAAACCAAGAGAAAAAATAATTGTTCTTATGTTCTTTTTAATGACATTTGGATTACATTAGACAAAGAAAATTGAACCTTCATTAAGTTAAACAATTAAGCTAAATAAATGGGTGAAAACCCAAAGAATATTCAACAAAAAAAAGGGGCTATATTAAAATGACATTTGAAGGTGAACTTCAAATGTTTAGAAAAGGGGGAAAAAAAAACAATTGTTAACAAAAACTGAACTTCGAACATTGCTATCAATATCTTTTAGAATTCTTAAATAATGTTATAGTTGATAGAAAGAAATAAAAATTTTAATGACCCAAGCCAAAAACTGTTGACTCATAAAAAAAAATGGCAAATGTGACAAGTGTTTCTAGTAAAACATTCCAAGCTTGGTCTAAACTCAAAGGGCACATAAGCATTAGAATTATGAAACATTGAGTTAAATTCATCACTTGGACATCCAAAGTTGCTTAAATTCATTCAAGAGACTGCAAGTATGTGCAGAAAACATGGCTCCAAGTTTTAAAGCATATGGACTTCATCTCAACCAAAATAAGCTTAAATGACTCTTTGTAGTGTTCATGGGGGGCACCTGGGGCTTGGGCAACTCATATTTCCCGATGATGAAATCAATTGAAATTCACAAGGAGGGCTTAAAATATGTTTTAGGCCATTCCCTCAAAGTTTCAGAGTTTTCAGATGCCATTGGATGGAAGTTCAAATTCAAGGACCTTCATCTTAGAGTTTCAGACACTCTGTGAAACTCTACCTCCAAAAGGCCAAATTGGGTGAAATTTTTATGGAAGGCCTTAATCATGCTCTGGAGAAGCTTTGCAAAATTTTGGGCCAGTTGGACTTTGTTGATCTAAAGTTAACATGGGCACTGGGCCATGGGGGCATTGAATTAAAGTCTGACCTCGGCTTGGGTAACTCATACTTCTCGATGATAAAATCAGTTGAAATCCCCAAGGAATGCTTAAAAATATGTTCTGAGTTATTCCCTCGAACTTTCAAAATTTTCAGACGCCATTGGATGGAAGTTCAAATTCAAGGAGCTCTATTCTAGAGTTTCAAAGACACTGTGTGAAACTTCACCTCCAAAAGGCCAAATTGGATGAAATTTCTATGAAAGGTCTTGGTCATGCTCGAAGAGTAATTCTACAAAATTTCGGGTTAGTTGGATGTTGTTGACCCAAAGTCAACTTAGCCGCTGGGCCATGGGGGGCATTGAATCAAAGTCTAATCTCGGCTTGGGCAACTCATACTTCTTGATGATGAAATCAGTTGAAATCAATTGAAATTTACAAGGAATGCTTAAATATATTCAGAGTCATTCCCTCAAAGTTTCAGAATTTTCAGACACCATTGGATGGAAATTCAAATTCAATGAGCTCCATTCTAGAGCTTCGTGGATACTGTGTGAAACTCTACCTCTTGAAGACCAAATTAGTTGGAATTTCTATGGAAGGCCTTGGTCATGCTATGGAGTAGTTCTGCAAAATTTCCAGTCGGTTGGACATTGTTGACCCAAAGTCAACAAACCCACTGGGCCATGGGGGCATTGAATCAAAGTTTGACCTCCCTTAGGCCAATCACTTGAAAATTGGATGGAAAACTCAAAATGGGTTCCTCACTAAATCCTCAAAATTTCGTGGCCATCTGAGATCGTTAGAGCCCAAACAATTGAAGCCGAGGCCTACTTTGACCAAAAATCAACAGATGGTGTGACCCACTTTTCAAAGTCAAAATCTAATGAAGATTTTATGACATGCCTAAAATGATGTCATAGTCCATCTCGCCAAATTTCATGAGGTTTGGACATCATTTGGACCTAAAACTATATTCATTGGATCACTTATATGTAGATGGGTCATGCAGGTCAGCCACAACCTAGGTCCAATCTATTCCAAGCTTGTCTCAATTGTGTGGGAACAGTTTTAAGTAGTTTCCAGTAGTTGTTAATTTGAAAATAACTGCTGCACATGTTGGTGATGGTTTGTGGCACTTCCAGCAGTTCTTGTGGCCTTTAATTTGAAAATACAACTGCCCTCAAAGACAATAAAAAACCTCTCACTAGAGTTTCCTGGAGGCATCTCTTTTTTTTATCCGCGAGTTTCATAGCAACAGGGCTGTTTTCCCCATCCTCTGCAAGTGCCTTCTGTAATTTCTGCAAGGAAGCTCTTCCATTTTTGGCAACCAGGACTTCTTAATGTCTATCCACACCATTCCAGTCATCTCAAGGTCCACCTGTGAACGTCTTTATACATGGAGTTTCAAAGAGTGCACGTGTATGTAGGGTTTGATATTGGTTGTGTTTTAATTTGTAAATATTAACATTTCCTATTGGTTTTAGTGTAAATATTTTGGTTATCAGGTTGGTTTACCAAGTTGAATCATCCATGCGAATGTGCATTTGCTATTACAATATGTGTTATTCGAATGCAAAGAGCTTCTTTTACTTGTCTGTTTTATTGTAAATTTTACACTTGCTTTATAGCTCTGTCAAGAGCCATTTACGACGCGCTTAAATAACATAACAGTACAGAAATCGTAGAAAGAACGAACTTTTATTAAAACTCACAAGTTTTAGTTACGGTCGCAACTTTAGCTGACGTCTTTGCTCAGAGTGGACTTAAAAATGAGATGCTTTTGTTGGTTTTAGAAATTAATTTTGGCTTATTTAAATTTATGTGTTTTTGTGGTTCTTAAGTCTAGAAATCAACCAACTTGGATGGGTTGTAAAGTTGGCCCTACTAGGTGTTTTGACATCCAGTGCTCACCTTATCTGAGCACAAATATGTCAAGAACCTCAAAAATACCCAGCTTTAAAAGCATTCCTTTTTTAATACGAGTAATTCTACCTAATGCCCTTGGGCCAAAGAATGCCATCCCTCAGATAGCCATTAAGAAAGGGAGGAAAATTAGAAGGGGGCCATTAGATAGCCATTAAGAAACATAAAAAAGAGAAAAGAGTAGACGATTATTACCATTTATAGCAACTCCACCTCAGCATCCTATTGGTGATGCATCATATTAGGTTTTCTTAAAATGCCTGGATCTGCTAAAACCTGTCATGGGTAGGCGGTAGCTTCTGCCTTGTGGGGCAATGCATATTTATTATGACCGTTCCATTGCCATCTGTTATAATCTCTAATCCAAATGTGATCTTGCCCGTGAGCATGTGATGGGATCCGCTAAGCAAATTTGGTGTCATATATGGTGATTGCAAATGTCCTTACAAAACAACATTTGTCATTATGTTAAGTCTCGACCATACACAATCATACTTTTCCTAATAAGAAGTAATGCCAAAACAGTGAATATTTTAAGATACATTTATGGAGATGGCTCTTTTAAAAATTTATTTTCGGTTAAAAAATTGATACGGATATTAGAACAAATTAGAGCTATTATACTAGTTTGATATTTTTTTTAGTCTTTTAGTCCTCCCAAGGGGCCTGGGACCCGAGAGAGAGCATACACACATGGAAGATACTTTGCACATGCAAGAAAAGGTGGGATACCAAGGGTCAAACTCTAGGCAATTAAGTGGGAAATGTGGTTGCAAACCAACAAAGAAACTGTATTCTTGATATTTTTTATAGTTAAAAAAAAAACTTTGAACCTTTAAAGCATTGCGAATGTTGCACTAATACATGATGGAGAATCTTCATACGCATTCGTCCCTCACCATTTTGCTCGTGAAAACTCTAGGTGAGGCCCATCTATCACTCAAGCCAAACCTTGCAACACACATAGGACCCCATGATAGCAACTTGCCCCAACTTTCAGTCAGATCCGAATTTATTGGACCGTTGGATCAACTATATACTAATCCGAACGGAATGAATTTGTGAGATATGGATGAAGGGGTTAGGAATATGTGATTGAGACCAAATTTGATATGTAGGGTGCTTTCACATAGATCTTTTCAATTCCTCCAGTCTCATCCCTTGGTGGGGTCTACAGGGGGCCCCACCAAATAGTGTACACGAAAAGTTCATGAGGGACGTATGCACAGGAAAAGGCCCCTTAACTTTATTTATTTATAAAATAGTTGGACAAGATTGATTATAGTCTGAAAAGAGTTAGATTATCCTCTTTTTTGCATTGCTTCCAAAAGTTATAACGCACAAATACTTTAAAATGGACAATGCATAGTCGTATCATATTCAATACTTTACTTTTTATATGTAGGATCCGTATTCTTCCCATGTCCATGGCATATATCCCTACCGAATCTACGCATCATAGCCCAAAAGGCATGGGTCAAACCCATGATCATCATGCATGCAAATTAACCCAATGAATGCATGTATTGCAAAGCCATTTTTGTTTAAAAATTACTACCATAGTAAAACAGAGTAATTTAATGCATGCACGTATTACAAAGTCATTTTGTTGAAAAGCAGTAGCATAGCAAACGAGGGTTCAATTCAGGCATGTTAGATGATTGCCTAATGCATAAGACATGTGTGTATAACCTAATTATTCAGTTGTAAATAGTGTCTGTTTTTGTCCAAAGGTGATAATATTTTTTCTTTTACATTATTATGCTACAGAGTGAAGATGGCGATATTATTTATATCTATAAGCGTACTGCATTTGACCACCCCTCGCTCCAAAATCACATCATATAAGTTTTTTTTTTTTCAATTCCCTAATGTATTTACCTTTTAAGTGTTCCATGCTCCCCTGTGTACATAGCAACACGAATGTGTAGTAGACCTTTACAATTTATTAAATGCTATCCTGTTTTTTTTTTTTTTTTCGTTCTTTGGTAAAAAGATTAAATTCCATCCTAGTATACAACCTCTGAAGTCTGAATTTAGAATTAACATGTTACTCTCTCTCCTCTTTTCTGAACCCAAGTTCTGAGTAGGTTAGGCCAGCCCATTGAGTCTTCAGGCCTGCCTCTCACTGTCATGTCCAAGTCAAGCTGCCAATGGACTGGCCTGATCAATTGGTTAATGACTGAATTTTGAATACGTTGAGTTGTGTCTACTCAAAATTTAATCTTCCCAAGCCTGCACTCAACTCACTAAAAATTTAGGTGGATAATGATGACAAATTTTGTAGACATTAATTAGTTTAGTGGCTGGGAATGTGAAAATATTCGGATTCATTGTTAAATTAACATGGCCGAACATTCGCTGCAACATTTGTTATATATTTTATTGTGAGAACTCTATGTGGGGCCCATCTTTCACCCAATCCAAATTTTACAATATATTTATGGATATTTCTTATAAATATATCTATATATATCATCATCAAAACTTTATTCCAACCATATTGGGGTCGGTCACATAAATTCTGTTTCTCTATTTCGTTTTATTTTCGGCCAAATTCTTAGATAAGTTAAATTTCTTCAAACCTAATTCAATTACTTTCATCAATATTTTCTTCAGCCTACCTCTACCTCTTGATGGGTTATTTACCTGTATAGCCAAACTGTTTCTCACCAGTGCCATTATCGACCTAAGCTCAACATACCAAAATCATCTTAAACGGGTTTATCTAATCTTATCCCCCATTAGTGCTACCCCTAAATGCTCTCGAAAGCACTCATTTCTAATTTTATCGTTCCTAGTTTTACCACACATCCATCTAAGTATTTTTATTTCCGCTACATCCATCTTATATATATATATCTTCTTAATTAGCCAATATTCTACTCTATATGTTATAGATGGTCTAACTACTGTCCTATAAAGTTTGTCCTTTAATTTTATTGGCATTTGTCTATCACAAAGCACTCCAGAAATTAGTTTCTACTTCAGCCATCCAGCTTTTATCCTATACTCCACATCTTCGTCAATCTCCCTATCATTATTAATCATCAAGCCTAAGTATCGAAAAGAATTTCTACGTAGTATCTCATGGGTTTCGATTTTGACAGTGGTTTTAACACTTTGTATATGTCCACTAAAGTTGCAATCCATATATTCTGTTTTTATACAACTTATTTTAAAGCCTCTAGATTCTAATGCCCATCGCCATCTCTTGAGTTTTGTATTTATACCATCTCTTGATTTATCCACCAATACTATATCATCTGCAAACAACATACACCATGGTACTTCTTCTTGAATATACATAGTTAACTCTTCCATAATTAATGTAAAGAGATAAGGGCTTAAGGCTGATCCTTGATGCAAACCTATAGTCACGGGGAATCCACTTGTTTCTCCATACGTCATTCTCACATTTGTTACAGCTCTTTCATACATATCCTTAAAAATTTTCAATGTAACCTCTGGGGACATTCCTTTTCTTCAAAACCCACCAAATTAAATCCCTCGGTACCCTATCATAAGCTTTTTCTAAATCGATAGAGACCATGTGTAGATTTTTCCTCTTTGCCTGATATTTTTTCATTAATTACCTAAGTGAAAAAATAGCTTCCATAGTTGACCTCTTTGGCATAAAACCAAATTGATTTTCAGCGATCTTGGTCTTCCATCTCAGTCTTTACTCCATTATTCTCTCCCATAACTTTATAGTATGACTCATAAGTTTAATCATTCGATAGTTGGTACAATTTTGTATATCTCTCATATTCTTATATATAGGTACTACAATGCTTCTTTTCCATTCATCCGCATTTTCTTTGTCATAAGTATCTTATTAAATAGTCTACACAACCAACTCACCCGAATCTCTCCTAAGTATTTCTATACCTCTATCGGAATATCATCTGGGTATTTACCTTTTTCTGTCTTTATTTGCTTCAATGCTTCCTTCACTTCCACCCTTTTAATTCAACGGAGAAAAGTATGCTCTGGTAATGAAGTAACCTCCTTAGCTCTTGTATCTCCCATTTGTTCTTCACTTAAAAGTTTACTAAAGTATTTCTTCCACCTTTCTTTACTACTATTGTCCTTTACCAGAATATTTTCTTTATCGTCCTTGATACATTTAACATGATCTAAATCCTTACTTTTCTTTTCTTTTATTTTTACGAACCTAAAAATATCATTTTCTCCTTCTCTTGTTCCTAATCTATTATAAAGGTCATCTTATGTTTTGAACTTTGCATTACTTACTACTTTCTTATAAATATATATATATATTTATATATATATAGACACACATACACACCAAGCAAGCCGAATCCAATTGAAAAGCAGTTCATTTGTTTAATTTATTTTGACTCCCATTTACATTGACCCATCCAAATCCCTCTCTCCTAGTCATTTTCATGTTTGCCATCCATCATATTTCTACTAATGCGCCATGGCATGAAATACTAATGCGCCAAGGCATGAAAATGATTTCCGAAACCTAAAAGGACCAGTGCAATCTCATATATCTCATCGGCTTAGTGTATGGTATCAAATCTCCCATATATGGAGGTGTTCATGCAAATCATATTTAGCTTAAAAGAAAACCAACATCGGATGCTTCCTAGCCCAAAGGTAACACTGATAACAATAAAAAAAAAAGGGTCAACTGAAGACCCCTTGGAAAATCCATTTATCTATTAATCTATTGGTTTGCTTTTCTTAAGAAATACTCCACACACTCGTTCTTTTTGTTTTTTTTTTCCTACTTCTGATTCACAACGGAGATGTTTTTGTTTTTCCTATTAATCGCTATGTGAGTTTCCTAGATTGGGTTCTTTGTTTTTGGATATCTGTGTGCTTTCCTAGATTGGGTTCTTTGTTTTTGGATATCTGTGTGCTTTTAAGTTGAGTTTTTAATGAGACTTTTCTTAACATTCTTAATGTTTGATTGATTCTTGAGATTTTTGTTTTAAAGTTTTTACTACAAAATAAAATCTGGTATTTTTTGGTATATCTGTGATTATTAAAGTTAGTTTCGGCGGGAATTGGTTTAAGAAATTCTGAGGTTTGATTGTTCCTAAATTTTTGTTTTGTGGTTTCAACTACAAAATCCAATTTGTGCCCTCAGAAAGTGGTTTATTTGGTGGATTACTCAAATCTCCTCATAAGCAAGCTATCAGTTTTGTGACTATGATTTGTATAACATTGTTGTCATATAATGTTTTATGCAATTTCTTTTTATGATAGTTGATTGCTCAGATGTAAGTGATTCTGAATAAGAACATGATCTGGTATTTATTCTTATAAGCATCAATTTTTCGAAGGTTTGCTGTAGGAAATCAGCTATGATAAGCTACTTTATTATTTATTTTTATTAAGAGAAGTTTTTGAATTTTTTGAATGTCCTCTTTGATACTATGTTTTTTTCCATTTTTAATGCCCCCTTTGATACCATACATATATATATTTGCATATTTTTTTCCTAAATATAATTTAGGCTCTTCTTGAGAACGGATTTGATGGTGTATATTTCTATGAATATTAAAGATAATATATCTTATTTTTTTGTTTATGTTTGTTTTTGGAAGTTTTATTATGGTGTTTTGAGATTTTTCGAATGAGTTGTAGTAGCAATTTGATGAAATGTACTGTATCTTCGGTAGGGTTGCAAACGGGCCTGTTTCGGAACGGGTCCATACTGGACCCAGACTCTCATCTATACCTATTTCTAAATTATAGCTTTGGTTTGGGAGCTGGTTCTGTCTCGGAACTTGTTTTGTTGGTTTCGAATCCTCTTCAGTTAAGAGGTCCTGGATTTAATTTCAAAATTGAGTTTAACCGGGGAATTAAGATCTAGTTCCAAAATTGATTCTAACTACTTTTTAACTTTCTTGATTTTTTTTAATTTAAAGTAAGCATATTGTTAAACTTATAACAATGCATTAAATCTAGTATCTTTAAGATTAAATATAAAAATGCCAAACCAAAATTGATTTTAAACTATGATTTGTAATATTAAAGTCTTTCGTGCCTAGTCCATGGGTCTGACTCATATGGACCCGAAACTGGACCCGTTTAATAATTGGATCTTAAATTGGGTTTTGGACTTAGACTCGTTTATGAATAGGAACCTAAAACAGGTTTCAAACTCGGTTTTTCACGGATAAATGGGGAATCAAGTACCTCTTTGAAACCCTAATCTTCAGATCTTGTTTTGGTAAGCTAATATGATAGGCCTTAATTTTATTCAGAGTAGCCAATGGACCTAGGTCCCATTTGGATCGACACCCTCTGGTTTTGAACTTTTTAATTGCAGGCCTAATTGTTTGGGCATCACAACTCCACTAGTTGGCTAGGTCCGATGATTTTTAAATGTAATTATTTTACGGGCCCATTCAACTAATTCTCCCAATTTACTTATTTTCTTCTCAGAAGGGATATTATTTTTGGTGCTTGATTTTTTTATTCTTCGTTTTCCCTTTTAATTATAATGATAAGGCAGAGGGAGGGAGATCAGGTGGGGTCATTTTTTATAACTGCTCTTCTTCACAAATTATAGCAAGTAAAAAGTATTTTTATTTTTAATTATATATTGTTCATTTTCTTTCCATAGTGTGTAGGCAAAGAAAATATGTTAATTATATATTATTCACTTTATCTCTAAAGATGTCCCTCTCTTTCTTTAATCATATCAATTCTTATTTTATTTGTCATTCATTTTAATAACATTTAGATCTCTTAGTTCATATTATTGTTTCTCAATTCTCTTTTAATTAACAGTTTTCCATCCAGTCACTATGAATGAAAAAAGATTAACAATAGCAATCAGCATTTTGAAGTTGATAATATATGTGTTTATATTAGAGACCAGGCGAATTTTGCTTGTATCTAATGATAGTGGGAGAAAAATGTTGGGCACTGCGTGAGTCCCAATTGGTAGTATTAAGCTATGGCCCACTAAGCTTTGATCACCAAAACCTAATGTGCAGACAGGTTGGTCCAGTTGGAGCGATTCTAGATTTATCCCGTTAGATATGTATGGGGTTATATAATGTGCAACTGATTAAGCTGGGCCCACAACTTGCGCAGAACTCAAAAATTAGAACTTGATTGTAATCGGGTGGCTTCCATAAAAATAATGAAAACCAAAGCGCTACAAACTAAACAAACTTTTGGGATTATAGGAAATCATCTTACAAAGAAAGCCCGTTGATAACCCACTAAATACATACAGACCCTTGATCAGCTTCATCACGTTCTTCTTTGATGAGCTTCATCCCCTTCATCAATGGTGCTCTGGCTATCGATAGGGGCATCCAACCCTAACCCGAGCCCCACCACAACAGTGGCCTGGGCAATGGGTAATTCATTTTCTATCGTAGGAGGGTATCGTCTCCCACGACTTCGCAGATGACGGAAACATACCACAACACTTATGGCAGTACTTAAAAAAACTATTACAAGCGTGGCAATTACAACCATCAGTTTCAGTTCGCTTCCGTCGTCGGATTTTTCATTGTACGATTCCTCAATCCAAGGTGAATATGGTGATCCGATTCCCATCTACAGGTGAAAAAAAAAAAGTGAGTTAGTTAAAAAAAAATGTGAGTCAGTTAATAAAGTAAGAAAATAAAGATGATGGGTGGGAAGAAGAAGAAGAGGACAGAAGAAGGAGAAGGAGAAGAAGAACAACACAGAACTGAAGAAGAAGAGGGAGAAGAGGAGAAGAGGGAGAAGGAGAAGAAGAAGAAGAAGAATAAGATGACAACAGAAAGACAGAAGAAGAAGACGAAGGAGAAGAAGAAGAGGACAGAAGACAGAAGACAGAAGAAGACGATGAAGACGAAGAAGAAGAAGAAGAAGAAGAAGAAGAAGAAGAAGAAGGAGAAGAAGAAGAAGAGGACAGAAGGCAGAAGACAGAAGCAGACGAAGTAGGCAGAAGACAGAAGAAGACGATGAAGACGAAAATGAAGAAGAAGAAGAAGAAGAAGGAGAAGAAGAAGAAGAGGACAGAAGGCAGAAGACAGAAGCAGACGAAGTAGGCAGAAGACAGAAGAAGACGATGAAGACGAAAATGAAGAAGAAGAAGAAGAAGAAGGAGAAGGAGACGAAGAAGAAGAAGGAGGAGGAGGAGGAGAAGAAGAAGAATAAGGAGAAGGAGAAGGATCCGAAAAGGAGTAAAAAAAAAATCCTTGCTGGTTTTCCTTTTTCCTTTTAAGAAATAACCTTATCAACCGAAGAAGAGGAAGAAGAAGCGGGAAAGGGAGAAGGAGAACAAGAAGAAGAAGAACTGAGAGACAGACAGACTGTGCCAGTACAATGGAGAGGCCGAGGTGGTGAGCGGGTGGTGTAATTTATTATGGACGGTTTGAGTGGGGACCGTGAATTGTAGCTGGGGCTGGGTTCGACTGATCTGGTGTGGAGATGGTGGTCTTCAGTGTGATGAGAGAAAATGGAAATGGTGCATTATGAATAAGGAAGGTGAAGATGTGAGGGGCACGTTTTCTCGTCTGGCGTTGTTTGGGTGGGGTTCTTTGAGTTGGCCTGTTTAGCTTAGTTAGTCAACTGGAGGAGAAGGCCATGTCTGATGTAATATGGTGTTCCGATTTCCATCTACAAGAGAAAAACCGAAAAAAGGTGAGTTAGTCAAAAACAATGTGAGTTAGTTAATAAAATAAGAAAAAAGAGGGTGAGAGGAATGAGATAAAGGGTGGGAAGAAGAAGACGACAGAAGAAGGAGAAGGAGAAGAAGAACAACACAGAAGAAGAAGAAGAAGAAGAAGAGGGAGAAGAGGGAGAAGGAGAAGAAGAAGACAGAAGAAGAAGACGAAGGAGAAGAAGAAGAGGACAGAAGACAGAAGATAGAAGAAGATGAAGAAGACAGAAGACAGAAGAAGAAAATGAAGACGAAGAAGAAGAAGAAGAAGAAGAAGAAGAAGAAGGAGAAGGAGGAGAAGAAGGAGGAGGAGGAGAAGGAGAAGAAGGAGGAGGAGGAGGAGAAGGAGAAGAAGAAGAAGAAGAGGAGAAGGATCGGAAAAGGAGAAAAAAAAATCCTTTCTGGTTTTCCTTCTGTTTTTTTTTTTAAGAAATAACCTTATCAACCGAAGAAGAGGAAGAAGAAGCGGGAGAGGGAGAAGGAGAAGAAGAAGAAGAATAGAAGGAGCGCCCAAACTGAGAGACAGACAGACTGTGCCAGTACAATGGAGAGGTCGAGGTCGTGAGAGGGAGGGTGGTGTAATTTATAATGGAGGGTATCAGTGGGGACCGTGAATTGTAGCTGGGGCTGGGTTCAACTGATCTGGTGTGGAGATGGTGGTCTTTAGTGTGATGACTGACGAAGAAAATGGAAATGGTGCATTCTGAGTAAGGAAGGTGAAGATGTGAGGGGCACGTTTTCTATTCTGGAGTTGTTTGGGTGAGGTTCTCTGAGTTGGCCTGCAAGTCTACGTCTCATTTAACGTCCAAGCCCAAATTAATCATACTTATCACTACTTAGTCATGATTTATGCTAATTTAAATCTTAACTAGCAACATAAGCCTGTGCTTAGCCCTGGCCTCCATAAAAAATTTAAATAGTTTATTAAAAAATTTATAAAAATATAAATTTTCAGATATATATATATAAGTCCACCTACTAAATGAATAAAAAATTTAGAAAATATTTAAAAATATAAATAGCCCACTAAATAATTCTCATGGTTTAAATAAAAAAGTTCAAAAGTCTATTAAATTTTATAAATATCTGAACTTTTATTATTTTTATAAACTTTTTAATAAACTATTTAAATTTTTTATATTGGTCCTGGCTAAACACGGGCCTGCATTGCTAGTGCGACTTAAGATAAATATTTTAAAGGTTTTTGTTGCATAAAAATAATAAATCAAATATTATTGTATTCTTCAAAATATTATTTATAAAAATAAATAAATAATAGATAAATATATTTTCTATCTAGCTAGTTTGTTTATTAGAATTAGATTGAAATACTAATGTTTCTTACTTTAAAATTGATTTAAAAAAGAATTACAAAAAAGGAAATGTTGATGATTATAATTGAAAATTTATCTCAATAAAATTTAAAAAATAATATATTCAAAAGAAAAAATTCTTGTAGTTTGAGTATACTTAAATCCAAAAAGATTTTATTTAAAAAGTTCACTTCCTACTTAGAAAAAAAATGAGAAAAAATAAAGGATATTATACAAATATTATTCCACCAAGTTCAATGTCCAAGGAAAAAATAAAAAAAATCCTCATATCTAGAATTAATTAGAAATAAGTAAGTAACAAAATACCAAAATTACTTGAGAAGCTTCATTTTCATAATCTGAGAAATGCAACATCAACTTTCTTCGTTGGAGTTGCTTGAATAAAGTTGATTTAACTTGGAAACCATTCAAAACAAAATTAGATAAAACAACATTTCATATCAAATTGGAGAAGGAAGTGTTATGGGCTTGGATTTATTCAAACTAAATTTCAAATGAGCATAAGTTGAGCCCATTCTAACTAAAAAAAAACTTGACATTTTCATAATTTAATGGTGGCTCAAAGACATATCCTCTGTGAATGATTTTGGTGAGGCTCACTTCGATATTTTGAAAGTATTATAAAGTTTTTATAATTTGATGGTCTTGTAAGAAATGGAGCCATCTATTTTGATTGATGTAAAATCTTTATAAATAGGCCACACAAGAAAAAATAGTATTATAATTTAATCATAAGCCTAACTCCTACAAGAAATAGAACAATCCATTTTGATTGGTGTCAGATCTTTATAAAGAGGCCCCACAAGAAAAATTATCATGCTACCATTTAAGCAACAAATAGGATTACGTAGCAAAAAAAGGTGCAAAAAAAGAAAATGAGTGAGAGATTTTAGTAATAGTAATAGATAGAGAGATTTTAGGGGAATTAGTAATTTCTTAGTTCCACATGTAATTTTCGAGAATGTTGATGTAGCGTTCTGGAAAAAAAAGAAAAATAAGAAATGCTGATGTAGCACCCTCTAATAGCCTCCATTCTTATAGCTTTAATATATATATATATAATTTTATAGTTTAGGTCATGAATAGGTATTGGATTTGGTTTGAACCTAACTAATTAGTAGCTCCAAGGACCTTTTTGTTATTTTAGATTTTATAGTTTTACATCATAATTGCATCATTTTCTTTGCATCATGCCCATTTTATCATGTAGGTCATTCTTTACCTTGGCCCAACTAGGATCCATCTTCCTTAAATTGAAAAGTACATTATTTATTCATTTTAGCTTTGAGGGGTTTGTTATTTCATTGATCTCCATCTCTAATATTAGATACATTTAATTTTGACATTGGTGGGCCTCATCCAATCAAGGCCAAAGACAAGAAAAAAAAAAACCTCCCTCTTCCTCCTCCTCCCAAGTGGACCCTATTGGCTCTCACACGTGAAACCCATGGGTGATCTGACACAGGTGACCCTGAGTCTCTTATCTCTCCATGTGTGCACTCACTCACATGTGTTGATCACCTATATAAACCTTTAATTTATTAGCCCCGACTTGGGCTTAATCTTGAACCTATGGTCCCATAAGATGAGTTTTGGTAGATATCTTATTCTCCACCCCCCCCCCCCCCCCCCCCCCCCCCCCCCTTTATCTTGTGAGGCTGTGGTTTAGAAGGACTTAAAATTCAAAAGTCTTGTCGAACTCAGCCCTTGCTATCTAGGGTTCGAACGTTAGCTAGCCCTCCTTTTTCCCGTTTGTACAAACTACCTTTCCACTTAGATGGGCTTCCTTCTTAGGTGTGCCGAGTTATTCTTGGACCCTAGCACCCTTAGCCGGGTTATAAAAAAAAAGAGAGAGAGAAAGAAAAATAAATAAAATAAAGCACTTCTGCCATGGAGGCTATGTGCCATTTAAAATCTTGACCATTACGAATAAAAACCGATATGATTCAATCATATTCTAGGCAAGATGAAAAAAAAAATTTAAGTGTAGATTGATTTTGTTTTTGAGAGTGTCACTCTACTGATAGCTCTTACCACTAATAGTGCTTTTTCTAAGTGGTGAGGCATCTCCTTGTTCGAAAAAAAAAAAAAAAACCATAGATCAATTAGACGCTATTCGTTAGGGACTTCGGTAGTCTGTGTTTACCACATAAATAAATAACTAAAATTTTCTATAAGACAAACATGGGCTAATCAAAGGAAATGAAAATGGCTTTCTACACCTTTTTTGTGCATCTTTAAGTGTAACAGTTTTACCTTGCAAAACTAAGGATAGCCCAGGGTTTCTGTGGGTCGTTTTGGGGTTGATCTGGTGCTATTGTCTCTCTTTGTTGTTAGTAATGTACCTTCTCTTTAATGATAAATATAAAATAAAGTTGATAAATGTGCAGATTTTGATTTACTTGTCATGATAACATCTTGGTTAATAAGAATTCTTATGCGTAGGTAGGACTTTGATGGTGTTAAATCCATTTTTTCCTCATTTTCCTTGGACTTGGTTCTTAAAGAGAGAGAATAAATTAATTATGTAAAAGACAAAGAGCTTAGTAGTGTCACAGATACCAATTTTATGGATTACCATCTAAAAAATAATACTGGCATATTTTCAAATTTGGGATTTTCTTGGAAAATTAGTGGGAAATGCTGAATAAAAAAATTAAGTTTAAAAATACTAAAAAATTTATGTTAATCAATATAAGTCGATTTAAGAAACAACTGCTATAGGTTTTCCACTTTTTATCCTTTTCTGTGGTATTATGATGACTCTCATACAAAAAATTTTTTTTTTCTTTACTTCTAATATTCTAAAAACATTAAGCTAGTGTTTGAACAACATTATTTTAGGCAATTTTTTTATATACATTTCCTATTTTCATTTTAAGAAAAACATTCACTTGCACAATGGGCATACAAGCCGTGAGCCATGGACATTCAGAGGTGGGCCCCACCTTTGGGACTGTCTGGATGCATAGTGCAAAAGCGCAATGTGTTTTCCATCATTCCAATCAGCAATAAACAGATATACAGGTGACTTACAAGTACAACGGAACTCATGGCAACATATATTAGAAAATCCGAGCATATGTTTTGATATAAAAAAATCTTGCTGTGTTCTTTTTTTAATAAATCATGCCCTGTTAAAACTTCAATTTTCACAGCCTATTCACTCCACTCCCTGCCCCCACGCTCACCCACACAAAAATGGAAAAGAAAAGATTCCCATGAATAGATGGGCGAGGAAAAAACAGGCCCCAAAGCTACCAAATCGCAGTATACTTGAATTGGTTAACGTTAGATGACAGAATAGATAGATAGAATAGGATTCATTGACCAGAGTGGTGAAAGCACTTGAGACAATTACTAACGAAAATTAGTAAGTTGAAATTCAAGGCAAGGAGAGGCCGAGGGGCCTTTACTAAAAAATCCATCTGACCTGACACACCTTGTTCTATTACTTGGTACGGAAATGAGAAAGCCATTGCAAGGGTGGTGGAGCTGTGGTAATGAGAAAGGCACTGCAGGGATGGTTGGAGGTGTAGCAATGAGAAAGGCATTGTATGTAGGCATGGTGGTGTAGTAATATGAGAGAGAGAGAGAGAGAGAGAGAGAGAGAGAGAGAGAGAGAGAGGTACCTATCACGCCCGTGTATGATGACTGGTATTTAGCTATCACGGCATCTTGTTTTTAGCCTCTGTGAACGAGATTGATCATAAGGGCCCTACAAGGCTTCCAAGTCCCAAACCCCAGTAAAAACTTCTGCATTTCCCACCCAACCTAAAATGCTGAGGACCATCACTACATCAGAGCTTGACCTGAGATGAAGGAAATCAAGTTTTTCTTTTATGCTTAAGCTTCACCAATATCTTTTCCAATGTAAGAATCTTTCTCTGTTATCTAACACAATGTTGAACTTTGGAAGCCTCCGCTTTGATTCAACTTTTCAACCAAATTATTTAGATTTGAGAAAAGGTAAGATGCAGTGTTCTCTATGTGCAGTAAATTAAAAAATATATAGATTTATTTAAAAGGTAATAAATTGGTAAATTGTTGAGAGAAATGTCTATTAAAATAATCAATCTACTTGATGCATATCGTCATATATCAAAGTTTGGCATCATTACTGGCTTTGGGCTATGTCTCATTATCAAGCTCTTACTATCATCAAACTCAAAAGACATCATCCATGTCTTTGATTAGTAGAAAACCTCAATAAATTGGGTACAAAGCATATAAAAATAAAATATTTAAGATCTTAAAAACTGCTCTCATTAAGTCGCTATAATATTTCAAATCATCCCTGATGTAATCCTTTTAATACCAATTCTTGAATTCAACTTGTGGAGTACCAATAATCTGGTGGAACCATAGCAAAAGAAATAGTTGGAGAATTAGATGTGCGATTGGACGAAGTTCACACAACTCCGATCAATCAAATTCAGCTACTTTGGGATACAATCCTCTCCTTAGATATGATGGGCCTTGCATTTTAGTTCATGCAAGAAATAGAAAGATTAAAAAAATAAGACAAGGGGCTTGAACTGTAAATGAATAAGAGGGGAGCATAAAATCATAATGGCTTCAATGGAATATAATTATCTATATACTTACATCTCTATATCTTATTTTTAATAGAACACATTATTAGAAAACTCTAAAACCTATAAAAATACAAACAACACTCCAACTTATGAAAGTCATCTCTGCGTTCCAAACTCATTGAAAATGACAATTATGAAGTTGAGATGATCTAATTAATTAATAATGGTAGAGAGATCAGATACAATTCAATGCATTATGTTAATTCATAGACATCATTTGATCTTTAGCTTTTTTTTCTATTTTTTTTCTTTTACAACAACTTCATATATTTCAACCAACCTAATGAAGGGAAGAACATCATTGATGAATAAAATATTTTCACCAGAAAAATAATGCCAAACAGCCCAAAAATTCTAAATTTATCGTTATGAAAACTGAAATGGTAACCAAACCCTTATGCGATATTACAAGAACTTAAGAAAATACAAATTGCAAAAATCAAACCATAAAGTCCATAATAAGTGCCCATAAAAGAAATATTTAAAGAAGATCTTAGTACCCTTAAAAGAAATATTTAAAAAAAATCTTAGTTAGATTCTCAAAAACAAGAAAGCTCCAGTGATACCATAAAGTAAAGTATAGTTGGAAGTAAGAGAAGCAACTGAAGAAAGTGATTTAAACAATATACAGAGCAATTCATAGAAACCCTAATAGAAATTAACCAAATTGTAATACAATACAATATCTGGATGTAGCATTGCGGTGGTTATTTGAGGAATTGGTATATACAAATGGGTAATTACATGTGTAGACATACTGTACATCTTCTCTTTTACCCAAACAAACCCAAAAAGTTGAACCCTTTTCTAGATTATAAAACCATTTGCAAAAGTAAGAAAATGCGGGGAAAAAATCATGCGTGAAAGCCATATACACAACATACACCCACAACAAGAATTAAGAAATACACCAAATTCTAGTTTACTTACAAGGCAAGAGAAACTAAAACACTTAACAAAATTTCAATGAAATTAATTACCGTTTATAAAGGTAAGACACATGAAAGAATTTATGGATTAAATTATATCCATATCATTTTCCAAGAAGGTAGTCACTGATGGCCATTCCCACACAACCTAGAATTAAACAAAAGCACATACCTCAAATGGATGAGTAGGTTATCTCTGAACTATACATTAAACCAAACTAAGAATTCAGAAAGGAGAGAGCAAGCCATATCTAGAAATGAAGAAAAGCAGGTACCTGAAATGGACGAATAGGTCTATCAATTTAACAAAAAAACCAAAAAAAAAAAAAATGCAGAAGGGGAGAATGATAAATTAAAAAATCCTCACATGGTGTGGGAAATCCCAGATGCGTAGAAAGAGGGTAAAATGGAGAAGAGATGATTCTGACAATGGAGGTAGGGTTTTGCATGTGATAGAAAAAAAATTAAGAAAATGATAAGTTATAGGAAGGGGACCAGAAATTAATTAAGAGATAGGGAGCTTTTGCACATTGTAGATAATAGAGGAATTAAGAGTTACAATGAAAACAAAAACCTCAGTTAAGAAGTAAAATAAAGTTAAATAACTTAAAATTCTATAAAAGAATTAGTTAGAAACTATAAAGAAATCAGTCAACCAAATGCAAAGATACAAGGTGGTTTGACAAATAATACCCTAGAAAAAAAAACCTCATTTTCAGGCTTTTCATTGAAACTTAGTCTTCTCTTGAACGGTTGGTAGAAGTATGATATTGCTTAACCACATAAAATTAGTTTCTTATGGCTAAATCAAACTTCTCTCGGGCATCACAAAAAATTACAAAATAAAATTTAGTAAGTATACATTATTGCCTATGGCCTTATCAAGTCTTTCTTTAATATGCTTGCAGAAGCAGCGTCATTCTTTGCCATTAGGGGAGGTCTTGTTTTAGCCCTACATCCCTGTTGATTGAGCTCAGTTCTGAGTGCAGGTTCCCACGAAGAGGTAGTTTTCTCAAGTGCAGCGATTCTAGTGGACCTCTTTCCATTGTTAGCTTGAAGTCGTAGACTAGGGACGCTTTGTCTGGCACGTCATCTGCCTCCATGTCAGTCTTACCTATAAAGTTCCCTATTTCTTCTTCCCGGTTTCAAATCTTGGTTGAACTTGAACCGTTGAAGACTTACCCTCCACGGCTCCACATGGGTCATCATCTCATCATCGGATGGTAAATTGTGTTCTTGGGCTGTGTGTGCAGCCCCATTTTGTGAAAACCCAGTTGAGAACTACAGTTTTGCTGCCTAGCCTGGTCCCACACCAACCCAGACCGAAGTGACAGTTTCTGAATTCAAAGGCAGGTGGTGGGCCACTAGTCCACTACTAACCTCTTTTCTTTCTCAAGTCGCGATCGTCTGAACTGTTGCTCAATGGAGGTAGCAATTTTAAGGGGTATTTGACTAAACCGTCCAAATCTTTGCATTGAATGCTCTCCTCATATAGGAGATATGCACGCCAGTGCATAATTGGATCCTTGTTTAAAATTAGTTTCCCTGAGTGATCATGAGGTTGTCTTCACTCATATGTATTGATTTAAACAATCTTCGATATCTTTCAGAATTGAAGAATCCATTTTGTGGTAAGTGGAAACTTTTTTTAAACTCTTCTTTTTCTTTGGTGAGAACTCCTGTTTGTTAAACTTAGCAGCAATAACTTCTTTAAACCTCTTACAAGTATAATTCTTGCACTTCATTTTTGCAAACTGCAGTTAAAGCAGCAGAACAAAATTTTTTAGCTATGTTGAGTTCCTGACGAGGTCAACTGGCTTAGGATTTCCAAGATGCCTTGGTATAATAATTTTGAATGGTCACAGTCATTGAAGACATGTTAGGGAGGTTTTCAAACATTAAGTATATCTAAGTTTTCCATTTATTTTTTGGCATTCTATTTTAAAAACATGGATGTTCTTATTTATGTGTCACTATTATGTGTTTTAACAATCAATTTTTTAAGTTGTCCCATTGAAACTAGCAAAAAAAAAAAAAAAGCCTGCACTAAACCGGGGCCCAAAAATTTAAAAAAAATTCTATGTATATTAGTTTAACATTCTATATATTAGTTTATTTAAACATAAAATTGTAGCAACATTAAATAATCTGCAAATCAAATTTGAATTTAAATTTTTTTGCATATTTTGAGTTTTTATCAAAAATTTATAATACAATCTGAAATTTGAAACAAATTTAAAATATTTATTATTATTATTATTATTATTATTTTTTTTGCAAACAAGTTGGACTTATATATGAATTATATGTTTTGTCTTATGGATATCAAATCATTATATAATTCTCAATTCATGGACATCCCATAGTACGCCAACTTTTATGATCATATTAGCCATGCGGTTAGCCACTAACTTTTAGAAAAGAAAGCCTCTGTAAAATCAGGAACCTTAAATATATATATATATATATTCTTTTTAAATGCATCAATAATTTATCATTTATAAAATTATGCATATCAATTTATTATGGAGAAAATGTAACAAAATTACATAATCTGCAAATCAGATTTGATCAATCTATAAAATCTCACGTATTTTGATTTCTTTTTGGTCCAAAGTTGATTAAAAAATATGAAATGGAAAACAAATTCTAACAAAAATATTATAAAAAATTTTCACAATTCAAAATAGTCAAGATTAAATCCAAAATTGGCAAGAAATTAGCAATTGGATTCTGCAAGCTGTAGCTCTCAATTCATGGACCTCACATGGTGGGACAACTTTTGTCATCATGGTGGCCATGTGGTCACCTACCTAGTTCAGCTAAGCAGTTCTAGCAAAGAAAGTCCATGTTAAATCAAGACCAATAGATATTTCAGGTCATTGAAGATAGGTTTGATGCAAGAGTTGCGTGGTCCACCTCTCATCAGTGTACCTTATCTGATAGTGAGGCTTGGATGGTCTTTGAGGTCTCAACATAGTATTTATTTTTTTTCTTATGATTTTTTAAATCAATTTTTTTTTTCAGACAATAGCCCATAAAAATTAAGAACAACTATCAAATTTCTGTTTCTTTTGTAATTTTCATCACTCAAAGTGGGTTTGACCGTTCCTAAAAATCACTATCTATAACAAGTAGATCTATTTTATATAGTAGACAAAAGTATGAGAATCTACATACTTAGGAAAGATATAAAGAAATCAGAAACAGGAAGAAAGTTGTGAAAAAATAGCAAGAGATATATAAACTATAAAGGAAGGTAGACTATAAGAACAACATAACATGTCATTCATTCCGATTATAAATCCAAAAAGGAAAATCACAAAATCTTCGCTACAAAACTCCAAAAAAATAAAAAATAAAAAATTGCTAATAACAGTTCCAAAATTATGCAAAAACTTTCACGTGCTACACAATGACACGGCTATGGCCTGCTTCCTTGAAGCTACTTGAGTACCTGAAATTTTGAAAAAAAAAAATCTAATTGAAGTAACTACAATGAAAAAAAATGAAAAACAATTAATATCAAAATGAGAATAAGGATGACGAATAAATAACTTACAAGAAAAGTAGAGTGACCATGTAACAAGACTAAGAAATTGTTATCATATTTGCAACTGTCTATTTCATGGAGATGATGGCGATTCCTTTTGTACACTTTTTGTGAAGAAATGCTTCAAGAAATCATCCATGGAGATCACTCCACCTAAATAAAAATGAAAATTTTTTAATTGAATTAGTCAGATTTTGTATAGAAGTTTTCAATCTCAGCTTTCTTTATGAGCTCAAAATACCACAATTAACTCAAAAGGTTCACCTTAGTGGAGTTAAATTGTACGGAGGTGTGCCATGTTAATTCTAAGAAACCATAAAAACAGAATCACATACTTAAAACCTCAACTGTGTATTGAGAAACCACCTTTGATAGATATACTTCAGAATACAAACTACAAAAGGTGTGCTGTGTTAATTTGGCTTGAAGAACTTAGGATTGTCAATCTTGTTACCATGTGTCATGTTTGGGTCAAACACCTAAACTCTTAATTCATAGCAGCACTAGGTCGATGACGGTAGAAAAAACAAGAAAAAGAAATCTATAGTTTCATCAACTGTATTGCAAATTTTCTGGTGAGGGTAAAAGCATTCTGTTGGCCCACTTTAGATCAAATCAAACCTCTGAAATACAACCAAAACATGCGAATTTGCAATGCCCTAGTTTCAGTATTGATTGGAAAGATATCAGTAGTGGAGGCAAGTAACTTAAACCAATGGATAAAGTCAGATCTGTTTGGTCATTGAATGATAGCTATAATCAGATGATAAACTGATTTTTGGGCACTCTCCAACTTTTTTCTTCCAATCATGCTCTGCCAATCACAGTTGAGCATTACAGAAAGGATAGGGTGCTTCGTCATAACAAAAGCCACCATGGATTTGAATCTTTAAACTTTAAAGCTTATAGGTCTTTAGAATATTTTAGGATGATGGTCAAAGTTATGGCCACCATGGAGTTTCAATTGGAATTAATCCCAATGAAAGCTTTATAGGCCTTAGTCAAATGCTAAATGCAATGGCCAAGTTTTTTTTTTTGTTTTATTTTACCGAATGGGTATTTTTATTTGGCCCAATTGATGTATGACTTTCATCTTTTTGAGTTTGAATCATCAACATTTGCATCTCTAGTAGATTAGTACCACTGTTCGAAACTGTATCCAGGGGAAACTCCATCTTTATTGTTCACAAGCTGAAATTAAACTATCACATGCATGCATGCATGGCTTATGAACTTCTAAAACAAAGTGCATCCAGTTAAAGCTCCCTCCAGTTATGATTTAAAAATGATACAGGTCTAGCAGTCCAGCTTATGGCCTAGGCCAAAAATATTGAGTGGTTTCAATTATTTTTATTACATTTTCCTTGTCATAATATATTTGAAATGATTGGGTAACAATTTTTATTTATCATCTATCTTGCAGTTGGACATTGGTTAAACATGTCATCACAAGTGGATGATAATTTTGACCACACTGATGAAATGAGTGATGATATAAATATCATACAATCACAAACTTCAAAAATTGAGAGCAACCGTCAAAAAAAGTGCACATTTGAAGTATGGGAGTTTTTGGATAAAATAGATGATAAAGATGGGGAAAAAAGAGTTGTATGCAAAAAGTGTAAGAAGAAATATCTGATTGATAGTAAAAAAAATTGAGACATCTAGCCTAAAATGTCATTTAGAAAATTGTTCAAGAGGTCAAAACCAAGATATGGGTTAGTTGCACTTAATTGGATTAGGAGGAGTCCGTCCAAATAAAATTGATCAAAAGGTCTTTCGAGATAAAATAGCAATGGCCATTATCAAGCATGACTATCCTTTCAGTTTGGTAGAACATGTGGGATTTAGGGACCGATGCCGTTACTTAAATCCTAATGTGAAACCTATATCTCATAATACCGCAAAAGCCGATGTATTAAAGTTACATAAGAAGCATAGGTGCAATCTTCATTCAAAACTTCTCTCTTGTCTAGAAAGAATATGTTTGACATCAGACTTGTGGACCTCTATTAACACTAACGGTTATTTGTGTCTCACAGCACATTTTATTGATAAGGAGTGGGTTTTGCAAAAGCATATTTTGAGTTTTAGTTACATGCCTCCTCCACACTCAGGTGTTGCAATTGCAGAAAAAGTAGCCATGCTATTAAATGAGTGGGGAATTGAGAAAAAAATATTTTCTATCGCTTTGGATAATGCTTCGCCAAACAATATATTTGTTCAAGTGTTGAAAAATCAACTTGATATGAAAAATGCTCTTTTGAGTGGTAGAAAGTTTTTCCATGTGCATTGTTCTGCACACATAACAAATATAATTGTGCAAAAAGGATTGAAAGTTTAGGTGATGCATTTACAAGGTTCGAGAAATAGTAAAATATCTTAAAGGTTCCTAAGTTCGAAAGACTAAATTCTTAGATTGCGTTGCACAGTTGTTATTAACAAGTAAGAAAGGTTTACGTCAAGATGTTCCCACCAGATGGAATTCTACATTTCTCATGCTTGAAAGTTGTTTGCAGTATCGTCCGGCATTTTGTTATTTACAGTGGTAGATACAAATTATAAGAATTGTCCAACCTCTGAAGAATGAAACTAGATTGAAGGGTTGTCTAAATTTCTTAAGGTTTTTTATTATGTCATAAATCTTTTTTCAGGCACAAAATATCCAACTTCCAATTTGTACGTTCGTGGAGTATGGAAAATTCAAATGCATCTAAAAAAAGAGGTTGAGAGTACAAATTGGTTTATCAGTAGTGGTGCTCGCCAGATGAAAGGAAAGTTTGACAAATATTGGACAGAATATAGTTCAACATTAGCCATGGCGATTGTTTTTTATCTGCACTATAGAATAGAATTTGTATAGTTCTGTTACAATAAACTATATGAATAAGATTCCAAAGAAGAAGTGGATCATGTTAGAAGAGATTTGGACTCACTCTCGCCTTGCTTCTAAAAAGTCAACAAAAAACAATACATCAATTAATGAGTTTGTTGGCATAAGTGATGGTGCTGCTGATGATATATAAGTACACAAGTTTTTTTTATTGAGAATAATTACTTTTTTTTAGATAAATCATGTAATTGACTTGTCAAATGTAGCCTTATATATTTTAAAACTAACTACTTTCCATTTATTTTATATAGGAGTTTGTAAGATTTGATAGCCAGCAAACACAAAATCAATTTTCACAAATGGATTCATATTTGAAAGAGCTGAAAGTTCACATAAACACTAAATTGGACATTCTTCAATATTGGAAATCTCATGAATATAGGTATCCGAAACCCTTTAAAATGGCATGTGATATTTTAACAATTATAATATCCATGGTCGCTTCAGAGTCAGCATTTAGCATTGGAGGTAGAGTTCTTGATATCGCAGTTCTCTTGCACCTAAGAATGTTGAAGCCTTAGTAACAACTCGAGATTGGTTGTTTGGCTCTAGAGATAAATATTTTTCCTTTGCATTTGTATTTATTTATATTTTTCAAAAGTGAATTAATTGAACTAATTTTGATTTTGTACCATCCATCATAGTTGATTATTTGGAGGTAAAGACAGAAGATATCAGTAAGATATTCTAGGAACTGAAAACATGGACTCCACTTCGTAAATTTTAGAGACAGGTTAATGGATCTTGTTCATCACATTTTTACAAATGTTGTTATAACTTATTTTTGCTATGCATTTCATATTTCCTTACCAAAGTCAATCATTTCCATTTTTCAAGTTTTGACATTTTTGCAGAGGAGTTATGGAATAGATTGCCTCAATGACTCTTTTATTTTTGTGTCAGATGTTTAAATATTTTGACATTTAGAATATCAAACTTTTTTTTATTTGACAATATGATGTTTTTGTACTTTGAATACTAATTTGTCTTTTATTTTTATGTTGGACATAAAAAAAACTTTCCAAATGAAGTTGGGTCAATTGGAAGGCATAATCATAAAAAAACCTGAATGGAATATAAAAGCACTTCTTGTGCAAGTCTTTGAGGTAGGCCTGTAGCTGTGGCCTGTGTGGGCCCTGTTACGTTAAATGATTAACATATACACCATTCTTTTTTAGTTCAATTTTGAATTAATTAGTTGACCACCCCATAATTTTCGTTTTTTCTTGGGTCCCAACTCCCACGTACACATTTAGCCACTAGTGAGCCCCTACCAAGAGGTAGATCCCATATAGATGCACAGCACAAATGGAAAAATAAGTGGCTTGGTTACAATGGATCCCATAGAAGAAAGGCAAGGTCTTTACTCTTTAGTATATTCATCTCTTAGTTTTGGTTCCCACATAAATCACTCAAGATGAGTTGGATTAAAAAAAAAAAAAAAGTTAAACAGGTCATGGTGGGTCAAGCCGACCCAACCTACATCAAATTCGGGTTAGGCGGGTCGGGTTGGGCTAACCAGCCACGGGTGTGGGTTGACTACTTCCAACCTGTTTTTAATATGGGTCGGGTTAGGATTGACACAGACAAAAACGTGTTTAGGTTGACCCGACCCATTTGCCAGCTCTAAATACAATCATGCTATTGATTTAACAAATGCCCTATTTAAAAATTTGAACATATAGTGCTCAAAATTAAATTGAAATGAATACATATTTGTAGGCATCAAGCAAAGGGAGGTATAAAAGTGCATTGCATTAGCTATAGTCAATTCAAACGTGGATAGAATCTCATTGACATCCTTTCTTTGTCCGGGAGACTACACAGTTATCAGCCCAGCAGAGAATCTTTTCGACTATGAAACTCCTGTTTATAGGAGCTTTACATATGATGGGTGTTACAAGAAGTACTCGAGCAGAGCTTGGATGACGACCATTGCTTGGAGCTTCTTAAGAACAGAAGTTTTGTTCCTATTGCTAGCTTTTGTGCTTCTTAGTGTTAATTTTCTTCTTTTCCCTTCCCAATGTGAGGATTATCAATGGATAGTTTCAGCAGTAATGCTATAAATGGGGAGTGGGTTCAAGGGCCTTAGATGCGTGTTGAATGACAATGCAGTTGAGGGAATAACGAAACACATAAAACAAACATCACATACAAAGAACATACAAATCTAAGGAAAATTTCATAGAAGGAAGGCAAATGAATCTTAGTTAAATACACATATTTACACACTAAAATGCAGAACTATAAGAATTTGCCTGAGATAACTAGAGATTCTCTAACATGATCAAGACCCATAACCAAAAACCAAAGATATCCATGAAAGCTCCATGCTCTTCATCGGATAGTATCTCCAAAAGCTACCAAAGTGTCCTTTTTCTTTTACACCTTTTGGGCATGTTTCTGCAACATGTTTTCACGGAAAATCAACAGTTTTTTGCAAAAATGATATTTTTCAATGTTTGGTGCAGTTATTTTCTGTGGAAAATAAAATTAATGGGGCCCATATTTTCCTTAAAAAGTTTGGAATTTAAATTCCGACAAGGGGTTGTTGGATTTCAATTCCTCGGAAAATCTAAACCCCATATTTAAAGCTCATTTCCTCACACGCTCTTCAAAAAGGACTCCGGCGAAACAAAAAAAAAGGCTCTAGCGAAAAAAAAAAAAAGCCTCCGCAGTTCATCTCTGAAAGCCCTTCTTCTTCATCTTCTTCAACACCACCCAATCAAGCCATTAAGTTCTTATTACCTCTGCAACTTGTAAAAGGCCGCCTTTACACCTACTATTCCAATTGCCTTTGCCTATTGTACTAGTCGCCTTCGCAACTGCCCCTGCCACTTTGGTTCTCTCTAAATTCCATCGCTGGAATCCCTCTCTCCCACCACTGCTACTCACAAAACCCTTTGAGGATGATTTAGATTAGAGTTCAAGGTGTAGATTAGGGCTTGAGATGTAAATTAGGGTTGGAGGACGATGAGCTACTAGGTATTGAATTTGGGCTTCCCTATTGGAGAACGATGAGTTTCTATGGTTTTGGATCACACGAAGATATCTTCAATGCACAATCTAAGGTGGGTCATTCTCTGCAATTGCTCCTATACATATGCCTGGTTGGATTTTTGGTACAATCTAAGGTTGGTAGTTTCTGCAATTGCTTCTCTACATCTATCTGATTGGATATTTCGCACAATCTAAGGTGGGCCATTCTCTGCAATTGCTTCTCTACATGTGTCTAATTGGATTTTGGGCACAATCCAACGTGTGCATTCTACAATTGCTTCTCTACATCTGTCTAATTGGATTTTTGGCACAATCCAAGGTGGGCCATTTGCTGCAATTGGTTCTCTACATGTATCTGATTGGATTTTTGGCACAATCCAAGGGGGGCATTCGTTGGACAAGCATGGGCCTATTGAGCTCCACAGACAATGTAATCAACTCTAGTTTTCTTGTAACTCTAGTTCTGATTGGTGTGATCTAATCTCTCTGATGATTGATTTATTGGGATTTAATTTTGTATTTTTTCAATTTGGTGTTGTGGTTATTGGTTTTCACCATAATATCCACGGCTACACCAAACAAGAAAAAACACAGTTTCATTGAAGAAATATTTTTTGCACCAAACGTAGATTTTAAACTCCCACAAAAGTTATTTTTCTGGGCATCTATCTTCTTTGGATTTTGCTGATGCGGCAATTTCCTCTTTCCGCGGAAAGCACCGTTACACAAACGTGCTCTTTGTCTTCTTTATAGAGCTTCTTCTGGATATGTTTAAGAGATTCAAAACAAAAGGCCATGTTTCAAGAAAATAGTTTTGTATATATTGAATGGACTTACGAATTGTATCAAACTACATTGAATTATATATCTGAATTAGTCTAATGAATTCATCAAACTTAAACTACGAGTCAAGCAAACTGGAAATCAAATTAGCTAAACCTACCCCATTGAATTTTCAAATTTAAGTTACTTGGAATTGCAAATTCGAATTCAAATTGGTCAAACTACAAATCAGGTAACTATTTTATTTATTTATTTATTTTGATAGCCCAAAATATCTCTTGCTAGCCCAACCTTTAGACTTCTGAGTAGGGTATTACATTTATTAGTTGTATGGATCATGACAAGATTCAATAAGCTAATCATAAATTCCCAACAAATTCCTACAACCTATAGGAATCACCTTTGCAAATTTGTTTTGACGCTCACTAGATGCTCTTGAGACCTGCAAGCATCACGACACAATTACAAATTTCATCGTAAAAAAAAAAAGAAACGAAAAGCACAGAATCAATGAAGGCAAATTTTAAAATCAAGGGTGAGCCCACAAGAAAATTTGCATGAGTGAAATCCAAGGTATTCAAGTTCCCATTGTCAGACAAAAAAGCTGTACACACGATAGAATTATTTACGTTTAAGAAGAAGTATTTAGCCTTGGAAATCATTTGCATAATACCTACTTAATTCCTACAATTTCGTAGGAAAATAACTTTTCCAGAAGGGCCAAAGAGCTGTGAAGTAGAGTTCTGTAAGAGACCATCAAAATAACTTTGCACAGGCAAAGAAGCAAAGTGGCCATATCAAGAAACCATTTTTGGTGTAGTGACAATGAATAAAAAAACAATAAGAACTTCGTGATGAAAGAATAAAAACATAATTTCAAGCAATGTCGTCAAGAGGAAATGCACCCATGTATGAGGCTTATTCTAAGTTACAAGAAATAGGTTGCAAATTGGAGTAATTCAAATAGTTATTAATATTGTACCATTCAAAAACCACAGTTTTATTTATCAGGGTGATGCTTTCAAGTCAGTGACCTAAACCACTCATTCAACATGTCCTGGGATTGCCTAACGGCAATGACTCTTTTATTTTTTCTCTTTTTTTTGGGTAAATGGCAATGACTCTTAAAAGCCACTTTCATTAGACAATACTGTCAACTATTCCAGTAGTGGCTTGGAAAAACCGACAGAAATAAGAAAGAATCAACTATAGGATGGTTACACTCAGCTAGTGAGGTTTTAGCAAAGTCTTGAAGAAAAAATAAAGGTAAGTTAAATGGGATGATCACACATCATCTGGATTCTAGATGGGTTTGAGAGACAGGATGCATTTGGATAACTAGCAAACTTGCACTAGTTTTAGTAAAGAGTGAACTTGACTTGTGGGGTGCTCGAGGGGTCATGTCAATGATGAAGAAGATGAGAGATGGAAAGAGCTCAGCGGGACCCAGGAATGCAAAAATGTCAACCTCATTAGATCATCATAACACCTTGATCCCCTCAAGTTTAGTGATTTCATTAGACATCCTTTTTGGGCAATGCCTTATAATGAAATTTTGGGGTATGAGACCACTGCTAGGATTCCATTCTTAATATTTCAACACCAGTATGATCTTTATCAACCAAAATCAGCGCATCGCATGATCCATCTCCCCACCAAGAAACAAGGATATGTGCCTTAATTTGGAGTGGGCCTCGTAATGAATCTCAATTTTCTGGCTTGTTGAATTTCATTATATTTTTAATAACAGATATGATAAGGGTGAAAGTGTGCAACAAATATAGTCCTGTTTTAATAGTTTTGACACAATCCATCTAGACTCGTTAGCACCTAGGATTATATATTTGTATCCAAAAATATCTTAACATATCTTAGCACTACCATGGCCTAACAAAATAGACATAGGTTTAGACTCCTTAAATCTTTCTCAATAAACCTAACCAAGACCTACAGCTAGGTATAGACAAACATTTAAATTTCTTCAATTTTTAATCTTTTGGTAGAAAGAAAATTTCAGTAGAAAGAAGGGAGACAAACAATAGGGAAAACAGACATAGATCTATTCAGATCTAGCTTTTGTTCTGACGAAAACAAGATAGATGTGGAGATTATAGATCAAGAGAAAGAAAGTTCCACAAAAAAAAAAAAGCGCTGGGAAAAAAAGAACAATCTTTATACGAAAAAAAATCCAAACTACTTCAAATATGTAAAAATGGGAAAATACAAATAAATAAGAGAGATAAACTAACCAAAGCTCTATTTAAAAAATGAAACGTTTCAAACAAGACCTTAAGTTTTTGTCTTATTTCAAAAAAGGACACAAGTTTTGAAACTTTTCAAATTAACCCCTAAGTTTTTCAAGAAGTTTTCAATTAAGGAAATTAGTCCATTTAAAGGTACTTCTTGGTGAATTTTTTCTCAATTTTCTTAAAATATTAAAATTACAAATCATTTAAAGTCATAATATGATTTGAACAACTACTATATGCAGCCGATCACCGTAAGGACATTAGCTATCCTTGATCATCATGAGGATGCCAGATAAAAAAATGAGGAGAATATAAAGAAATTGAACAAGGGATTTATTTTAATAAAGGGTGATCTGCTTGAAAATTGAGGGGAAAATTACTGAAAAATTGCTTTAAATAGATGGATCTCCTTAGTTGAAAACACTTTAGAAAATCCATGGACTAATTTGAAAATTTTTGAAACTTTTGTCCTTTTTTGAAATAAGTCAAAAACTTAATGCCTTATTTGAAATCTTCCCTTAAAAAAATCATCAAACGAAAGAAACAGAGAGGAAAATAAACAAAAAGAGTAGAAGAGAGAACAAAAATCCTAACCTTAGCCACCCAGCAAAGCAAAAGAGAGAGCAATTTTGGGAGAGGACCGCACCAAACCTCTTTTACTAATCCTCAATTTTGAAACAAAATGGTTTCTATTAATGGCTGTTTTAAAGTAGGGTTGATCAGAAGAAGACGGTTGGAAAAGAATCAAAATTAAATTCAAAATTGCCAAGAAATGGGCAATTGAATTCAGCGAGCTTTCTATAATATAATATAAGGGGTTATATATGTTTGTTTAGTGTGAACAAATTTTTCAAGGAGCGTATATCTTATTTTTCTTGGGTGAGTTTTGATTTTCATGCTTTGGAGTTACTAGAGAGGATGCTAACTGCTGATCTATTTCAGGTATTAACACTTTCAGGTTGTACTCATGTTCAATTCAATAATGATCAATCATGATTTGAACATCTAGATATGTGCTTGTTAGATGTGAATTTGTTGATCTTTTTTTACTGAAATTTTTAAGTTTTATTGCTGTTGTTATTGCTGCTGCTGCTGCTGTTGTTGTTGCTCTTGTTATTCATTTTTAATATTAGGTTGTCATATTAAGGAAGCTAAAATCATCCAAATTGGGTTTTTTCTTTTTCTTTTTTTTTTTTCCATATCCACAATGCTGTTTCTCCCTAGGTTGAAACAGGCTCATAAGTCTAGAAAAGCATAAATACAGTTTCCTCCTAATGGATCTTTTATCACCCATTAAGCTCATAGTAACACAAATTAAGAGATGAGATGATTTTCATCATCATTAATAAATGTGGTACAAAAGTTGCTCCACTAGCTTTGCATTTTTTATGTTAAACTGTTTCAATAATTTCTAAATATGCATCTCTTATGATAATTATTTAAATACCAATATGATATCTATGAACCAAAATACTATAAGCACAATGTACTGGGTAAGGCACTCAAAGAGGATTTGAACCTAAGAGTAAAACAATACAAGACTTCTCAAGTACAAAGCATTTAAGGATGGATAAACATTTAAGTGGGTTTTATTTTTTATCATTTGGCCTTGGAATTAACAGTATTGCCTAAAGATGGGAAGGAAAGGCTTGTGGCATCTATATATTCTGATAGATTTATTGTTCAAAATTGTAGCTAATACCATATTTGGTTTATTCAACCACTCAAAATGTATAGGATCTGTAATCATTTTCGTCAACATTTTAACAAGTTGTCTTTTTTTTCATGAACTTATGATTCTTCAATGTTGTAAAGGGATATAATTAAGGAAAGGCTTGCCTTTTTAACCCCATAATATATCATGGTGAATAATGGAATGTATTTTATCCCCATAGTGTTTAAGGATATTTTGCATTCAAATCTGTTGATGTCTTTAATGTTCATTAATGTACTATTTTGCATTCAAATCTATTGATGTCCTCAATGTTCATTAATGTACCAAGCTTATTTGTCTCCATACGATGGTCATTGTGTTTGGATTAATGAATAGGCCTATTTTTAAATTGGATACTGTTACCAGCCCCATTTTTTCAGTTTTTGAAACTAGACATTTTAAGAGGTTCAAGTGCTCCCTATTATGAACATTGGGATTGTTATGTTATAATTATAGTCATTGAATCTGTTTGGAATGACAGTTTATTTTCAATCATTTACATAAAACACAAGGAGTCGTTGATCAGAAATTGGTTCAATTCAATTAGAAATGGGTGAAACGTGAATGAAGATGAAATTCTAAAGTTCGTAGAAAAATCAATATATTAGCGGAGGGGACTTGAAATGGTTGATGATAATAGTTTTTGAAAATGGCTGGTGAGAAATAGTCTCAAGAAATTTATATTGTGGATTATGTTGTTCATTTTATTGGTAGGTAAAATGATAGCTCCTTGAAGTATTCGTTAGTGAGATGTCCTGTTTTATCTTCAAACAAATGTAACAATTTATTTTGATCAAATGAAAATACATTAGCATCCATGTTGGCTCTGTAATAAATCCTTAAAAATGCATAATTTCATTTTTATTTTAGGACATTTTAAAGACTTATTCATGCTAATTGCTTCATTCTCATTAGAAATCATGATTTTATATTTTCAATCAAATCTCACGGAAAAGTCAGAATGCTCTTACATAAAATTAAGAAATATTCTATTTTTGGCTTTCAAAGTCAGAAAATGCTTCGAAGCTTTGTTTACACATAAAATAATAGGTTTTCTTTCACCATTGATTAGATCATGATGAATTATGTTTAATGGTATCATTTTATGCAATCATTTAGTGTTAATTAGGGCCAATATCATTAATTTGTGAATTCTGCATGGAATTGTCATGTTATATTAAATTTAATTTTTGTGTAGAGTTTTGAAGAAAATGAGACCCCCAGTGAGGACAAAGAGTCAATAGCATTTTCAGAATAATTTCCAAGATGAAAAATGAAGATTTGATGACAAAAATTGAGACCAAGTGGGACCCACATAAACATGGGACACCTATTAGGGCTGTCAAAGGGTCGGGCCTAGGCTCAGCCGAGGTAAGCCCTTACCCTACTCTCAGATATGTGGGCCGGGCTTAGGTCAAGCCAAAGCGCTTGAATTCATCAGTGGGCCTACAATACTGAAGCCCTTATTTTACCCTCAATGGCCAAGGTTAGGCTAGGGCCGGGCCAAGGCCGAATGAGATATTTTTTTAATATTATTATATATAATAATTTTTTATACCATGACGACTCTCATTTATTTGAGTTATGGGCTCTTACAATGTAAAAGTCAATATTTTTTAACAACTTCTTAAAGAATACATGAAATAAGTTACTTTGTCATCATATAAATTATAATTTAGGATTTCCTATAAAAATTTATTATTTAGGATTAAATGAAATAAGGTAATTTGATAATATTGTGACATGAGATTGGGACATTGCAGATATTGATAAATACCTTAACACGCTAGCAGTAGTTACATACTTTAAGTAATGTATCTGGTTTTATTTGTCATAAGGCTATTAGTAAGATTGTTGTTGTGATGATACAAATTATCAGATCATGTTTGACAATTTTTATATGAGTCAATTAGATTTATTTTAAATAGGCATTAGACTTTTTTTAAATAAATTATTTAGTATGTGTGGTTCAAATAAATATTAGACCATTTTCGAATTAGCATTAACCATGACTTGTAATTCTTTGAAATATCACCATTGAATTTTATAACAAAGGAATTAAACATAGATTACTAAAATGAATGACTATGATGATTTGATGCATGGGTGAGAAATTTTAATTCCAAATGTGGGGCTTAGATGTGAGGTCTATTTGTATGAAACAATAATCATGAAAGTAAGGGGTAGAAAGAAATTGGTGTCAATTAATAGCTAGTGGATAAAATTCAACTCATTCAATGATGCTGATAGCTATTTATCTAAACTCTCAAACTTCAATAGTAGAATCAAGCATATACTATTCAAAAGAAAACATAAAATTAAATATAGATACAATATTGTGATTTATGGGGATAACAGCAAAAAAAATTACTTAAGATTTGGTTATTATTATTTGACAAAATATTAAGTCTCTATAATTAAATGGCAATTAGAAGAGTTTTTATAATTTTGTTTGTAAAAATCCATATATATAGATTATATATATTATTTATTTTACATATTAATAGACAAAGGGCCGGGCTAGGCCTCCTCGGGCTAGCTAAGTCAAACCCTAGTTTGGCCCTCAAGATTATGGGCTTTTAAAAATTGGGCTTTACCCTACCCTCGGGCTCTAGGGCAAAAAGAAAAGCTATTTCTTTGAAAGCTCTTGCGGGCTGAGCTGGACCAGGCCCCCTTGTAAAAGAGCCAAATTGATAGCCTTAATGCTCATGCATTGTAATTCATGCCCAAGGGGGTTCCCTCCACATTCTTTGTTGCAATTCTTTGGAGTTTAATGAAAATTAATAATCCTCTATGAATTTGAATTTGAACTTCAAATTCATATTTGAGGAGAATTTGGAAGTGCAAGTTGGGAAATGATTCAAATTAGTCAACAAGGACATTTCTTGTAGAAGGAGACTATTTTTTTTTTTTTAAGAACAGTTAAGTATTAAACTGTTATAACTTTTAAACCGAGTGTTAGACCAAGACAATCTACCGACTATGGGAAAAATCTTTACAAGTGGATATTTGTAGAACCTAAGGTTGCGTTGGCCTCGAGAAGTTGATTGATGTAGTTTTAAATAGGATAACTATGCCAAGGGGTTCGCTTTTGTTGCAACTTTAATTCATGTAATTAATGAAAAACATTTTAATCAACGAGGGAAATGAAGATTTCTCACGGCTACAAGGATCCTAAAAGCCCTAAAAAAGTTTCCAAAATTGCTAGAACCTGTAACTTAAGTCAAATTCTTGCTCTATAAGAATTTTCTACCTGGAAAATAGGATTGCATGAAGTCTATAAAAAAACCTCCTAGGGGGAAGATGTCGCATATACCATCTCAAACCCTTTTTCCCAACCTCTTTGCCCTCCACCCACCCCAACACGGGGTTGTGCACACCCCTTTTGCCTCCATTCACATTTCACTTCCACCATTCTTCCTTCCTTCGTTATATGTAGGCAAAGCTCAAGAGATGATAAGGATTTCTATGTGGGCATTCCATTGTCTTGGTTTTGCGTCAATCCAGGGTAGGTAGAGTGTTTCCATTTTTCATTTGATTATTTCTGAAATAATATTCATAAGATAGTGACATACAATTAATAAACGAACTTAATGTAATTTCATGGTTTTTGCTACACAAGTTCGACACCGCGCACTTTTATGGTAGTGAAAGCCATATTTGGTAGTGTGGTTCCTAGTTTCTTGCTCACCCTATCTATGAAGTTTTATTTTCAAAATATGAAGATCTAAAATCCATCTTTTCTTTTACACACTTTTTGTCATGTCCCGAATTTTTTTTATATTGGGTCACACCGTTTATCGGGTTTGAGTTGGGTTAAGAGGGTCAGATAGATTGATTTAATACAAGTGGGGCCTGAGTTAATGGACCTTTTTTGGGTTAAAGGACTCTTTTTGAAAATTTTTAAAACCCACTAGGAAGCAGGGGGCCCTTCCTTGTAATTTAGAAAAACCCCCCTCTTTTATATAAACTCTATTCTTAGGGTTTTTTCCCCATTCTCCAACCCTCTTCTTTTCTTCTTCAACCAAAACCTAGAGGCTCTCTAAGGGGGAAACCAAGGTGGGATCTTCCAAGCTTTGATCTTCAGATCTACTTTGGCTTCAAGATCCAGCCAAGTGGATGAATGCAAATAATATTTCTTGGTTGTTTTCCTAAATCACATGTTGTCTATATGATTTATCTGATTTGGGTAAAATCTTTGAGGTTATAGATTAATAATGGAGATTTGTTTATACTCCTTTTGTTGCAACAAGCATAACTCATGGATTTGATTTCGCGTTTTATAAAAAGAATATATATATAGTTTTGATTTAAAAAAAAAAAAAAAGCAGACGCTGCTGCCCGGGCATGGTGCCTGCCAGGCCGGGCCTAGCCCGGCTGGGCTTGGCAGCGCCCGGCCCGGGTGCTGCTGGGCCCAGCTGCGGCTGGGTCGGGTTGATGCAGGTCGGGCCTAGCCCGGCTGGGCCTGGCAGCGCCTGGCCCGGGTGCTGTTGGGCCCAGTTGCGGCTGGGCCAGGTTGATGTAATTAGGCCCACTTGTTTTTTTTAAAATATATATATATTTATATAATTGTAATTAGAATTTTATGTTAGTAAATATAAACATTACAGTATTATATTTTGATTAATGGTTTAGTATACTAGTGGAGGTTAGATCATATTAAATTAAATTTTAATTCAATGTTATTAGAAATTTAGTTAGGATTGGTTAGAAATTTAATTGGAAATTAGGTAATTGTGATTTATACTTTATTTAGTTTGCTTAGAAATTAACTAAGATGTAATTGGGGATGAATAAATCTTATGTAGATTGTGTTTATGCATCTAATTTGGGTTTTTAATCTGAGTTTGATTTTAAACTGGGGCCCGGGAGTTATACCTTTAGTTTTGTATAAATTAATATGGTGTATTTATACACAACAATGATAACTAAGGAATTAATTATTCCCTTTCCCCCTTTAATCATAACTTATTTAAATTTGGATTTGAAATTTAAACATCTTTTACCCAATTAGTAAAACATACTAATTATATATAATTGGATTAGATGAATTATGACTTTTATGAATATTAGTTGAATGTTCACATGAGAATTAAACTAAATGCAGGATGGGAATGTGAGGTTCGGGATGCACCACTTGATAGGCACCAAAAGTAGTATATCGGCATCGTGGACTCATATTTCCATTGTGATAGAGAGTTAGTTTTCATGTGCATATTTATCTAACTTGACCGTTGGTGGATTAGTGCTTACCCTCAAGAATTTGAATTGACACACGTTCATAATACACTTTCAAATTTAAGTACTCTAAATACTTAAAATGATATTGGATTGAATGTTGGGATTGAGGGTTTCATATCATGGTTCATTCTGCATCGATATACGTATGTATTTGTAAATAAATATATTTGTATATATGTATATGACCGACTGCAGTTCGGAGGTGGACGTACGCCATCGGGTCAGCGTATACTGTGGATAATAGTATACAGTTGTGCCTTCTGTTATTATCTGCGGGATTACCCGTTTCTGTTATTATCTGCGGGATTACCCGTTTCTGTTATTTGTATGGGGGATTACCCGTTTCTGCGCATTCATGCCATTGGGGTTTGCATCTGATTTATTTTGGTTCATAATGAATATATCATTTAATTCAGTTGACTAATCCATTATTTGTAGCTTACCCTCTTGCCAGATTATGTCAATCTGACCCACTACTTTTGGGTGTCTACGTTCCGTTGCCGGTGCCGAACCGGAGGGTCAGGCGACGCAGGAAATTCTGCCAGATGGCGGAGTTGTTGAATGGAGCACCGATGACATCATCTGAGGTGTCCTAGTGCGGTGCTGAGTTCGAAAACTTTAAATTATGTAATAAGGCCATGTCTGGGCCATTAGTTTATTAATTTAAGTTTGGTTGTTTTGAAATTTTAACTCTAATTGTGATGCTTCGAAGCACTTGACTCTGGTCTTATTATTAATGAGATTGATTATCTTATGGTGATGTAATATCTGTCTGCGATGAGCATGGATTTTAGTTCCGCGTGTGATTATGGTTGCTTGATCACCAAGCATAGCCTCACGAAGGATTTCGATCCACCCGAAATTGGAGCCCGTGCTGTTTATGTTTAGAAAAATTTTAATTGGCCCCAATTCTCACACCACTGGAACCGGGTTTGGATCCGGCCCAGTTTTTGGGGCGTGACACTTTTCATCTTCTACAATTGGTTGGTTTGATTATTCTCATGGTAATTGTAGATTCCTTTTAGATTAAACCTTTTAATTCTGATTGTAATTTAATTTTGGGATTTCTATTTTGTCATTTTAGTCATAACTAGTATGTATATTATTGAAAGTGGTGGAGTCTGTAGGGGCAGCCAAGACCCATTTCAGTAAAACCCGACCCACCGCCATCCAATGGAATAAGCCGGGGCCTCTTTTAGTACGGGCCACTGAAAACCCTAGGGCTGATTGTCCCGACCGACCCGACCACTATTTTACCTTCCTAACACTTCGAATGATTTTACTCTCTCTCTCTCTCTCTCTCTCTCTCTCTCTCTCTCTCGTAATTGAAACCCTAGAATTTGGTCTTGATACTGCCTTATTCTTCTGGTTCTCTCTTTTCCGCCTCCTACTTCTATCCATTTTTCCTTTAAGAATCGTGATTTTCGCAGACTCTTTGCGTTCGTAGATTCCCGGATTCGAAGACAATAATAACATCATGATCTACGCTTCTCATATCATTAGATCTTCCAGAAAGGTATCCGATTCTCCAATTACAATCTCTCTCTCTGTCTCTCTCTCTCTCTCTTGTTTGTTTGGTAGAAGGAGATTTCGTTGAAATTCTGTTGGTTGATGTCGAAGCTTCTTGCTTCCGCTATTGTTTCCTGTATTTTGATTTCCTTGATGTTGGGATTTTACAGCTTCGGCATGCTCGGAACGTTCTGGTGGTCCGCTACTATTCCAAAGATGCTGGCATGGTTTTAGATAAAGGAGATGGTGAGTGGTTTGCGTGCTAGACTTCATTATCTAAATGAAGCAATCAGATTCAAACAGTAATTGTGCTTTTTTTCAATAGATGCTTTGAGGTCTTTGACACCAGGATATGTACCTGCAAAGAGAGATGTGGATTTCAATTTTCCTGTTGGAGGCACTTTAAGCCCAAAAGAGTTTGATAGGTGTAAGGTGATGGGAATCATTTCTCCCATGATAATAGTTTTTTTTCTGTCTGGATAGGGAGGTTATATGCTTCTAATGATTGAGGCATTTTCATTTTCAGATATCTTTTGTAGGAGAGTTCAAAGGCAATTTGTCGAGAGTAGGAACAAAAATGGGAACTCTGAAAGGCCACTTGGGGTTCATCAATGCTTCTTCCTGGTTTGTTGTGGGCTTACTCTCTGTGCCATTTTATAGTATCCTGCTATAGTTATCCTGATCAGAAAGGAAAAAATATATATTAATTATTATGCTCTTTTCAGTTTACGAGCGCCTACAAGAAGAGGTTTTTCGACTGACTCAGGTATAGTTGGATTTTTATTTATCTGTATGCTTTACTATTAACATTTGAATATTTAATTTTACTAGTTGATGCTATGTATTCTATATATGGTAATGCTTATGTAGCACAATGTGCCTCGGAGAATTTATTTTCCATCTCTGTTGATGATGAAACCATGGGCCGGGTGGTACACTTACCAAAGTATTGTTGAAGTTGTGACCCCATTTTCGGAAAGGTGGATATAGAGATCTTTTTTTCTTTATATTTAGAATTTGTGGTCAAGATTGAAATGTTATAGCAGTTTCAAGTGGTTTGATAGCATGTAGGGCTTCCTTTGACGTATGATTCATCATCATTATTAAAGCCTTGTTCCAATTATATTGGTTATTATCCATGCACCATGATATTGGTTTTTGTTGTGTTTTCATGTGTGTTTGACTTACTGTTTTCAGTCCATCACCTATTCTGTATTGTGGATTTGGTGGAGTGCAAGCCCTTTATCTCTACTTAGTCTGTGGATGCATTTGATAGTTTATCAAAATTTTCTTTTATTAAAAACAAAAAATTATTATTATTTTTTATTGAGAGAGAAAGATACAAAAGATAAGAGACTGAAGAGTACGGCGTAAAAGCTACGTAATGTTGAACCTAAAAGGAAAGCAGCTTAACCCATACATATTTCTTCTCTCCTTTGAGAAACTTGATGGTACCTAAAATCTCCTTTAACAGCGATCTTACATCTTGAAAAGCTCTTTGAAACTATCATTAAGGTTTGAAGAATAGCTGACACTTATGCCTCATTTGATTCGTTCCAACCAACTGAACTCGGAATGATAAAAGAATCTCTCTTTGACAATTCTGCAGGTGTTCACCACTCCACCTATTTCTGTTGGCCCTAGTTTTTGTTCTAGCTGCTTCATCCATGTTGAAATTCAATTATTCCTTCCTCAGAAGTGACCGTGTCAACTCCTCCCTTTCCTTCCTTCTTATTTCCTTTTCATTGAAGTTCTTGAATTTAAGAATATCAGATACTGAAAAGTGACACCTTGATTGCAGCCCATGACGCCACCCTTGTCTTTATGTGCTAAAAAATCCCTTCAACTTAACTTTCCTTGTGATTGAATATTACTTTATTTCTCTCTTTTTAAATTTGACCAAAGAGACGCCAACAGAATCACCTTCCACAACACCCCCTCCCTTTTCCAAAAGGCCTTAATCCCCATTGTCCATTGCCAGTATCTTATAACAGCTCTTTCTATGAAATTACATTGAATGAAAGGTGATCCACCATCTCATTCTCTTATCTGTACATCTTACATGTAAGGGAAGCGCTGAGCAGCACTCTCCCTCTGTAGGCCTGGTTATCCATTGTTAAAGTAGTAAAAGCTTCAACTCTTTGACGGGCCAAGCTAGACTGGAAAAATGAGGGAGGAGGAGCTATCTAATTGAAATGGTGAAGAGCATTGACAATGGAGTTAACTGAGTGACCTCTGATAGTTCTAACCTCTTGTGAACCTGCGTGCAAATAAAAACATTGTCAAGACACTCTCATACTCTGCCATTTCAAACTTTGACAAACTCCTGAACTTTAGACTTCGTACCACTTTCCCAACCAAAACTTACTTACAAACCCTTCTCAACCAGGGTTTTTAAAACCTTGGAAACCTTACTTTATGAACCCCTCCAGCACTCGTCTGCCTCATAAAACCTCTCTCTCCTTGCCTATCAAGAAAATGGATCACATTGCTAAAGACTTTCCCTGTAGAAGACTGATAACAATGGACAACCCATTCTATTCTTCTGAACACTTATTTCTAGAAACTCTATTCAGATCCCACTACTTGCTTGATACTTGCTCCATACTTCTCCACAATTACACTTCCTCAAAAAGCTTCTGATTCCTCCCCTGTTTTCCACCAGCATTTGATCAGTAGTGCCCAATTCTTTTCTTTTATGCTGTCCAGTCTGAGCCTCCTTCCTTTTCTAATTTGGACATCTCTTCCAACTTTACAAGGTGTCTTTCTTCTTTTCCTCCTCTTCTTTGCATAGGAAGTCTCTTTGAAGCCTTTCCAGCCGCTCTACCACGAATACTGGGATTTTGAATAAAGAAAGGTAATACACCAACAAGTTAGCTACTTCCTGACAAAAATAAAAAATTCTTCTCTTCCTTTTTGTGATTTTCTTTTCTGCTCTTTTCACCACCTGATCCCACATTGCTTTTAACCTTGAATTGGTGTCTTAAGGAAGGCCCAAATATTTTTTATTTGGAGCTCATCTACTTTGGATTTCACAAATTACACCAAAGCACTCAAACCTATCTGTGTCTGCTTCTACATCCACGGATGGAACTCTTCCCCATGTTTGTCTTTGGACCTGAGATTGCCTCAAAACATTTGAGAGTACTTTTGATCAGAACAATCTATCTTGGATGTAGTGTCTCAAAACAACAATGAATCATCAGAATTTTTTTTTTAATTATTTATAACAGTAGACTTTCTTGAACATAAAGGTAATACAGGGATAAAACCACCAAACCACTGTATGGGAGACCTATGCAAAATCAAACAAAGCAACAGTTTCATCAAAAGACCTTCAAAAGGCTCACCCTATCATTAGCAAACTGCAGATGGATTAAAACCAGTATGTTCTTACCCAATGCAAAACCATTCACCTTCCTATGAGCTCTTTCCAACAGTTTACCCAACTCCACCACAATTGTAAGCAAGAATGGAAACAATGGTTCACCTAGCGTTAGCCTTGAAGCACCACGCATGGAAGATGGGGAACAAGCAATCAAAACTGAGAAGGATGTTGTAGAATTGCACTCTTGGCTAACATGTACTCAATGCAAACCCAGTCGAAATGATCTAAGCTTTCTTTATGCTTAGCTTGAGCAAGAACCTTCTTGAATCTCACCCTTGAGGGCCCATTTGTTCGCATGAAATTGAATACATATAGGAGTTTATGGTCAAATGGGCACCAAAAAAAGGATTGTTAAACAGGTGAGGGGTGAAGGATATTAGGTGGAAATGTAAATTGAGTCTTGACCAAGGTTAAAAAAATCAAACTGGGGACCCGGCTCGGTCATGAGTGAGTCCGAGGTTAGCTGAGTTGGGTCGACCCAACTTGACTTGGACTTGGCTGATTTTTCAAACCATGGTCTTGATTTTCCTAGGATTTAAATTACTAGGGCAGTGGTAGTGTTTTCATTTTCCATCTTTCCAGCATTCATTTTCCATTAAGGGTGTATTTGTGCAGCAAGAGGATTTTGTTTTCTGTGGATTTCCATTTCCACGACAGAGAGGTATCCTACGCTCTTACCTCTCACATAAGAAATTGAAATCCTCTCTATTGACAAAAATCAGTTCATTTTTCCCTTTTTCATGATGAAAACGCGTTTTACCAAATGATCGAAAAGGGGGCCGTGCTCACAAAATTAAAATAATTTTCCTCTCTACCACGAATTCCTCTTGTTGCACAAATACACCTTAAAGGGGAAATTAGTTGATCACCATTTTTTGATGTTTACTTTTGTTTCAAATTTGACGTGGTATGGATTTGACACAATCAAACTCTCAAGGGCCCAAAACCAAACCAGAAAATATTCCAGCAAACAATAGGTTTTGCAGAAAATTCTGACAAATTCAGAAGATTGATAAGCAACAATCAATGCAAATAATCAAGCCAAACTGACCGCAGAGGTCTAATCACCAGGAGTTCAAACGAAACCTAGGGGAGAGGCAAAGGCAAGCACTGCTGTACTTTTGCTCCCTGTATATTATATATACGGTATGCTGCAACATTTGACCCCCAAAATCCCTTTTATAGGCTCAAAACCCCAAGAAATCCTAAGAGAACTTCCCATTCCTAATACAACTCTTCTTTCCTACTATAACAATGCCAACATCACTCCTAAACAAATTAAATTGCTTTAAATAAACTAAAGAAAGGAAAACCAGTAGTTGCTGCCTTGCTGGATGTTCTGGTGTTCTTTTATGTTTGCTGCTGTGGGTCCCACATGGTCTGCTAATGATAAGGGCACTACCTATGTAGGGAAGACCCTTGGGTCCTATGTAGAGAAGACCCTTGGGCGACACAAGGGGTACAGACCCTTACTGAATTTGGGCGCAGGTTGGCCCCCAGAAACGTGCCCAAAAGCAGTCCATGCTCTGGACTTTCACGTTACAGAATTTTCTGAAATTGTAAACTACACCCCCTATCTTCTCAATTTCTCCAACAGCCCCTGTTTTACACTTTTAACTGAAATGCTGGGCTGTTTAGGACCTGCATGCTCATCAATTCTTATTGGGACCCTTGCTGGCCTTCTTAGGATGCTCAATTCACTCTATGTAGGCCTTGGCCACGTCAAAATTGCAATAAAAAAATCCATTCTGCATCAAAATTTAACCCTTTAAGGAATACTAGTCATAAAAGTTCTAGGAATTCAGTTACATGAAACAAACATTTCTTGAGCGAACTGCGTTGTTGGTTAAAAAACCTCATCTAGTAGCTGTGTTCCCTTCACAAATGCTCCTTGCATCGGATCAATAATCCGATGCGTGACCTCATTCTCTTCACAAGGTCCTTCATTAAAACTTTATTAAATACACCCCACTCTCATGGGTTTATAATTGTTAAGCACCACAGGATTCTCACATTTGGGAATCAAGGCTATAAAGGTAGAATGCAACTCCTTAGTTTTCCATGATTATGATCTTTTTCGAAGTCTATTTTAAGAAAATACCACCCTACCTTAATTAAAGAAAAATGGAATCCTTTCAGTCTGAGAGGTTTTTCATCTTCCATTTTTCTAATTACCTCCTCTTCCTCGACTTGAAATTCTCTCTGCCCATTGTGGTTCACTAGGAGATAATGTCTTAATATCCATATTTGATACCAATATAGCATCAAGCATTGGGCAACTCGGATATTCTTTCATGAGCAAATTAGCAAAGGGATACTTAGTCCTGTCCTTTGTGAAAAACTTACCATCAGGGATCGGGCACCACCTGCTTTTGTAATGCGGTTTCTTGAAAAATCAATATTATAAATGTCAGACAATATTTAAACCATGGTTTGGTGTCATTTCAGAACTACTTTACCAAATTCAGTTTTTTCTCATTTCCAAACAAGACATTGTGCGTCTACAAATGGGGTTTGATTACACTACTTTTTTTCTTTACTGAGTGTACTGAACTCTGATTAAATCCCAGAGTGCAACCAACCATTCTGCTCTTATCTTGTTTGACTGAATTATGGTGATTTTCTTGTTTATATGTGTTTCTTTTCCTTGAGTTCTCCCTTGTATTTCTTTTCTATTTCTTTTTTTTTTATTGTCATTATTAGATAGATGTTGTGCATCCAATTCTTAATAAGAAGCAAGTTCAAAATATGATTCAGGACTTCCTCCACACCAAGAGATTGGAATGCCGTCACTTTCCCCTACTATGACTGAGGTACATGCCTTCAACTAACATGCAAGGACTTATAACACCTTTTTGCAAAGAAAAAAAAATAAGATCATCGGTAAAAGAAATCAGATTTCTCATATATCAGAAGCCCTTTTTTGCTTTAAATTTTTTGGTTACTTAAAAGAAAAACTCTTTGATAAAATAAAATGGTTGGTTGTTGATTTCTTCTCCAAAAAAAAAAAAAAAGGGTACTCCTGCCAAAAGACCTTTTTTCCTTATTGGTCCTTCCAAAATTTCAATAGGGCTTTCAGTTTTCATTTTTCTTAACTAAAAATGCTTACCAACGGTGGGAATCATTGATGATCCTTCCTTTTCAAGCTAGAGCCCCTTAGATTGCAATCAACTAATGAAATATTTTTAATTGAAAGTTTCTTATTTTTTAACCTGCATACAGGGAAACATTGCACGGTGGTTGAAGAAAGAGGGAGATAAAGTTTCTCCTGGTGAAGTTCTATGTGAAGTTGAAACCGTAGGGACATTGATATATTTTATTTCGAATAAAATTTAATTTTCTAATGGAAAATCTGTCTTCTTTTTCACTCATTAAATATACCTGAACGACATCTTTTTTAATTAGGACAAAGCAACAGTGGAGATGGAGTGTATGGAAGAAGGTTACATTGCTAAAATTCTACGTGGGGATGGTGCAAAAGATATTAAAGTTGGAGAGGTGTGCATTGAATCCTTTTGGGAAGAGTAATTTGCCTGCAGCTATTTTCAGTATCTTTTGGTATTGTTATATTTATTTATATTAGGAAGGGTAATGGTAAGATTGTAAAAAAAAGACGAAAGTACAACTCAGAAATAGGTCAAACAAAGGAGCCCCTAAGAGGATCTTTAGCTTGAGAGCATTATGGTGCTGCTCTTGTATATTTTACCTGATGATTTTCTATTCTTAGGTCATGCATTTCTTGAAATCTTTTGAGTCACATAGCACATCCAGAAAACATTTTCAATATATATATATTTGAGAAATTCTTAGGAATGCTACATTTAAAAAGGGGCGTTTCTGCCCTCTTTCTATCCTCTAATGAGGGACAAGTCATGTGGTAACTTTTTCTCTTTTTTAAAAATAACATTAATTGCTTCTTCACATTCCTAATCACCTATTCATTGCAAAAAGGGGCGTTTTCACTTTTAAAAACGCTCGGGCGCTATCTAGCGCTCCTCTATATATATACCTATAATAATAATAATAATAATAATAATATTTATGTGCATACATCTCTCACCTTTTTTTTTTGTAAGAACTCTAGGTGGTGCCCATCTATCACCCAATCCAAACCTTGCAAAATACAGAGACCTAAATTTTAACATCCAAATTGGTTGCTGTTTAATATGGTTGGCTTTTAGTGGTTACTCTGAGATTTAATATTGTTTTTACATTATGGGGTTCTTTACATATGTTAATACTCAATTAGGTGATCGCAATCACAGTAGAAGAAGAGAGTGATATTGAAAAATTTAAGGATTACAAACCTTCAACACTGGCTACTGGTGATGGAATCCAAGAGCCTTCTGATTCTGGCCCGCCCAAGAAGGAGATGCCAGAGCCTGTTAGTTCTCCTGAGCCAAAGATTTCTAAGGCAGATGAGACTTCTCAAGCAGAAGATCGCATTCTCGTGAGTCCTCTTGCAAGGAAATTGGCACAAGATCAAAATGTAAGCCATTTTAGCTTGTGTGATAGAAGTTCTTAAGTCATTTTGTTAATTTCCCTCTCTCTCTCTCACAGTCACACGCACAAAACTTTGTCTCTACTCTTACCTTCTCATTTGAGTATAGGTTCCTCTTTCAAGCATAAAAGGTACTGGTCCTGGAGGGCGGATTGTCAAAGCCGATATAGAAGACTACTTGGGTACATTGTTTCTCATATGCTTAAGAAATGTTTTAGAGTCATAAGTTGCTTTTTTCGTAAGGTAGGTGTTTCTTTTTATATAAACCAAATCTTTTATATGATTAATCTCTACATAGAAGTCAGTAGTATGAACTTCAAAATTATCAAATACTGACTTTTATTTAATTACTGTTATTGCCATAACTTTCTATTGCCATAGAGAGTAGGTCTCATCATCAGAGCAATAGATAAGACACCTTTATCTTTATGCTCTAATCCTAATGGAAGATTTATTTTATTCTACCTGCATTATTCTAGAGGATAATTTATAACCTATACTTTAGTGCTTGTGATGGAAACCACATCTCTGAGATAATACTTGGCAAATTTGTTGATGCCTTTCAGTAGTTGCATATTGGTTTTATTTATTTATGATTGTCTATTCACTTCAAAGCTTTATTTTCATTGGTTGTAAAGCACATACTTGGCCTTTGTACCTAGTGCAGCTTCTGGTGCGAAGGGTGTCTCCAAGGCTAAGCAGACAACTGGAGTACAAACATTAGATTATTCTGACATTCCACTTTCTCAAATAAGAAAAGTATGTGTGTTTGACTCTTCACTTATTTAAAAGTTCTCATCTACTGAGGTCTAGATTCCGAAATTTGAGTTCATATCTGATGCTCCTGTCTTGACAGGTCACAGCTTCTCGTTTGCTACTCTCTAAACAAACTATTCCTCATTACTACTTGACAGTGGACACATGTGTTGATGATCTAATCAGGTATGAATTTTCCACAAATTAACTCATATTCTTTCAGGTCTTTTTAAATATTTGATCTGGATGGATGTTGATCTATTGTAGCATTTGATGCTTGTGTTCTTCAGTTTGCGGAGCCAACTTAATACCCTACAAGAAGCCTCTGGAGGGAAGCGGATTTCTGTCAATGATCTTGTAATAAAGGTCTGTCATCTCATATTTTCACTAGAACTAAATTGTAATTGAACTCTGATTTTTCGTATGCTTAGAGGCTTACACTCATTATAGCCTGTGCACAAAATTAATGTCCCGCTTGGAAGGAAGGATTCCATACTCTCTATCATTGTTGAGTTGACCAAGTACCATTCCAAGGAAAGAGAGAGATAAGAAAAAAAAAGAAAAGAAATAACCAACTATACTCCAAGCAGATTCTGGGTTACATAGATTGTTTGATATCACCAAATTCATAGAAAACGATAATATAGAGAATTTAGTTTGTAGATTCACTTGTATTTTGTGCTGCATTTGCATTCCTAAATTCCAAGAACTTTTAATATTTTTTCAAATGAGTTCATATGGTTCCGCTGAGTTTTGAGATGCATCAAGATCACATTTCCTGTGGAAATGTCTTTCACCTTTTCCAATCCACACCAATGCCAATGATTCATGTGGATACTGATCTGGGGTGAAGAGAGAAAAAGATGCTAATGAATGAGGGGTCCATGCTGTTCAAATTTCACTTTGGAATCGATGACCATCTGTTCAGCTGCAATTTCAGGTCTCTTGTGGTTTTGGTGTACATCCAAATGCACCCTTGGGCCAAGTTTGTGCTAGGAAAATGTATTTTCCTCAGAACTCGAACTTAGAAAATGGGTGCGTGGAGCTTGTTTTTATTAGTAAAATCAAGAAAAAATTATCTGTTCCCTTGGAAAATGGATTGTAAACTTCTCAAGAAAAACGGGTCATCCTCTAATGCAAAATTGTTTTCCACTCTTCATCATCAAAACTTGGGCCAAATCCTCGAATCTATCCTTCAAAAATTGTTTCCACTAAAAACTTGGGAATTGAAGATTTTGGTGCCTTACCAAGTAAAAATGAGACACCTCAAACATTTGAGAGCCAACTTTCACAGGAATACTCTTCATCCTAGGTTAAATGTTAGACAAATTTGTTTGTAAGCTCACATCCTTTTTAGTGTTCCTGACGTGTTGACTTTGATGGAATAATCACAGGCTGCTGCATTGGCGCTATGCAAAGTTCCTCAGTGTAACAGTTCGTGGACAGACAACTACATCCGGCAGTGAGTACTGACTACTACAAACTTTTTTCTTTGTGCTTTTCATTTGTTTTACTGCATTTCCTAACTGCTGTTTGTTTATGTATTTTCTATTCACCATTGCAGGTACCACAATGTGAATATTAATGTTGCTGTCCAGACAGAGAATGGATTGTTTGTCCCTGTCATCAAGGTAATGCGATCTGTCTTACATTGATTGCATGCTTCTTTGTTCATCAGGATTCAACATCTGTGAAATCCTATGGATTTGCAGGATGCAGACAAGAAGGGACTGGCTAGAATAGCTGAAGAGGTTAAGCATTTGGCTCAGAAAGCAAAAGATAACAGTCTGAAACCTGAAGACTATGAGGTCATTACCTTGAATATTACCGTTGCAAACTTTCTTGGATGCTTTAGTGTCACTATTTAGATGGATTTTCTTTGCAGGGAGGCACATTTACCGTGTCGAATTTGGGAGGTCCATTTGGGATTAAGCAGTTCTGCGCCATCATCAACCCTCCACAAGCAGCCATTCTGGCAGTTGGATCTGGTGAGATTTATCATAACAGTGCTTTACTTTTTGAATCTATCTGTTTTTTCGAGGACGACTTTTGGATTCTGATGCATCTCACATTTAACCTAGTGTGCCAACCAAGGAGCGCATGGTAGTTTACATGGGACCACGGACCACTGATCTAATTGCTCTAATGAAGGACAGTGATGGCCCAAAAACATTATGGCAATGAAGAATGCCAATCCAATTTGGCCTGAAAATTGAAAATAAGACAATAGAGTTAATGGTCCTTGGATTAATGGGCCCCAATCAACAATCCTCTGTAGCTGACTAGTAACTAAGTGGGTTAAATAAACACTGTACATGCTACAGTTTCGCATGTCTCTTGTAATCTAGTCTGAACTCCTCTCTTCTGGCAGCTTGTTCTCATGCACATGCGTTTCTCCAATGAAAGGCCTTGTGTTGGGAAGTTTTCCTTTCAATTTCTTCTTATGATAGCTGTTCTCCTGCACATGCGTATCCCTATATATATATATATATTCTTTTTAATATCTAAAAACCATTGTTGACTGGATCTTGGAGCAGCTGAAAAGAGGGTGATAGCTGGTGCTGGCCCTGATCCGTTTAAGTTTGCGTCCTTCATGTCTGTCACACTAAGTTGCGATCATCGTGTAATTGATGGTAGGCACATGTCATCCAAGACTAATTTGCATTTCACAATGTTTAATGCGTGTTCGTTGCACAGATACTCAGTTGTCTACTATTCCTGTTTAGGTGCAATTGGAGCAGAGTATTTAAAAGCCTTTAAAGGTTACATCGAGAACCCACACTCCATGCTGCTCTAAAGTGGGGTCCACTTGTATCAACATTATTTTTGTAGCATTCAGGTTGAATAAGGGGCTCTCCATGCGAGTCGTCATTCCATTTATACTTGTACATTTTCTCTCTCTGAACTTCGAGCTTATTTTGGCGTGTTGTTTATGACCCTCACTGAGTTAGAAATTGCCTCTTTCCGGATTTCTTTGCATGGGGTTGAATAATTTTGAGTTATGGAAGAATGTTGTTCCAAAACATTGATTTGGTGCAATTGGAATGTCAACCAAGCTTGTGTCGTCATGAGTATCATCTGGGGTTATGGAGGCTTGTAATCTGGCCATCCTTTTTATATTACTGCTATAAGTAGTACACCCTTTAGTGTGCCTGTATTGCTGTACCCCGTGTCAAAAGCTGTTAAAATATTGTCAAAGCGGTGGATGATTATCCTTTAAAGTTACCTAAAAAAACAAGAGAAGGAAAGAACGGTTATCCCTTGTCTAGGATAGTACTGAATTTGAAACCCGCACTTAGCTACAATGTTCTTTTACTGCCCTTTGATTATGTGGATTTACTGCTGATGCTGTTGGTAACTTGGTGTGGACTGAATGATTTTAGTTCTACGGCCTTGCCGTGCAGCAGCATTTTTATTATTATAAGATTTTACCGAAAATTTCTCCTTTGAGACTAAAAAGGTTATCAAACTTAAATATCAACCAAAGGGCCTTATCAGGCGATATCGCTGCTCGTGTATATTGTTGAAGGTGAGTTGTGATATTGCCGCACAGCAAAATAAAAAATAAAAAAAAAGAGGAAGAAATGAGTGGGGATAATGTTGTTCAAGGGCTTTTTAGTTGATATTAAAGTTTTGAGGGCTTTCTTGGTCTTCCCCAAATCTAAGTGGATTTTTTAAATAAAGTACTACTATTATTATTTCCTCTTGTTTGCAAGCTTATCTAGTTTTAATTGTAAACACCACTGCTCGGAACTCTGTTCCGACAAATGCGTTCTTCTCAGTTGGTGTTCACTATCCAGCATGTCTTGAGTCCTTGAGGCCGCTGATGCTATATATCAATGGGGTAATACAAGGCACCTTTTCCAACGTCTGGACTCAACCCGAGTGTAAATATATCAGTGTTTAAGAATGTGGATAGCCATTAACCAGTTGCAGCTAAACGGTTTCCATATAGAGGTAAACTGATTGCAGTGATTATTTTTTATTAAAATAAATTCTTCATTCAGTTGCTCTATATTTTCCTTATTTCCTTCTCCGGCATCTTTATAATGATCAAGGATAACTAGCATCCTGACAGCGATTGGCTATATGTAGTAACTCTAAAACTATGTCATAGCATTAAATTATTGGTAATTTGGTATTTTAAAAAAATTGAGAGAAAAAGTTGCCTGGTTGTCCATTTAAATGGACCGATGTACCTACACTCAAAGGGTGTGTTCCAAGCATAATAAATTTTTTGTGGGATTAGATAGCTAATACCATCCAAGCCTGTTTAATGGTATTATTGCATGGGATGCGATTCCATTTATCCCAAAAGTGAATCAATTCCCATGTTTGGTTGCGTTCGGATAAACGAGGGGCTAGGGACAAAACGATCTAAAAAAATATAATCCCACTATCCACTCAAAGCCCACTAAAGTGGAATAAGGACAAAAAGACCTAAAAAATATAATCCTACCCCCCACTCAAAGCAACTTAAGTTATCCTATCTCCCAGGTCGAATTATCTAAGCCCCCATACTAGGTATTAATTCACTATAGCATCGAGATTAGGATAACATTAACCCATGCAATAAAAGTTCAAAAAAACACGGAATAAGTGGGATAGGATACAAAAAGTAACTTATCTCTCCACTTATCCTCCCCTTATCCTGCATCCAAACACCCCAAAAATGTTCCAGTGGTGGGGACATCCTGGAGTGACTTGGAGGTCTCCAGTTTGAACATCTTTAAGGATGTACCGGATACACATGGCTTATGGGTAATTGTGTATATCCAGAGTTTTTCTAATGATCAACCGTAACGGAGATCGGTGGGTTTCCTCGTTATTAAAAAAAAAAAAAGGACCAATGTCCTTAGTTGAAAACTTGTTGGAAAACTTAGGGACTAATATGAAAAGTTTTAAAACTTGTGTCCTTTTTCTAAATAAGGAAAAACCTTAGGGCCTTGTTTGAAAATTTCCCTCATTCTAATAAAGTACTAAAGTGATCAATAGCACAAGGATATAAGATGATAGAGACGGGACCATCAGTTTATGTGGATTTTATTTACCACGGTAATTATTCCAGATTGCCAACTATCTTGGACACAATTGCAATATGCCTATCAGACAACGGTTACTTTAACAGAGAGATTGAGATTCTCTTTACGACTGGTTAAAGACTTATTTTGCTTTCCTTGGTCGTATGCTCAAATAGACGCCAATTGATCATCTACTTGTTCTGGGTCTCCTGAGAGTGTTGCATCTCTGTTGTACCATTTAACTCGGAAGTTGAAGATTGTTGGAAAAGAGTAAGACAACGTGAATACACCCAAATTGCCATCTTTTTGAGAAATTTGACAAAGCCACAGTATCAGATTTTTCTTTTGCGCATTCTGCACAGTGCATGGATGAAAAATTACACCACTAGGAATCCCAATTGCCCAACTACGCCGAAACAGAAACAAGGATAGGTCTTTATTCATTCATCAGCCTTACAAGGGGAAAAAAATAAGAAAAAAAAAAATCCTGCACAACTTCGGACCTCGCCCAACTATGCAAGGGCAAGAGGCTCTCTAATCATCAACATTACCCTCATATCATTCACTAGAGAAAGAAACACCCCAAAGACTTAGATTTCTATCTGCTAGTGGAAGTGAAATGATAGAGTCAATAAAATCAATCACTAAGGACTAGTTTGTTTGCATAAAATACATAGCAATTGAATGCATATGAACTTACAAGAGGTTAAAAATGAAGATCAAAGGTGAATATACAAATCTGACATCAAATAATATTCACTTAAATGAAAATTGGAGCAAGGGAAGATGGGAAATTGCTACTCAACCATCGCCCTAGTAATTCAAACCCTTGGAAAGTCAAAGACCCACCCACATTTTCTACATTTTTATCTGATAACCCTTGGAAATTCAAGGACCCATGTACAATTATCTACATTTCCATCTAACATTCACCCCTCACCTCATATGCACACCTAAACGTTTAATAATCCTTCGGTGGAGATCAATTGACTATGAATTCCTATGTAATCTAGTGCCGGAAAAAAAGATTCCCTGAAGGTCTTGAATAGACTTGGCCTAGCATGACTCTCGTCCTCAATAACCAAGGCTTCAGCTCAATTTGAATACTCTCATCCTACCACTTCTGAAATATCTTACATTTTCTATTTTACGATTTACCCCAAAGAATGAAATTGATATTTTCTCAACTGTGTCCATTCCTCTTCTCCAATACATTTTTCTCTTGGGAATCATAGCGTAGTAGCTGTGGATACACACCCGCACCCACACTCCCACCAGGGATTCATCGCTGGGTGGGTAGGGTTTCCTTACTCTCCTTTGCTACTAGAAGGAATTTTACAATTTAGAAGGAAACTTACAATTCTGTGCAAAGTACGTTCCAAGTCCCCTTCTGAGACAGACGTCATTTCCTATCCAAAATGCTATAGTATATTCCTTCAAATTCATTTGCCCTACAATCGTACAGAGAGGATTTATTTTTGCAATCAATGGCAATAGGGAAACGTTTTCCTTCAAAGTCTCTCCTATATTTTTTTCCCAATCAACACAGAGGGTCGGTTTGTTTGCATGAAATACAAATGAATTGAATACATAGGCCTTCATGATCAAATGAATTCCACCAAAGGATTATTAAAGAAGTCGTAGGTGAAGGATATGAGGTGAGAGGTGGGGATGTAAATGAGACATTGACTTCCGTAATTGTTGAATTACCAAGGTGATGGCTGGATATTAATTTCTTGTTTCCTTTGATTCAATTTCCATTAAAGAGGTTGTTATTTGATGATCATTTTTTAATATTCCTTTTTGATTCTTCATTTTTAAGTGCTTGTAAAAAAACAATCATTGGTATTCAATTTCATGAAATAAACAGACCATATAGGTAGCATTTTCTGAAGCAAAATCTCAGGAAATGGTTCTATGTGCCACCAACCACTCTCAGGAGAATGAAATGAAGGAAGACAGACATGGCTTTCATGATGATAATGATTCATCCTTTACAAGCAGAGGCACAATGTAAAAAGTTCCAAATCAAGGAAGTGCAAGAAAAAGAAAAAGGTGGAGCAGTGTAATAGGGTTCCAAATCAAGTAAAAATAGTATGCAGACAGGCAAGCATAATTAAAAAAAAAAAAAACCAGCGTGGTGGCTTGGGCTTCCAGCTTTCTCTTTTTCCCTTTTTTTTTTTGGTTTGTTGTGGTCCGCAGGGGGGGTGGGGCGGTGGTGTTGGTGTAGTGCTGTGTAGTGTGAGGCTCAGTCCATGTGATGCTGCAAGCCTTTTCTACAATGTTAGTCTTGATCTTGTGTATCATAATTGTGTGGTACAGCCAGTGCTTAAAGTTTAATTATGATCACGGCAGAAACCCAAATCTTAAAACAAGTTGGAATGAAGAATCCAAGCCAAGGAAAAATATGAAAAAGCTTCTTAAAGTTGAATTATGATCAAGACAAAGAAACCCAAATCATAAACAAGTAGGAGTAAAAAAATTCAAGCCAAGGAAAAATATGAAAAAACAAAATAAAAAGAGAATGCATACCTTCTCCACAATAGTTGGTAAAGAGCTTTAAATTTGCATCAAACCATGTGCATACATATCGTTCAAGGTCAAACATTAGATATTAAGTGCACTGTCGACTTTAGACAAATGCTCATGCAGGAGAAAGAAGCTGAACAGTTACAATTATAATAACCAAAGGAGAACTACCAGTTGGTGACGGACTGCTACAAGAAAGTGCATGTTTTCTTGGCCAATGAACTGAACCTCTCATCGCACGAGAAGACAACTCGCCTTCCATATTCATGACAAAGAGCCGTTCATGCCTCGTCCCTTGATCATTACTCTTCCCACGTAAAATCACTTTCACTATTTCATATTTCCCCAAAAGGGCCATGTACTCAAAACAGTTGAATATAATATTGAAGATAAGCCAAAGAAAAATTATTTTTTTCCAGACCTTTCAGTAATATATTCACATGTAAAGAGCCTAAAATCAGTAAAAAGAAAAGGCAAAGCCATTTGGAAGACCCAAACCGCTGATACCAGATCATGAGAAAGATCAGGAAACACAACCATCATCATATATTGAGTTATTGCAAATCATACTGTTGCCGTTCTTTCTGTATAGACCGGAAAATCCGTGCTGCTGACTCTGTTGCAGACCTTGGATTGTGTGGCACAACCTTGATAACACGAGTATGCTGATCAGCACAGCAAATATGCGGGGGAAGGTCTGAACCCTCCATGGCAGGGCTCACGGGAAAGAGAGGCAGTGCATCCCCGCCATCTCTACCTTCCACAGCATTGCCTGCCCCTTCTGCCCTCTCACAGGGACTGCTAGCTGTACTCCCCTGTACTTCACTGTCTTTTGATGTCTGTAGCTTCCTAACACAACAGGAGAAAGCTTCGCTGTTCTGGTTTGACATGTTACAAGAGCTCCGAGAGTGCATGTTGAAGTTGACCTCCCTGGTTGACACCTGTTTGGGTTGCTGGTGTGGCTGGGCTCCAGCTGACTGGTTCACTTGTTCAAGAGCAGGAGCTGAGACCATTGGGTTCATGATTGGGAGGCCAAAAGCAGGATGGTAGTAGTTCTGAGGAACCATAGGAGCACCAGGAATGACTCCAGCTCCTGGTTGTTGGTTAGAAGCTGGGACCCCATAAACTGGAGCAGGAGGGAGACTTAGTGAGCCACAACTGCCATAAACCGGTGCCATGAAACCAATATTCGGGGGACATGGACCCATATATGGCTTGTACACTAATCCCTCTGAAGGGGACATTATTGGAACCAACCATTGATTTCCAGGTGGTTGGAAACACCAAGGATTGGAATTGTTATCAGCAGCTGGAGTTGCTGGCACAATATTCCCTGGATAAGTCCCATAATTTGAACTTTGATTGACAAGTCCCTTGTCCCCACCATCAACAATAGGAGGAATACAGGTCTTCTGAGAGTCATCTTTCAAACTTGGACACTCGGTGTTTTGGCTCGGCCTCTGAAAATCGTCCTTCTGCAAAGTAGTTTGCGGTTGAGATTTTAGACTGTACTCTGAAGTTGGCTTCTTAGCAGGTTCCTTTGGAGGTCTACTCAAGTAAGGATTTTTTTCAAGCAACAAATCTGGTGAGCCAGCAATCAGTTTCTGGACCTGGTTTACCATTTGAATACTTGCATTTAGCTTAATAACTCATGAAGTCCACAATATTTTAATTAAATAATGTAATATGCATTTCAAATTTGGATGTATAACAAACCACTTGAGGAACTCTATGCTGTCCAGAATTTGGAGCAATGCTGAAATTGGGAACTACAGTAGGCAGGTTCCCATTTTATTTTTAATTTATTGACTAGTCCATTTGATATCAATATCCAAAACTTTCAGTTTCAAATTGCAGCTGAAACAAGTTAGGTACAAATTGAGGAAAAACGCCCTGCCCATAGGCCTTTATCAAGATCTGGCGTCCAAAACACATCCTCCTCCATTTCATTATAGCAAATCTTTACTGGGAGTAAATCAATACCCAAGGTTTCAGTTTCAAATTGACCGCAACACATGGATACAAATAAAGAGGAAAATTGACCCAGCCTTCATCAGGAGCTGGACTCCATACACATCCTTCTCCATTTCATTTGAAAAAACTATGTAACTGGGTTAAAACCAGCTTACCTTCATTAATCTATGCAACTCGAACACTTGCACTGCAAAAACCCTCTGCTGACTGAAAGGAGTAATAAGAAACTCAGATGTAGAATTGTGATAATCATGGATTTAAGGCTATTACATATGGCCATTTCAGATTTTAAAAAGTTCGAGGAAAAGATATTTTACAAGCTCAAGTGTAAAATCAAATTGTTGGACCCTAAAATCATTGTTCTGACAGTCAAAATCACATCGCATGTCATTCAAGGGGTTGAATGGAATCTAATCATGAATCACATAATTCCTTATGTATATATATTAAAAAAGTACTAAAAATTAAAACGAAGGAAAATAGTAGGGAAGAATAATCTATCTATTTTGTATCTACAAAATCAATAACAAAATACCAAATAAGACAATGACAGAACATATGAAATTTTCATCAACATATATCAACTTACCACAATTATAAATCCATGAATAACTGAATGCGTACAAAATCAACTAAAATAAAAGAATCAATAAGTTGGAGGTTTTTTTTTATATTCTCTTTAAATAAAGAAAAATTCAAATCATCGACGCAACGTTGTTAAAATGTGTAACCTGAGGTTAAAGAATTGATTCATCAAAAAAAAAAAAAAAAGTCACAAATGAATGTAGGGCAAAATTCATACACTCTAGTCCCACACCTAATCCTTACTTCTCTATCAGGACTTGCCAAAACCCTAGAAATCCTTATCTTTAAAGATTTAAATAATCACTACATAACCTCCAAAAAAAACAACTAACTCCAAAAAATGACAAAAAAAGAAAACATAAAAGGGGACTAAAATTAGCTATTCTGCTGTAACTATTCCCAACAAATTGCTTGAATTGTAAAAATCATAGGAGCTATGCGGGAGCCTCGTGCACTGGGCCACCCCTTTTTTTGAATCCTTTTCTCTAGGAATTAGACTATGAATCAGAACAAATGTTAGTATCTGTATTCTAGGAATTTAACAATAGTTTATACAAGCACCATGGTAGTAAAGTGTTAGCTGCCATCTCCTTTCACCAATTCCCAACAACATGAGTAGATAGCGTACTAACTTTAAAAAGCACTACCTAAAAAATGTAGGCTTATATAAATATAATCCGAACCATATTTTGCTAGTATATTTCAGCTTTTGTATGAAACGAAAAAAGGCTCATTTAAAAAAAGGAAAGAAACTACTCATTTATAAGTATAAAAGCACGTTAGAGCTTTATAAATACAGCATGTAACTGCTAAGAGAATTAGAGCAATAAAATGGGGTATCATCAGACGTGGCAATTTGTTTTGCAGTATATCATTGGTGCTCAGGTTGTGCCCTTATGTCTGATATTGATACAAATACTGGATATGGAAAAATTCTGCAAAAGGAGCATACTTATGATTTAGAATGCTAGCTTTGCAAGTAGCATGTTTGTCAAGATCCAAAAGGCTACCCGAGTTTATAGGATAAGGCTTCTATGACAATATCCTTAAAGATATGAACCTTAGCTGCACAAAGCAGACACCAAAGAGTATTCAAGTAAAGAATAATAACTTACCTAAAACTGAGATATGAAGAAGAAAAAATAAATGTAAGGTACCTAAAACTAAGATATGAAGAAGAAAAAATAAATGTACCTTCCACCCATGGTTTTAGTTCCACATTTGTCATCTAATTACTGAATTTAGGCCTATGAGCCTATACATGGTGCCGAACAAGATTAATGGTCCAATTACCCCACATGTTGGCTACATGGCCAGGATGAAATTCATGAAACCAAAATAAACATACATTTCCTGATACCATAAGTATATGAAGCGACCTCCATTCTGGAAATCACTCTTTTGCATGGGAAAAACTCCACTAGACATCATGAACGGCAATTTTGACATATTTAAAAATACTGAGTGTAGAAACCTCTTACATGCAGACAAAACGGATTTCAGTTAAGGGGAAAAAAAACAGAGAAAAGAAAAATTATAACTACAAGGTGAGACCTGTCCATCAAATGATGGAAGGAAGCGACATACCCAGTACACCAATAGGAGTACAAAACTCACAAATACACAATTAGCCATTCTCTGAGTAAGACTTAAGAACTACAATCAATCATAAGAACTACAATCTATCACTCAGCCAATAGACTCTACCACCTCCTAAATATGACTTCTTTGTATTTCCAAAAGTTTTACCTTGGCAAGAGAGAATTACAATCTAAGTGAAAAGCACAGCACTTCTCAAGAAACTATAAGAACAGAGCCACCATGGCCCACCTCAAACCATAAGACTGGAAAAATATTTACCTCTTCAGAATTGTAGAGTAGCTTTTGCCAAAAGGGTGGAAAAGAACATGAAGAGGGTTTCCCAGCCTAAGATAACAAGCACTGAAGGGACCAAAATGACTAGCATCACTACAACCAAAGATTTTTAGTGTCGGTACTAAGTGCCAATTAGACATCTTTTCAAACTTCAAATCCACCCAAGATTCCGAGCGTTGCTTTAGTAGCCTTGGTCTAGGGAACAAACTATCAATCTTTCTATTGGATTACACCATTCTCCATTGTCACAATAGAAACTTCAAAGTAAAACCAGTAAGAAATATTTAAGAAAATGATGGCAACAAGAGCAATCATTCTTAAGAATAATCTCCGATAATAATGTCTTTGTTTGATGCAGTTAGAGAGAGAGAGAGAGAGAGAGAGAGATGGAACTCCACATGAACAAAATGACCTGCTACATGTAGCAATATGAATACATGGAACTCCACATGAACAAAATGAACTGCTACATGTAGCAACATGAATAGATGACATAAATGTTTAGTACTACGAGGGACATAAAGCAAATTCAACTCCAGTTACAACAAAGAAGAAAAACAATGGTTGCAGCAGTCTAGGATACTCTGTTGTCTCAAAGGCAGATGATGAAGGGAAACAACCACTACCAAGGATCCAAATCTTCATTTCTTATTATCATTCGAGATGTTTTCTACTTCACTACTTCCTAGGGTACACATGCAGTTGGAGGTAATAAATGTGCAATCTAATAATAATATGTAACTGGAACAGTTTTATCAAGTCTTAATATATATATATAAAGCTTTTCAGCTCAAGCACTGCAGATTATGCGGAATTCAGTTCACTGGTGTTGTACACTCATACCTGCATTCTTTGCCCCAGCTGACACTGGTGATTCAAATAAAGCTGAAATTAGAGAGGGAGTATGATTGCATACTTTGTAGTTTTGCAACCAATTGGGACAAATTTGAAGAAATCTACAACTATAAGATGGGCCAAAGGCTCAGCTCCAACCCTTGGAAATTAGCTGAACCAGTCATGGAGAGAATGCTTCCAGGCCACTGTCCTCCAGTCTCTCTTATCATCCCAAGAGAGTGGAACATAGAATTAGAACCACTTATAAAGGCTGGAGTTTTTTTATATGAACTTGTTTCAGGAATTTCTTTCACATTCGAATTAGACTTTATTTTGTAATTTTCATTTATTGTTCATACCCTTCAAACTAACTATGACATCAAACTAACCATGCCATCTTACATCCTAACATTGAGTGAGAGAGAGAGAGAACAATTTGTAATGAAATACTATATCCCGCATCGTGCAACCCCTAAAAAGCACATCACAATATGCCTTTGTCAACCAAGATATGAAACATACAAGACAAAGATTGATTTCACAACTGATGTACTCTAACATATTACAGACTTGAAGACCACTGATCTGAAAGAAAATAAATTAACATATATGCTTAATATCTCCACAATGTCAGCTTGGGCGATTGTAGAAACAACTTCAACGTGTTCCTATGTCATTTCGTATTTTTAAATTAGTGGTAAATATAACAAGAAAAATCAGTAAGGCTTTGTTGATTTCAAGTTTCAACATTGCGAATATGTGATGAATGCAAGAAGCTAGTGATGGCATGAGTACTAACTTGGCAATTGCTTTCCTTGCTTTCCAAAAGTGCTTTTCACCTATTACTCCAACAACATCATCGGGGGAGATGTCCAAACTTGATATAGAGTCTACCATTGAGGTATCAGATTCATCATCAATTCTATCCACATTTCCCAGCACCTTGCCTTCACTTTCCTTGATACAGTTCTCAGCATCATTAGGGACCCTGTGGCTGTTACCAAGTGCTGCTCTAGAACCTGGTTCACTTCTCACCCTTGAAGCATTTTGCTTTTCTGCGATTTCATTGTCATTCAAGCGCCAAGGCTCAACTGAACTGCCATCAGTATTGTTATTGTTCTCTAAGATCAACCCAACACTATTTTGTGGAGCTAACCTTGAACTTCCAGTATGTGAATTCTCAAGTTCATTTGTTGAAGCACTTGGCTCAATTGAAGGCACATTAGCATGCTTTGAGGCTTCAGCAATCCTCGGCATAACTGATGGGAGGGATGCAGTCTTTTCTGTACCTTGTTTAATCCCTACTGTTTCTTTTGGCCTTTGTTTGCTTGGGTTTCTTCCCTGTATTCTTGACTTTATATCAGTGGTCTTGGTCCATTTCAAGGACTTATCAACAGTGTTTGGAAGTTGACTCGAAGAATTGCTATTAGCAGCAATAATCCTCTGTGAGCTCAATGTAACTGTTGGCCGGCCTGGATACACTTGCAAGGGATTTAGTCTTCCTCTCTCTCCACCATGCTGATAAGTAGGAACCCGAAAATCATCCTCCTCGGCAGGTTGCTTTCCAGAAGAATTCTTTGAATTGGAGAGGTCATGTGGATGGGTGGAATTGCATTCAGCAGTTGACAAGAGATGTCCAGCGGCATTTGATGTTTTATTACTTCCACTTTTTATAGATTTCCTCCCGAACTCCATTCTGCCATTAAAATTCATCCCATCGGACGAATGAGAGTGAAGCTTCTCAGCTGAATGGGCAGGTGAAGATGGAGGGATGTAAAATGAAGAAAACATGCTCCTTTCATGGCCACCACCCTACAGCCACAAATCATTCCACATCAAGAATAATAAGATGCATGCATTGCAGCAGTAGAAAATCCATGTCATATGCATATATCGTTACCATGAATACAAAATCCTGGAGAGTGAAAAGAGGCCTTCAGCCTTCAAAAATTATGTGTGAATGTAAAACGTTTGTTATTCCAAACTCAAATACGAACCAGGAGATAACCCACAATCGATTTCATTTATAATTCTCTGTAAAACGAGCAATGTCTGAGCATTCACCATAGAATCACCACATGATGAAAATTGCACCTTTCAGACTTGCCACAGAAAAGTGTGATTCTCATTCAGTCTTCCGCATGTAAAGGGCAGAGGCAAGCAAATATGATACATGGGTTCTTCACAAAACCACACATAAAGATGCAAAAAAAAATCCTTTCTTTCAGACTTGCCACATAAAAGTTTAATTTCCACTGAATTCCACATGTAGACGGCAGAGCAGCCAAATACAAACCATGGGTTCCTCTCAAAACCAGAATTAAAGACATAAATCCTACCATTCAGATTCTATTCCCTCTTTCATTTGTTAAAAAAGAATATGACGGTGTGGAAAATCACAACACTGCCTACTCTATAAATCTGAGTTCAAACATAAAATCCAAAGGGGGAAACAAAATTCACAGAAATTTAAATACGGACCTGACTCGACGACGCCGAAGGGACTAAGTTGCTCGTATGGTGCGGTGGAAGAGGCAGTGTGGAATGAACGGAATTGAGCCTTTGAGAGGGGACACTTAGCTGTTCATAGAGAGCCATCTTGTTCCTTGGAGGTGCCCTTGGCCCTCCTTTCTCCTTATCATTCACATGAAGCCTCGGAAACAAAGGTCCCATCACCTTCTCATCTTTTCCCCCCTTCATCTTCCCCTTTCAATCTATCAAAACCAAGCACCAATTCGGAAAACCGAAACCTTTACAGCCCAGATAGAAACAAGTCTCCTAAAACAAAACCCACACACAGAACCTGATCCTTCCCTCACAATTCCAACGAAATCTCAAGCCCACTTTCAAGAATCACAAAAAAACTCACTTCCCAAACATCCTAAAAACACAACCCAAGCAAAAAAAACCACTCGAGCTCGCCAGATTGACCATGAAACAACCCTCCCAGATCTTCCAAAACAAAACCCAGTTGGAAAAACCGGATCTTTTCACCCCCAAAGCCTCAGAGACATCCCATGTCTCCAGCCTCCAAAATCAAAACCTGCTTACACAAACCGACCCTTTTCATTTTTTAGCTCGTCCAGCAATGCCCAGCTGGACAACAGAAAAAATCCGATCTTTAGTCCAAAAAGGCAGAAGAACCAGGAAATCCCGAGCAAGGAGACCCAGATAGAAAGATGGAATCTTTCTCACCGAAAACGACTAAATCACAAGCATCCAGCCTCCTGAGATGAAACCCAGATGGAGAAGGAGAGAGTCTCTACGATGAACGGTGGCGATGATTGATTGAACGGTGGGAGAATCGAACATGGAGAGGCAGATATCAGAGAAGATAAGAGCAGAGAGAGAGAGAGAGAGAGAGAAGAAGGTCTTCGAAGATGGATTGGAGAAGAAGAGAGAGAAACGGGTCGCTTTTAGGCATTTGTTCTCGTGGAGAGAGAGAGAGAGAGAGAGAGAGGATCTTCTTCTACAAAAAGCGAGAAAAAAGCGTCCGCAAGTGGTGGGTCCGTGGATAGTTGTCCAAATGTCCTACTCTGTGTGTTTGCAACATCTCATCATCACTTCTCTTCATATCTCCTCCTAGTGGACTGGATGTTGCTAACATGCATTCCACCTCACGGAGCCTAATTTGATATATGTGTATCTCCTTCCCATCAAATTATCTTAGCATTTAATTTAATAGCTTCAAATTTTAGTCACATTTTAATAATAGGATTTTTTTTTCATATCCAATCAAATGATAAATAAGGGTTCTATGGAGTGTAAAATTGATCATGATGCCGGATCATTTAATGACAAGAGTATCAAGAGAGTTGTGATGATCAAAGTTAGGCCCAAGTAGGAAAGCATTCTCCCATTTATGCAGAGGTGTGATCTTATTTTGAGACCAATTTATGAAAATTGGCTGGATTGAATGGGCCTTTATTAACCTTTATTGGACCATATCACCATAGTAAGTAATTTATTAGGCCTTATCTACATGTATATAGTAATGAGGTACTTGGTTGGAAGTCAACTTATAAAGTGAATTTAAAAGGTAAGAAAAAAAGAGGGATTTTATCAAATCATACTAAATTTTAAAATCGACCTTCATAACTTTTTTGTTATTTTGTGAGATGTGAAGGAGCTATTTTAACTTTTTAGATAAAAGGAAGAGGCTTTTTTTTTTTTTTTGGTGGAACTAGAGATTAACTTTTTTATTTAAAATAAGAAAAGGTCATTTTTGAGAACTAGCAGCTTTTAGAAAAACTCTTTTAAAAATAAGAGTGAGCGTGCACTGTCCACTCACTTTATAGCAGAATTATCAGATAGTGGAAGACGCATAAAGGTGTCAAAGCCTAGATGGGTAAGGAGTGAGAACCTTGAATTAGGTATGGAAATCTTTAGATTTGTTTCTTTATTCAATAAAGAAAACCGCTTTCACTGTTTGGATACACGTAATCCTCATAATTCGCTGATCCTAGCCGCTGGTTTTTGGTGCGTCACACATGCGTGGCCCATGCATTAAGAATATCATGATGGTTTGTACGATGCTCATGCTGGCCATGGATTCTTCACTAATGTCGGTCGCTTAGAGACCATGCCATCAAAATGAAGGGTTAAGATCCTAAGATGGCCCGATTAAGAGATTTCAACAATTTAAAATCATTTATTGATGGCCCAATTTCTAAGTTGGTAGGGGCGCTCATGGGCAGGCTGGCCGTGCTAAGGTATATCTAGGTCTGGCCCAACTTAAAAAACAGTAGCCCAAGGCACACATGGGCTGTAAAGGTAATGCCTGAGCCCACCCATTTAATCAATGAAAGGGTTAAAGTGGGCTTTTTTAAAATCAATTGTGTAGACATTCGAGCAATTGTTTGAACTAAGTGAATTAAATTATATGTATTCATTACATAGGATAGGATAAGTCGGGCTTTGGGATTTCTATCACTTAATTTAAATTCAGCCTAATTATTAAACTGACCCTAACTAAATATTTAGCTCAACCCAAAGCAGGTTGGGCCTGGATTGGGCTTGGGCTGCCTAGCCCATGCGCACCCCTACTAGTTGGTGTAATTCCACACTAAAAAGGAAGCAATTACAATGGGCATGATGGTGGGTATAACATTGCTCCAATTACAAAGAAATTGGCTGAAGAATTTGTAGGAATGGTCAAGTAACACTGCCCTTTTGATGAATCTGGCCCTGTACAATCCTTATCTTGTTTGGGAACATATCTTCTGTATGTGGGGCACTCACCTTAAATGATCTGGAAAGTTACTTCTTTTAGAACCACAAAATTCAATCAGACCATCTGAAAACAAAATAAATTTCAATCTAAAGTGCAAAACTTTGATATATTAATATCAGAGCCGATGAGAGATAAATGCAGAGCACTTTTACTTTTCGTCTGCAGATCAAATGATTTTGGTAGAAAAACGCAACGCATGTCATTCTGATTTTGTGCTCACCTAACTCTAAGCCAACCTTGTAACTTGGGAACAAGAATAGAAAGGGTTGTGTTTGGGTTTGATAGTGACTGGCTTAATAATATTCATTCTTGGTACTAGGGAGACATAAGCTTTTTATTGAAAGTTCTACTTATGTACTGGTATTAGTACGGGTCAATTAATATAGGTAGGAATTGGTCCAGACTTGTCACCTATAACGGTAAATTCAACCCAACTTGATTCATTGATGTTCACATTCCAATGGTTAATTTTTGTCCCAAAAAACACTAGTGTGAATGCTGAAGTGTGGGTTGACTGAGGGATACGCTTGATATGTTGATGAATATTAAATGTATAGGCAGATTGTAGATTAGGGGTATTTCAAAAGTTAGTCTCATTGGACATCTTGGATAAATGAATAATGATGAAATTAATGATAATACAAAATGAAATAAAGCTAAATATCTTGGATCAGCCCTATGATTGTGGAAGATTTGATTGCTCATATGGGTTAGTTTTTGGTAGAGTTATAATTTATCATCCGCAACCTTGTAAGAGCAAGTGGACCCACCAGAATGCAGGTCTTCTAAAGTCATTTGTCCACACACCAGAAAGCAGTCTTTTTGTCTGGCTGGCATGTCTGGGTCTATGCACTAAACTCCATTAAATATAGCTGAAAATAAAATGTCCAAAACGCCTTTCCAATATGCTGTCCTCGGTGAAATAGTCCAATCATCCTTCGTTCTACTGCTATGTCAGCAGTGTTCAGTGGCACATTCGGAGTTTTTGATTGAGGCGTCAGGTAATTTTGTTTTGAGAAGAAATATAGAATATTTATGTGGATTTTGGAGCCAAAGTAAATTTTATATGTAAATTTTTGAAGCAAAATCAGAATTTTCAACGTAATTTTTGGAAGTCTGACCAAAGTCTAGTGCATCCGCTCCAACGTAGATGTAAATAGGTATGCCCCTCCCGGTCCTCTTGTCTTTTACTATTTACCTTATGAACTTGCCCCTCTCTCTCTCTCTCTCTCTTTCTCTCTCTCACACACACACACACCCAACAGACACAAATTAGTATGGTCAGGCACTACTCAAGTGCTTGTTCTTGAGTTAAAAAAAAAGTCCTTGTTCTAGCAGCAGTCCATCCCTTGCATTTGATGGGTTGTTGCTTTCATACATATGTCTACAATATGTTTTTATTGAGAAAAAAGACACAATGCTACTCGCAGTTGACAGATGAACCACGATGAACACACAATTACACCATCAAATAATCACACATATGAACACAATAATTTTACACAGTTAGGCAACTTTACCTATATCCACGGAGGAGAGAATTTATCTGTCACAATCTCATCTCAATCCCTTGAAATTTAGAGTTATAATGTATTAATATATATAGTTTCCGCTTTCTTAGCCAACAAAAAAAAGCTATATATAATTACTAAAATACCTTTAACCCTTTTGGCTAAACAAGACGATCGATCCGGCTAAACAAAAATACTAGATAAAACCCAATAGATTTTCCGAGATGCATGGAAAACATCACTACTAATTGTTTCATATGTTCTAAAAAAAATTGTTTCAAGTGATCGAATGAAGAATTGAAGTGAATATTAAAAAATGACTATCAAATAACCTCTCTTTATTTACCAAAAAAAAATTAACCTCTCTTTTAATTGAAATTAAGTTAATGCAAGATAGAGGAATGAATGCCCAGCAATTAGGAAAGATATTCTTCACTCCTCACTTTATATCATTTATCCCCACTTTTTAAATAATTTTCAGGTGGGGCTAATTTGACTATGAATTCCTATTTATTTTATGCAAATGAAAAAGACTCTAAAAATGCAATTTGATGCACCATACTTATTAATTCTCTGCCCTAGCATGATTAAATCTTTTCTTTCACGGAATTCCCACAATCAGTCGCCATTCCATTCAACTAAACCTTTTAAATTCTATGCTAATGTGTCTCCTTGAAAGTATCTTACACAAATGGAGCCAATCCCAAATTGGTTTCCATCTTCAACCTTGCTTGCCCAACCTTTGAACCAAAATATCTACTTGATTGCTTAGTGAGTAGGTGTGGATCATCCTGGTACAACAAATGGACATGTTTGACCTATTTCATTCAAGGACTAGTCTGGACCACCCCAGATACCATTAATTCCTAATTCATCATTTGGGAAATGCCGACCATTCCGATCACAAGAGCAGTCCTGGACTCCTGTCTATGGGGCCAAGCTGCTCCCCTCCAATGATCAATTCAAAACCCTTCTCACTCCCTGTGAATTAACACTCACCAAAATTGTGAAAACCCTTCAATTGATGGCAAAAATATTTGGCACCCATCTTTTTTCTTTTATCTTATTTAATAAATCGGATCTCAACAACTTTAAAGCTCTTTTGGTTGATAAAATGGATTTAAATTTCTATACACAAATATGTCATAGGGAGATCTTTTAAATCCCTACATCCCTGTGATTCTTATGCTTCTATCCTAATCATTCCTAAACAACTTGCTGTTTAATTAAAAGTCTATTTTATGATAGGTTAAGAAATAAGAATATATGTCTATTTCAGATATTTTGACAAAAATAATTTAAATTTCAATTTTTTTCTGCTCTCCCCCTTTTGGTGTTTCCTTGAACGAGTAGATTAAGCTACCAGTAGGTTTCCTTTTATACACACGTCTAATTCTACCCTTTGAAAGAAAATCTGGACCATCAAATGGTTATCGGAAGATGATTTAATGGTTGAAAAAGTAGACACATATTTCTATTTATGAGTTCAAGTAAAGAGTTTTAATTCTGAGCACCGAATTACCATTTGCAAATAGTGGCAATTGAGGTGGCAAAACTTGACCTGGCCCGCCAACTTTATCCAACCCGCAGAATATGTAGGTTGGTCACGGGTTGTTTTTTTCTGACCCGTGGAAAACAAATCAGGTTATGGTTAATCCACCTAACATGCTTAGCCCGCATGACCCATTTAAAATTTTCATTAAACTGTAATGATAACTTGATTAGTCCAAATCCCAAAGAGGGAAGGATGCCACCTTTGAATGAATGGTACCTGGCCACTTGGACCCCACCTTATACTAATGGAAAAACTAAATAACTAGTCACATATGTTCTTGAAATGAAGTTGAGCCTCATCAAAATATTAAAGAAGGCCTAGAGTCTGCACTTATTGGTCCAATGCATGGAGAAAAAACAAAAAGATTAGTTGTCCTTGGCCCCGCATTTTACAAATAGAAAACTCGGCAATGCACCTCAAATGATTATTGGAAAAACACTAGTCCAAATTAGCATACAAGTTAGTTTGCGTTGGATAGGAAAGCATGATTAAGTTGATTATTTCACTAAATGGATCTGGGTTATGCTAGTCAACCTGACATGTAAGGCCCTGCAATGGTTATGTGGGTTAAAGTGGGTTGGGTTGGGTTGAGTTGATCCGTAATAGGTGTGGTTTAAGAGTTTCTTACCCATTGACTAAATGCGTCGAATGTGGGTTGAGAGTGCATGACCCATTTAATAAAAGGTTGGACCCATTAGCCCAACATGAAACTCTAGGCAATGCTTATGAGGGCCACTTGATGCCAGCTAATCACTGTTTAGTTGGAGTATCCTCATAATGCATAAATAAATGAAGCACAGCTGATTATTCTAACTTTGATTTAGTCCCATAGAATTTAAAAGGTTATTTTGACCTTGGGTGAGGTTGTTGCTTCCTGCGTTTTTTCGTCTTACTGATTGGGAGGGGGCGTATGAGTATAGGATATCATTGATCAATATAAGCCTAGGCCCCTAACTGCACAAAAACAACAAAATGACGTAAAAAGGATTTTCTAGATATAGAATCCTAAAATCTGAGGCCCATTTCAAAAGTTTTACATTCCTATGATATCCAAGTGAAGACTTTCTGTCATATAAGCTAAAAGTAAAGGCTAAAGGCGAAGATCTACAAGGCCACCAAATAATCTTCCTTGTAATTGAAAATGATTACCCATTTATCACTCTTAAAAACTGATATTTGGAAAGTAAGGCCCCATCTTCATCAGTACCGTTGAACCTAGGCTTTTTACCTTTTCAAGATTATATTTAAGAATGAAAATTTTTGAGTGAAATTTGCATTGTTTGGGAATTCACAATGATAGATCTTATTTCCACTGTGTTTTTCAATCTATGTTGTATAAATAAAATTTCAAAATGGAAAATATAATTTATGAAGTACTCCAAATTCTAAAAAATCAACTGAAAATAGAAAATATAATTTATGAAATACTCCAAATTCTAAAAACTCAATTGATTTTTAAATATAAGCATCTAAGACTTTCAATTGCAGTATTTCTAACAAGAAATTAAGGCCATTTGAAATTCTCCATACATGAACCTCATTTGTGCTATCCAACTGAATCAATACCCTTTTGATGAAACCCTGGATACAAAATTCTAAGAAATTTGATACAAAATAGACAAATGAGCCATTAAATATAAATTAATTGATTTTGCATTAAAATGACTTTCTACTTTCAGTATCCCAGCTATAAGGGGCTGGAACTCCCCTCGGGAGAGGGTGGTTGGTCTCAGTGGTGTAGCCCTTGCCTGTTTTCAAAATTCTAAGAAATTTGATACAAAATAGACAAATGAGCCATTAAATATAAATTCATTGATTTTGCATTAAAATGACTTTCTATTTTTAGTATCCCAACTATAGGGGGCTAGAACTTCCCTCAAGAGAGGGTTGTAGATCTCAGTGGTATAGCCCTTGCTTGTATACAAAATTCTAAGAAATTTGATACAAAATAGATAGATGAGCCATTAAAAATATATTAATTGATTTTGCATTAAAATGACTTTTTTTTACAGCATCCTAGTTATAGGGGATTGGAACTCCCTTTGGTAGAGGGTAGTAGAAGATTTTGATAGTGGAGCTCTCGGGCAAGAGAAGTGGATAAACCTCAGACGATGTGATTAGACCCTTTGATAAGGGAAAGGTGACTTTCAAGGGTCAAACTTTAGGTTGTTGAGTGAGAACAGACGCCCCTTATAATTGAGGTAAGAGGCTATTCTCGCATTAAAATGACTTTGGAATTAGGATTTTTAAACTCTAGACTATAAGGAAACAAACATCGGAGTCTAGATTTCTTAGATTTGAATGATGTAACAGATATAGCCATCCGAGAACAAAGCCAAAAGGAAAATTCAAAAGAATGAAACGCAAAAGCGCTTGAGAGCTTCTTTTGGATAAGATTTCTGAGTTCTCTTTGCAAAAATCTTTCTTCTCTATTACTTTATGCTTTATATATTGAATTGACCTACTTACTATGCTATCAATGATTGATGATCTCGTTAAAAAAATATGTTTCCAACATTTCATTGGAGAATATGGCTACTATGGATATAGTTTGTTAAGAGGCCTGATTGCGTTTGAAGTACAAACAAATCTCACGCGATCCAGACAACTTAATGCCTACATGGACAAAGATTAATTAAAATTAAAATTTAATTAAGCATTGTCCACGACTATGTTTGATTTAATTAAGCATTGCTTGCATAAAAACTGATATACATTCTCAGTTTTGTTTGACATGTGATTGTGTTAGTATCTTACCACCGATCCAATAGTATGTTGTCACAGGAAAAAATTGAAAAAAAATAACAAACAAAACACTGCTCAATGTCTGCCCAAAGAACCTGTGTGGACATATATGTGATTCAAGTGTGAATTGGGTATCATGTCAATTCTATATATCATTTTTCAAGAACCGATATGTATCGGCTGATATAGTGCAGTTTACTTTGGCCAATATAAAACCTTGTCTGGCTCCAGTCCGCAGTTTGGGCTGGATTAATGATTGGGTACTGATCTAGTCAGCTCCACTACAGAACCTGTGTACCTGAGTATGTGATAATGAATGTTCTTTCGAACCCAGAACAGCTCTGGGTTTGGTTCACCATGGACATAGCCGAGATAGACCTGTTTATATCCCTTCTTGACTCTCCGGAGTTCAAACAGTGAGGAGGGGGAGTTGGGCATCTCTTTCATATTCCCTTTTGCCCCTCTTCAACTGTTTTTAGGGTGTGTTTGGTTACAAATAGGGAATTCGTGGAACTACCTTACAAATGAAAACTCTCACTAAGAATTTTATTGTCAAGGATTTGTCATATTCGACATTTGGTTAGAACCATGAGCTGAGGATTTTCACAAGCCGTGTATACTCTTTCGGTAGAGGAGTTCATAAGCTGGGCTAAGGCATATACAAGCCCGACATCACTTTAGAAACAGTGGCATAGGCCTGGCCCAAGCCTGACACCAGCCATAAAAGTCAGGCCTTAGCCTGCTCATATACTCAATAAGGCTAGGCTGAATCAGGTTTTGTTTTCTTTTTCAATTTTTCAGCCTTATTAGTAATTGTTTATACTAATTACATTAAATTCAATGCATTCCTTACATGGGCTGGGTCGAGCTTTGAGCTTTCTATCAATAACACAAGCCCAACCCAATTATTAAATGGGCCCTACTTACCTATTAAAGCCCAGCCCATTAGTACCTTATCTTTTAAGTGAGGATTTAGCATTTTATATCCCTTCATTCGGATGTGATGATTTGAAAATCCGATGGGAAAGGTAGAACCTAATAATCACAAGAAGTGAGGATTTGAATCTATCAAAATTATGAGAGGTTTACCAGCACCAAATATGGATATTGATAAATACTCTAGAAATCAGGTTTCCTTTCCTTGATGATCTTGTTACCAAACATGCCCCTAGTCTTTTGGGAATTAGAGAAAATAAGATTATTTAGTGAGGGTCTTGAGTGGGGGCCCACTTAGAAAAATATAAATCCTATAAGAAGAAATGCCCCATTCTTTATGGTAAAAATTTAATTCAATATGATTTTGGGCCAATTTAAATTGATCTATATGAAAAAGTTGAATTGTTTATAATATTTTCTTTGAGTATTTTTGAAAATTATCAATCTGAATCTGGGTCATTTGACTGAGATAAGGACTATAAACTCCATGAAGAGGTTGTTTGTTCAATGATTTTGATGTTTTATAAGTGGGCCAACCATGATGCCCTGTGTTCTTTTTATCTTTTTCTTGTCTCTATTATGCATACAACTCTATAGCCTTCAAATCATTAATGGGCTACAAAAGAATTGCCTTTTATTCTTTGAGAAATTTCACTTATTATGATATAGACCAACTACAAAAGAAAACTCTGGCTCAGCCACTGTAAGAAACGTAATAGAGTTTTCATGGGTTGGGTTGAAGCTGGTCCAAGCTCGGTTTGTTGAGTTATTGGCCCATAATCGCATGCCTGACTGAGAATACAGAGCTAAATTTAGCCCCAGGATGAGCCCATTTGCAAAAGAATAAGGCAGATAGTGCGAAATATTGTGTAGTTAAGCCAAACTTAGGTAGGGTTTAGGCGTAGCTAGGCCAACCACAGCCTGTTACAGAGGAGCAGAAGATCAATAAGCATTTCTTCAGCAACAATGACACACAACTGAATCAAATTCAGCTCAAAATTAGAGGAATTCACATCCCTCCTCCCTCCACGGTTGGCATCTACTCAGGTGGGCCCCACAGGTTGTTCCCTTTAAAAGGCCCACGAGATGTCCCTGAGCACAAAACACCCCTAATATTCCTCTAATCACAGTAACATTAGGCCTATCACCTATCAAGAAAAGAAGCTTGAGATTCAAATGAAATATACTGCCTACAGTGATTTTCCAAAACTTGGAACACTATATATATAGGGGGACTGGCTTGAGCCTAACAAGCCCCGGGGAGGGTAGGCCTAAAGTCCATACCAGAATTAACTGAGATGACCTGACACCGACCTCACTCTCAAGCCCTGAGCCATGGGACAACATGAACATTATCATGTTTACTCCAATCCATTCCAGGATTATATGATTACAACTTTTATTCACAAGTAGATGCAAATATATGGTTTGGTAGATTTTTATGGCTGGCTCTTGCCCTCTATTCATTTGTCACTAGCCCCTATCCTCCTCTTTCTGGGCCTGGAAAGACCCAAGTCGAGGTACTAATTAAGGGAGAAGAATTATTCATATTTCAAAGTGGGCAAGGACAGAAACAGGAGATTTTCCTAGAGGGGGCCACTGTAAATGTATTTTGAGGTGTCCGAATGTAAAAATAACATCATGCCCCAAATGGAGTATATGGTTGGACAGACCAAGACAAAAAATCATGTGAACATTGTCCTCGTCTGTCCACCGATATACTCCATTTGGGCGCATGATGATGTTTATTCTTCCAAACATTCTCACATTTGAACGGGGAAAAGAATTTGAGCAAGACCATTGTTTTTTTTTTTTTTTAATCCCAGCTTAGGGGCTGGTCCCTAGCCCTAGTGAGGGGAGAGACCTCGGGTGGACCCGGATCTGTACTGAGGCTTTTCTACTTGGATGCAAACCCCTAACATTGTTATAATGTGTAGGTCCCAAGTCCGGCTCCAATGCACTCAGCTGGGCCTGAAGACATCTCTGGAATCAATTAAAAACCTAATTATTATTTCTATTATTAGCATACATTACAATATATATATAGGTGTTTTGGTCTTCTCCTCTCATTGGCTTGTTAGATAAGGCCGGAAACAGCCCTTTTTAGAAGGAGCATTTTTTTGAATTTCTCATATATATATATATATTTATATACTAAACACTTTAGTACACGATCCAATTTGATTATTAATTAGACCTGATCCTTAGATGCAGACCATACCCAATTATCAATGGCACCATAAAAAATGGTCCAAGCCAGAATTCTTTTACGTCTGTTGAAATCTATATTGGTTTTCTTTTATTTTTGGTAGGATAAATCTATAATGGTTAATCCCTTAATTTATTCGTTTTCATTCACAGAAACCACAGAGATATATATATATATATTTTTAATCAAACAGTCCTAGGCCGATTAACAGCATGAACATATGAATATTTTGATGCTAAAATGGTACACCCTTTCATATAGTGGGGAAGGGTTTTTATCTCCAGATGTACTTTAGGTAGAACAAGGTATAGATCAGAGTCTGCCTATCCAAACATGCGTTCCATTTGACTCTAAATCATATTTTGGGGTCATATCGGTTTTGATCTGATTATGGTACAAATGACCAGATTTCAGTTTTCTTTCCAAAAGTGTTCATTGATAACCAATGCCCTGTTAGGCAGCTGCATTGTTCATTGATGGGTACCTGATCAGACAAAAAGATATGACTACTAGGACTTATTTTGGTCCACGGGGAAAATGGATCTCTGGGTCAAGTTCGGGGGAACCTCTTTACCTGATTCAGGGCTGGGTTTGAACTCAGCCAAAGCGTCTCCAACCACAGCCCATTAATTATTGAGCTCAATGTAGAATGTTGAGTGAGCCTATTGGCTCCCAATGTAGGGCCTTTTTCACCCCATTGTCAACATTTTCTGCGTATTTTGGTTTAACCCATTTAGTTTTCTTGTTGGTTGTAGAACCATAGGTCACCGAGCAGTGAGCAGAGTAGCATGGTGAATCTGGCCGAGTACCCAGACCTATTTGACTCACTTGCCCGATCTATTTTGCAATCAGAGTTGACTTGAGTGGGCTAGAGCGAGTTTCTTGAACCATGTGTAGAATTTGCAGGGAGAGGGCTTGATGTTGTAGAGAACAATCACATCAAGATATGTTTAGAAAGGGAATTTCATGGTTTGCCTCTAATTCCAATTTTAAATTTAAACCGGTAGTGGAAGTAGTGCTTCATGGGCCAAATGAGCAAAAAATTCTGAAATTCTTAACCTGAACACAAGTGGGTACATCAGTTACAGGAATGATGATGATCCATGCCTATTTAAATTTGATTTTGGCCATATATAGCACAACTTGTTAAATATACATGCATGGTTTAAGATCAACGGTCTTTAATTGGTGGATCGCCAGACCAGGTCCCCACTTTTACAAACTCAAGGGATAGGTAAACTATGAAATTTGTTCCTCCAATAAACTAGGCATGGCCACAATGTTTGACAATCCTAGCCATTGGATCTATGATGACAGATGACAGCAAAGGCAGCCATTAAAATAGATGACTAGCCATTAAATATCTTGATCTTTGTCACTTCACAAGTGCGCTTCCCAGCGACTTTTCTAATACATGGTGTGGGACAGCATAATATCATATCAGCCAAAGCCAAAACCCTTACATGTTAGCCAAAGCCAGAACCTTCACATATCAGCCAAGTTATCCATTCTCGATTCTATCACGTTTTATTTCGCTTGGCCAGACTTCAAAACCAAACTCCAAATCCAAATATTTTTCAGTCTTCCCATGTGACGCAACAACTTCAAGTACTCAAACACCATATATATTTAAAATTTTGGATCCTAAAATGTGGCTGGGAAGGAAAAGGTGTGGAAATGTTGCATAAAGCCAAAAGAATAATCTGCGGTCGATCTCTCCAAAAGCAGAATTTCTAATTTTAGCAAAAGATCTCAACCACTAAAAACCACTTTGAAAGCAACCTTTTTTTTTTTTTGATAGGAACAAGCTCACATAAGAAGAAGAAAACAATAATAATAATGATAATAATAATAAGCCCCTTGCCCCAACCCACATCATCATCTTCATAAAAAAATTTAAAATCATAATCAACATCCATATCCTACATGAGGTTTGTTACATATGGAAAAGCTAGTGCAATTGTCCAAGAATAAAACTAAAATTAAAGTTGGAAAAGGTGACACCCTTTTGTCCATATACCATGTGCTAACCACCACTAGCTTTGGAGAGCTCCAATGGCACGCCTGGATCAAGGAGACACAACATCTGACTCCACAAGCCCTAAGAGAATGTCTCTTGCATTGGGTATCTAACATGCTCCAAGGAATAAACAACGTTGTTTTCCAGGAGAACTGAGCATGAGTGCATGACCCAAGGAAAAAAAGTAGAAGGCGATCATCTCCTTTTTAATCTTAATCATAGATACAATAATTGCTAAACCCTTTTTGTGAGGAAAAGTTCTTGTGCTGAAAAGAGTTGGTGTTTTCATGATGAGATAATTAAGAGAGAGTATCATTTTGTCATTCTCCGTGTCCTTGATATAGGCAGACTGAAATAGTCTTGCACGCATTGGAACTTTGCAGCGAATCATGCTAGCATACATGTGGATGATAAGTGTGGCAATCCATACCGTCCAAATTATGGGTCCTGGTTTTTTTTTTATTTATCTTTTGGAGTGTTACACAAAAATGACTCTGGTTTGAAGGATCTTCATCCCTAATTTTGGACCGTTGATCAATTTTTTTAACCATCCAATTCATACTTGGAGCATGTTATATAACCCCATAAAATATGTGGCCCTACAATTTGGACGGTATGGATAAGCATGCTTATATGCTGCTTGTAGTGAGTATGAGTCACCACAAAGTTTTGCTGTGTGCAAGACTAGAACTGGTCATCTTCAACACGTACATCGCACAGAAGTAATATGAAGGTTAGGACATGGGCTAATTAACATGAAAACTAACCGTGTCAAGAATAAGGAATTTTTCTTGGGGGTCTTTTGAACTAGGGTTTTGGTTAAGTAGACAAGGTGTAGACCAACAGAAACTGAAGATGAAGAGATTGAAATGATCTTGGACTATTTTTTTTCTCTTCTTTCTCTCTTTTACTTATGTGAATTTTGGGTATGAGAAGAAGCTTTGCATGGGAATGGGGGGATTAGAGGCTGGTGAAAATGGAAGTGAGAAAGGTGTGCAATGAATGGGGTCAACCTTGTGGCCTAAAGCTTCCAAGGCAATGACTTGTGATTTAAGGAACTTGAGATAGTTGGCAGCTTCATCAAGCATGGAAGCAGTGTCCATCTTGGTCCCACCAGGGACCAGCCTTTGCAAGATCCTAATCCTCTCACTTATTCTCTCCCTCCTTTGCCTGGCAGCAACAGTCTGTGGATCACTTGATATCCTTACATTCTTCCTCTTGGGCTTCTCCACCACCTCAAAGCCCAAGTTCACAGGCCTGAAAGCTGCAGCCGTATATATGATCTCCTTCATATGCGCAATGGCCTCAGTGTCAGGCTTATCTATGGAAGAACTCGGGGAGCTTAACTGCCCGAAATCGATAGTCGAGGGGCTTTGTTGCTTTTCGGATCTGGGTTTCTTTGAGTTTGGTGGATTTTCAATAATAAGCTGAAAACCACCTTCTTTAGTCGAGCCACTCAACTGAAGAAGGTCCAAATCATGAGAATTTGCCATAGTATTTGATTCTTTTCCTTCAGTGCCTCTCTTAGAGTTGGGTCTGGTGTTTGAAGATTTGGGACGGGGAGTGATTGCGTTGTCTCGCTTGCTTACCGGCCAGTGCACTTCTTTGGTGCTCCCATAGTAGGCGGCATTCTTCTCGGATTCTCCTGATGAAACAGCACAATTGGAGCTGGAGTTCCATAAATTCTTGTAATCAGAGAAGAGCACTGGGATTGCGTCATCCTCCCCATTGCTGTTTTTCACCGACGACATACAATCAAGGGGCTCGATTGTCTCCAGATTGAAAATTTGAGTGTTGCTTTCTTCAGTTCGGTTAATAACTTGCAATCCATCTATAGCGCCCGAGTTCTCCATTAGACCACCTGTGGTGTTTATAATGTAAGACTTGTTGATGGGACAAGAGGAACAAGATTGAGGAGCCAAGGCCTCTCCCCAGATTGCATCTGCTCCTGATTTTATAAGCATGGTATCTATTGCAAACTTTGTTGAATCTTCCCACTGAAATATATTCAGATTGGAAGCGGCATTTATCGAGTCTAAAGCAGGATCCAGCTGTTTCATCATTTTTCCCACTCCATCTGAATTCGTACTAGTCTCGCACATCTTAATTCCTTGAAGCAATGGACTTGGGTTGAAGAAAGCGTCAGCATAATCAATCCTGTTGACTGTTGCTCCACGATGATTAGCATTAGATTCAACAGAATTTTCTCTGTATTCCAATTGCTGATGACTCCATCCATGGGGTGGAGTAACTGCTGGATTGATCACAGTTTGTAGGTTATCCCAACCCAAACTATCCATCTGCAGTAGTTTATTATATGTAACACAACTTCTTGGATTCAAACTAGCTGGGCTCTTTGTAGAGATTACTATTCTTCAACGCCTTCAGACTCAACAGAAGAAAACATCAGATAAACATTAAAGCAACTCTTCTACCAAAGTTCTAAGCAACAAAGATTTTATAAATCTAAAACTATGTGCTGCTACTTAAAAATCAGAAGAGGATATAGAACCTTAATCATGAATAGTACTATATTGATTATAATGAAAGAATACTACTCAATTCACAAAAACGTACCTTTCTTTGAATCTGGCAGCTACCCCGAGTCTAGAAATCCAATCAGATAGAAATAGTGTTAAGAAACTTCAACTTCAGCCAATATCCGTTGATGACCTCAGATAAAAGAATCTCAAACAGAAACAACTTCAGCTAAACCTCCTTTTAGGATATAAGGCAAGCAAATTCACAATTTCAAAAAATTACTGTCAGCTGATCTCAAATGAAACAGAATCATTCAATTTGGACATGGAAGAACAATGGGACTAAAGAGAATTGCTTCCTATCATGGGTTTCTATGGAGATGTAAGGTCTGGTTTAGAAGCTATGTTTACTTAAAGATAAACTTGATGGTCGATAAACTTGATGGTCCTTGCAAGTACCAGTTTTAAAATAAGAGAGATAGAACAGAAACAGTATATAACATTTGATTTATTATTTTAAGAGCTTGAGTTGATTTTTCAAAAAGATAAGCTTTTGGGTAGTTGGGTGGGGGAGGATGTTGTAGATGGGGTGCATGAGACTTCTGAGAGGAATTTGAATAATAAGCAGGAAAATGCCTGCAGCTCTTTTGGTGGCTTCTGCCATTTCATGCGCTCTGCCAAATTCCTGCTGACGGCAGTGAGAAACTGAGAGTAACATCAATGCCACTCCCACGGTCTCACTCCTCTATAAAGTAGCGTTCATCATAGTCTTAATCATATAACCTTGATAACTTTTCATCCTAATGATACTGTTATAGTTATACAACTCCCACTATTATTATTGCTAGTGGTTCAGATGTAGAAGTTCATTTACAGTTAACAGACATGCAAAATTGCATAGAGAGGCATAAATACCAAAATGTCAGGAAAATGCCGATGCATTAGGTAAGCTGCTAATATACACATTCATATGATTTGTGTACTCATAGATGTATGCACACATATACAGGCATTGCATTTTATGTATTTTTATGTATTCATACTAAGACGCATGCAGAAAACCAATAGTGCTTTTAATTTATGATGAGAAAAGGAGAGAGATGATGATGGAAATGGGTCATGAATAACCAAATATCTGATGACTTGAATTGAAAAAATCTGTCATGGGTTCAATAGATAGAGCTAATCTTAATTTTTGTGTGGGTTTGAGTCCACTGGCTCCACCATACGTGAGAACCCAGATACCCAATAGAGTATACAAGCATTTGGGATTGACTCGGGCCCAGCATCAGGCCCTTTATTCAGGTTTAGGTCGGGATGTGGGTCTTTAATTTAAACTTGGGCATGTGCATAGGCAGGGCCCGACCTAAATCTAATCTTTTGGGGCAGTCAACCCCTCGGGACTGGATACACTTCTAAAGCGCACGTAGAATCTTGGGCCTTCTTCTAAAATCGATGTTTAAGTCCTCGATCCAACCCCAAAGCCTTTTGAGTTTGCCTCCAAAGCCCAATTTCCTGTTTGGATCCTGCCATGAAATTCCTGGGTCCACAAGCAACAGATCATGTAACCAGGCCGATCAGGTTCCGGATTGTAGGATTATATACTAGTCCTCCATTAGTTATTTGGCTTCAGGACCCTAGGTCTCGTTACACTATGGAACTTGACCCCTTTTCATGAGAAAAACGGGGGGGGGGGGGGGGGGGGGGGGGGGGGGGGGGGGGGGGGGGGGGGGTGTGATCCTATGAGTGTTTACGAGATCCTATGAGTGTTTGCCCCAAGGTTGGCGAACCACTCATAGTTTGCCATTTCACTATTGGGCAGCCCAACTTTGAGTTGGACAGACTAGACTGCCTATGTGCATGGCAGGCTATCCCTTAGTGACGTGTTAGACCATGTATATTGGTGGTTGGGCAAAACATTCAGAGAATCCGGACTCAAGAGACGCGTGTTGTGCATTAAAGTGCACAGGTCTTCATGTGGGTGGGTCCACAAACTGTTAATTTAGACTATTATGCACGTTGGAAAAGAGAAGACTAGGAAACAAAATGACAAGGTGAAATATCAGAAGAATAGAAAATGTGTACTTGCTTGATGATATATTATTCTTTAGATGTCGAATGAAGCATTTGAAAAATCCACTGAAGATTTGCATCTTGATTTTAAGGAATGGTTTTTCTAAACATAAACTAATGGGTTGGAATTTTGTTCTATAAAAATTGAGATCCTATGAGTGTTTGCGAGATCCTATGAGTGTTTGCCCCAAGGTTGGCGAACCACTCATAGTTTGCCATTTCACTATTGGGCAGCCCAACTTTGAGTTGGACAGACTAGACTGCCTATGTGCATGGCAGGCTATCCCTTAGTGACGTGTTAGACCATGTATATTGGTGGTTGGGCAAAACATTCAGAGAATCTGGACTCAAGAGAGGCGTGTTGTGCATTAAAGTGCACAGGTCTTCATGTGGGTGGGTCCACAAACTGTTAATTTAGACTATTATGCACGTTGGAAAAGAGAAGACTAGGAAACAAAATGACAAGGTGAAATATCAGAAGAATAGAAAATGTGTACTTGCTTGATGATATATTATTCTTTAGATGTCGAATGAAGCATTTGAAAAATCCACTGAAGATTTGCATCTTGATTTTAAGGAATGGTTTTTCTAAACATAAACTAATGGGTTGGAATTTTGTTCTATAAAAAATATGCTGGCAACAGTCAGCAGCAAGGAAGCATGCAAGTTGTTCCTATAGTGTTGTCCCTACGCTGAAAATTTTTAAATGTAGATTGGTTGTGAACAAGGAGATCTGGCTACTGAGCTTTCCCACATGCATCCCATGCTTACAGCTCAGTAAATGGGTTGCCTCAACAATTGCTAGGGGAGACAGTTTTGAAATTAATAATATGGGGCCCACGTGAGATAACACGTTGGTGAGCTACTCCCCTCATGAAAATTAGATATGGTGGAAGAAAGAGAGCAGATGGAGAGAAAAGAGAGGGAAAAGATTAGAAACCAAGGATACTGAGAAAGGGTTTAAACCGCATAGGATTAAGGTTCTAATAGATTCTTAGTATGTACGTTGTTCAATTAATTTAATCAGTAATAAGGAGAATCAAACTAAGTCAATTATTACAAAGAAGACACAAAATTTTTTACATGGAAAACCTTTGAAGGAAAAAAACCATGAGACCGAACTCCTCGTCCTAAGAAAACCAAGTACTAGAAAGAATAAATTGTTACAAAATATACTCATAATCCTTTTTCCTATTCGACCTCAACTTAAGTACTGTAATTATTCTTGCCAACAACTCATTGTTCACCTTTCACCCATGTTTGACGCGACGCATTGATCTTCTACCACAGAATAGAAGCAGAAACTCTGAAGCAAATGCTTTGAAAATCAAGTTGAACACTCCAAGAAGGTTGCTTCAGAGAGAAGATCTCCAATGGGCAATTGGGGGATGACATAGTTAGGGTTCAAAAGACTTGCTTTCAAATAGGCTGAAATTCGTGGCTTAAGGATAGAAAACCAATTCGGACTCAAATAGATAAGTCCGAATAAAATAGGAAAGAAACTTGTGCAAGTCAGCTGGAAAATTTACATGGTCGAATGACCAAAGTTTCTGCATGGGTTTTTTTTGTGTAGGCTCGATCGACCGAGGTTTGGGCTCAGTTGACCAATGTCCAGTTCTGTCTCAATTCTTTTGAAGGTTTTAGAATGACCAATATTCAGGGCCCCAATCAAATTTCTAGATTTGAGTTCAATTAACAATGGTGGAAAATAAAAGAACAAGCAAACTAATAAACCACACAAGTAGTTGAGGCGCACGATTTTTTATGTAGAAACCCTATAGGAGAAAAACCACTAGTTCTCCTCGGACCAATATAAACCAAGCACTAGGAATGAACAGTTACAAGCAATACTCATAGACCCTTCCTCAGTCTTCTCAACTTAATGACTACAATTTCAAACCGACTTCTCGTTGTTCACCACTTACCTCACTTGATCCAACAAACTTGAAACTATATGGTGAACGATCTTCTACAAGAAAATATAATCTTCTTTCAGGAAGTAGAAAAACAAATCTTTAGAACTTAAAGTTTCAACACAATATCTCCAATGACTGCTCTATAAAAGAAGATGAATCTCCAAAAGGTTTTTTGAACTCAAAACTGTGAGATTCTTACTTTAGGGTTGAGAGACAAACCATTTTTATAACCCCCAATTCATGCTTTAAGCTTATACTCCAGTTTAGAATAGAAATAGATAATTATGTTACAAAAAGAAAATAAATTTGAGCAACCCGAAACTTGAAATCGCCTCTAAGCATTATGAATGAACAATTACAAGCAATACTCATAGACCCTTCATCAGTCTTCTCAACCTAAGAACTGCAGTTTCTTATTGACTCCTCATTGTTCACCGCTTACCTCACTTGATCCAACAACCTTGAAACTGTAGGGTGAATGATCTTCTACAAAAAAAATATAATCTTCTTTCCAGAAGTAGAAGTACAAATCATTAGAACTTAAAGCTTGAACACAATATCCCCTATGACTGTTTTATAGAAGAAAATAAATCTCCAAAAAGTTTTCTGAACTTAGAATTGTGAGATTCTTACTTTAAGGTTGAGAACGTAACCATTTTTATAAGCCCCAATTCGTGCCTTAGCCATACTCCATTTAGAATAGAAATAGACAATTATGTTACAAAAAGAAAATAAATTTGTGCAACCTGAAACTTGAAATTGCCGCTTTCGTTCAAACAAGCACTTCTTCATTTGAATGAACAAAGTCTTGGGTAGCCACTATATATGCGTTGTCCCTTGTTCAAACAAACTATCCAAAATATTGATTTTTCATCCAAATTTTTTTCTGATTTCTTTTCTATTTTCACAACAGCTCTTCCGGTGACTTATACCACAGTCCATCATCATCATCATCATTATCAAAGCCTTATCCCAACCATATTGGGGTCGGCTATATGAATTCTATTTCTCCATTCCATTTTATTTTGAGCTAAATCTTTCGATAAGTGAAACTTCTTTAAATCTGAATTAATGATTTCCATTCATGTTTTCTTTGGCCTGCCCCTACCTTTTGATGGGCCCTCCACCTGTATAGCCAAACTTTTTTTCACCGGTGCTATTACTGGCCTGCGCTCAACATGCCTAAACCATCTTAAACGGGTTTCTCTAATCTTATCCCCTATTGGTGCTACCCTTAAATGTTCTCGAAAGCATTCATTTCTAATTTTATCTTTCCTAATTTTACCACACATCCACTTAAGTATTCTCATTTCTGCTACATCCATCTTATGAATATGCGTCTTCGTAATTGGCCAACATTCTGCTCCATATGTCATAACTGGTCTAACCACTGTCCTGTAAAATTTGCCCTTCAATTTCGTTGGCATTCGTCTGTCACAAAGCACTCCCGAAGCTACTCTCCACTTCAGCTATCCAGATTTTATCCTATGCTCCACATCTTCTTCAATCTCCCCATCCTTACTAATTATCGAGCCTAGGTACCAAAAAGAATCTCTACGTGGTATCTCATGGGTTTTAATTTTGACAGCGGTTTTAATACTTTGTATATGTTCACTGAAGTTGCAATCCATATATTCTGTTTTTGTACGACTTATTTTAAAGCCTGTAGATTATAATGTCCCCCGCCATCTCTCAAGCTTTGCATTTACACATTCTCTTGATTCATCTACCAATACTATATCATTTGCAATCAACATACACCATGGTACTTCTTCTTGAATATGCACAGTTAACTCATCCATAATTAATGCAAAGAGATAAGGGCTTAATGTTGATCCCTGATGTAAACCTGTAGTAATGGAGAATCCACCTGTTTCTCCACATGTGGTTCTCACATTTATTATTGCTTGACTTATACTACAATCCCTTCTAAAATAAATATAAAATTACAACTCAATAGACTTTGGTTTTTGTTTAACCCATGAATTAGCCAATTGCATAATTATAACATCTTTAAAACACTTTGATTTGGTTCTTCGACAGTTGGGGAAGAGTTTTTAGTCAAAATTGTCTTTGAAGGTGCAAAGAAGAAGAAGTATTTAGGATTTTGTCGATTAAAAGGGCAATTGGGCAATGTTGAATTCGACATTGGTGTACATACACCTGTGTTGAATTTGACGATCGTTCCCAATATATGAAAAATAAAGCAAAGTAGTCACCTGGGACCACTTCGATTTCTATGAAGCTTTGGGGACTTCTTTGGTTTAGAGGTTACCTATGGTGATTTTCTTGGTAAAATCCTCTAAAAAAATACCGACATCATAAAAAATAAACTATCAAATTTAAAATTCATTATAGTTTTCCTTCCTACAGAGGTCTTCTCTCGTGAACATGCTCTCAAATTGTGTTATCAGGACCGTTGACATGATGGGCCTCATCATAGACTTGGGAAAGAAAATCTCAATTCAATTGGAAGTATCTATTAAACTTCCAACATTACATCTTGACCATATTGTAATCTACATACTACGTCTCAATACATCTTACTTTGCAACCTATTTCATGCACAACCAGAACAATACTTAAAACTGCGGTTTGGTAATTTGGATTGGGATGAGGCCCAAATTTGTACACCCAGTTAAGAATCAAGATGTTCTTTGGCGGCACTAAAATTGGTTTAGGTGTTCGACCCAACTGATAAATTTTTTATAGTATTCAAAGGTGTTTAGTATTACACAAAGGTGTTTAGTGAATGCAAAATTTTGTTGGAAAAATTTTAAGTTGTTTTATATAAATATACTGGAATCCCACCCTAAACTTGAATGAAAGGAGTGGTGAGAGAGAAGATTTATAAACACCTTCTTGCCTATCACGTGCAGGCCTTCCATTTCTTAAAGTGAAATTGGCTCTTTGAAGCAGAGATTTTCTGGTCTCTCTCTCCTAGTCTTCCCTTCCATCTTCAAGTTTTTGGACATTTTGGTTCTCTATTTTGCCGTGGATGCTAGTAAAATAAAGAGCAATGCTACACTTACACCTTCATTTACTCCCCTAATTACTTACTAATGCTTTTTGTAGTTTATATTTGTCCTATATGTAGCCCACATGTTAAGGAGTAACTGGAGGAAGTAAGTGGAGGTATAAATGTAGCATTTTTCTAAAATAAAATTGGGGACATTGTCTCTAAAAGGTATAATTTCCATAAAGCCTACATGTATGTAATGGGGAAACTAATTGCTTCAAAAGACTACCTTAGCTTGGGCTTGTTCCTATTTCTTCATCTTCAGTTTTCAGTCCTACTTTCCACTTATTTCCACCATTTGCGACAATATTCCTTCCATCAATTCGTTGTTCATGGCCTATGCCTGTAAATTTTGAAGTGTTTAAATGTGAGGTACCTCTCACTGTTCAAAGTAGGAATGCAAAAGGGTTAGATCCAAGGCAGGATCATGGTCCATCTACACATGAGTCCGTCTTTATAGATTGGGAACCAGATTCGGATATGGATCCAACACGAGAACTATATATTGTTACTAGACCCAATAATGACGTAAAATGCCATATTTTAATCTAAATTCGTATCTAAAATAAGATGTGAAATGTCCCTATTCTTTTGCAAGATTTTTGAGAATTCTTGTTTAGAGAATTTTGGAATTCTCAAAATACTGTCCACCCCCTCAAATTTCAAAATTCTGTTGGCCCATGCAACATTTTGAAATGCTAAAGGATTGGGATTATGAGAATTATAAGAGTCTGTCTGTGTGCATAGAAATGAATAGAAATTAAAAACACGGAATTTATGCCATAAGTAACTAAAAATAAAGACCATATATAGGTTATTTTTTCAAAATGAACAATAAATAATCTTTCCTTCCATAAAAATAGAATAAAAGGAAGATGAAGAATGAATAACCAGCCATCATCTTGGTTTTTCATTCCCTATCTCCTTCTGTTTCTTTTTTTTTTTTTTCTGTTATTGTAAAATTCTCTTGATTCTATTTTTGTAAAAGGAAAGATTGTTTTGTTTTTTTGAATTGACCATTGATCTTCATTTTTAACCACTAATAGCGTAAATCATATGTATCCAGTTCCTTTGTATTCTAATTCAAATAAATAAGCCCTAAAGGTTATTTATGACTTCTCAAGTGGGTTATCGTTCAGAGATACATCATTAAAATTTTGCATTTTAAAATCCCAAAGACAACTTTTATAAAAGTTTAAAAAATATCCAACATGATAAATTTTTATTAGAAATAAATCTAAAGAAATAGGCCCTTAATATGATTGGATAAAAGATGTTCAAAATAAAAATTTCAAAATATGCAAGTGCACCCAATCCTTGGTTGGAAGCATATTGATTCCTAACAAGGAATATATTATAATCTTCTTGGATGTAGCTTTCAAACTTGCTCTTCTGGCCCGAGTCCGAGTCCGAGTCAGACTTGAAGAGGCTTTCAAGGTGCTTGATGAGGATGGAGATGGGTTCATCTCCGCAGTGGAGAAGAAGAGAGAGTTCTCTTTTTGGGATAGAGATAGGCAAGGGCTGTTCTGCTTTGCTGATTTCGAAGTTGCAGAGGATCTGGACTTTTCCGGAATGATTGCGTTCTTGATTTGCTTTGATCGGATTGAGAAGGACTTCTTGGGGGGTCTCAGTTTCAGAAACCGGATTCATCGCCGGTAGTCGCTTCCGTTGCCAGTCTGACACCTCCACCGGAGAAAGAGAGCCAGGGGCGCCTGCTTTTGCACTCTACGTTTCTAACCCGAAACGGAGAGAGGAGCACCAGCGATCTGGACTTGGGTTGTCCAAAGGAACGTCACGTCCTGCTGAGTTTCCCCAATCCCGTGAAGCAAAGCCCAGGCAAGCAGTCCGGATCCAGGTGAGATTCGGGCCGGGTTTAACCTGACCAGAAAACGGAAGCCAGCCCAGTTAAGCAACACGATGCTGATGCAAGTAGTGACGTCAGCAGAGTAGGTCAAAAACAGTTTGACCAGATCGACGGCAGAAACTTGTTTGGTAGATGTTTTGATCATCTAAAGTTTGATCGGAGATCTGTTTCCGCCTACAGACTCCTTTGGAGTAGATCTGCATAGTGGAATAGGGAGATTTGCTAGTTAACGATCAACAGGAAAGTTTGAACAGTTAGAGGGTAGAAAACTATTTCTGTGATATTTGAGCTATCTGGGGGGCTTCCGTTTCTTCCAACGTGCTTGTGGTAATGAGATCTTCACAGTGGTGTTGAAATCAAAGCAAGTTGAAGGTTATTGTGAGTGATCGAAAAATCACTTGAATTCGTCGATGGATTCGAACGTCAAGTTCACAGTACAATTTGACGAGAAGATATACTTTTCTCAAAGTTTATGTGTTGGCTCAACATATCAGAATGTTGAACAAAATTGCATTATTAAATCAATGACGTACTTATCAGCGAGGTACTTGAAGACATTTCTAGTTTTATCCCCTAGGGGTTTGAGTGAAGTTGTAAAATTCAAGTTCAAGTGGAGATCGTTGGGTTTATGTCTTATATTACAGGTTAGTCGGATGGGTCTATTTGCTAGACTATGTTAAGGTCATGGTATTTGCTCATTGTATAAGCGTTTTCTTTGGTGCCAAGAAAGTGAGGATTATATATATTATATAATATGTAATCCTAGATCTTGTGGAAGAAAGTGCCCTCTTTGCCCATGGTGTTCCCACACCATGTAGGAGAGACGATAAGGGCATTAAAGTTTCTGTATGCCTTTATTTGTTATTGTGAAAATGATATTATCTCTTTCTATTGACGTAGCTTTGATTGGGTGAACCACATAAATCTTGTATCTCTTTTTGTGTGGCTTAATTGTTGTTCATAGGTTTTGTGCTTCTACACGTGTACAACACAGAAGTATAGCCAAATTGCAGGATCCAAATTGCTCATTAGATGGATTGGAAATTGCATTGGCTCACACCATTTGTCTCGTTCAATCAGTAGTCATCATGCAGTCCGCAATCCACATGCCTATGTCTGAATATGGGAGCGTCCCCCACCTTAAACATTTACGTCCCTGCTTGATGTAGATAAGGTGGCCCCCTCTTTTTTCGGGCCAATTTGATAAATGTTTTAGATGATATGGGATCTTCATTGAGAGAAGTCCAGGTGATCTGGACACTTAAATTCAACTAGTGAATGCACCTAGATCCAATATAATGTTTGGCATTATTTCCATCACTGGGCTTCACACTTGATTGTCACCTTTTAGGGTCTGTTTGTTAATTTAACTGGTGAAGTGAAATGAGGTGAATGATAATTTTAAAAGATAAAAAAATAAGAGGGGTTAAATCAATCCAATGATTAGATTTTGTTTTTTAGTGAAAAGAGAATGTAACTTTTTGACTTTTTGTATTAAAAGTAGATATTTTTTGTTAATTAGTGAGATGAAAAGATAACTTTTTGACTTTTTTGTGTAAAAAGGTAAATGAATTTTTTTGAAATGTGGTATTTTGATTTGACTTTTTTGGGTTGTTGTGTGGTGAAATGAAAGATGATTTTAACTTTACAACAAAGGGAAATTAACAAATGGGCATTTAAGTGTGTGTTTTAAAGAAAAGTGAAGGGTGCGAAGAAGAAAAGGTTTTAGTGCTACGGAGTAGTTTTCTTTAATAGGAATGAAATCCCAAGGTTTAACAATCCAAATCTCACCATGGTAAATTCGATGCATTAGGAAAAAATATAGGAAAATAATTGGACTAATGATAACACATATAATCCACAGAACATGTACAGTCGAATGAAAATTATTATATTTATACCTAGACAAATGCCTAGCTTTTATTTTATTTTGGCCAAAAATAGGTAAATATATAGCTAACAAACAAAAAAGTATCATGCTGCACTTGATCTTAGCCAAAAAGCTGAGAAAGATAAAATAAGAAAAAAAAAAGTCATCATACATGGAAGAAACCATAAACTATGTCATTCCTCTTTATGGTAAGCAGATATATTATTTATTTGTCTGCAAAAATTGGCTTTTAGTAGATTGCATTTCATGCATCACAATTGGGACCACCAAGCCCACCGTAAAAGAAAGAAAGACCGTCTCCATCGAAGGAAAATATATCTCCTATGTTATAGCAATTAGGTTTGAAAACCTTTTTTCACTCTTCTCAAGCTTTTTCCGATAATGCTATGTTCGAAAAAAAGGAGGATCTCTAAAGTAGGCTGCTTCGTTACTGTTAGGAAAAAGACCACTACCCATTTGAGTTTTAGTATTGTTTCCCCCTGGTACGCTATTGTAGACTTGCCCTCCCCACTGAATTTAAGCTGCATTTTTGTCCATTCTCTTGAACAAAGAACTTGGGAACTACCCCAACCTTGTAAGAACTGGGCCAGTACCCCAACCTTGTACCATTAACCGCTAACCACCAATTACCATTTCCTTGGTCCTACACAAAAATTGAAGAGATATTTGTAAAATCTATGCTCTCTAATAGCCTAATAGACCTTTGAAGAATTCAAGAGAAAATTGGGTTCCTTCCTTCATATCAGGAAAGAATTTGCACCGTGGGGTTTACAAATGAGCCCTATTTTGGTAGCAAAAAGTAAGCTATATATGTTTTGCAAGATTTTCTGTGATTTTCATATCTTCACTAAAGAGAAGTACTCTAGCCCACGATGGATGGATTTTGGACATTAGGGCCTATGGGCTTTGCACATTGAAGTCAATGTATACCAGCCTAATTTAATACTGTCACCAGTTTGGTGATAATGGAACCAATGGTTTTATATAGTAGTTCTTAGTTAATGGGTTATTATTTTTTTGGAACCAATAAAAGTAGAGATATATACTTTGCAAATAATTGGATCCATGATAAAGATAAGGAGGACAGCTAGAGAAAAGAAATGGTTTCTTGTTTTCACTGGATTATTATTATTACCCAGAATATCTTCACTAAAATAACTACTTCCTTGCCACCATCGGTAGAAACACGTAAAGCTCCGCCTAAGGTAAGCGCATGATTTGTTTGAATAAAACCAGGGCATTCCAAGTTGAAGCAACCAACATTATTGCTCGTCTGATGACAGAAACATACAAATTAGAAAATAATAACCCACATGTAATTCTGATTATGTCATAAACCAAATGTAGATTAATTAACATCTCATATATTAGAAAAGAAATTGTAGTGTTAATTTACTTACACCCGAAAACGCAAAAGTCATGTTGCGCGCAACATCTCCATACGTAACCTATCAATTCAAAGTGTATGAAAGAAAAGAATAAGAGAAATAAATAAATTCCAACCATATATCCATTATTATGTCATGTGTATATCTTATCACTAGATTATAGCTGTCAATTTTGTTTTGGACCTCATTTATGTTTGGCTTTAGACTACTTTTGCCAATATAAATTTTGTTTTGGACCTCATTTATGTTTGACTCAATACATTTTGACATATTATTATTAAAAAATGTAAAATAATATATATAAGTTTAGAAAAATATAAAAACATTTAATTTATTTACTGAATCAAGGATGCAATATATTATTTCTGCATGCCAAAGTGAATACTTTATAAGCATACTTGAGACATTGTTAAACTGTGTGATGCTTTCTCAAATCGCAGCTCATAATATAATATGCAGTTGTTTTTGCTAGTAGTTAAGAATTATCATATAAAATCTTAACTTTGTGTTGAGAGTGTAGAGTTCTGCACAACCTGTGTTTCGTAATAAGGCAGGGCTGTTCTAATGTCTTGACAAATTGTTTCTAAGTTTGCAACATTACATTTATTTCCTCTTTAGTCCTAGGAAAAAAAATAAATATGGAAGAGAGAAAAAGAGAGAGAGAGTGCCATCCACCCAGCCCAGACCAAATCGAAGCTATCTCTTCTACCGACAAAGATAGTACTTGAGCTACTTTCACCTGGTCCTTCCACATGTAGATGTCATGCATTCGTAAATCCTTGATCTCTTTGATTACTATTGTCCAAACTTAATTTAGCACTCTGTCACATTGCACCAAATAATGAATAGATACTCATTTGATTTCATACACAAATTATCAGTTCTTGGGATTCAATAACTAGTATGCTTTCAACTAAACAAACTTTACAATGATTACGATTGACAATAAATAACTTTAAAGAATCAATCGTCTCCTTCTCCACAATATTGTATCCAATGAAATGTAACTCAAATTATAACTCACTTCCATTTCTCCAAAGGCATCAGCCAAAGACCTAGCTTCAAGTAAATGTCACTTTCGAGTCCTTTGAATGGGAATTGTTCCTTCTGGACAACTTCCCCATTTATGCCACAATTGTTCTAGTGGTTTTGAAGATGACATATTTTCCCTATCATAAATGCTTGGTCTCATCTGTAATATAATGAGCCAAAATATAGAAAAAAATTTTCCAACAATTTTATATTAGGGAAGCGAAAAAAAGATTTTGAAGCATTAAAAGGACAATGTATGATATGGTTTGGGAGGATTAAGTGAAACTGATCGACGAAAAAATCTATCAGTCTACTCATTCAGTTGTGCCACATTGAATGGGAATGTTCGACCATGTTAATTAAACAATGTATATGAACTAATGTCTACACTTTAAAATTTGTCATCACTATCCACCTAAAGTATGACATGGTTTTTACACATTCCTACTGCTTGGTACAGAAGGGAGCATGAAAATGAGCACTTTATTCAATTAAGAGTAAATACATTAGGAAATTAAAAAAAAACTTGTATTGTGTAATTCTTGAGCAAGGGGCGGTCCAATGCAGGCTGCTTTTAGATATCAATGTAGTCAATAATATCTCAATCTTCACTCTGTAACCATATTCACGAAAAAGGAAAAACATTATCACCTTTGTGCTAATATATTCAATTTTTATAATTGAATAAGTAGGTTATTTAGAATTTTATAATTGTGCAATTCATGGGTTGGATAGAACTCATGGTTCTTTGAGTTATAATTTTCTATTTATTTTTGAATGGGCTGTTGTGTTTGTCGCCGGATGATCTGAAGTGAAGGCATGAAGGAAAAGCAGAATTTCGGAAGAAAATATAGCCGTGACAAAAGCTCTAGCTATTCGAGTGAGTGGTTTGTATGCTCGACCAAACTTGATAAGATTTGGAAAAATTTGTTAGACATAAGCTTTACCTGCTCAAGTGCCCACTTAATCGCTCAAGTGAGTGATGAAGAAAACCCTACCGACATATGCACAATTATTTCATTTTTTGTGCCAGGACTGTTATTTTGTGTTCTACACAAAACTGTAAGACACGAGTTTGGGGTTATAAATAAAGTGTTCTCCCTCGAGCCTAAGCACCTCTCTTATTGTTTTAAGCATAGAATACCTAATTGAGAAACATTTTTTTCTCTAAAACAATCATTGGAGAGATTGTACTGAAACTTTGAATTCTAGAAATTTTTGCTTTTACTTCCTATTAGAAGATTGTCTTCTCTTATAGAAGATTGTTCACTTTGTAGTCTCAAGGTGGTTGGATGAAGTACGGCGAGGTATTACTTGTAACTATATTCGTTCTTAGTTTTTAATTTTTATTAGTCCGAGGAGGACTCGTGGTTTTTCCCAAAGCGAGTTTCCACGTAAAAAATCATGCGCCCCATCTTTCTTTGTGTAATTGATTGGTTCACTTGTTTTTTTATTTCTTCACCATTGTCAATTGAACTGCAAACTAGAAATCTAATTGGGGCCTTGAATCTTGCTGATTCTCAAACCTTGAGTTTATATACATGTTTATAAGCTTTAGGCCACCATCTAACATTACTCAAGTGAACTTTGTTTTACTAAGCTATTACTTTTTCAACAACAAAAATCAATTTGCAATACATGCATACATTCTAGTAACATGATGGTAATGGATTTGGCCTTGGCCGTTTTGGGGCAATGCAAGAGAAGAGAGTAATCGAATTCTTTTGGGACTGTAATAAATCCCATCAAACTATACTATAAATTATAAGGTTAATGCTAATTAGATTAATGATTAATATATATATATATATGAGTGTGATTATAGAAAAATAGTTGATATAATTTATTAATGCAACATTTGTAATGGTTTAAAGGTTCAACATTTTCTCAACTATAAAAAACATCAAACTAACGAAACAGATCTAATTTGTTCTAACCGTCGTTGCCGTTTTCAAACTCAAAATAATAGACAAAAAGCCGTCGCCATAAATGTTTCTTAGAGTATGTATTGTATTAGCATTTCTTCTTATTAGGAAAAGTATGATTTTGTATGGTAAAGACCAAACATAATGAGCAAAATTGTTTTGTAGGGCCACATGCAATCACCATATTTTGGACCAAAATTTGATGACCTGTTCCCACAATTTAAATAAACCAATCATTACCAATACTTCAGATTTGAATTAGAGATGGTAATAATGGGACGGTCAGACGCATTGCTCCAATACCCAACGCGACCCGTGACAGGTATAAGGGTCTATGATCATATGCGAAACCAGGCATTTTGACTAGGAGCCTAAAAATTTGAAGAAAAGCATAAATTTCCCATAATCCATGTAAAATCCTTCCTTTTCTGTTTCTATCTATTTTTGATAAATCCAATCCTGTAAATTGTAATTGATCTCCTAATCAAGAGACTTATAAATTTCTGTAAGGAATGCACTATTTTATAAAGTAAGACAACTTTTCTTATTTAACCGATTCTATTAACACATTAACCTATTAATTGGATTCAAACCTAGCATTCTACTCCTTTGGATATGTGAGTTTTTATTATATCACGTGTATAAATTGTGTTTTTATTAAAAGGTCTTTTAACAAGCCCAACTCAATGCACTCTTGTCTACACTGCTGAGAGATCAAGTTTATCTAGAGAGAATCACTTAATTCTTTTTATTATCCATTTCTGAATAGTTGTAATGGACTTTTTAAGAAAGAAAAGATTACAAAAAAAAAACTAATATATTTTATTTTTTTGATACAAAAATATTTTGGCATTGGTTGAAATATTGTCGGAAACCATATTTTAAATTTTCTACCTTTCATAAAAAATATATATAATTTTTGTCATAATGGAACACTGAAGAAAACGTTGTCATTTTCCGGTTAATCAAGGTGATTGACTAAGATTTCATGAAAAAATATGGTGTTACTTTTAAAAGTAAAAAAAGTATCCATATGGGTCTATCATGGGTTGAGGTTTCTGCAATAGTTTATGTGCAAAATCTGTACAAAGGTTTACGTACGCATGCAATTTCGCGAAACATATTAAATTATTTATACATTGTAACAGGGAAGGTGAGGTTCGCTCATCCACAACTGAACTCGCTTCAAAATATAAAATTTGATACTTGCCCCTGTGCAAATCAATTTGAGATAATTTGAGGCATAAAACAACAATTTTAAATGAGGCTTTTTTATTTATTAATAATATTATAAATATTTTATTTAAATCATATTTAAAACAAAAGGAGACATTAATTAAGGAAAACCATATTTGTAAAACCTGATACCTTACACAAAAAATACCTAGTTAAGATTAGTGGACCTAAAAGCTCAATGTTCTTGTCAATGTCAACTCGGTTTTTTAATAATAATTTAATTAAAAATTATAGTTGACATTTAAGATGAGTAGATATGAACTCCGTAGGAGCACTTAGTGGACATTATCCATCACCATTGGTATTTTGTGCCCTATGATGATTGAATGCATGAGAAAAAATGATGGAACCAACAATAAATATTCTGTGGGGGCAAGAATCATTCAATTGTAATTAAAGGTGATTATTCTTGACTTGACCCACAAACCAACCAGAACTTAAACTAATAATTCAAGTTGGAGTTGACATCTATGAAGAAATAAATGAAATGTGATGGGTTTGGGACCTTGGGTTGAGTATATTCTTGATATTTTGATCCGCCAACTTGACTTATTCCAAACATCTACCAATTCAACCTAAACACAACCTATTAATTTAGAGTTTGGGTAGAGATTTTGATGCAGGACCATGAACACTATCCTGCATTGAAGGTTTTTTTAGGTCAATTAAAAAATTAATAATTACAAATAAGATTATAAAATAGTTGAACCCTAGTCCACCATAAAACCAACTGTCGAATATCATATGGCGATAATCACACTGGCTGAATATAATATAGCTCATAACCCATAAGTGGCATAGCATGAGACTAAAACCAAACTTCAATCACATCATTTAGAAAATAATGATAGAAAAGATAATAGTTGCTTTTCTAGAATGTGAAAAGATAACAATTTTTTTTTTTTGGAATGTGAAAAGATAAGGCCTTATATTTTGGGGAGAGACAAAAGAATGCTAGCTACTTTTTTGGTATGTAAAAAGATAATAGTTTTTTTTTTTTGAATTTTTTCTATATACCCCCTTATGTTTTTAATATTTGTAAATAAGCCCTTATGGTTTTATCATTTGTAAATAGGCCACTGCTTGGCATTTTCATACCTTTCATATCCCCAATTAAGTAAATTAGACAATACAGAGAAGGGTTCATTAGTTTTTGTTGATTTTGACAATTTTGCCTATATCTTCATTACTTAGAAAACCCTTATCCTTTCGAAGATTTTTTAAAACTATTTTCACTTTAACTTTTTTTTTTCAACTAAGCTTACTAAGTTCTTCATGATAACTGGCGACATCCTTTTTTTTAACAATAACAATAAAATAAGTTTTATTTTAGTTTTTCTTCACATTATTAGTTTTTCAAGAATTTTAGTGCCTCTTTGGCATTCATTATTATTATTATTATTATTATTATTTAACAGTTCTCACGAGAAGAGACTAAAAATGAATTTGGATGTCTCTCTCTCTCTCTCTCTTAAGTACTTCTAAAGGCTGGCAAGGCTGAAGATAGATATCTCTCATCCTTCAATCTTCGGTTTCTGTCCTCAAGATGAAACTCCATCTCTTCCATTGGTGCCCTGGAAATGATCTTCTTGAATGGCCATCTTCTCCTCCAGTTTGGATTCGCCTCAAGGGCATTCCTAATCATTTGTTGGAGTAGCAACATCTTGCTTTCCTAGGCTAGCACTATTAGTCATCCTCTGAAGCTTGATGAAGTCACAGCTACTCAAAAAATCATGAGTTATGCAATGATTTTGGTTTCTCTAGACCAGAAGCAACGAAAACCCACGACCATCTTAGTTGATTTTGAAAGAGACGTTGAAATGGAGATTGAGGTTTTCTATAAAAATCTCCCTTTCTCTTCTTATTTCTCCACTGGCCATGCTGATGGTAAATGCATTCCTATCACTACCAGTCCTTGTAATGAAGACATTCTAGGTAAATTCCCCTCTGTTAAGAGGCTTCTGCTGCTGTTCCAGCTTCGGATACTTCCCGTATTTCAGAGTATCTACAATGTCCTGCTACCAATGTTGCCCAACTGTCACAGAGCAATGCAACTGCTACTATAAGTCAAGTTAATGCTGCTGCCCGGAACTTAGAGGAGATTTTGTTTCCCAATTTTGACCCTCAAAACATCTTCTCCATCTTAGAGAATTGCACCTTATCAGACCCTACCTCAGACCCCTCTTCTCAGTACAATTTTGTCCCTATTAAAAATCCTAACGATCTCTCTGTTGTCCTTGAAGTGGACCACAACCATCATCTGCCCCCATCTCCCCCTTCTCAATCCAAGCCAAATCCCACAAGCAGGAAAAGTAAAAATAAACATAAGAACCCAACCCGCCACACCACCACACCTCCCCCCCCCCCCACCACAAACCCCCACAACACAAAAAAAAAAAAAAAACACACCCACACCCACACCCACACCCACACCATGATTAAGCTCTTCTATTGGAACTGTAAGGGTCTTTCTAATTCCCCTGCTATAGCCGTTTTCATTCATCTAAACTCCTCTCATTCCACAGACTTCATCTTCCCTACTGAACCTACGTCTACCTTCTGTTCCCATTATTCCGTCAGCTTAGACTACCTTGGTTATGATATTTTCTCGGCCAATCCCCCATCTCCCCTCACCCCTTCCGTTTGGTGCATTGCTAAATCCTCTGACCTTCATATTGATCTTATGGATTCCTCCTCTCAACACTTGTCCACGAACGTCTTCAAGGTAGGGTATGAGTCAGCGTTGCCTCATTACTGCCATATATGGTTCTAGCTACATTCAAAGAAGAACCCTGTGGAGATATCTGGAGGACAACTCTTAACTTTCACCAACTTCCCTGGTGACCTCAATGCTATCTCCGCTTCAAAAGAAAAATTTAGCCTTCCTCCTTCAAGTTTTTCTGTAATGAATGAGTTCAATCAAATGAAGCTGATGTCCGAGCTCTCTAACATGGGTCACAAAGGAAACAAGTTCACTTGGCCAAACAACAGAAGAGGCAGCTCCCTAGTGTGTGCAAGATTGGACCATGCTTTGGCCAATCTTAGATGGATTGAATCCTTCCCAGACCCTGTATTAACTCACTTAAATCGGCTATCTTCTTATCACTGTCCTATTTTATTCTCGCATACAAACCACATTCAAGTCAAAATAGCTCCTTTCAAATTTTGAGGGAATGTGGATCAAGAACCCTTCGTTTTTTTATGTTGTGAAGCAAGCTTGGCAGACTGAATTTCCTAGGAACCCTCAGTTCATGCTGTTGCAGAAGTTTAAAACTGTGAAAAAGCTTCACTAATAGTGGAATGTTGAAGTTTTTGGCAATCTTAAACTCTAATATTCAAGCTACTGAAGATGACTTGTTTCCTTTCCGACATAATTTTGATTCTAATCCTACTGACTCTGTTGCCAATCTCTTGATTTCTGCCAAGGCCAAACTCCACAATTTTCTTCAAGCAAAGGAGATTCATTGGAAATGGAAGTTCAGAATCAAGTGGCTCAAAGGAAGGTGGTCGAAATACAAAATGTTTTCAGACTAACGCAAGATGAGGAACAAATCAAAACAGATTGAGAGCATTGTAGATAATGGCACCAATTTAGTTGATCATAAGCATATCCAACAAGTTGATGTTAGATACTTTTCTTCCTTACTTTAGCCCTCTGATCCTCCTGATGTGAACTCCATCTTCAATATTCTGGTTCACAGAGGAAGTGTCACTGCTCACCGAAACAAATTACTCTCTGTTTTTCCTTAAGAGGAGGAGATTAAGGGTGTGGTCTTTGCTTAGAAACCTCATAGTGCTCCGGGGCCAGATGGTTTCTCTGGTATTTTCTTCACTACAAGTTGCTTTATCATTGCTTCTGACATCTATCAAGCTATCCGGCACTTCTTCTCTTCAAGTAATATCCTAAGAGTTTATAGCACCTATATGATCACCTTGATTCCAAAAATTGCCTCTCCCTCCAGTTTTGCAAATTTTAGACCTATTAGCCTTTTAAACTTCTCTTATAAGATTATTTCCAAGATTTTGGTTAATAGGCTGCCGTCGATTCTGCCTTCCCTTATTTCTGAAAACCAGGCCGCCTTCATCAAGGGCAGGGCTATTCATCAACGCATTGTCCTAACCCATGAGCTTTTTCAAAAAAGTCAAATAGAAAATCCACGCACGGTTCCATAGGCATCAATCTAGATATCACTAAGGCCTTTGACAAACTAAACTGGCTATTCCTTTTCAAAGCCCTTAAGTTCTTTGGTTTCTCTTACTCTTGGATTAACTTGATTTTTAAATGTGTGTACTACAAAAGGCTTGATGATCATCAATAGAGTTCCTCGTGGTTTTTTCTTAGCTAGTTGTGGTCTTGGACAAGAAGACCCCTTTCCCCGCTATTTTTCTCTTTTTGGCTGAGGAAATCTTAAGCCTTAATTGATCCAACATGGTTTCTCAAAAAGATATCTTGGCTTTTGCAAACATTGACCCAGTTACCAGCCACCTGCTTTATGTGGACGACATTTTGGTTTTTATGAAAGCAATTCCAAATCCTTTCTTCTTTGAAGTCTCTCATGGACTCTTGTCAAGTTCCTCAGGTTAGATTTTTAATTTGCATAAAAGAAACATGGTACATCTGAAGGTGAGGAACAATGTAAGGTTCAGCAGGAACCTCCAAGTCTAGCACAAGGAAGGGCAAAAAGAACCATCAAGTCACCTCAAAGGTTTGGATGGGATGAGGACAAAGTACCCTTTGCTCTTATTACCAGTAGTGGTGATCTAACCTCTTTTCAAGAAACTATGGAAAGTAATGAAAGACAAGGTTGGATGGGTGCTATGATGGAAGAGATGGAATCTCTCCAAAAGAACTCAGTCTGGGAGTTAGTTCCTAAACCCAAATACGGAACAATAGTTGGCTGCAAATGGGTGTTTAAGAGAAAAGAAGCTTTGGAAGAAAATGCAGAACCAAAGTTCAAGGCACGTTTAGTAGCAAAGAGGTACTCACAAAAGGAAGGGGTTGATTATGATGAGATTTTTTCCCCAGTTATGAAACACACGTCTATCAGGGTGTTATTGGCATTAATAGCACAATTCGACATGGAGCTCGAACAATTAGATATAAAGATAGCATTCCTTCACTGTGACTTGGAGGAAACAATTTACATGGAGTAACCTGAAGGATTTAAGGAAATCGGAAAAGAACACCATGTGTGTAAGTTGAAGAGATCATTGTACTGGCTGAAACAATCTCCAAGACAATGATACAAGCGTTTCGACTCCTACATGTTGCAGACCAGCTACCATCGATGTGAGTATGACTGTTGTGTTTATTACAGAATTTTAGATGATAACTCTGTTATTATTTTGCTGCTTTATGTGGATGATATGCTCATTGCATGTAATGACATGTCAAAAGTTGATGAACTCAAATCTCAGTTGAGAAAAGAGTTTGACACGAAAGACCTTGGGGCAGCCACAAAAATGTTGGGTATGGAAATTAGGAGCGACAGGAGGGCTGGAAAGCTGTGGTTATCACAGAAAAAGTACATCTCAAAGGTACTTGAAAATTCAACATGCTAAATGCTAAGCCTGTGTCTACTCCTCTTGCAAGTCACTTTAGTTTAAGTGTCAAACAATGTCCAAATGATGATGAGAAAATTGAGAAAATGTCCAGAGCACTGTACACAAATGCAGTAGTATGTTTGATGTATGCCATGGTTTGCACAAGACCGGATATAACTCAAGCAGTGGGTATAGTGAGTAAGTACATGGCGAATCCAGGAAAAGAGCATTGGAATGCCATAAAGTGGATTCTGAGGTACTTGAAGGGCACCAAAGACTTGGGAATTCTGTTTGAAAGAAAACAGGGGTCAAAGTTTGTAGTTGAATGTGTAGATTCTTATTTTGTAGCAGACCTAGACAAGAGAAGATCCTCTACAGGATATGTCTACACACTTGCTAGCGGACCGATAAGTTGGAGATCAGTGCTTCAGTCTACAACTGCATTATCTACTGCAGAGGCAGAATACATGGCAACCTTAGAGGCTTCTAAGGAAGCAATCTGGTTGAGAGCTTTGGTAAATGACATGGGTATCAAGCAGAAATCAATCTTGCTACATTGTAATAGTCAGAGTGCAATATGCTTATCAAAGAATCAAGTATATCATGCAAGGACAAAACACATAGTTGTTATATATCATAGAATTCGAGATTGGGTTGCTACAGGTGAGATCTCCATTCAAAAGATTCACATAGATGATAATCCAACTGACATGCTTACCAAGCCAGTGACTACAGAGAAGTTCAAGCATTGCTTGGACTTACTCAATCTCTCCTCTTGTTAAAGAGTGAAGGTGCACCTCATCTCCATTGGGGTGCAGTCATGGTTGGATGGGGTTCCCATAAGGTATGTGTTCTAAACACATTTCAACAATTCTTCAAAGGGTTGGACATTTTTCACCAAGGTGGAGATTGTTGGGTTTGGCTTAAAAGGTCCTTATTGGGCCTGAGTGGAGGGCCTAGTTAATTAGGGTTGTTGTCATTCTTGTTCTCTTTATATATTCTCTTTGGTAGTTCTTTGTAACCAAGGAAAGAGAGAAACACAGCAAGAAATAAGGGAACATAGAGAGAAAGCCTGTAAAGGGAAGAGAGAGAGATTTCTTGTTAATGAAATCTTCCTGCCCGTGGACGTAGGCAATCTGGTAGAACCACGTAAATCCTTGTGCCTTCTGTGTGTGTGATTGCTTATTGTTTTTCCTTCATTGTGGTGTGTGTTTGGCTATATCCAGATCTAACAAGTGGTATCAGAGCGTTTGTTGAGATCGTGGGATCGTGGAAATTGGATCAGTGACCTCTGTGGGCTACACAGATCGGAAGGAAGAGGTTTCAGGTTTTTGTCATGTTTTGCATCAGGCCATCAACGACTGCTGTGCTCTTCACCGTATCTGCCGTAACCTTCACCAGTGAGAATCACTAGACCTAAAAGGGATCCGGTAGTCTTTTGGTTTCTTTGTTATAGAAACCAAGAAGAAAGTGCCCTCCAGAGATCCAGCCACGGTCGTGTCGCCGTTGTCACCGTGCGCACAAGCGGATCTCATCTGTTTTGCCTCTGCGCCTGTCGACCTCCATCGCTAATACCGGTGCCGCTCGTTGCCCTTGTTCCCGGACTCTCCCTGGCCGCCGCTGCCGCTGCATCAGTCGCCTGTTCCATCGATGAAGATTGCCAGACCGCTGTCACCCGCTGCCGTGTCAGTCTGCAGCCACCCGTCGCTGTTGCTTTACCTCGGCCGGTCGTCCGCCCACTACAGATGAAGGAGGAAGGAGAAGACCGTCAGGAAGGAGACCCGGTTCTTCTGTTGCAAAACCGTGAGGAAGAAGGCCACAAAAATTAGTTCACATGTAGAGGAACTTCTAGTAAAAGGAGGTTCTAGTGAACGTGGCGGATCCATTGATAGGGGCAAAGCAAAGAGGAATAACTCCATATCAAAATCACAACATTTGTTGGCCACAGTAATGGTAGAAAAAAGAGACTCATGTCCTCTACCTTTGGCATCAGCTATCCTTTAACCTTGGCAAGTGTCTAGGTGTTCCTATTATCATAGGTGTCCCTAAAAGAGCTCACTTCTCTTTCCTAATTGACAACAACTGAAAGAGACTAGTCAGTTGGAAGAATAGACTTCTCTCTTTTGTTGTTAGGCTTATCTTGGTGAAGTATGTGTTGTGTTCCATCCTCTTCACTACATGATGATCTTTCCTATTTCGTCAAAAGCAGCAGCTGACATTGAGAGGCTTATCAGAGCTTTCCTATGGGACCGTGGTGACAGCAAGATGAAAATCAAGGTCAATTGGAAAACTGTTTGTCTACCTAAATCTAAGGACCTTTGATTGCATAGGCTAGCTGCAGTCAATAAGGCCAGTTTGTAAAGCTAGCTTAGCTAGCTTCATCTTCTTCCCCCATCTGGGCATCTTAGTTCTGCAATAGATATTTCAACCTCACTTCTTTATGGGATCATAATACCATAAACTCAGGCTCCTACACTTGAAAATTCAAAATGAATCTTGGTCCTCTTCTCAAGCTTAACTGCTAGTGAAAAATTAGTAATGGTTCTTGTATCAGTTTATGGTATGATAAGTAGCTGGACAATACTATTGTTGTAGAAAAGTCTCCTCATTTTACCTACTCTCCTAAGGCCAGAGTCTCTCACATCATTGCTAGAAACAATTGGCTTTTCTCTCAAGACTGTTAGATTTACCATGATCATAAGATCAACTTTAATGGATCAAATTTGAATAATACAATATAAAAGTACACGCATAGCTGGCTCCATCGTATGTTGATCGGGTGTAGAGAAGAACAAGCTATTCGCGTGCGGAGTTTATAACTCATTTCTACTTCACCTTGATGCATGCAAGTGATGAGAGAGCAAAGCAGTAATCTCTTAAAGCGAAGCAAGTTACCCTAGACCCATATATTTATAGATCTCTGTGATAAGTTCCTTCTCATCATGGAACTCTTAAATTGATAAGGATTATCCCTCTTATTAGTAATTTGGGTAGGAAATAACTATTAATTTCCAAGTCCAATAGGATTTTTAAATACCAAATAGAAAAGAAGTCTTTAATTGCCTTGGACTCTAGGGGTGGGACCCATGCATGAACATGTGGTCAAGTGGACTACACATCCAATGCTAACAAAGACCACCCCACTGAAGTTGTTGATTTCCTTTTCAAGGCTCGAACAATCCAGACCAGTTGTTCAACTCCGAATTCTTGGGTGTTGTCCAACTCCCTCCTATTAAGCTTTCCCTTAGAGGTGCTTGGGATTTAGTTCACTCAAGATTAGACATCAAGCCTTGGATGCACCTAAATTGGCAGCCTTTAATAAATCCCAGGTGATGTTGCTTCTCCTAGAGAATTTTGCAAAGGAGAATCCCAATTGATGATTGGGCCCAAAAAGTTAGTGTCAACCTCTCTTTTGTTTGCTCCCTCTACAATTCAGATGGTGAATTCATTTATCATCTTTTATTATCCTACTCGGACACTAAAGATCTTTGGAAATGGATCCTCAAAGTTGTTAGTTGCATCTCCGCTCGTTTCAACCCCTGCTACTTATGGTCCTCCCTCTCCTCTGGGTGTGACAAGTTTGCCAAACAACATATGATAGTTTTTTTCTTCTCCACCATTTATGTGGTTCGGAAAGGCAGGAATATGTGTATATTCAAGAACAAATTTCCTTCCATCCTTGTCTCCAAAATACTTCTTTGGATCCAGCTAAATTCAACCTTAGATCAATTGTAGAAGCTTTTCCTTGGTCCTCCTCTTTCTACTATCATTAATTTTTTTAGAGATACTCCTCTGTAAATTTTATTTTATTTTTTTTTTTGCTTTTTATTTTGTTGGCTTTGCTTAAGTTTGTTGAGCATGGATCTCCTTTTTTTAATCCATTTGTATCTTCTTTTTGGGAGCTTTTTTCATATCTTGCCTCCTCTCTTCTTTAATACAATTTGCCTTTATGCGAAAAAAGGTGCACAATGTAGATTTTAGGAATTTATGTTGGCCATATATTTGAATAATGATTCCCATAAATTCATGTCTTTATAATCTATTATTATATTGGTTATCTCAAATTTCAAACATTTGAAAATGTGTTTTAAAGAGCTTTTTTCTAAAATGAAGAAATTGTATTAATAAGGGACACAACGATTTTAAAGAAATAGTTTTGAGGAGCCCTACTCTTGAGCCACCCAATTAGATGAATATATGATTTTCAGTTGGCATATTAGATAAAATGAAACCCAAGTCAATTACTTGCTCTGCTAAAATGATTCGAACTATAATTAATTTAAAACATGGTTTGTGCTTGTGCAACTGATAAAGTAACTTAAATACATCAATCAAAATTGATAAAAATAAGAGAGAAGTAGGTGACATGTTTATAGGATTGAGAAAATTTAATGGATCTATTATTCAACCCACATTAAACGCCTATAAATAAATACTACAAACCCTAGGAGGGGCTGTATTAAAAAATGGTTACAAGAGCAAAAGGATTATTTTGGTAAAAATTGAGCAAAATCCTTATGATAGTTGCTCATTACCATCAAATTCACATGTTTTGGGATTGAGAGGTATTAAAATACCAAAAGAAAAGCTTATTTATAAATATTGAAACCAAAGGGACCTATATACAAATATCAGAAACCTTGGGGGGCATATGCAAAAAATTCTTTTTTTTAATGTGAAAAGATTAGGCCTTATTTTTTGAGTGGAAATAAAAGGACAGAATTTACTTATTTTGGAATTTGAAAAGATTTCAGTTCTTATTATGAGGCCTCTTTTTGGAATTAAAAAAAAGGATTTAGTGCTTAATTAAAGCAAGAGCTTTTTAAGCCTTATGGTAAAGCGGCCGTGCCAAAGCTATAACCTGTAAAACATCAGTCCTTTTTGTTGGTTCCATATCTAAAACCCATGAGTTAATTATGCAAACCAAAGGTTAAAACCACCAAGAGCAGGTAGATATTGGCTTTAAAACCGATCCATGGACATTAGAACTTAAAAACATAGAAGAAGAAGAAGAGGAGGAAAGACAAAAAAAAAAAAAAAAAAAAAAGAGAAGACAAAATGCTACAAACAAAGAACCACCTTAATGGTCTTGATTGCAGGCTTATTGAGTTGTTTAAATTCTTTTCTTATCTCCAAATCTGCAAGGGGTTTTCTTCCTATTGCTGCAAAACCTCCTCTGAGCATATATCAAACTGTGTAGTACAAAAACCCACACTATCGTTTCGCAAGTCACCTTTCCCATTGAAGGAAGTACTCAGAAAACCACCTAGGTACAACCATCATGATAAGATATCATATATACATGAGAGATGGAAAAGATAATAATACTCCGCTTTGATTTTTGGTAGTGGAGGAATGAACAAACCTTCAAATGAAAGATGTAAACAGTACCACTTTTCTGTTGTAGTCCGAAAAGGGTTTGAAGATTTAGATAGCGTTAGGAGTCTATGACATGGATGGAAACTTCATCTCACCGATATCTTTATAATAATTATGTGATCATCTGTCTTCCTATAACGAGAAAGAATATAACGTTATCAAATTAAAATTGTTTATTTATAACCTAGGCATGTTTCGTCAGGGGACGTTCATGGGTTGGCCGGGCCAAATCTTATCGGCGTGTGGTCCGTTATCAAGCCTAATATTGATAACTAGATTCAACCCACAGAAGTGGAATAAAATACCATGGTTTTCATAAATAAACTTACATTTCTAAAATGCTTTTAACGTCCCTCAAATCTGTCTCTTCCTAACTTTTCTCATTATCTTCCTACCGTTCACATCTCCCATTCAAATCAATGAAATCTACCAACAGAAAAGTCACGTGAAAAACATTTTGGTGTTGGGCCTAATTCCAGAGGAAGATAAAAATTTCTCGGAAGAAATGATGCATAACACTTTAGATCATGAAACCTTGAAATGGGTCATCTCAAGCTAGTTTTGATTATTTGAAGTCAGTAATTATACATTTGTCTTAGAAATATAACTAACAACCAATCTATTTTGATTGATTCTCTCTTATTTTCTCCCACATAAGCTCTCCGCAACAAATATTCAACCACATTTACTTTATTTCTATTTTTTCTACTTTACTCCATAGAATAAATATGAATTGGAAATCTTCTTATGCATAAGTCTCTCATGGAGGGACCATGCATGCTCCTCTGTGGGGCCCACTGTATACCCACCAAGGGATGAAATGAGGGGCATGGAAAGATCCATACTGGACCATCCCAGCTATCAAGTTTTACGTTAAACACATATTCCTAACCCCTTCATTCATGGCCCACAAATTCATTCCATTCGGATTACTATACAATTGATCCAACGGTCCAGTAAATCAGATCTGACCAAAAAGTGGTGGATGTGTGCAATTTAGGGGGTTTGTGTGTATAGTCCATTTGGATAAACCATACAGCAGGCCCCGCCTAGAGTTCTCACAAAAAAAAAAGGGTGAGGGGTATCCACAAGCATATTGTCCAATATTAATAATGATACAGAATATATATTTATTTTTTGGATTTATTTTTTATTAATATATTAAAAAAAGTTAAATTTTTATATTTTTTCTTTTTTTGGCATGAGATTAGCATGGAAAGATAAAAAGAAAAAGGAGACTGTTGTGGAACAATACAAAATTCAACAAATCACATCAAAGGTTGATATTATTTCACAAATTTCTTGAGATCCACCAAGGATCAAGCCTTGAAAATTGGCCTTATAGCCTGTAACACTCCGACCCGAGTTGATCCGGTTTAGTGTGTAATTGCGTGTGTTTTTATCGCTAAGTGTGTTTTGATTTTGTTTGTTTTGGTTTTGCCTCGTAGAGAGATCGTTTGGGTTGAGTTTGACTTGGTCTAAGTAGATCGAGCCCTTTTTCGTAATTTTGGCTTTTGATTGACTTTGTCAGTTTTGCGTCATTTTGACGTTAGCGCGTGTATTTCGTTGAGCTTGTCGTTTTTCGTAACTGTCTTGGATCCGAATGAGTTCGTTTGCTTTCGTTGGACCGGCATTTGACTCAAACTGATATTTGCCTAAGCTATTTGGCCTTAAATGTAATTTCGACTCAAATTAGTATAAATATCCCCCAACCACTCCCATTTCTCTCGATCGTCTCTCAGCTCACTCTCTCTCACGCTCCAGTTCGTCTCTCTCTCGTCAGCTCTCTTTCTCTCCTTCTCCTTCTCTGTTCGATTGCTTGAGGGAGGAAGAAAGGAGCTCGTTTGTGCGTGTGTCCTCCAGTGGACTGAGCCAATCAGCGAAGTGATTCCATTTGTGAGGCAAGTATAAGCCCAAGATGTGTGTACACCGATTGATAGTGATTTGATTGTTTTGTTTTTATGCTTCATTGTGTTTCTCAGTGTTAGACAGCCCCATTGAGTTTGTTTTGCTGTTATATTGCTGTTTTCAGTCGTTTCCCTCAGTTTCTGTGTGACTGTAACAAGTTCAGGAAAATGACTCCGCGCACTCACGGCTAAGCCGTGAAATGTGCTACGGCTAAGCCGTAAAATGGCTTACGGCTAAGCCGAGACCCAACCGTAAACCAAACCGTAGAACAGTACAGACTGTTAGCTGAAAATAACTGGATGTGGGCAATTTGACATTCTTCTACGGCCCAGCCTGATCTAAGCCGTACATTGTCTTACGGCTAAGCCGTGGACCAGGATACGGCTGAGCCGTAGAGTAAAAGACGGTTGAGCCGTAAATCCGGACGGATATTTGGGGAACCTCAGCTCAGCCGCTGTGCATAGTACGGCTAAGCCGTAAGATGCCACGGCTAAGCCGTAAGGTTACCTACGGCTGCACCGTGAGACCCTGAGAATTGAATGAAAAGGATTAGGTTTAAGCAAAAGACCGTATATGACTTTCATGTTAGAATGTAGCTAACCTGGACATGCCCAATGGAATGTTTGTATGACATGAATGACCTCATGGGCTGTGAATCATTCATGCTTGTTATCCAGTTGTTTAGCACCTCCCCATGGGTGTTGGTTTAAGGGACTTCGGTGCACATTCCAGACACTGCAACACTAGACAATGGTGCATCGGACAACTTAAAACTACATCAACATGCACGGTTAGAGACACTGGATAATTAGTGTAGGATTGGCTTGTAATTGACCTTGATTCGTAAAGGTATCATGATGTGTACAGCATATTGATTACGGTTATGCCCTCTTATGTGTTCTGCGCTGGACCTCTCGATTCTGTGGGACATGCAGCAACCCCAGAGCGAAGCCCGGGCGGAACCATTCTATTGTTATATTGGTATCAGTGTTATCATTGTTCTATTGGAGTACTTGCATCAGTTACGAGTCAGTGATTGTGATTGATACTCATGGTCAGCACTTCCTGTAATTGCTTATGTACATTCCGTATCCGTATCAGTTTATGTACATTCAGTATCAGTATATGCGATGCACTTCCCATTGTTTGTTCAGCATGATATGTGAGCTCTGTAAGTGATAAGTGATTGATTGATTGATTGAGGTGCATCATCCGATTGATTGTGATTGGTCTTGGCACTACTGAGCCTCAGCCTTAGGATACCCGACGGGGTTAACTTTGGTTTAGTTTAAGTGTTTACCTCTGCAGAGTGTCTTGTCCTGGGACTCCGGACCCCGGGAACTAGAGACCCATGCGTGCCCTGGCCCGGTCGCTGGTGTTCTCATCCTGATTGCTCTCGTAAGGGAGAAAATGGCCAATGTAGTAGCCACTTGATTGTTACCTGTTCATGATTCTGATAGCATGCTTATTCATTTGCATAATTGTTTAGTGTACAGACATCATTTCTATGGATATTGCGTTATGACTATTGTTCAGTATGCTTCAGTCCTAGACGCAATTCGTGTTATCTTCTTTTTGGCTTATACTTTGCTAAGTCGTCGTACTTATGTGTTTGTCTTGTGTGTTGCAGGCTCAGATCCCTCTTCCGATCCTGCGTCGGTCGACCCGACTGCAGGAGAGGCTCGCGAGGCCCCCTCCGGCCTAGAGGAGTGGACTTGATCCATCCTCCAGAGTACGGTTTGCATCATTTTGTTTTCCCCATTCTTTGTGTTGGAGTCTATTGAGGGGATTTTCTGTAATTGTAAAGTGGGCATTGAGTGATACCTGTATTTTGATTTTGGGATTGTTGTAAGCCCGCTCTATTGTCATACGTTCATGTATTTGGTCTTATCATCAGTGTATATTGTTTTGTAATCTCCTATGTCTTTTGGTATATTTGTGGTATGCCTTGATACGTACAGCTTCCGCGTTCAGTCTTTTGCACGTGTGATTGATCCCTTGTGTGTGTATACTCGGACGGGGTCCAGGTGTGCACGCACGGGAGTACGTGTGTCATTGGTTAGACTTTCTCTGACCCCCGGTCCCTGGGCTCGGGTTGTGACATAGCCGTGTTTGTCCTTCCAAAGAGAGCTAACGGTTTCAATCTTATGCTTGGTGCCCATAGAATTCAGAAAATAATATTTAATGATTCACTTTTTTATACATATCACAAGATTGGTGATTAGCTAATTACTGAAATTTGGTTCCATAGCCGTGTTTGATCTTCTCAACATCTCTGATGGTTTGGTTCTCAATTGCCTCATGAAATGGATGGTGTAAAAAAGAGGCATTGCTCTTACTTATCTAATAGGGTAAAGGTTGGAAATTGTTGTCAAATATTCTATTTTTCAAAATAGGTACCCACTTTGGGGATTTAGAGAAGTAGAGGCCAAAAGCAAAGGTGCCAAATAGGGCAATAGGGGCTTACCTAGTTGCACATCTGTGCATCTACATGGGGCCACTCTCTATGGGTCCCACTAGATAGTGGATGGGAAGTTGGGACCCACCGCATCCCACCTATTAATTCATAGTACTGTGTTAATCAAGTTATTTATTATTTACCTTATCTAATGGATCCACAATAGCCAACCTACTTAGCCAATAGTGTAAATATGCATCTATGGTGCCAGCCTCTACAGGACCAACTGTGGTTTAGCTCATCAAAAATCACAATTAAAGCAGGGGTTCAAGCTACTGCAAACCCTAGGGTCTTGAGGGGTACAGGATGAAATACTGCTTCTGGATGATCAAAATTGATGAGATTCACATTGGAGGTAATGTGTATGTCATATGTGTAGCAGTCCAAATTTCAGGACAATTGGACTCCATTCAAGCACTAATCCAGGAGACACTAATATCCAATGGTCAATGGACAAAAATCATACTCACTGAAGATCAAAGAAGGTGAAGTTTAGTGAAAGCCTCAAATCATGTTCAAAGTCAATCCCTCAAAATTTGAAAAGAATTGGACTCATTTTGAGCTTAAATCTAGAAGACACTCACACCTAGGGGTCAATGACCAACATCAGTGGACACTAAATGAATTCATGTCTGCAAGAGATCAAATTGGGTGAAATTCATCTAGAAGCTCTAAAATTTTATCAGAAGCAACTCTTCAGAATTTCAAGGCAGCTGGACCCTATTAGGACTCAAATCCAGAAGTCACCTACTCTGAGTGGTCATTAAACCTACACCTAGTGGTCACTGAGCAAAGTCATGCTTCCAAGAAACCTCACTAGTTGAAATTCATGTAGAGAGTTCAAAACAGGCTCAGGATTGATTCCCAAAGTTTCAAGGGAATTGACCTCCATTTTAGCAATGACCTGACCTACATTCAGTGGTCACGGAGTAGGGCCCCAGTGGTCACTGAGAAAAGGTTATACTTCTTGAAGCCTAAATCAAATAAAAATAGTATGAAAGCTTTAGAATATGTTCAGAAATAGTTTTTCAAAGTTTCAGAGCTATTTAAGGTCATTAGAGTCCAAGTCAGCCAAAATAGTGCTTCACATTTCACATATACTATACATGAAGGCAAGAAATCAAAACTGGTCAGTTTATTGGTTGGTGAAATTTCTATAGCAGTCTCAAAAGAATTTTGGAAAGCTTCCATCAAAATTTACTAAAGTTTGGGCTTCATTTGGTTCTCAAAATGTTCAGTGACTGGTTGCAGTGGTCACTGCCCCCTGCAGGTGTAGTCTACAATGACCATTGGTACTGATCACTGCCTCCTATATATATATAAGCGGTTTGCGTAGTTTTTTACTTTAAATCGAATTTGGAATTGCTCCAACTGCTTTGGGAGGCTATAAATAGCATTCTCCGCCTCTTGGCAAGGGATCCTACAAGCATCCAGAGACAATTCAAGGCACATAGAAGCAAACTAGGCATTCTTTAAGCATTCTAACGCAATCACACTTAGAGATTCTTGCAAGCAGCCAACTTAGAGATTTCTGCAAGCAACCAAACCTTCTTTTTCTCCTCTCACCAATACAAGGTGGGGCATGGTTTCATAGATGGAGACTTCTTCCTCAATCCTTTAAATCTCATGAAGACTTTTTCTTTTGAATCATGGCATTTAAGAAAGTCATGCCACTCAAGGAGGAAATAGGATGATGATGGGTTGATGAAGCCTGATTTGGGTATATTTAATATTTGTTGGGATAAATATGTAATCTATCAGTTTAATCTGAACCCTTTCTTATCAAGTTAAATTCGACGATTGTAAATGCTCAGGGTATTATTAATTAAGACTTCTGAATTATTCTGAGTAGTGTGAGAAAAAGAAAGAGTTGATTTCTCTGCAGAGAAGAGTTAGAGAGTTTTATACTTTTGTAATCACAAGAAGAGGATTATTCTTATTGTCGGTGATCTCCAATAGTGAACAGGCTTGAATCTCCATGTACGTAGCCCACATCGGGTGACTACGTTTATCTCATGTCTATTGTGTGATTGTGTGCTTCTTCTTGTTCTTCTTTCTCTTCCAACAACTGATATTAGAGCCAAGGTTGTTCGGATCTCGGAGTTTATCATTGCAATTGTAATCAACGGTGTTCGAGATTGGATCCAAAAGAAGCCACATTGGAGGAGTTGTGTCCTGATTTTGGTGTTTTCCGCACACAGAAGTTCACACCAAAGAGATCTCGAAGGACGCTGTTGTTAGCCATTTGCTGCCACCGGATCCATGGAGTTGCAGTCGTCCGGTTTCAAATCCAGAGATCGAAAAAGAGAGGCAGTCATCCTCGCTGGTACTATCATCACTGGTTATCGCCTGAACAGATCATCTTCGCTGCTGGGGCTGGGGGCTACAGGGTTTTGTCTCAGAACCCAGATCGTCTTCGCCAAAGAAGGGGTGCCGCCGTCACTGCCGCCGCCATCTCCCGCAGTCTTGCCGCCAGAGTCACTCCCTTCAGGGCTGCTTACCGTCAGTAGGTCTTAAGGTTGCAATGCCCCTGTTGCAGAACCAGAAACAGAGAAGAGGGAGAAGGTTCCCAGTCCAGGTTGGGTTGGGTCGAGTTCAGGTCTAGTTGACCTGACTTGTCAGTAACAAAGCCTAGGCAGCATAGGTTGCAGGCCAGGTTAGGTCAGGTTGGACCTAACCCATTTGAAGCAGAAGCCCAGAGAGTAGAGTGCAGTTCGGTTTCGGGTCAGGTGGACCCGACTCGGCTTTGTTTCAAAAGCCCAGCCTGCAGAGTAGTATAGTTCAGGTTCAGCTCAGGTCGGTTCTGACCTGAAATGTTTCAGAAGCTAGCAGAGCTGACATCACCAGTGACGTCAGCAACAACAGCAGGTTTGCCAGAATTCAATTGTGTTTTTTGAGGTCATTCGACTCCGAATTGTGCTCCGTTTTTTTTGTGCACTCGTAGTGATGAGATCTATGAGATAGACGGAACAGATTGACTATTTAATTGACGAAAAATAATCAAGCAAATAGAGCTTTGGTTTGAGTGGGAGCAATGACAGAAGACACAAAGCAAACGATTAAAAAATTCAATGGCGAAATTTCACATTTTGGAAGATGCAGATAGAGGATCTCCTCTATCAGAGAAATTTCTACTTGCTACTTGGAGGAAAAACAAAAAAGCCTGCAATCATGTCAGATCCAGAATGAGAGGTTTAATTAGCCTTTAATCTCATAATTAACTCCGATTTTAATTATAGGGACATGATAGCAGTTGACCCTAAAAACTATTATGACACAGTATCTCGCCGTGGTTCACTGTCCTTTGTGGTGCAATTTTTTATTTTACCCCTAAAATTCCAAAAAAATACCCAAAAATTTTAAATATTATAAAATATTGGAAATATAATATTTTTTTCCATTAGTAAAGACTATAAAATAAAATAATGATCCCCCTAATTCATAACGTCCTGTATTGCCACTATTTTATGTTTGATTGTTAGATATTCTATTTTTAGTTTTTGTAATTTTGCCCTATTCTCCTAATTTCTAGATACATCAATGTAGTTCACATTCAAAATCCAAACCACATAAAAATAATAATAACAATTTCTCTTAGCTTTGTAAAAGTCCCTCTCTAATTACAGTGGTGCCCACCATCAAATGTACCTTGCCACCATTCAAATCATTGACCTATCAGAATATAATTTCAAGATCTAACCTTTTACATGAAATGAAGTTCATCAATTGTTTTCATGAGCGCATTTAATTATTTTGAAAATCATAAAATTAAATCTGTGCTTGTTGTCCATTTAATAACTTTGGATGGATTGTTGGTAGAAACAATTTAACTCTTAAAGGCTTGGCTCATTGTTGGAAGGAGCATTGTGATATGATTGAATCTTCTTATGGCTTATTTGTATATTTTATTAATAATCAATATAACAATGGGTCCCACCCTTTTTATGTGTGATCGATGTGATAGTAGGTCTAACTCTTATTATAATTAAATTTGCTAGGGTCCCATTAGAATGAAAGACTATCTTTTTAGTGGTTCAAAAAAAATGGTGTTTGAAGGATCATAGTAAAAAAATAAGAAAAGTGAAATAAAGCCACCAATAAAAAGGATCCAATGGGGGCCACAAATGTTTTATGCATAGATATAGGGGCCATGGCATGAATACAGTCTCTCTCCTAGAGGGAAAAAAAATCTTAAAAAGATTTCTTAAACGTGAAACGTGCTTTCTTCGTGTTTTGTAGAGTCTGTGAAATGCGGGCAACGAAGGCAGGAAGATTTCTCTTCTTAAACCCAAAGAAGCCACATCTAATCACTGGTTGAGAGGAATCAAGCAAGCGAAGAAACACATTCGGTCCTTACATTGAAGGTAAGGCTACAGTAAAACTAATTGGTTTTTTGCTTCCTGTTTTTCTCTGTTTTCTCTGTCTTGTCTGGATGACATGGTTTCATAGAGGAGAGACGGTTTCTTCTCCAACCAACAGTTGATTCATAGAGAACTCCACTGGTTTTGCTTGTAAACATATTAAGAGACTAACATAACGGCCGAGGGATAGGGGAAAACTCCCTCACAAGTCACAGGCCATACAGAAGGAAAACAAGAAACCCATGTTTTTCTGTTTTGAATTCTCCAAAGCTAACATTTGCTACTTAACTTGGGAAACAGTGCTGTTTCTTGTTTCAATCGAAAAACAGAGATAATCTTCTTTTAAGGACTTGTTTGTGCAACTGGATGAGATTTTTGCACTCAGCTCATTTTCTGTATTTACTTTTCATTGAGGAGACTCTGTTGCACCAAACAATGGAATGTGGACTGCACATAAAATAAGAAATTTTCCTTTGAATTGTGGAAATCTGTGGCCACAGAAGGGCACGTTTGTGTAGGAGGAAATCTGTGGCAAATCAGCCCCAAGCCCCCAACTGAGTGGTACTTACCTGCATCCAAAATTTTGGCCATGTTCGGTGCAGCATGTAACTCCGCAGAAAGACCGTGATTATGATTGGCAAGGTTTTTTTTTTCTTTTTTTTTTTTTTTGATGAAAGATAACAATAAATTAAAGAGAAGCCAATTCTGAGTCAGCAAGTATATGTGGTTTAATCAAAGCCGGTAAAGAACACCATCAGACCATCATATCATTTACAAACTTGGCATGTCTAGCAAGTTTATGAGTAGCAGAATTCTCCTCTCGTCCAACATGGCACATTTGATATTTGTTAAAGTGATGTAATAGGGCTTTAATCTCGGCAAACATAGGACCTTATTAGAGAAATTGAATGCGGAAGAGCTCAAAGCCTCCTAAGCATTCTAAAAAAGTGAAGTACAACAATCACCTCTCCCCCTCGGATTTTGTTTCTTCCGAGGAGGAAACCCACATTTTCCTCTCCCATGACATCAGGGAATGACACCCCAGAGCACCCCAAAAACAGTTTACTCTGATGTTAATAACAATTTCATGAAGGGACTCGAAAATGTTTTTAAACTGGCTTTACACTTGATCTCCTTTAATGCCCCACATTTGATAATCATTGATCAAGCAGTTCTTAGTCAAATCAAGATCAATATCCATCATCTTTTTAATTATCATCATCGGTTTAGGTATCCCATAATCTGTTATGATCCTAGCCCACCGTTGATTAATTAATGTTTTTATTGTATTCTAAGTAATTTTGACCATGGAAATGAAATCCTCCCATAGGATTTAATGATTTTCGGTTTCGAACCACCCCCCCCCCCCCCCCCCCTACAAAAAGGATTTGGAAATCCTCCTTTTATTTATTTTTTCTTTCTGATTATGCACTGATACAATTTTTTTTTGCCATTGAAATGCACCAATATTGTTTGAAATCATCTCTGTGAGGATCCTCAACTAGGCAGATTCCTTTTGGATTCGTCACCTATTACATAACGTGCCGTAAATGTTTGATTGTTGCATGGAAATGTCTTGGTTAATTGTGAATTCAAGAAAAAGGACTAGGCTGTTGGAGCAGACTGGCATATAGAAAGAATAGAGTATTTATGTTTGAGATGAAATCAACTACATTTTCCAAACTACTTTCATTTTGTCTTTTGTAGCTTCTTTGATGGAGCAACATCCAACATCTCCCGTTCCAAAACTCCTGTGGGTGCCGAAGGAAGAGACTCATACTGGAATCGTTGTTATTGTTAGTGTGACTATTGTTCTCACTGTTTTTGTAATTATAATGCTCATATATTTTCATGTTCGGAGGCTAAATGGCTGCCCCAAGCCTAGAGTTACTCCATCACCTGAAGTAGAACTTTGAATTTAAAGCCTTAGTTATCTATCTTAAAGTAACAACTTTGCTTACAAAAATCAAGCATGTTTTCCTGTAAAACTTACTAATATTCACAATTTAAAGGATATATATCCGAAGATAGTCTTTGATTAGCGCTATGTTTCCCCTCATCTATTTCCAAACCTTTTCATTATGTGCCTCACTTGATTTTCATGTATCCAGTTCGGCGTCTTTGAAATGTTTTATTATTATTTTTTTCTTTTTCATTTTTGGCATTAGTATGATGAAGAAGGTAATTTTTTAGTGTTACATGTTACCTCTTCCTCTAATAAGAGAAAAGTTTCTCTCAGTGAAATTTAGGTTCAACATTCACAATCTCACGTTGATAGAAAATTGGTTTTTCATCTAATGGGTCAGGAATAATATGAAAAAAGTTTACATTAACTACTGTGCATGGTGACTGCAAACAATGTAATGGTCCTAATATTGATTTATCTGATGATAATCAAACAGGATATATATATATAATATCAAATGAAAATTCTTATCCTTATTTGATTAATAAAAAAAGTCGTCATACATGGGGTAAACTTAATTATTTTACATTATGTCAAGAGGATAAATAATTTATTTATTTGCATAATTAGGACCACCAGGTCTGCCGCAAAAGAAACCAAGGCCCGGAGTTGAAATCTGTGATATGAGATAGCAAGTTGGTTTGGAAACCTTTGTTTCATAGTCGGACGGGTTTATTCCAACAATGTTTTCATAGAAATGGACACATTTTTGAAAGAAGGCAACTTTTTAAAGCCTTCATTAGGATAATGACCGCTACCCATTCGAGTGCGGGTGTGCCTTCCTGTGCCTTCTCCGGGGTTCACTAGTATGGACTTGTCCTCCGCACTGAATGTAATCCAGAATTATTTGCCATGCTCTTGAACAAAGAGCTGGGCCAGTACCCACTAATTCATTGTCAACCACTAACCACCAATTACATTTGCTTGGTCCTGTGCCAACGAACAAGTAAAGAGCATCACACACACATATTAAAGAGAAATCTGCTAAAGTCTTATGCACTCTAATAGTTTAGAATAGCCTTAAAAGAATTAAGGAGATATTTGAGTTGCAGCGGCTGCTAACATTCCACCCTTTGCGTTAAAAGACTTTGAATGAACCCTGTTTTGGATGCATATAGATCAAGATCATTGGAAATGCTGCCTACCAAAATTTTATAATTGTGGATGAGAAAGCTCCTTTTAATCTAGTCATTCACTTTCTTAAAATTTTTTTTTGTACCCCAGCATTAGGGGGGCTGGAACCCCTAGCTCTCTGGTGAGGGGAGATACCTCCGGGGAGATTGGGGATTCTTCTGGTGAGGGGAGAGGGCCTCGGGAGGTAACATGTCTTTGGGTGAAAAAAGATGTCTGGCTAGGTTTAAACCATAGTTAGACAGGTAAGAACTAACACCTCTTGCCACTAAGGTAAGATGTTGTTCTTCACTTCCCTATCATTTAAAAGAAGATTTGGTGAATCAGCCATTTGGAAGTATCAACCTCATTAGACAAATAGATGAGCCACTTTTGTTTTCCCCCTGTTTTTTGTATCCTTTTATTTATTTATTTTTATTTTTTTTATTTTTTCTAAGATTCTAACTGGCTGTATTCTTTTGTGGCTTGTTTCTAAAGAGCTTTTGAACTTCATTTTTTCTTTAATTTCTTTTGAACATCATTCTTTCTTTAATTTCATTTGGAATTCAGAGAAAAAAAAATTATTAGATATCACAATTAATCTGACAATCAGAAAATTTGAGTGGTTCCTTACTTCATAATCTCCCTAAATCTTAAGAGGTCATTGAATGATGCTCATGTTTCATAAAAAACTCTTTTCTTTTATGCTTTGAGGTGAAGCAGAAAGTTTATATTTCCACCATTTTAAAAAGTTATTTATGTTTATGTTAGAAGGATTACTATGACCTTGCGTATCTTTACCTTAAAAACAAGTATTCTAGCCAATGAATGGTTCAAGTATGCTAAACTCATAAAAGTCAATCGATGCAAGCTTAATTTTACAACTCGAGTCACCAGGTTGGTTATATGAAAAAGATGGTTTGATCTACTGGTTCTTAAATCTAAATGAATGCTTTAGGATATTTGTTTTTTTAACCAATAAATTTCAAGTAGGGGACACTATGCAAACAATTGGTTCCATGATAAAGATGAGGAGGTAAAGTAAATAATCAAATGATTTCTTTGTTTATGTTGGATTACTATTACCTTGAATATTCTCACAGTACTAGCTTGTTGCGCACCATCATAGGTAGAAACGGGCACAATAGTCGTGCCTATGGCAATTTTTGGCTTGTTTGAACAAAACCAGGGCATTGCAAGTTAAAGCAATCCCCATTATCTGTCTGAACACAAATACAAAAAAAAATAGATCAGAAGGTATAACATATCAATTGTTTTATAGGTAAAAATGAAAAAGAGAAACCACATCAAATCACCCGCAATAATAATGCAATATAAAAGTAAGGCCAACAAATTGCAAGATTGTAAATGAATCATAGAGTGAGGAGAACTTAATTCTACCTATAGCCTGTGCTAGAGAGACTGAAAGAGATTTCAGAAGCGAGAGAACTCTCCAAGATTGAAAAGAGACAATAATGTGGCTTGTGAAAGCCCCAACTAAGTATTGGGACTCGCAGCAAACCCACACATATATAAAGTATATAATGCACATATATTTTCCCACCTAGCACAATTCAACACAACTCAACCTGAATTGCACGTAGGTAGATAATTTACAGTTCAGCCTTGCTCTGTATGTTAGGATTTTGATCAAATCTGGTTTTCGTTTAGGATGGCCACATCACCACCTCTAATACAGGCTGGTCTTGAATTGAGTCCAGCCATGACCTAAACCTCTGGAATTATTGACCAAACATAGAGCAGATTACGTATTTCATAATAGAACCCTCGAGTATTGATTTGCCAATCCACCTCTAGCTCAAAGGTGAGGCACCTCTCCTCCACTGAAACAAATGCAGATACTACTCTAGATGTAACTAAGAGGTTGTGGGACTCGGTTAGGGCGTGTGGTCGAGTACTTACTAAATAAAAAACAAAATGATAGGAAAAAAAGAAAAAAATAATAAATGTGATGTAAAATTAGGTACTTACAGCCGAATACCCACAAATTCGTGTAGCATCGTCTTCATTGACATGTTTAGCAAACTAAGAATTCCAAAGGCAAAAATGATCAATATGAAAACAAGAAAAGAAAATATACTTTGTGCATATCCTATAACTAGGTTCTTTATTAGCCATATATCTAAAGTTTCTTACACATTTGGATCCAAAGTTTAGAATTTTCATCTTGAAAACTCATGCGCGAGTAATTGCCCCACAAAAGATGGGTCCAAATTATTGATGTTGGCTTCCCCTTTAGCTTAACAAATTGCTAAGTTGAGGACACAAATCTATTCTTTTATTCCTAGAAAAACAAAGAACACTATCATCCATACTTAATTTGGCACTCTATCACATATTGCCACACGCATTTTTTTTTTCTTGCGCCAAGTCGTTCATCCTGGGATTCGAACTCACGACCGATTGGCTTTAATACCATATTTAATTTCCTCAACTAATCATTACTACAAAAACTTCAAGGTATTAGTAGAGGTAGTAAAAATATTTTAAAATATTCCCCATTAAGTGGATCCCACTCCTCAATACTATCATCATATCAATAGTGTATAAAACAAAATGTAAGTAAATTTATAACAACTCGCTTCCAATTGGGATGCATCCAAAGAGATGGCTCTGAGTAAGTTGCTCTTCTGATTTCTTAGAATCAGTTCCGCTCTTATGCCACAATTGTTCCAATGGTTTTGCAGATAATATCGTTTTGCTACCATTAATGCTTGGCCTCATCTATAATATAATGTGAACACACAAACAAAATCATATATATATATGTATATGGAGCATTTTCCTGTGCATATGTCCCTCATAAACTTTTCGTGCACACTTTTTGGTGGGGCCCACTGTAGACCCCACCAAGGGATGAGATTGAGGGGGTTGGAAAGATCTATGTAAAACCACCCTACATATCAAATTTGGTCACAATCACATATCCCTAACCCCTTCATCCATGACTCACAAATTCATTCCGTTCGGATTGGTGTATAGTCAATCCAACGGTCCAATAAATTCAGATCCGAGAGAAAGTTGGTAATAATTACTGTCATGGGGTCCTATGTGTGTTGCAAGGTTTGGATTGAGTGATAGATCGGCCCCACCTAGAGTTCTCACGAAAAAAATGGTGAGGGACGGTTGCATATAAAGATTCTTCTATATATATATTCCAAGCAATTTAACATGAGGAAACAATCTTACATTTTGAAGTACCTAACAAATGGGATTAGTCGAATCATACAGGCGTGCCACCCCAAATGTCAACCTTCAACCATGTTATATTAACAGTGAATCCAATTTTTTCCATATTGCTTAAGTACCCTATCTTAATGCCTCTATGTTTGAGTTTAAAAATTGCATTATTGACAACAAGGGGTTGCTTACTTGCAACCCAGCATGTCACCGGGTTGGCGATCCTTGGATAATGCCACTCTTTCCACTTTGTAGACTTATTTAACCTCGTGTTGCCAATCCCTTCGACTTTGTGGGCCTAATTTCATAGTTGTGTCGGCTCTCCTTCCCATTTATGTTGGCACTCCGTCCCACTGTGTGGGCTTAATTCCTTTTCCCACTTGTGTGGGCTCTCTTGAGTCAGCCTATTAGGGTGAGGTGCCAAAAAATTAAAAAAAATTGTCATCACTATCCATCTAAGAGAAGAAAATGAACTTACATTATGGCAAACAGTTGCATATGGGAGCACTGAAACTAAAATTTCAACCCAATAAAGACTAATATACAATTAGAAATTGAGAAAACCTGTATGGTGTGATTTTTGAGCCATGGATGATAAAATGCAGGTTGCTTATAGATCTCAACAAAGTCAATGATATCACATCTTCACTCTGAATCCAAATTCATGAAAACAGTAAACACAATCTCCTTTCGGCTAAACATGCACTATTACTCATTGAATAATAGGGGTTTTCACACATATACAGCCAAACGACAGCTGCGTGGGGTCAGCTTTAGGCTGGGAACCCTGACTTTTGGTTTTGCCTTGAATCCAGCGCCCACAAGCTGAAGGGATGCTGTGTTAATTTGGTGCGTGAAAAAGAAGGTGATAATTTAGTGATTTTAACTTACTTTTTCAATGGAGTCAATGTTTGTAGGTCTGTGCAATGAAGCAGTAATTAATTAATTAATTATTTTCACAATCAATCTGTTGTTGGGCGAAATTTGGATGGCTGCCAATTGGGCCTTTTCTATTTTATGAAGGTAATAAGATGTTTTTTTTTTTTTTTTTTTTTTTTTGAGAGAAGGGGTTTTGTTGGGGTGGGGTGTTTTTGTGGGGGGGGGGGGGGGGGGGGGGGGGGGGGGAGTGCGTTATTTGGTGTTTTGAATAATTCATGTATCGTATATTTAATTAAATATTATCTCATTTCATTATCATTGAACAAATGAACAAAATATGTGGCTCATGGGCCAAGAAAAGAGACCAAATCCAGCCAAATTCTGTTGCTTGGGGTCGGGCTCAGATGGGCCCGCCCTAAGTTTTGGCTATGCCTTGAATCTAGGGCCCACCAGGTGGAGGGAAGGTTCTGGGATATTTTGGTGTCTGAAAAAATAATGATGATTTTGTGATTTTAACTTTGATTCAAGAAACTTAATGTTTCTACTTTGTAGGTCTGTTCAATGAAGAAGTTAATTAAATTAAGGGACTTAATGTCTGTACTTTGTAGGTCTGTTCAATGAGGAAGTTAATTAAATTATCTATCATTATGAATCTAATGGTAGGAAATCTTGGGTGAGTGTCAACTGGGCCTTCCCTATTTCATGGAGGCAATGAGATTTTAGAGGGTGATTTGATCATACATGTAGAATATAATCAGGTTTTTCTTTTTGGTAATATCATTATATATATATATTGTCCCATTTCATTATCAAAAGACAAAATATTGTCATGTCATAATATTGTGCTACTTATGATGTTTGGCTATACCTTTAACAAAAAGTGATGTTTGGCTATGTCTATAGATTATAATAGACACTCAATTGAAGTGTTTGGCCTTTTTTAAAATTTCACAGAATATTATGCCAAAAGAAATGAAGAGAAAAGTTAGAATAATTGATCCAATATGAGACCCACTACTTAATATAGACACTGGAGTAATGACTAGTGGTAGCTAAAATAGAAATCAGCTAACGCAAAAAATAATGACTGATCTAATAATGGTAATTCCGATGGGATTCGTCCAATGCTAGTAATCATAGTGCTAAATGACTAGATATGCAAACAGGTCTCTTAATCTAATTATCAAAAAGTTTCGAAATGTAAAAGATGGGCTTTGGAACTTATTTTGGTTCCTATTCATAAATGGGTCTAGCTCTAGAACTTAATATGGGTTTCAATTGATAAATGGTTCAATTCTTGGTCCATATAGGCTCAGACCTGTGGAATTGAGATTTGACATGTGAGTCTTCAAGTTGTAAACTGTAGATTAAAATCAACTTTTGTTGGACATTTTTATGTTTAATTTTAGAGATAGTAAATTTGATACACTATTATAAGTTGAATGATATTATTATTTAAAAAGAATAAAAGGAATGAAAAGAAGTTAAGAACCGTTTTGAACCTATCTTATCCTCTAGTTGGACCCAGTTTTGAAGCCTAATTTGGGTCCTCCTATTAAATTAGGTATAGAACCAACAAAACAAACTTTGAGTCGGAAGAACCATAATTGTTATTTAGAAAAACCGTTTGTGTCTGGAAACCCTATAGATGGCTCTAATAACAGAGAGTTCTACAAACCACCCGTAAGAATTGATGGGTTCTCAATTCGTGATCATAGTAGGATTCATCTAATGTGAGAAAATCATTGGACTGAATATTAGAATCTATATGATCTGAGTAATTTTATTTGATTAAAGTCGGTCCACTAAATATAGTGGGACCAATTTGATGTTGGTAGCCATATTTAACAAACTAATTATAAAAAAATGGGACTTATTTAATGATGATAACCTAGAGAAATTTCAATATGTGGCTTAACTTGTGAGGAGTATTCAAATCATGAATGAAAAAAAATATACAGTAATGGCCTTTCAAATCAGAATATCTTGGGTCATTCCTCCAGACCGTCGGGCCACTTTTCCCCAGTTTTTCAAAAGTCGAGAATGCTTGGGCTTTTGAACAAATGAATGGAGTGGGGACGAGGGAGGTGAACACAATATGGAGATGTTTTGTTTGTTTATAGTGCATCACATATCCTATTTCATTTCCAAGCTCTGGTCTAACCTAACCCAATCATAAGTACGATCTACCCTAATCCTAATCATATCATAAACCAAACTTACAATTTAGTTCTAATTTAATATGAACTCATCCATGTTAAATATATCCAACCTTCTTTTAATTGGGGTTTGCACTAAATGATTGGTTGTCTGGTTTGAGATGTTGTCCTCCTGAGAATTGTGGAGTTTTATGTTGACAAGTTCTTGAAGAGGCACACAGAAGCATAATAAGACTGATTTGGTTGGACTTATTTTGTTGGTTCTTAGTTATGAAACTGAGATCGTGATGACCATCAATTGACTGTTTGCAGTCAAAATTAACATTCATGGGTCCATTTGACCATCTGGATGCATCCAACCATCTAAATAAGGTTTGTTTTGTGTAAGTTTCAGGATTTTTGTCTTTTACATTATGTACGTACATTACAAGAGGTACAAAAAATTTGTCAATCCATGAACTCGATCGGATCCGTGGTTTTTTAATCGATCTGATGGTTAATGAATTGGTGATGGATTAAAAAAATCCTAATCCGTTAGTGATGGTTTGATGACAGATTTTATCCTTAATCCACGGATTTAAATCGATCTAAACCATTGAAATATAAAAAATATATTTATTTTTATATAAAAAATATTAAAAGACAATAACCTCCATTTTAATTTTCATATTATAGTGGATAAGGTATATAAAATGGTGAAAAAAATTACTAACGGATTGAACATTTTAAACCGATTCGAATTGTTGATCTACAGTTCGGTTCAGATCATTTTTTATGGGCAATAAATTAGTGATGGATTATAAAACTATCAATTTGTAGGTAATAGTTTGGTGATAAATTTGACTTAATTTGATTCAATCTGAACTGTATACACCCCTATACACTTTGTTTGTACTTCCTCTGACCTATAATGTTTCTATTGGTTCATCTTCCGTCTACTCTTTTTTGGTATTTTTCTACTTGAAATCAGAGCACCCCTATGACATTCATTTCTTCTGTGCCATTGACTATCAAGAATTGCTGTGTAAACTCTAGAGTAATAAACCCTTTAGCCTGACCAAAATTTGCCCTCTCTAACTTCATGTGAATCCAACAGACAACACATGCCATGCGATCGACAGGACCCACATAACTTGTATGCCCAACCTCTTTGCCCTTTCCCATATAAAACTAATTAAAGTTGGCCTCACAGTTTCAGCAGAGTGGTATTTTGGTCATTGTTCTAGTGACTAGCGTCTTTTGTGTGGGTTTGCCATAATTAATATGTTAACAAGTTTGATGGCTACAAAGTGGAATGAATTTGGTAGGTGGTTAGGTTGGAATTACCTGGATGGGATTTGGGCTGAGGGTAGTCATAAGTTAGGCCAGAACTCGCATACGTCTATCTTAACCTTACCCATCCATACGCAAGCCGTTTGCTACCCTCGTCTATAAACCTTCATTTATGTGATTAACTAGGCCTGTCTGTGGGTTAGATTACGTTTTGAGAAATTGAATTTCTAAATACCAAAAGGCCATCTAGGCACTCTCTTGATCTGAGCTTTCTCCACGAATAATATTTTTTTACTATTTATTTAAAAAACTGAAGGTTTTTTAACTTAATTATAAAACTACTATAAGACGCCATTGCAAATGGAATCTTTATTAAAGACACCATTAATAATGGAGTCTTTGTTCTTGAATTTGGTTAAAAAAAAACAGAAAAATTAAAAATTAAAAAGTAGAAGACACCATTGTAAAAAGTACCTACTACGAACAATTTTCTCAAACTAAAATAAATTCCAAAGCGTTAATTATTGGTTTGTAAGAGGGTGGGAATTTCTAACTAGTTTTTACCTAAGTGATATACATCTTTGAAAAAATTATTCATTGAATTGTTTTGAAAATTAGTTATGTAATGCAACAAATATGTTCTGGCTAATAGCTAATATGCTATTAATATATGTGAGATATGTTTTTTTCTCCTCATATTTTATGTTACTTGTTTAACCAGATCAGGATCATAGCTTGGTCGTTCTTTATCGAAATTAAGCTCTGTCCGTTAATTTTATAGTCATGCAATATTCATATTTTGATGATCCATGAAATCTAATTAGTCAAACACCCTATGATTTGATTTGGCTAGATTTTTAAGATTTGACTAAATTTTTAAAGGAATCTAATCGACTAAAAGGCCTAAGTATATTTCATTTGACTATCAGTTAGGTAAAATTATAGTTATGGCAGAAAATCTAATGACTATGAGACTGCCTATAATGACAGAGAATGTTCTCCAAGAAGCTGCATATTGCTCAGATATAATATAGCCCATAGGACTCATTTAGATGCATATGTATCAATTGGAGGAAAGCAGATTGAAAGGTCCCCTTCAACAGCACTTGATTTAATATCCTTTAAAGGTTATTGGGTTTCACCCTACACAGATTCTTAATTTCCTTAGACAATAAGGTTTTTGGTTCTGATAATCTCAGCCGGGCTGTTGGTGGCCACCACTTCTCAAAGATCCCCTTAAATTTATTTAGAGTGGCCACTGAAAATGTTGCTAGAATCCGGTGCGATGCTGCCTTTAAACCCTTTGATGGAAAGGTAGGTACGGATTTGCTTCGGCTGGTGACAATTTATTTTCTGCAGGTTCGCCTGGCGGCCTGGAGGTGTTTTTGCTAAATAAACAGAGGTAAGCGCTATTCTCTTAGCCATGCATATCGCTAAAATGCTCATTTTGGAGGCTCATTTTGGTTCTGACTCGCTCAAGGTGATTCAGGTGATAAAGGGTGGTCTAGACTGGTCTGTTGTCATCATTGTGATTAAGGTTAGTACCTATTTTTAGTTAAAAGGTAGCCGTTCTCTAGTAAATTTCTCCAAGTTACACCCAATCTCAGAATGATGATAAATCCCTTGTCCATCTGCTAGATTAGAAAAAAAATATGGACGAAAAGATTACATCAGTGATCCGCAAAAGATTGAATGTTGATTATGGTCAGTAAAATGCATATTCTTGACTTTATATCTAGAGAGAGATTAAATTAACAAAACGAAAGATAAAATCATCCTACATAAAGGAAATTGCATCATTTATTCTTTATACATATGTTAAAAGAGTACATCATCTATTTAGCTTTCAACAATTAGCTTATGAAGGATCAAATTTCAGTCATCACAATAAGGACCACCGGGTCCACCGTAATAGAAAGTAATACCAGCTCCCTTGGACTTTGCTATATTTGCTATGTCATTGCAACCTGGTTTGGAAACCTTGATATCATAAGAAAATGGACTTTTTAGATGCCATTCATAAATGTTATGGGTAATAAGCACAGTTTTTAAAGTAGGCAGCTTTTCGAAAGCAATAATATTAGCCGCACTCCTATCTCACAACTTATCTCACAATCATAATATGTGGCAGGTCTAACTCAGTTTTTAATATTTTAGGAATGAGGGAGAGAGAAACTGCTATAAAGGACGGTTGTGAAATAAATTATAAGATGTGGAGTGTGACTAACATTATTATTTCACAACCCTTCCTTAGGCCAATTCAAGTGGTGCTACGTGTCTCTTTAGGTGAACGTCCGATGACTTGTCCTCCCCACTTAATGTACTGAGCATGTCCTCTTATGTTACCGAACAAAGCACCGGGCCGGTACCCCATATATTCATTGTTAATCACTAATTTCCATAATCCAGGCGGAGATTCGTGCTGCGATTAAAAACAAGCATAGTATTCATAAATCAAAGAAGATTCGATAAATTTACACAATTAGAAGTATCATTCTCATTAGACATCTCTAGTGACAGAATTGGGTTATCAAATGATCTTGATATCTCAACAAACTTTTCTATATTTTGAGGCCATGTTTAAATATCATTTTTCCACATTTGCTTTGCCACACTGGAGACTTGAATACATGCACCCCCACTGACACAGTCATGTCCCAACGGAGCTACAATGGAACGTGTCATACATTTGAATAGTTTGTGACACTAGCGGAACTAGTTATAACCTTAAATATCTTACTGTAAAAAGCAAGTATTCTAGCCCATAGCAGATGGACGATTTTGGCTTATAAACTAGGGGCAGATGCATTGAATTCAATGGCTACAGGGCTAATTTCCAACCCTAGCCATCAAATTGGCAACATGAATGTTCCGGGGCCGACCCAAGTATGAATGTTCTGGGGCCGACCCAAGTATGATCATGTGGGGGCAGTCGTTTCTGTTGACGTCAGTCCACTTTTAAAATTATAATAAAAATTTCATCTTTGGTTTAAAAATTTACATAAAAATTCTACATCTACACTCATAATTTAAATTAAAATTATAGGTTTGTTCCCAAAATTCAATTCCCTAACTCAGGTCTGACTCCTCAAATGAAATTTCTGAGTCTGTGAATGTTCACAATTCACAATGAATGGTTTTGCGCTTTTTTACCAACAATAAGGATGAAAGGCCAAGTTGAGGAAGAAATGATCAGAGGATTTCTATCTACACAGTGTATCCTCAAACTAATCACTCGTTGTTCGGCATCATAGAGAGAAAAAGGTCTCGCCACCACGCCGAGGGCCAACTTATAGGTTGTTTGAACAAAACCAGAGCATGACATGTTGAAGCAACCCCCATTATCTGGGTGAACACAGATACATGCAAATTAGGGAAGAAGGTATAAATGATAATTTTATTAAGTTCAAAAGAAACCACATCAAATCACCAGCAACAATGCCATAAAAATTATGAGGTTTTACACTCGACCAACTGATCATATGTGACTCTGTGAGCAGAAACCAAATCCTCTCCAGCTTTTTGCTAGAGAGAATGGAAGAAAATAAGAAAAGAATGAGAACCCTTCCAGATTGAAAGCAGACAATAATTGCAACTTGTTAGAGCTCCAACAAGCAAAGCAATGTGTGAGATATTTTGGCAAGAAATTCTCCCTCTGGATTTGAACAGAACTCGGCCAAAGTAAAACGGAAATTTGAACAGAAATTGCTGTAGTTCAGGTAAAGTTTTATCTTTGGTTTTCTTTTTCTGCTTAAAAGGCAAATTGTATTGGAAAGGAGAGGCTTGTTTAAGAAAAACCAACCACAGAAAACAGAGGAGACCAAGAGACATTTATGGTCATGCAAGATATAGAAGACAGCATACCAGCAAATCCAAGATAAATGTAAAGATACAAAGGAAAAAAAATGAAAGCTATAACTAATTACAGAGGAGTAGACACTCCCAAAATTTTGAATGAAGCCACTGTGTTGCTATTATTGTGAAGTCGGGTGAGGGTCTGCAGCTGATCTTTCAGTAGATATTTTGCCCTTTGGAAATTTTTTATGTTTGGGCTTCAAGCATCCAATTTTGATCTTGAGAGGAAACCAACATATGATCAAAACTTAATCCTGCGGTGGATTTTCTTTACCCCTAGATCCATTTCTCTCAAGTCTGTAGTGGAGCTAGGATTTTCTTTTAGAAAGGGCAAGTGAAAGCCACTGATGCCAGAGAAAAAAAAAAAAACGTGGCCCTAAATTATATTGTAGTGAAATTCCTCAAAGAAGGCATTTCTTTCATGCCCCGTAATGTTTTCATGGTCATTTACATTGTAGACACAAGGGAGAGGGAGGGAGGGAGGGAGGGATTGCAAAACTATATTAGGGCACAACCAGAATTTCGAGAGACCATTCAGTGGGCCTACTTATGAAAAGTCTAAATCAATTGAAAAATAGCCTCCTCGTGTAATATGAATGGTTTCATTCATGAAAAGTCTAAATCAATGAAAAAATAGCCTCCTTATGTAATGCATATTCCTCATCAGGTTTCACTTAAATAGCCCACTGTCAGTGACAACTTAATAAATACTGAAATAAAATCTTATTAAAAGCTAATATTTTGCATGGATTTATCTAGTGTTGGGCCTACGTTGTTTTATAGTTAATTTTTTTCATAGAAAATGTGGTATTTATGTGTTTTTTTTTCTTCTAAGTGTATAATGCTTCAATTTTAATTTTCAAATTTTTTAATGGGTCCACTCAAGAACATGAAGAAATTATCATGACTGAAAACCCAAAGGATAAAAATTCGCAGCTTATTCCTAGTTTTCTTAGCTGGACCCCACTCAAGACCCTCACAAAATTTTGCCTTGGAGCCCAAGCGGGTCCCATTTATAGGATATTCCCAAATTTTACTCCACTAGAGTTGTTCTTATCATAAAATTTAGCACATGGTCAATACAATGAATAACATGATTTATATTAGTAGTTTTGTACATTAATGATTTTAATAATTTTATGCTTAATCTTAAGTGGGACTAGCTCATAAAAGCTTGGAAACTCCCATTAGACGATGTTCATTTAGAACAAATCAGATTTTCAACTGAGTTTTCATTAGAAGGGGCTCTGCGGTGGAGCTCCTTTGCATTGATTCACATTCGATATTGAGGGACAAATCCAGAGAATTCAGGGAGATATTAAGAGATAGATATATTGAGTTCATTGCATCTTTTGAAGAGAAGAAAAGGATGAAATACCCTTGGTCTTTGAAAATTTGTCCCTCTCTTATAAATAAACAAAAATGAGTAGGGGCAAAAATAGAAAGATAGCGTGCAAGTTCTCATGTTCCCATGAGATAAGGTTGCCAAAAAAAAACAAAAAAAGTTTGGTATGTGTAAATCACTATTTTGAATTTATCTCAAAATCTTAACTAGCTAGCCTAACAAATTCATAAAAAAAAACCTTGTTTTTTTTAAAGAAATAATTGAACATGTTGGTACAATTATTTCCTACTTATCTCTTGCCTTATCTCAAACAAAATGACTACATTATTTAATTTTTAAAGTGAGTCACATGGTAATAATCACAAAAAGGTGGGCCTATAATTTCTATTTTTTTTTATAATGGTTGGCTTACATTATAAATCCTTTGAGTGTTGGCCCCATGTTCTAATTTCTAAATTATGTGGGTCAAATGGTCACAATCACAATAGGTGAAGCCACATTTTAATTCCCATGAATGTGAGCCGACATTGTGAATCTTATGAATATGAGCCTACATTGTGAATCCTATGAATGTGACCCCTATTTTAATTTCTAAAAGTGGGTTCTAGGTAATTTTTAAAGTGAGTCCCGTGTTCACAATCAACAAACAAGATGACTCCACATTATAGTCTATTGTCATTTCTAAAGGTGGGCATGACATTTTAGGTACTGTTTGGTTCGCATGAATAATTTTGGGGTGGAATAGAATGGAGGTTGGAATCGGTCTAGAATGGAATGATATAGGAATGGTTATTCCATTCCAATGTTTGAATTGGTCTTTGAAATGGTGGGCGGAATGAAATTCCTATTCTTATCCTCATGTTTGGTATACATGAATCAAAGCATGAATGAAACAAAAAATTCAATATTTTTACTAAAATATCCCTATTTTCCTCTTCATTTTTTTGTGCTGGTGGTGGGTGGTGGTCGTGGTGGTGGGTGGTAGTGGTGGGTGGGTGATGCTGGTGGTAGCAGTGGTTTGGCGATGGTGGTGGCAGTGGTTGGGTGGTGGCGATGATTGGTTGGTGGTGGCGGCAGTGGTGGTGGCGGTCGTTGGGTGGTGGTGGCGTCGATGGTGGTGGAAGTAGCGGTGGGTGGCAGTGGTGGTGGTGGTGGTGGCGGCAGTGGTAGTAGGTGGGGCCATTTTTATCTCCATAAAAAATGAGTCTAGATTGGAATGACCATTCCCTCATGTAGGGAAACGGTAATTCCTTTTGGAATGAGCATTCCATTCATTTTAGATGAACCAAACGCAAGAATGAGCATTCTAATGGAATGTTGATTCCATTCTAGCCCTCATTCAAGCGAACCAGATGCTACCTTAATTTCTAAATGTGGGTCCTATGTACAAAATAAAAAAAAGTGTGGCTTGACTTTGTAATTCTTAAATGTGGTCACTTAGTCACAATCACAAAAGTTGGACCTGTGTTATAAATCTTATGAATGTGAGCCTATATTTTAATTTCTAAAGGTATATACCATTATGCAATTTATAACGATGGGTCTCATATTTACATTAAAAAAAAATGGGCTCATATTATAAGTTCTATAAAGGTGGGCCTACCATATCAATCCTATGGATATGGGCCCTATGTTCTAATTTGCAAAGGTGGGTACCATGTTGTGACTTCCACATGTGGGTCTCATTTACGACTATAATAGACTGCTGAAAACATTAAATGGTGGGTCCCACATTTTAGATATTTTGATTCTCTTGCTTTCATTCATGAGAGAAAATTTTTATACTTTACCGAACAAGTTCTGAATGGCATACTTTTAACAGAGTATTTTAATATAATGGTGTCAAACAAGTTCTACAGAGTATATTCTTGGCACAACCCGATCTGAGCACAAATTTAGAAACAACAAGAGCACAATGCCAAACAGGGCCCATACATGCCCTAAATTTGTATCCTCTAGTATGAAAGGAAAGGAGGGAGCTGCCATTGGGTCAAACTTAATGATTTAGAAAGTACCATTTTTTTAATAGGATTTCAATCCAACAGTGAGTAACCATTGAATTGATCTAATACAAAGCACCATATCATATATTGTAAAAGAAAGTGTAAAATTAGTTACTTACCTTCCAATACCCAAAAAGGTGCATGGCATCATCTCCAGATATACTGCTAGAAACCTAAATTACAAAAACATAAGAGAAGAGTTTAGACAAAATGGAAAAAAATCCAATGATATCTCTCATTTCAAAAAAGATATAAGAGCAAGGATCCTATATTGTTAGGAATGGGTATCTCCCGAGGTATTTTTTCTCATGGTGACTATGGGTGAACCAATCATGGTTTTGCATAATCCACTTACGGACAGGGTTCGAACTCTCATTACTAAATACCATAACGAGCTGGAGATGCTAGGAGAGTCGCTATGCTTGAAATTGGGTATCCACTCATGAATGCTGAGTAGGCCCAATGCATTGAAGGCAAATGCCAATTTTCTTGCACAAGCATCTAATGCAACGTCTACAAGAGAAAATCTCTCAAATACAATAATTGCCATTTATCTCAACAATTGAAATCGTTTTTGTGGGTACATCGCCGCACCAAAGTTGAGTCCATATTAAGGTGAACCAGCTTTTATGTGAGATTAGAACATATAAGAGAGATAGAGAGAGTGAGTGAGTGAGAGATTACTATCTACCTAGCAGTAATCAGATCTGAATTATCTCTTCTGCCGAGAAAGATTGCAACACTGCTAGATTCACTTGGCAAACATACACGTTCCATACATTGATAACTGCTTCATCTCCATTATTTTCACCTTCGAAGTTTACTTTCACGCTCTAACACATTGCACCAAATAATCAAAATATACTTGTTTGAAAATAAATAAACTAATAGATCGTAAGATTCAAGAAACAAATGTACGCTTTCATGTTAACCAACTGTTATTGAATGTTAGTGATCCATTTGACCAGGCTCGAGCACCAAAGACAGTAGCGAGCGCACTTGAGCACCCATTTAATCGGGCTCAAGTGTACAGACGGCAGAAGCCCATTGACCTCTACGAAAACTTTTTCTATTTGTACAAGAACTTCCTATTTCACTTAGATTTGGTTTTCAAATTTAAGGCACAAATTATAGGTTACAAAAAGAGGGTTTCTCTCAACCTTAGCATAAGACAACATATAGAGCTCTTCTTATTCTGAATTGAGGTTGTCATTGGAGAGATTATCTAGAGCTTCCATGGAAGATTGAGCTGAAGGCTTTAAGTTCTAGAGCTAATGCTTCTATTTCTTCGTAGGAGATTTGTGGCTTCTACTTCTTTGTAAAAGATTATTATCTTTTTGTAGAGATAGTTCGTTGTGGAGATTAAGGCACTAATAACAGGGCACCAAGGGATTGCGTGCTGTAGAGATCTATCAAGAGAAACAATATCTTATATCGAGGGACTAACTGTAGGGTTCTGAGTATATCTTGTACCGCAGAAGTTAATAATTGATTTTGTCCACTTTGGACTCGTGGTTTTTTTCGTTTGGTTTTCCATATTAAAATTGTGTGTTATCTTCATTGTGTGAATGATTGCTTTTATTATTCCGCTGTATAGAAATTGTAATCAAATCAAAATATAAAATAAATCTCGGGCATTCTAAATCTTTCATGGATTGTTAGGATTATTTAAATGTTTGCTAATTCATGGGTTGTGGATAAAACTTGGGGTATAAATGAGTTGTAATTTTATATTTTTTAGATTAGATTGTAGCATGAGTCGCCTGTTGCACTAAATTAAATAAATAGAATAAAAAGTAGGAAAATAATTAAGAAAATAATCTGGGATAGAATGCATGTTCTCTTGAGTGAGTAGAGTGTTTGTTTGAACAAAGGTACCTCGGCTGATTGAGACCAGTGGCGACTGCACATCGATTGGAAAAGTCAATACAATTTTTTTTTTGTTAATATAGGTTTTGACAACCCTAAAAAAAGAATAGTGACCACCCTTAAAGGGCTAAGTGTAATTTTTTTTACTATGAATGTGCTAGATTTTTTTTGTACATATTTTTTTAATAGAGTTTATAGAATTTACGCTTCTTTTTTACTACCGTGATAAAAAATCCCTAAAGTGCCACCAACTGAGACCTAGCCTATAGTCGCTCAAGGCTGGAGCCTAAGTTGCATGCCTATCTAGAATCAAGGCATGCTCAAGCAGATGACGAAGAAAATCGCACGATATTGAGCTTACTTAAAGGGTTCTCTCAATCCTAACCAACCAATCTCCTTATTTTAAGCATAAAATACGTATTGGAGATCCTTTTTTTTTTGTTTTTGTTTTTTAAGAGCATTCATTAGTGTTGAGTTGATCTTAAAGAGCCTCTACAGAGTTGGTGCTTTTACTTTTGTGGAAGTTTGTTAGCCTTGCGGATTCAAGGCTTGATTTAAGTACGAAGAGCAGTGAATGGCGAAGTCATAGGCAAAAAGAACTATAGTCTTTAGGTTGAGGTCATATGGGAAAGGGTCTATTAGTATATCTTGTAATTGCTTAATTTTCTAGTGCTTGGTTTTCATTGAACTGGCTAATAGGCCTCGTAGTTTTTTCCATGTTCGGGTTCTCCATGTAAAAAATTATGGTGCCTTTTTTTTATGGTGTGATTGATTGATTTATAATTCTTTTAATTTCCACTTAATTGGATTATATCCTCAGAATCTGAATTGAGACCTTGAACATATCATCTTTGGTGTTTTTTGTGCAAAGCTAGTGGTCCATGAGAAACATATGTAGACATGTCTTGCTTTATAATGGTGCTAATCTGATTCTCTCTCTTTCTAAAATAAGAAAGGCATATAGATATATTTCATGTTTTGTCTTTCTTGAGGGTGTATGGATCATAGTGTAATCTCAACAGGTTTGGATATCTTCAAATCCCATCTTTGTACTATTGTGTTTATTATGATATAGTATGTAATTTTTCAAATTTCAACATAACATAAACTATACTATTTGGTAATTTAAAGACTCACCAGATTCTATGCATGAAATAAGAAATGTAAGAGAAATGATTTACCATTGCAGAATCCACTAATTAGTAATAATTTTAGAGTAATCTAATTTTGGTCATTAAAATCGTAGCCTTCTAATGCTAAAAAGTAATACGTCCAGACTAATCACAATTTTGATGAGATTGTCAATGTTGGTAATAATAGTTGACCTATTTAATGTCCTCTTAATTCCTTTTTGAAAAAAAAAGTAAAAAGGAAAAAGAAGAGAATGTGTTCCTGCCTTGTTTTCCCTTTTCACGCCAATTCTATCTTATCGCTTCCTCGTGCTCTACTCCAATAGCAAATCCCTTCACTGTCCCTTCCTCGGCAAAAATCGATCCCTGCCGTAAGGCTTTGAAGGTTGTGTTGCCCTAGGCTTGACCCCACTCCCACCTCTGCCGACAACTACCTAAGCCCCTCCTCTCATCATGCTTCAAGAGTACCTGGATCTTCAACAGGAAGAGTCATTCTTCTTTAAGGTTCTTTAACAGCCAGAGGAGAATAAGAGCATAAAATTGAAGAGAACCCCAATGGATATAAGGAAAATCAAGCCAAAACAGCCTCCTCTGCTCTCTCAGTCTCTTCAACCTACAAACATCCCTTTCGGGTATCTTGTAGAAAAGGACTCCTCTCTTTCATTTTTTTAATGCTGTGATTGGAGAAATCATGCTTCTTCACCGATGACTTTCAAATGGGTACTTTGAATAATCTTATGACAAAAGGAAGCCCGACCCAAGTCATCTTTTGGTTGCATGGAACTTGTCCATATTGAAAGTGCAATAACTAGATCTCACCAAGTCCTAGAGGGGGGGTGAATAGGACTATTAAAAATTTCTTTTCAAAACTTAGATATTATTAAAGAACAATCTGAAGGATTATTAAAATTGAGAGAGATAATCAGAGTTGTGAGTGTCTGGAAATGTAACTAGAGCAATAGAGATGTAGCATATAAAAGATCATTAACTCAAGTGACAAGAAAGCAAGGCAACATCCACACACAACAAACAATAAACACAATGATTTATAGTGGTTCGGTCCTAGACCTACATCCACTCTCAAGAGCAAACTCTCTTGGTTCCACTAAATAAGAGGTACTCACATAACATACACCTCTTGCAACAATTTTTGATGCGGTGGTTTGTCTTCCACCAATTAGAGTTTTTGATCAGGTGGTTGATCCTTGATCTAGTCCACCAATTACAACACTTTTTGATGCGGTGGTTTGTCTTCCACCAAATACAGCAATATGAATTGAAATATTAAGAACACCTAAACAAGGAATTGAATACCTTGGTTTTGAGTGGTGCTCTTGAAGCTTGAAGACTACCTCCAAGCTTTGGCCTCTTGTTCTTGCTCCTTGGAGATGAAGATCTTCAGATGTGAGCTCAACCAAGGGAAGAGGTTCCAAGAGGGTTTGGAAGGCTAAGGTATTCTCTCAGATTTGAAGAAGCCTTTCCTAAGTCACCAACTACTCTACTTGCAAGAATAATGGCACTCTTTGATGTTGGAGAGTAGGTGGTTGTGGGAGCTTTGAAGATGGTTTTAATGGAGGTGCAAAGGCTCAGCAATACTAGTGTTTTTCTCAGCAATAAATTCAGTGGTTGGAGCAAGGGAGAGGTCCTCTTCAAATACAGATGAGCTCCAACGGACAGTTCTACGGCTTAGAACAGAATGGTCTACGGCTTAGCCGTAAGTTCTGACAACATCCAACGGCTAGTTTGACCAGATTCAGCACAAATTCCTTCTTACGGTTAGGCCTACGGCTTAGCCGTAAATCCTTCTACGGCTTAGCCGTGAGCACCTTTCGGCCTAGCCGTGGGTCAGCCGTAAGCTCAAATTTCCCAGAAACAACTCTCTGGAGAGTGGCCCGTAATCTTTACGGCTTAGCCGTGAATAACCTTACGGCTTAGCCGTGAAGGCCTTTCGGCTTGGCCGTAAGGTCAACCGTAAGCATGATTTGGCCAAGTACACTCTCTGGATTGTGGCCCGTAGATTTTACGGCTTAGCCGTGAAACCCACTACGGCTTAGCCGTAACATTTTTCGGTGTAGCCGTAGGGTCAGCCGTAGAACAAAAAGGCTTCAAAATACACTCTCTGGAAAGTGAGCCGTAGGATCTACGGCTTAGCCGTGGTCCAAGCCGTAGAACAAAACAGGGTGTTTGAAAAAACTAGTTTTCTAGTTTGTTTCCATGGACACTTAGGGATCACAGATACCTTATCCCTTGGCACTCACAGATGATCTTCTTTGACGTTGAACTTCTTTGCTTAGTCTTCATTGATAGATTTTCCTTGAATGGTCTTGAACTAGCTTGAACTTCTTTGAACTAGACTTGATCTTCAATGACTTTCGAGGTGAACTACATCGTTCTAAAATCGAGCTACACTTTGGTCACGTAATTGACAACATACTCTTACATTGACACTAACAATCTCCCCCTTTGTCAATTTCGTGACAAAATTACATAATGTGATGAAGATACAACATTTAAGCTCAGCAATTGAGATACACAAAGTATTACATCAGTGAATACACCTTAAGCACCCACATCTACATACACAACACCTTGAAACTCCCCCTTTGACGGTGCTTAACCTGCAAAAAGGTTGCAAACACAATCTACTAGAAAGGTGGGAGGTTAGAAAGCTCCCCCTAAACACATGCATACAATTCTCCCCCCTTTTGGCACAAGATTGACAAAGATATAAAGCATAATTGAGAACAGAAATGCACACAAAGAGAAACAATGGCTATATTAGATGTAGAAATGAAGTACAACCAGAGCAAAACAGTACATCACCCATAAGCATACATGAGATAACAATTAAGATTAACAGGTGAGGTACAACCATTTCTCCAAAATACAACAAGAATAATCATCAATCCGAAGGAGGAGAAGGGGAAGGAATGGCCACATCGTCGCGCCGGCAGCTCTTGGAGATCTTAGACAAGTACTGAAATGATTTCTTCAAGAGCTTCTCCATCTTAGTTTGCTTCTGTTCGAGGGCGGCCAAACGAGCTTCAAACGAAGAAGAGGAAGAGGCCGGGGGAGGAACCGGAACCGGTGAAGTGGCAGAGGGTGCTGCAGAAGGAGACGCAACCGGTGAATCTTCTTCGTCGCCGGAGTCAGGAAGTTGGGGACCGGCTGCCTGCTGTTTGGAGAACCGCATGTTCTGGATGTTAACGGTCCCAAAGGTGGGGTGAGACTCAGGAGCCTCATCGGTAGGTAAAGGGACGCCACAATGAGAGGCGAGTCGAGTCATGAGATACCCAAATACACATGCGTTGGTGCCTCGGCCTGGGCACTGCCAAAAACGAATAATGGTGGTACAGATGAGTGAGGGAAGGCACACCCGGATCCCCATGTGGACGTGGTAGAGGACATTCACCATGAATGGAGTGAGGTCGGAGAAATTCCCCCTCCGAGGATAAATGTTATAGGTGAAGATTGCATGAAGGATCCGGTAGTGAGGAAGCAAGGAGACGGCTGGAAGGAACCCCTTGGCCTTCCATGGTATGGAGGCGCCACATAGGGCGAAAGTGGCAGTGTGTCGCTCCTCTTCGGTGAGAGTATCCGAGATGACCGAGGGAGAATCAGAGAGAGGCACACATAACAGAGAGGAGATGATGGCAGGGGTAATGGTGTCCGTGCCATCACTGAACCCAATGTCAAAGGACATGGTGTCTATCGAGGCATGGGAGATAGATGCATACATGGTACGCACAATGGAGGGGAAGCCAGGACCACCCCACTTCAGAATGTTTTTCCACCCAACATGAGTGAGAAGTGTGTGTACGCCATAGGCCTCAACAGCTAGGATGTTAACATCCCGCTCCACAGTGATGGGTCTCGAGAAGAAAGACCGATCACTAGTGGGTTCCCGTGGAACCAAGACTCGGGGAGAGGGTGGAGAGGGCTGTCGAGCCCGGGAGGAGCTACCGGAGGCACGAGGCCTCTTACCGGGAGGGTAGGCATTCTTGGAGCGCGGAGGCATAGTGAGACACAGAGAGAAGGCCACACACCACAGACAGAAAAAAAAACGCACACAGAGCACAGTAAAGGAGTGAAACAGTGAGGGAAAAGAAAAGAAAGGGGAACACTACAGAGATCAAACGGAGAGGAGAACGCCGGATCCGGGCGTGGAGGCCGTGGAGACCGAGGATTCGGGCGTGGAGACCGAGGACTTGGCCGCGGATGTGGGCGGTGCGGCCGTGGAGACGAGGAAGACAGAGAAAGAAGGAAGAGGTGGACACGGGAGGAGGAAGGCCGGAGGAGGAGGACTCACGCCGGAGAAGGAAGGAGGAGGAAGATGCCGGAGAATGAGTACGCCGGAAAGGAAGGAGGAGGAGGAAGGCGCTGGAGGGGAGGAGAAAAAAAAAAGGAAAACAGCAGAGACGGTTCGCGCAGAAGAGGAACAGTCGGATTAAAAAGATCTCGGCGAGCAGAACGAGGGACCGTACGGCTTTGCCGTAGAGTGTTTTACGGCTCAGCCGTAAACGCGTACGGCTTAGCCGTAAAGTGGTGTACGGCTTAGCCGTAGACCCTGAGCAAGAACACAAATTAATCCAAACAGCAAACACCAATAGATTTCCTTAAATTTTCAAATTTTAACACATCAAGAGGTTTAGTTAAGATGTCTGCAAGTTGTTTTTCAGTCTGAATATATTCGAGCTCAATGATTCCTTCTTCAACCAATTCTCTAATGAAATGATGTCGAATATCAATGTGTTTGGTGCGAGAGTGCTGAACCGGATTTTTAGAAATGTGTATGGCACTCGTGTTATCACAATACAAGCTCATCATTCCTTGTGTAATGCCATAGTCCATAAGCATCTGCTTCATCCACAAGAGTTGAGAGCAGCAGCTTCCAGCAGCTATGTATTCAGCCTCGGCAGTGGAGAGAGATATCGAATTTTGTTTTTTACTATGCCAAGCTACTAGACAATTTCCAACATAAAAACAGCCGCCACTTGTGGATTTTCTATCATCTAAGTTTCCTGCCCAATCAGCATCTGAGTATCCAGCAATGGAGGATGAGGAGTCATGAGGATACCACAGACCATATTCAGTTGTATCGGCAATGTACTTAATGATTCTTTTTACAGCAGTCAGATGAGATTCTTTAGGATCTGCTTGATATCGAGCACATGCTCCCACGCTAAATGCTATGTCTGGCCTACTTGCAGTAAGGTACAACAGGCTACCAATCATACTTCTATATAGGCTAGAGTCAACCCCTTTCCCATTTGCATCTTTAGTAAGTTTGATGGTTGTACTCATGGGGGTTTTGACATGTTTCCCAGTCATTAGACCAAATCGTTTCACCAGTTCTTTAGCATACTTGGACTGGGAAATGAAGATGCCATCACGTAATTGTTTGACTTGTAGGCCTAAGAAGAAATTTAATTCGCCAACCATACTCATTTCGAATTCAGATTGCATTAGATTAGCGAACTGAGTAGACAAGTCATTAGATGTGGAACCAAAGATGATATCATCTACATATATTTGCGCTATTAACACTGACTTTCTTGTCTTTTGAATAAAGAGGGTTTTATCAACACTACCTCTTTGAAAATCATTGTCTAACAAGAATTTTGTCAACCTTTCATACCACGCACGTGGTGCTTGCTTAAGACCATACAAAGCTTTCTTCAGTCTAAACACATGGTCAGGAAATTTTGAATCTATAAAACCTTTAGGTTGTTCAACATATACTTCCTCATTCAAAATTCCATTTAGAAAAGCACTCTTAACATCCATTTGAAACAATTTGAATTTTAGAAAACAGGCTATAGATAGCAAAATTCTAATTGATTCTAAACGAGCAACTGGAGCAAAGGTCTCGTCAAAGTCAATACCTTCAATTTGAGAATATCCCTGCGCTACCAACCTAGCTTTGTTCCTAACAATAACTCCATTTTCATCAAGTTTATTTTTGAAGATCCATTTAGTGCCTATCACATTTTTATCCTTTGGTCTTGGAACTAGGTACCAAACATCACTTCTTGTGAACTGATTCAATTCTTCTTGCATAGCTTTTATCCAATCATTGTCTGAAAAGGCTTCATCAACGCTGGTAGGTTCTAAAACAGAAGTAAAGCACAAGTGACTCATAATGTTCTCCAATTGTTTCCTAGTTTTTACACCTGTTAGGGGGTCACCAATAATCTGATCTATAGGATGGTCTTTGACATTCACCAAATTTTCAGTAGCGATAGGTGCCTCTGTTTTTATTGTGGATTGTGTGGGTTCAATCAGAGAGGGCACTTCCACTTCATCAACATTGTCAGACATTGTGGATTCATCATCTATAATGACATTTATTGATTCTTGAATGACTCCGGTTCTCATATTTAGAACACGATAGGCTCGACTCCGTGTTGAATAGCCTAAGAATATACCTTCATCACTTTTTGAGTCAAATTTACTCAGTTGTTCCCTATCCTTCAAGATGTAACATTTGCTTCCAAAGACCTTAAAATATTTTACATTTGGTTTCTTCCCATGCCACAATTCATAAGCTGTCTGATTTGTACCAGTCCTAAGATAGACTCGGTTGATAATGTAGCAACTAGTATTAACAGCTTCGGCCCACAAGTCTCTAGGAAGATTCTTACTATGAAGTATGACGGTGGCCATGTCTTGGAGAACTCTATTTTTCCTTTCAGCCACCCCATTTTGTTGTGGAGTTTTGGGTGCTGAGTATTCATGATGAATTCCATATTTCTCACAAAATTTGTCAAATTGATCATTCTCAAATTCTCCACCATGATCACTTCTGATTCGGGCTAGTGAAGTACCTTTTTCAGTCTGAATTTGTTTTGCAATCCTTTTGAATTCTCCAAAGGCTTCAGATTTTTCTCTCAAGAATGCCACCCAAGTGAATCTAGAGAAATCATCTACCATAACAAGAAAGTACCTTTTCTTACCTCGACTCTCCTTTTTAGTTGGTCCAACCAAGTCCATATGAATAAGTTCTAGAGGTCGAGTAGTTTTCATAGCATTCACCATTTTATGGGCACTTCTAATTTGTTTTCCTTGAAGGCACTCTCCACAGATCATCTTTTCTTGACTACTGATCTTGGGCAGTCCTTCAACATATTTGTTTAGATGGGATAAGTCTCTGTAGTTTACATGCCCAAGTCTTTGATGCCACAACTTAGCTTCATCAATACTAGTTAGTAGGCAAGAAGCAGATGATGAAGCATTTGTTTTTCCCACCACATAACAGTTATCAGAGGTTCTAAGACCTCTCAATATTATCTTTCCATTCCTTGAGATCTCACAGCTATGACTACTAAAGTTTACGGCATAATCTTTATCACAGATTTGAGATATGCTAAGTAAATTATGTTTTAACCCATCAACGCACAAAACATTCTCAAAAGGTGGTAAGTTTGGAACATTTAAAGTTCCTTTCCCAATAATTTTCGCAGTACTGCCATCACCAAAAGTAACTGTGCCTCCATCGAATTCAATCATTTTAGACAAACAAGATTTATCACCAGTGTAACACTCCGATCCCCTTTGAGCCGGATTAGTGGCTCATTAGTGTGTGTTTTGTTTTGTTTATTTCTTTTGGACTTGTTTTGGGTCATGGATAGGTAGTTGAGTGACCTTTGACCTGGAATAGGTAGTTCTAAGCCCTTTTTCGTAATTTTGCTTTTGCTTTGCTCATATCATCTTTGCATCATCTTGGTGTCAGCACGCGTATTTCGTTGAGCTCGACAATTTCCATAACTGTGTCAGATCCGTTTGGAGTCAATTGGGGAAGATGGACCTTTGTGTGACTTAAACTGTAAATTGCTTAAACCCATTGGACCTTGTTTTAAAACTTCCAAACCTATATAAGATGAGTTACTCCAGATGTCCAACTCCCTGCTATTTTCTCTCCCACGTTGCATGCTAGAGAGATTTCCAGGTGAAGCTCCCTCCACCATCTCTCTCTCTCTCTCTCTCTCTCTCTCTCTCCTTCGATTGGGTTTGCTAATCTCTGTTTGGTTGGACTGTTTGGTTGGAATTTCTCCTCTCTCTCTGTCCTTGCCTTGGGTAAGTGGGTTCTTTCCCAACTCTTTGTATTTCCTCTCCAATTACATCTCCCATTCTCTGTTGCTATGTCTTCATCTCATGCATGTGTGATTGCTTTGATTTGTTTTGATTTTAGTTGCTTGGAGCTTGATTTCAGAGGATTTGTCAGATTTGAGGCAAGTATAAGTACAGGTTTTGATAACACATATGGGTGTTGTTTGATTGCTTGGATTCATTCTCATTCTCTGTATAGAAATGTGTTACAGCCATTTTCTAAGCTATGAGAATCAGTTGAGCTTGTTTTATTCAGTTTCTGTACAAAAATTTCGTTTCTGTAATCTTCCCGAATTCGCGTCTGTATTGTACGGCTAAGCCGTAACCCTGTACGGCTTAGATTCCAGAGAGTGACAAATTCGAGTTTGTTCTACGGCTAGGCTACGGCTAAGCCGCAATTTGTTCTACGGCTGAGCCGTAAGCTAGCCGTGACCCAACCGTACCCCAGCCGTGAATTAATTCTCTGATCAGTCGAAACTTTTCTGATATCAGTACTCCTACGGTGAGGCTACGGCTAAGCCGTGGATTGGTCTACGGCTAAGCCGTATACTGACTGTAGCTCAGCCGTGAGATGTATCAGATCAGAGGTGGAAAAGCTGACAGTTTAGCCGTGTTCTGAAGGGAACCACGGCTAAGCCGTGGTGCATATTGCGGCTCCGCCGTAGGATGCCACGGCTAAGCCGTAGGTCACCCATGGCGAAACCGTAAGACCTGTAAACTATCAGTTAAACTTAGGCTAATGGTGTGACCTTGTAGGGCTCAAATACAGGTTAACCATACCCGTACACCGGCCCAAATGGATTCCTTGGAGCGCATGAATAGTCTGTTAGGCTGTGACTTATTCATGTGAGTGTTGATCACTGTTAAGCACCTCCCCATGGGTGTTGGTTTAAGGGACTTCGATGCACATAAGGATTATATTGCAACACTAGGATGGCAACGGTGCATCGAATAACTTAAAACTACATCAACATGCACGGTTAGTGACAGTGATGCAACTAGATTAGACTTGGCTTGTAATGAACCTTGATTCCGTATTAATCTGAGATGCATTGCATATTGTTTATGGTTTTGCCCTCTGTTCTGTTAATCTATGTTATGCATTCCTCAGTCATTTTGCTTTCGTTCTGTATATCTGTATTATTCTTCGCTCTGTACTCTGTTTTGATCTATGCTATGCTTTGTATATTCTCTGGCTTTGTATATCTCTGATTTTTGGGTATTCCCTGGTGGCTCTGCCCAGAGGTTAATACGTGAGGATAAGATCCGGTCTTTGTCATCGGTGAGTCCAAAGCGGATAATCTCCCCTTTCTATGGATTTGATTTGATTGGTATTAGTCTGGCTCTACTCAGCCTCAGCCCTAGGATACCCGACGGGGTTACCTCTGGCGTAGATCTCTGTATCTCTGTTTTAACTGCAGTGTTGCTTTGTCTTGGGACCCCGGAACCCAGGAAACCGAGACCCGCTTGTACCTTTGGCCTGGACAGCGGTGTTCTCTGCTCTGCTCTGCTCTGCTCTCTTTTGGAGAGAACATGGTTAACGTAGTAGCCAACTAGTTCAGTATTCTATGTTTTGATTCACATATCATGTTTTACTTCTATGCACGATTTGCTTAGTTTCCTAATATGGAACTCTGTATTTAATCTTCTGTCCCTATTTCATTTCGCTTTGATACTATGCGTGTTTCTTTCCTGTTACTTATATTTGCTGGATCGTTGTATTCATTTGTGTTGTCTGTGGTGTTGCAGGCACAGATACCTTGCCCAGCTCCCCGGCGGTCGAGGAGGCTGCAGGGGCGAGTGTAGAGGCACCCTCCGGTCTGGCAGAGTGGGCCTGATCACTTCTGCCAAGTGCGTGCATGCATACCAGTGGCTTTTATTTTGCATTTTGGTTTTTGAGAGCTTGTATTTGGACTTTGGACTTTGGACTTGTATTCTGTATATTTTGTGTATATTGATTTTGGTGTGTATTCGGTTTTATCTCAGTGTATTTGTCTTTGTCTTTTCCGTTTCGTATTTGCTTTGGCTTCCGCTATTTTATTTTCCTTTGTTGCTTGCTATGATATGTACAGCTTCCGCGTACGCTTAGTTCGCACGTGTTAGATCCCTTGTGTGCGTGCATCTGGACTGGGTTTGGATGCACGTGCACGGGAGTACGTGTGTCACCGGTTTAGCTTTTCGCTAACCCCCGAATTCTGGGCTCGGGTCGTGACATACGTATTGTATGGTATCAGAGCATGCTAGTTATAAGCATGTAGACATCTAAGATCGTGGTGAGATGACGATATCAACTATTTGACTCGAGGTCTCATATGTTGATTTGGGGTTTGACTAACTCAGGGCCTTTTATATTGTGTGTTGTGTTTCTTTTCCTTTTTGCAGGATGGCATCAGGATCAGGATCTCGAGATGAGAATCAACAGGGCCATAACGGTGATAGTGGATCAGTACCCCCACACATCAGTAGTGAGGAGCGGATGATGATGATGATGCAGTCTATGCAATCATTACAGGCACAGATGGCATCCATGGTAGATAGACAGAGTCAGGCTGCCGCAGTAGCATCACCTCGTATAGATCAGCAAGTGATTTTCCAGCCCAAGGAATCAGATCCTAATGCTCTTTTCGACAAGTTCCGTAAGCGAGGGGCGACCGAGTTTCATGGGATAGAAGATGCATTGCAGGCTGAGCAATGGTTGGAGCAGACTGAAGAGCTTTTTGATACGATCGTGTGCAGTAACAAGCAGAAGGTAGTTCTCACAGCCTCTATGCTTCGGAGTGTAGCCAAGACATGGTGGAGGAGTGTTAAGACCTCATTTCAGACTATGCCCAGTGCCTCAGTTTGGGAGACCTTCAAGCAGCAATTCCGTCGTAAGTTCATGCCTCTCCATATTCAGCGAGCCAAGGAAGTGGAATTCTTCAACCTTCAGCAGAGACAGATGCCAGTTGCAGATTATGTACACAAGTTTACAGAGTTGTCCCACTTCGCAGAGGATATGGTGAACACGGAGCATAAGAAGGTGACTCGCTTCGTCAACGGCCTGAATCCGAGACACAAACGCCACGTGGTTGCTTGTATGTGGCCGGCTACATTGGATGATGCTATTGGCAGGGCTTATGATGCAGAGGCCATCTTTGAGGAGGAGCGAACAGAGGCTAAGAGGGCAGCAGGTTTCAGTGGTAGAAGTCAGTTCCAGAAGAAGTTCAAGGGTAAGCAGGGCAGTTCGAGCAGTTCTCAGATAGTTTGCGGTCACTGTGGGAAGGATCACCCCACCGATAGATGTTGGAGGAAGAGTGGGGCTTGTTTCGGGTGTGGCTCTACGGACCACAGGCGGGCCCAATGCCCGAAGTTTCAGTCCTCTCCACAGACGAGACAGACAGGACCTACCTCACAGGGCAGATCCCAGCCAGCTCGCCCAGGCCAGAAGCAGAACCGCCAGACAGCCCGAGCCTATGCTGCTACGCATGAGGGCGCGGAGGAGGCCACGGTAGTGGAAGGTAAAATTTTAATTTCCGATGCAGAAGCTTTAGCTTTATTTGACTCCGGGTCTACGCGTTCGTACGTAGCACCCCATTTTGCTGTGCAGCTTCGACAGCGACCTACACCACTTCCCTACTTGTTGTTAGTATCCACTCCGGTTGGTAAGCGGGTGGAGTGCAGTGTGTTTTACCCTCAGTGTGATGTGCGGATAGCTGGTCATCAGCTCCCAGTAGACCTCGTGTTGCTCACGACACTGGATTTTGATGTGATCCTTGGTATGGACTGGCTTGCGAGATATCATGCGTGTATCAATTGCTACAGTAAGGCTATCTACTTCGATTTGGGCAGCGGATTCCGATTTGAGGGCAGCCAGATGAAGTGCCCAAGACGTGTGATCTCTGCTTGTAAAGCAGACAGGATGCTTCGTAGGGGATGTGAGGGATTTCTTGCATTCATTTCAGAGAAGAAAGATCAGCGACAGCTCAGTGAGATTCCAGTAGTCAGCGAGTTTCCGGATGTCTTTCCGGAAGATGTGCCAGAGTTGCCACCAGTTCGGGAGGTAGAATTTGCTATTGACGTGGTACCAGGTACAGCACCTATCAGTAGAGCTCCATATCGTATGGCACCTGCAGAGTTGTTGGAATTGAAGAAACAGTTGCAGGATTTGTTGGATAAAGGGTTTATACGCCCGAGTGTTTCACCTTGGGGAGCACCTGTTTTGTTCGTCAAGAAGAAGGATGGCAGTTTCCGGATGTGCATTGACTACAGGCAATTGAACAAAGTGACCATCAAGAACAAATATCCATTGCCTAGGATTGACGAGTTATTCGATCAACTTCAGGGTGCAGCTTACTTCTCTAAGATTGACTTGAGGTCAGGATATCACCAGCTCAGGGTGAAGGATGAGGATGTTCCTAAGACAGCTTTCAGGACTCGGTATGGACACTACGAGTTCCTTGTCATGCCGTTTGGTTTGACGAACGCACCCGCAGCTTTTATGGCGTTGATGAACAGGGTGTTTACTTCCTTCTTGGACCAGTTCGTTGTGGTTTTTATAGATGACATATTGGTCTATTCGAAGACTGCTGAGGAACATACAGACCATCTGAGGAAGGCATTGCAGCTGCTTCAAGATCACAAGTTGTATGCAAAGTTGGCTAAGTGTGATTTCTGGTTAGAGCAAGTTGCATTTCTGGGTCATAAGATTTCTAGAGATGGATTGATGGTGGATCCGGCTAAGATTGAGGCAGTAGTCCATTGGCCCCGTCCTAGATCAGTGACAGAGATTCGGAGTTTTCTGGGTTTGGCGGGATATTACCGCAGGTTTGTGCAGGATTTCTCGAAGATTTCAGCTCCGCTGACTCAGTTGACTCGGAAGAAGGTCCCGTATGAGTGGACAGAGAAGTGTGAGCGTAGTTTTCAGATGTTGAAAGAAAAGCTCACTACGGCGCCAGTGTTGACTCTCCCGGATGGTAGTGTGGGATTCGTGATTTATTCCGATGCTTCTCGAGTTGGACTAGGCTGTGTACTGATGCAGAATCAGAAGGTGATTGCCTATGGATCCAGACAGCTGAAAGAGCATGAGAAGAACTATGCCACACATGACTTGGAGTTAGCAGCCATTGTATTTGCATTGAAGTTGTGGCGACATTACCTGTACGGTGTGAAGTTTGAGGTCCATTCCGATCATCACAGTCTGCAATACTTGTTTGATCAGCATGACTTGAATATGAGGCAGCGAAGATGGTTGGAGTTCATCAAAGACTACGACTTTCCGATCAAGTACCACCCAGGCAAGGGCAATGTAGTTGCAGATGCACTCAGCAGGAGGACAGACAGTCTTCAGGTGTTAGCAGGATTCTATATGCTTGTGCATGATCAGCCTGTAGAGGTTCAGATGGTAGGAGACTCGGTGACATTAGCTACTACTGTCGTGTTTCAGCCTGAGGTGATTCAGCAGATCAAGGATCTCCAGTTTGAGGACCCCCTCCTGGTAAAGTTCAGAGATCGGATTGCAGATCGACCGGATTTTAGCCTAGTAGATGGAGTTTTGTACTTCAAGAATAGATTGTGTGTTCCCGCTGTGGACGAGCTGAAGGATAAGTTGATGACAGATGCGCACGATGCCCGATATGCGATGCATCCCGGTAGTACGAAGATGTACCGGAACTTGAAGGATAGATTTTGGTGGAACAATATGAAGCGGGAGATCGCAGGGTTCGTAGCTCGATGTTTGACCTGTCAGAGGGTGAAAGCTGACCATCAGCGACCTCCAGGATCATTACATCCATTGCACACTCCGCAGTGGAAGTGGGAGCACATTACGATGGATTTCGTCTCCGGTTTTCCGCCGACCAGTAGAAAGAATAATGCTATCTGGGTCATAGTGGACAGATTGACTAAGTCAGCACATTTCCTTCCGTTCAAGAAAGGGATGACATTCACAGAGATGGCCAGGAAGTTTGTTGACGAGATAGTCAGATTGCATGGTACCCCAGTATCGATTGTGTCAGATCGAGACAGTCGTTTTGTATCTTCATTCTGGAGAGCATTTCAGGAAGCTATGGGTACGAAGTTGAGTTTTAGTACGGCATACCACCCCCAGACCGATGGACAGTCGGAGCGTACCATTCAGACATTAGAGGATATGCTCAGAGCTAGCGTGCTGAACTTTGAGAAGGAATGGGATACACATCTGGCCTTGTGTGAGTTTGCTTACAACAACAGCTTCCATGAGAGTATTGGTATGGCACCTTATGAGGCTCTATACGGACGCAAGTGCAGGACCCCAGTGTGCTGGGAAGAAGTTGGAACTAGAAGTTTCCATGGTCCGACAATCATTGCTGAGACGACAGAGAAGGTGCAGAAAGTGATAGAGAATCTGAAGATTGCTCGCTCCAGGCAGAAGAGCTATGCGGATACTCGGAGGAGACCTTTGGCATTCCAAGTCGGAGATTGGGTATTTCTTAAAGTTTCTCCGATGAAGGGCACAGTTCGATTTGGTCAGAAGGGCAAGTTAGCTCCGAGATATGTAGGACCGTTCGAAGTCAAGAGCCGAGTTGGAGATTTAGCCTATCGGTTGACACTTCCAGTTGAGTTCTCCGGTGTTCACGATGTGTTCCATGTGTCGATGCTCCGTAAGTATGTGCCAGATCCGAGCCATGTGATTCGCTATGATGACATTCAGATTCAGCCTAATGCGACTTACGTTGAGCGTCCGCTTCGCATCGTTGGGACACGAGAGCAGATTCTCCGTACCAGGACTATCAGATGGGTTAAAGTGTTGTGGGAGCATCACGGTCCGGATGAGGCTACTTGGGAGCTAGAGGAGCAGCTAGCGCGCCAGTACCCCCAGCTCTTTGCGCAGGTAGGTAGTCATTCCGAGGACGGAATGATTCCTAGTGGGGGAGGATGTAACACTCCGATCCCCTTTGAGCCGGATTAGTGGCTCATTAGTGTGTGTTTTGTTTTGTTTATTTCTTTTGGACTTGTTTTGGGTCATGGATAGGTAGTTGAGTGACCTTTGACCTGGAATAGGTAGTTCTAAGCCCTTTTTCGTAATTTTGCTTTTGCTTTGCTCATATCATCTTTGCATCATCTTGGTGTCAGCACGCGTATTTCGTTGAGCTCGACAATTTCCATAACTGTGTCAGATCCGTTTGGAGTCAATTGGGGAAGATGGACCTTTGTGTGACTTAAACTGTAAATTGCTTAAACCCATTGGACCTTGTTTTAAAACTTCCAAACCTATATAAGATGAGTTACTCCAGATGTCCAACTCCCTGCTCTTTTCTCTCCCACGTTGCATGCTAGAGAGATTTCCAGGTGAAGCTCCCTCCACCATCTCTCTCTCTCTCTCTCTCTCTCTCTCTCTCCTTCGATTGGGTTTGCTAATCTCTGTTTGGTTGGAATTTCTCCTCTCTCTCTGTCCTTGCCTTGGGTAAGTGGGTTCTTTCCCAACTCTTTGTATTTCCTCTCCAATTACATCTCCCATTCTCTGTTGCTATGTCTTCATCTCATGCATGTGTGATTGCTTTGATTTGTTTTGATTTTAGTTGCTTGGAGCTTGATTTCAGAGGATTTGTCAGATTTGAGGCAAGTATAAGTACAGGTTTTGATAACACATATGGGTGTTGTTTGATTGCTTGGATTCATTCTCATTCTCTGTATAGAAATGTGTTACAGCCATTTTCTAAGCTATGAGAATCAGTTGAGCTTGTTTTATTCAGTTTCTGTACAAAAATTTCGTTTCTGTAATCTTCCCGAATTCGCGTCTGTATTGTACGGCTAAGCCGTAACCCTGTACGGCTTAGATTCCAGAGAGTGACAAATTCGAGTTTGTTCTACGGCTAGGCTACGGCTAAGCCGCAATTTGTTCTACGGCTGAGCCGTAAGCTAGCCGTGACCCAACCGTACCCCAGCCGTGAATTAATTCTCTGATCAGTCGAAACTTTTCTGATATCAGTACTCCTACGGTGAGGCTACGGCTAAGCCGTGGATTGGTCTACGGCTAAGCCGTATACTGACTGTAGCTCAGCCGTGAGATGTATCAGATCAGAGGTGGAAAAGCTGACAGTTTAGCCGTGTTCTGAAGGGAACCACGGCTAAGCCGTGGTGCATATTGCGGCTCCGCCGTAGGATGCCACGGCTAAGCCGTAGGTCACCCATGGCGAAACCGTAAGACCTGTAAACTATCAGTTAAACTTAGGCTAATGGTGTGACCTTGTAGGGCTCAAATACAGGTTAACCATACCCGTACACCGGCCCAAATGGATTCCTTGGAGCGCATGAATAGTCTGTTAGGCTGTGACTTATTCATGTGAGTGTTGATCACTGTTAAGCACCTCCCCATGGGTGTTGGTTTAAGGGACTTCGATGCACATAAGGATTATATTGCAACACTAGGATGGCAACGGTGCATCGAATAACTTAAAACTACATCAACATGCACGGTTAGTGACAGTGATGCAACTAGATTAGACTTGGCTTGTAATGAACCTTGATTCCGTATTAATCTGAGATGCATTGCATATTGTTTATGGTTTTGCCCTCTGTTCTGTTAATCTATGTTATGCATTCCTCAGTCATTTTGCTTTCGTTCTGTATATCTGTATTATTCTTCGCTCTGTACTCTGTTTTGATCTATGCTATGCTTTGTATATTCTCTGGCTTTGTATATCTCTGATTTTTGGGTATTCCCTGGTGGCTCTGCCCAGAGGTTAATACGTGAGGATAAGATCCGGTCTTTGTCATCGGTGAGTCCAAAGCGGATAATCTCCCCTTTCTATGGATTTGATTTGATTGGTATTAGTCTGGCTCTACTCAGCCTCAGCCCTAGGATACCCGACGGGGTTACCTCTGGCGTAGATCTCTGTATCTCTGTTTTAACTGCAGTGTTGCTTTGTCTTGGGACCCCGGAACCCAGGAAACCGAGACCCGCTTGTACCTTTGGCCTGGACAGCGGTGTTCTCTGCTCTGCTCTGCTCTGCTCTCTTTTGGAGAGAACATGGTTAACGTAGTAGCCAACTAGTTCAGTATTCTATGTTTTGATTCACATATCATGTTTTACTTCTATGCACGATTTGCTTAGTTTCCTAATATGGAACTCTGTATTTAATCTTCTGTCCCTATTTCATTTCGCTTTGATACTATGCGTGTTTCTTTCCTGTTACTTATATTTGCTGGATCGTTGTATTCATTTGTGTTGTCTGTGGTGTTGCAGGCACAGATACCTTGCCCAGCTCCCCGGCGGTCGAGGAGGCTGCAGGGGCGAGTGTAGAGGCACCCTCCGGTCTGGCAGAGTGGGCCTGATCACTTCTGCCAAGTGCGTGCATGCATACCAGTGGCTTTTATTTTGCATTTTGGTTTTTGAGAGCTTGTATTTGGACTTTGGACTTTGGACTTGTATTCTGTATATTTTGTGTATATTGATTTTGGTGTGTATTCGGTTTTATCTCAGTGTATTTGTCTTTGTCTTTTCCGTTTCGTATTTGCTTTGGCTTCCGCTATTTTATTTTCCTTTGTTGCTTGCTATGATATGTACAGCTTCCGCGTACGCTTAGTTCGCACGTGTTAGATCCCTTGTGTGCGTGCATCTGGACTGGGTTTGGATGCACGTGCACGGGAGTACGTGTGTCACCGGTTTAGCTTTTCGCTAACCCCCGAATTCTGGGCTCGGGTCGTGACAACCAGTCATATGTTTTGAGCATCCACTATCCAGATACCATCTTGATTGTTCTGCAGCTTTAAAAGCTGTGTGGACCACTAGATTCTTGTTTTTAGGTATCCATTTAAGTGTACTAGTAGTGGGGATCACAGTTGATTTTTGGTGTTTCACTTGAAAAGTTTTATGTTGGGGAATAGGAATGTTTGCTCCATTCTTTTTGTATATTTCAAATTGTTTTCTTAACTTATGGACTTCTTTTAATAAATTATTCATCTTTTGGTTGAAGGGAAATGTGTTTATCTGAGACTTTTGTTTTTTGTTTTCAGGTTCCACTTTCTTCGTGGTGTTTTTCTCAATTTTCTGACTGATGTTACAGTGAATTTTTCTTAATTTGCACTCCATTTTGAAATGACCTCTCTTACCACAATAATGACAGAAGACATTTGATGAAACAGTATGAGTACTAGTAGATGCCTTATCCACAATGTTTTGAATACTAGTATCTTCATTTTTTAAGGCACTTTTGACAAAAACAGTTCCGGAACTTGGAGGCTGATTAGCATTTTTGTCATATCCAAGACCAGTCATGTCTTTATAAGCTTTCCCAATTTTGAATAGTCTAATGTATTTCTCATCATTTTGAGTAAATCTGTACTCATACTTTTCTTTATACCGTTTCAGAATAGTCACTTCATTGTGGAGAGCAATATTTTCATCTTTTATTTTTAAAAGGGATTTTTCATTTTCTCTTAATTTGAGTACATTTTCTTTTTCTGTTGATAATTGGATTTTTACACTTTCGAGTTCTTGGATCAATTGTTCCTTTTCAGTACTAATACTATCAACCTTATCCTTTAAATTCTTAATCTTCTTTTGTTGATTGCTTACAGTTTCAACGAGCCTACAGGTTCCCTCATAGAGTAGTTCATAGGAATCCGTGGTGTTGTCATTATCCTCATCCTCTGAATTTTCATACTCACTCTCTGACTCACTGCCTAAGACTTCTTCATTCGATATTTTAATCATTTCCTCGGAAAGATTGAAGGTGGCAGTGGTAGCCATCAGAACTGTATATTTGTCTGATTCATTTTGATGTGATTCATCTGAGTCAAAATCTGATTCAGATGAATCGTCCCAAGTGGCTACAAGATTCTTCTTTTTGTATTTTCCTTTTTGAGGACAATCGGTGGATATGTGTCCAATTTTCTTGCATCTGTAACACATAGGTTCCTTATGTTTACTTCTAGAGAGGGAACTTGACCGACCTTTGTATTTATCATTTGTGATTTCATTTTTATACTCTTTCACCCTCTTTTTCTTAAATTGTTTCAAAAATTTTTTAGCCAAAAGAGCCACATTTTCATCCTCATCATTACTAGTTACTCCTAAGTCATCTTTAGAGGAAGATGTGTTATGAGAGGTGATAAGAGCGATTGATTTCTTTTTGTCATTATTGAATTTGAGTTCAAAGGTCTGGAGGGATCCCACTAAATCTTCAATTTTCATTTGTTCCGAATCCTTGTGTTCTTCTATAGAGGTTACCTTAGGATGGAATCTTTCCGGAAGTGATCTCAAGATTTTACTACAAATTTTACCTTCCGGAAGAGTTTCCCCAAGAGCCCACATTTCATTTACAATTTTCATGAGCTTAGTATGAAAGTCAGTAAACATTTCATTTTCTTCCATGCGAATGTTTTCGAACTGACTTGTGAGCATCTGGAGTTTAGATCTTTTGACAACTGAGGTACCCTCATAAGTTACTTCAAGGATTCTCCATGCCTGTTTTGCATTAGTGGTTGTCATGATCTTTTTAAACTCTTTTTGATTCATGGCACACACTATAGCATTGTACGCTCTAGCATTATTTTGTCTAAGATTTAGCTGAGCTTGAGACCATTTGGCTGGATCTAATGGTTTAGTGGTTGTGACACCATTTGTAGACACATCTTCAGTGGGTTCCGTCCAACCATTCTCTATAGCCTCCCAAACAGCCCAGTCCATGGATTTTAAGAATGCTGTCATCCGGGCTTTCCAAAAGGCATAATTTGTCCCATCGAAGAAAGGTGGACGGGTGATAGAACTTCCTTCAGGATTCATGGTGAATCTAGCAAAAGATGGATCTACTTCAGGTTATTACACCTTTACGAAGTAACCCTCTCTGATACCAATTGAAAGTGCAATAACTAGATCTCACCAAGTCCTAGAGGGGGGGTGAATAGGACTATTAAAAATTTCTTTTCAAAACTTAGATATTATTAAAGAACAATCTGAAGGATTATAAAAATTGAGAGAGATAATCAGAGTTGTGAGTGTCTGGAAATGTAACTAGAGCAATAGAGATGTAGCATATAAAAGATCATCAACTCAAGTGACAAGAAAGCAAGGCAACATCCACACACAACAAACAATAAACACAATGATTTATAGTGGTTCGGTCCTAGACCTACATCCACTCTCAAGAGCAAACTCTCTTGGTTCCACTAAATAAGAGGTACTCACATAACATACACCTCTTGCAACAATTTTTGATGCGGTGGTTTGTCTTCCACCAATTAGAGTTTTTGATCAGGTGGTTGATCCTTGATCTAGTCCACCAATTACAACACTTTTTGATGCGGTGGTTTGTCTTCCACCAAATACAGCAATATGAATTGAAATATTAAGAACACCTAAACAAGGAATTGAATACCTTGGTTTTGAGTGGTGCTCTTGAAGCTTGAAGACTACCTCCAAGCTTTGGCCTCTTGTTCTTGCTCCTTGGAGATGAAGATCTTCAGATGTGAGCTCAACCAAGGGAAGAGGTTCCAAGAGGGTTTGGAAGGCTAAGGTATTCTCTCAGATTTGAAGAAGCCTTTCCTAAGTCACCAACTACTCTACTTGCAAGAATAATGGCACTCTTTGATGTTGGAGAGTAGGTGGTTGTGGGAGCTTTGAAGATGGTTTTAATGGAGGTGCAAAGGCTCAGCAATACTAGTGTTTTTCTCAGCAATAAATTCAGTGGTTGGAGCAAGGGAGAGGTCCTCTTTAAATACAGATGAGCTCCAACGAACAGTTCTACGGCTTAGAACAGAATGGTCTACGGCTTAGCCGTAAGTTCTGACAACATCCAACGGCTAGTTTGACCAGATTCAGCACAAATTCCTTCTTACGGTTAGGCCTACGGCTTAGCCGTAAATCCTTCTACGGCTTAGCCGTGAGCACCTTTCGGCCTAGCCGTGGGTCAGCCGTAAGCTCAAATTTCCCAGAAACAACTCTTTGGAGAGTGGCCCGTAATCTTTACGGCTTAACCGTGAATAACCTTACGGCTTAGCCGTGAAGGCCTTTCGGCTTGGCCGTAAGGTCAACCATAAGCATGATTTGGCCAAGTACACTCTCTGGATTGTGGCCCGTAGATTTTACGGCTTAGCCGTGAAACCCACTACGGCTTAGCCGTAACATTTTTCGGTGTAGCCGTAGGGTCAGCCGTAGAACAAAAAGGCTTCAAAATACACTCTCTGGAAAGTGAGCCGTAGGATCTACGGCTTAGCTGTGGTCCAAGCCGTAGAACAAAACAGGGTGTTTGAAAAAACTAGTTTTCTAGTTTGTTTCCATGGACACTTAGGGATCACAGATACCTTATCCCTTGGCACTCACAGATGATCTTCTTTGACGTTGAACTTCTTTGCTTAGTCTTCATTGATAGATTTTCCTTGAATGGTCTTGAACTAGCTTGAACTTCTTTGAACTAGACTTGATCTTCAATGACTTTCGAGGTGAACTACATCGTTCTAAAATCGAGCTACACTTTGGTCACGTAATTGACAACATACTCTTACAATGACACTAACACATATAACTAATATCTAGAAGATTTAGACTTCATCTATGAGCCAAACAGAGAGATTATTCAACAACCATGAAAAGTTGTATATGAATTGGACGTATTTGGTTTGGCTTCGTAAAGGATGCCAACATCAAGAGGACCATTTGGTTGTTTCCCATTGGACTTTGATTTTTTTGATTTGGTGTCCAAAAATTTCAAGAATAATGGAGTTCCTCCTTTGCAGTTGTTCCCACTTCATGAGGAAATATCCCTTGTATTTTAACAAAGAAGACAGATCTAGACTAAGGTGCAGTTAAATGTTTTTTGAACTATTAGTCTATAATATCTTCTCATGCAAATGAAAATGCAAATGGCTTGTTTTTTATTTTTATTTTTATTTTTTTGACTTAGGGTATCCTTCGCTAGCCCAGCATTTGAACCTTTGGCCTCTGACAAGGGGTTACTCAATCTGACAAGCAAGGACTATTCCCTATGGGGTATATACATGGCTGCACACATAGTACCTAGATAACACAAGAGATGAAAGTGAACTTAAGGCCTTAGTAAGCAAACTCAAGGCTCAAAGCAGCTAAGCCACTACCTTGATGGCAATGCAAATGGCTTGTGTACAATATGTAATGTATTCATCTTTTATCCTGCTTTGATCATTCCCTGGATTAAGCATTTAAAAATACTTTGGCATTCAAAAGACTCCCCCTTGTCTTGAAATCATGCTCTTCTAGTTTTGATTGGACGATTAGATTTTGTAGAGATAGGGTTTTAGGACTATCAATAATGTTGTTCTGATTTCATTAATATAAAGTCTCTATTTTTATTTTACATTTTAATGATTATTTAAGTGTCAATCTTTGTTGTTTTGAAATGTGTTCCTTTTAATGTTTCGATAGCAAGTCTGAATAAGGAAAATTGGTGCTTTCATTAAAATCTAGTGGAATGCAATATAAAAAATTGTGGGGTTACTTGATAACTGCTTAGGTATAAATTAGATCTTCATTCACCAATTGAGTAGATTTAATTGCATTGCAGTCTTGGCCCAAACAGGGTACCTAATTTGGGTTATCTTGGTCAGAGTGATCCAGATCAATGGTTGGTTCTGTCCCAAGATCAAATTGTCTGTTATCTTAGTTCGTAATCAATTTGTTGAAGGATTATTGTTGTACATTTTTAACATAGTGATATCCATCATTGTATGTGTTTATTTGTTATTTCAAATTCAAGCAGCTGGATGGTCAAGTGATGGGCATGAATGAATTGAGAACTTATTTCATGTAAATTCACTATGCAATATGCTGCCTCTTTTTTGTGCATTTCTTGTTAGATTATTCTTTGCCATGTCATGCCTCAGCATGTGCAGGTCTCAAGGCAAAAAAAAAAAAAAAAAAAAAAAGTGTGCTGGCATCTGATAGACACTTTGCTTAAAAAAAATTTGATAAATCAAAATTACATTCAAATTCTTATTCAAAGCAACACTTGACCTACCCTGCAAACATGTGTATGTGGTAATGTGAAACTCTATTTATTTATTTTTATTCCAAATGAAGAACATTAATAATTCGCGTGGTTATTTCCTATGGAGAGGTGAGGTAAGCTTGTACATTACTACATAATTGAAGAATGTTCATACATCTAGCTACTTTTCATCTGTGGCCTACCATGGATAGGATCATATCTAAGAATCTAGTTGCTTTGTAATCACCAAGTTTGAGCAATATATGGGCTAGTCATTTTCTAGGAAAAAAAAAGCCGTTTGATCCACTGCCTGATTTGTTCATGCACAAATGTATCCCTACCCGAATTATGGGGACCTCATGGGTCTAAATGGTTTGTTACACATGGGCAACAAGAGTTGGAATATGAATACGCTGCCCACCTTTATTAATTCTTGAAACTTTACCCGAATGCATGCTTTGTTGGATCAATTGATTTTTAACGTTTTTTTAGTGATTCTTCTTGGCAAAGGAGTATTAGGATAATCTCAATTTGATGGAGGCAAGATAATTCCCTTAAGGATTAATTTTATTAAAATAGTCTTACTATAGGCTAATGGTTGACACTACACATGAATTAACAATTATAAATCTAATAGTCCTGTGTCTTGTCTTGTCTCCTTCAATCTCCACACTCTCAATGCCTTTTAGATAAGAACCTTTCCTCCATGATTTCTCATAGCTCACAAAATTAACACAATGGAATTTGGAGTTTTTGTTTGTGATTAGTTACAAATGGACGGATAGAAACACACACCAATCGTCAAGAGTTGAAAAAGTGTGATAACTTTGGTATCTCATTCCCAATTTAGTCCACATGAAATTATGTTTGTACTTGTCCTAGTCCGATGAAGTAATTAGTGTTAGATGTCTTTATTTGACCCGATGAATTATTGATGTGATTGCTTGTGCAATGAGCTTTATAAACATGTTATGTAAGTTATTATTGATATTACCATGTAATCTCTATAAGGATGCATTTGGCAACGGCCGAAGGGAATGAGGGGATTCTATGGTCGCAAAGAATCCCTCCTGAAGCCTAGAATTATGCCATCTTCCTTTAAAAAAACTAGGTTTGGTAAAAAAAAAAAGATTTCTAGGGACGAAACCTTTTCTAAATCAACGGCCTTGAACATTTTAGCTAATATATCATGATCCATATGGCCCTACATTCTGAAATTTGGTTCCATAGCCATTCTTGGCCTCTAGATCAGATCTAACGGTCTTCATTTTTGAAAAGGGGTCCACGGACACCCAGATTCGTATCAGCAGCGTTGATTACTTTTTTGATCAGATCTTAACATATAAGATGATCCAACGACTGAACATTGGGCTTCTAGCCATTTTTGGGTTGGGGAAAAATCTACATGGTGCTAATTTTGTTAATGGGACCCACAAATGTTAGATTGGGCCGACACCCCTTACCCTCGTGCACGGTACTGTTTTGCATTGCTACGGGTTCCGCGGGTCAGTTGGTAGGGGGGGGGGGGGGGTTTAACCCGGGATTCTGCGGGAGCGTGGAACGCAGGTGGTGGTTTTCGGCATTCCACACTCTGTCCAAACGTAGTTTTCCGCGGAAACATAGTTTGCAACACATGCCTTATGTGTATTCCTCTTTTTTTTTTTTTAATTTTTATGTGCACAATATATTTTCATCACTTTATATCAAGTGTGGTAGGCATTTGACTAATTTATTCAACTTTGAGAATGGGACAAATGAAAAATGCATAATTTTTTATTTGATGCCATGTTATTTATGTTTTGTACATGAAATGCTATAAATATGAAGAATGAATGGGACTGCAACAAGGAATGAATCATCAATATTTTTAATATCCTTATATATGGTACTATTGTGAAACTTGTGCCAAAGTTGTTAAAATTACCTTACATCCACATATGCTAGCATATTAAATGACTGGTTGGCTTATTATTGTTAATATTACTTGAACTAATGAAGATGAATAATTTTTCCTTTTTGCTTTCCTGAGAAGAGAGGCTATTTCATTTTAGATTTATGATTAGTGTTATTATATTATTTTTTTCTCAATTGAAAATGATTTAATCTTCATTTTCTTTTCCCCATATATTTATGAACATCTTGTTCATGATTGATGCTTACATTTTTCACTGGTTTTGTACATCTTGAACTTTCACAATTTCCATCTCCTTTATTAAACACTAAAGAATCAAATTTGCAAAGTGCATATAACAAGTAGCTAAACAGGTCACACTAAAAGGAGGGACAAATGAGCAAAAATTTTTGAAATAAGAGCCCTAAGAGTACAAGTTTTTTGTGTTTTTAAATCAAAAGAAAGATAATCTCCTAAGAACATCTCCACCTCTAATTTCTGGTAAATTGTTTGCTACGTGAAGGTGGTACTGTCTTTGGCTCTTAGAGCAAAATCACTCTTTCTCTTTCTGACAAAAGAATGAAGATAGTAATTAGCATTGTCATATTAGCTTTCTATATGCTATCTTAAGATTATATTAGGCCATATAGAACAAACATAGTATAGTTTTAGTTTCAAGCAATTTTAAATAGTGAATACTTACTTTTGGATCTACGAATAAACAATTATAGATAATATATTATCTCAATTGTTGCAGAATGTCGACATCAAATGACAAAGCATGGATCACCAAACACAAGTTAAGTTCAGAATATTTGAATGGAATTGTACATTTCATTGAGTTCACAAAGAAAAATGGTGGTAGATTTAAGCTCTTTTCTTGTCCATGTGCAAAATGTCGAAATGGGAGTAGAATGATCACCCTTGATTTGATTTTTGAGCATTTTCTTTTTGAAGGTATTGATACATCATACACACATTGGATATTTCATGGAGAAAGTTTAGCAACAATAAATGAGAAACCATCATTATCAAAGTTTGTTAGTCAAACCATTGATGTGTATCTTAGAATGGAGGAACTTGTTAATGAGGCATTTGGAAGAATTGGTGAACATGTTGATACTCTTACGGATGATCTCGCAAGAAATAAAGATTTTCATGAACACTCCCCAAAGTTTCATGGCCACGAAGATCAGGAAGCGAGAAGATATAGGTCGTTATTCGATTATGAAAGACAATCTCTATATCCTTTTTGTCCTAAGGAACTCACAAAATTGTCATTTACTGTTAAGTTGTATAGTTTAAAGGCACAACATGGTCGGTCAGAGAATATCTTTGTTGAACTCCTTCAATTAGAGAAAAAGGCATTACTGGTAGGAAACACATTACCAGAAAGCACATATTAAGCTAAGAAGATGATCAACTCATTGGGAATGACCTACAAGTTAATCCATGCATGCTCAAATGACTGTATTCTTTATTGGAAAGAGTATAAAGATACATAAATTGTCCAATATGACACAAATGTATATAGAGGTCACATTACTTGGAGAGAAAAAAAAAAGAAAAGAAAAAAAAAAGTGTTAAAGTTCCGATTAAGGTTGTGAGATATTTTTCTTTTACATCAAGGCTATAGAGGCTGTACAAGTTAGACTTCAAAGTAAAATATAGTATTTATGTCATCTATTTGGCATTAGGCATTAAATTAAAATTTTTTATTATTTTTTTGAATTTATTGTGTACTATGCCGTGGATAATGGAGTAAATGACTTAACATGCTCAACCGAAACAATACAGTGGTGTTATGCGACATCCATTTGACTCAAGTTCGATGTTATTGAATTTTTCTGAGGAACATCACAATGTTCATTTAGGAATTGGGACTAATTGGTTTTACCATTTTGGACATATAATAGCGGTTACAATAATTGGCCAGTCATTGTAGTGCCTTGTAATCTTCCACCCTCTATACGCATGAAAAGAGAATTTTCAATGTTGAAACTTTTGATGCAGGGTCTAAAAGGACTTAATAAATACATTGATATTTACCCACAACCATTGGTTGACAAGTTGAAGGAGTTATGACTTAATGGAGTGTCAATGTATGATTTTCATTTGAGGACAGTATTTAACCTCAATGCCATGTTGATGTGGGGAATTTATGATTTTCCTGTATATAGGAGTTTATTAGGTTGTGCAACACATGAATAATATGCTTGCCCTATTTGTGCTGAAGGAATTATTGCTGAACGTCTTAAGAGTGACAACAAGTACTCCTACCAGGGTCATGAAAAATTCCTTCCTATTGATCGTGTATTCATGACCCAAAAGGCAGCTTTCAAAAATAAATCAGAAGAAGGAAGACCTCCTTGTCGATTAAGTGGTTCAGAGGTTGAAGACAAGGTAAAGGATATTTAAATGGGTTTTGAAAATCCAAGGGGAAGAAAAGAAAAAGCTATGACGATGATTGCACTGATTATATAACTACCTAGTATAAGAGATTGATTCTATTTGACCTCCCATACAGGAAGGTGATGTCCTTCATTTTAGTATATATTTCATATACATGTATTTTCATGAATAGAAATTTAACAACTCATCATTAATATTTTCTGACAGAATTTGCTAGTTCATCATAATTTGAATGTGATGCATAGTGTGAAAAATGTTGGTACAAGTGCACATGAGGATTTAAAAAGAATGAACATCAGGAAAGAAATATGGTTGTAAGAATCAAATGGTAAAACTATTAAACCAAAGACACCATTTACTCTGAGTCGCAAAGAGAAAGAATTGTTTTGGTATACTTTGCATGACTTGAAGGTTCCAACCGAGCATAGTTTGAGTTTTAAACATCTTGTGAACATACAAACTCTTGAAATAAAGGGTCTCAAGTCATATAATTATCATGTCATAATGCAACAATTTTCAATCTATTTTTTTCTAGGATGCCTTCTTAGAGTATAAGACGATGAAGGATGCTATTCAACAAATAAACAACTTTGTTATTGTCTTATGCTCAAAGACAATTAGTGCATTTGAGATCATTGCTGTCAAAGAAAGGCTTGTCTTGGCAATGTGTATTTTGGAGAAATTCTTTCCACCTTCATTCTTTGTTATTAGCGTTTACCTCATGGTGAATCCAGCAGATGAAGTGCGCATTAACTTGTGGTTCAGTTAGATTTCTTTGGATGTATTCTTTTGAATGATAAATTTCTAACTTGAAAGATGTCTTATGAATGGCATAATATAATGCTAATTTGAACTCTCTCAACAGGTTAATAAAAATCTATAGAGGAACGTAAAAAATATAGCACACCTTGAAGGGTGTATTGCAGAGCGCAACATTGTGGAGGAATCCATCTTGTACCATATGGAGTACATGCCAAATGGTGACAAAGGTAATCACAAGAGAACTCGCGAAAAGGTTTTTAGATGATGACAGTGAGTGTGATGAAGAACCCTTGGATAAAGGAAAGAATGTATACCTAACTAACATACAACATCAACAACTACATAGATGGGTTTTGAATTGGTATTATAAAATTGCGGAATGGCAACAGTGAGTTGATAAATTTCTAAATTAGCATGTATGGCATAGTAATTTGATAACACGTACATAGACATAAATAACACGGTTTGTGTCATTAATGCAGGAAATATAAAACGTATTTAAGTACCACCACTTTAAAGGGATCAAGAAAGAAAGGCTATGTGTCTAAGAACAATGAGCCTGGTTGCCTTATCCAGATGGTTTTTATTCGACTTTAGGTGAAGTTGGAAATGGATCCTTTGTAGCGTGGCCTACCCCTTTTACCACATTCACATATTAGACTTATAAGGAAACATTTTGCAATAAACTTTTAATCATCTGTAGTATGAGCGTTGCTTTTTTGTTAAAGTATGCAGACAGTGTATTTGCAATTTAGGAGATTTCATTCTAGATTGCCAACTATCAACTATCAAGCAATTGCTTGTATCCAATGTTCTATATTGCCGAGTTACACCCACATCCCATTATACTCTGACTTGTTTAAGCTTTATTTGTACTCAAATTCCTATGCATGCATTTTTTGTTAACAACTGACCACTGGATGTATGATTAGTGTCAATACAGTGAAACAGGAGGCCTTCAAAAACTGAAATGGAAGGCTATTGGTCTACATTTTCTGGAGAAGTTTCTACAGAGGCATTTGGGGATCTAGAAAATGGAGTGATTAAGTGCTTTGTAGCGATAGTTGCCTTCACCTAAAAGGTTTGCATGTGTCTTTGGGGAATATAGTTGACCTGTGTAAGTGGTGCATCAACCAATCAATGCAGTTGCCTTAAATACCATGCAAAAGTACATTTTTTTAATTCTTCAGTGGAATTCATATTTTGATTTCTCAAAAAGATCTTGGACAATTGCTAGCTAGGCTACCTTTCATTTATGGAATATCTGTTCTTGAGAGATTGATAAATCTGACATGACCCATTTCATTTATTATGTTCCATTGGCTGGATATCTCCCATTTGATGAAGTTGATCTAACCATGCTGTACAGTAAGGTGCGTTGTTCCCTTTTTGGAATTGTATTCATGTTTCTAGATAAATTAATTACTCTTGCATGATTTGATGAATCTGCTAGGAGCATGCTACACTTTTTTTGTATCCTGTCTACATTTCCTTTTTCTTTGCCATGGAAATGTCATCACACACATGTTGCCTATTGACCTCAATGTAGCTTACAATTGTTGCTCTTTTTTTTTCCTTCTAACAAAAATCCTTGTTTCCAGTGTTGACTATTGGACCATTGTAAATTTTTGCAGGAGATTCGGATTCAAGACATTCAGAGTGATGAGTAGTTTAGGAGGAATTATGTACTCAGACATGTTGACGACGAGGATGTAGAAGTGGATGATGTGTATGCCGTTTTTGATGATCCTGAGATTGGTAAGGCATGCTTCATTACTCATCCACAGAGAGAGAGAGAGAGAGAGAGAGAGAGAGAGAGAGAGAGAGAGAGAGAGAGAGAGAGAGAGAGAGTTAGTTGAGGGTATGTCTAGTGTGAGTTTCATGTTGGAGTACAACCTTTTTTTTTTTTTGTCTCCTTTATTCTTAATTCCTATTTATCCTTCTTAACAAGTAATACATTGATAATAAGAAAACATGTTGGAAATGTCATCTTAATGCCAAGTTATACCCAAGTGATTTTGGGTTGTTTCCTTCTTATCAAGTAAGTTCTTTGCAATGGAATTGTAACTAAAGCATGCATTTGCCAGGGTTCTGGCAATTTATAAGACTTTTACAGGAAATGATCTTCATAAAAACCACTGGACTTGTTTCTCTTCCTTGTGTATCAACCATGACATCTGAAATCCAATATAAATTATACTCTAAAAAGTTGAAGTTGGTCACTTATGTTTCTTATTGGTCATATATGTATTACACTTAATTGGTTGGAGAACATGATTGGTATGCTGCATTTCTGTAGGTCCAAGAAGCCAGCGAACAGTCTGGGAATACTGATATGGGTCCATTGGTTTTGAATGTATTTGACCTTATTATTCTCTCTCAAGGGTTGAATCTTTCAACTCTGTTTTACCGTGGACAAGTATTGTTTGCATTAATTGCAATCTTTTTATGGTCAATTGATAAAACTATCAAATGTTCCCTATCACACCTAAACTTTAATAATGACTGTTATCTTATTCTCGGCTTAGCATTTAACTAGTGACAACTGACATGTGACAAGTTAGCAATGCAGATCTTATGATATATTTTTGAGTATTAGATGTTCTTATGATATATTGTTTTTCATGAAAACTTAATGATAGCAATGCAGATGGGTATGCAAGTATTTCCTAAAAACTGTTAAGACCGGGAATCCAATTTTGGACACCCCATCTGCCACTTTATTCTCTGCCCTTCTATACAATTCTCTGTGGATTCTGCAAGTCTTCTGCAACTACATATTATGCATTAAATCTTTACATATATACCATGTCTATGTACAAGCGAGATCTGTACATTTCTACTTGTTCACATATATGTAGTTCTAAATGGAGGGACTGACATGCTAAAATTTGAACACATTCATGTGTATTCATCCAGAACTGTTTACATTCATACATTTACAGTTACATATGTACATTTAAGTTGGCCGTGCCTACCATATGTTCGAGTAAAAGAGCATCCTGCTACACTGGACATGTGACTACTCTACCAATTTGGATGCTTAAGTCCTAGTGCCAGAGAATTTTGGTCACATACCATTCCATATAGAAAGGGTGTGGGTTGCATGAGCATCTACTTACGCATTTAGTGACAATCAAATGGTGCCACACATCTAGCAGTTCTTTGTGGCACCCAGGCAGAATGTATATTCATATAGCACTACCCATAGTGCAAAATAATGATGTTAAATTTTGAATTAAATTTGTAAGCATTAAATGACTATCATCAGGATTTTATATCAGTTCCTGTACCTATAACTTTATTTTTTTTGCCTTCAAACACCATATTTATCCCACCAGCATTTTTATTTTGATCTGAAGTTAGAGGTATCTTATCGTGATTGTGTTTTGTTATTGTTGGATTTGTGTATTGTATTTTGGGTTAATTGGATGGATCCATTGGGTTAGCCAATGACTGAATTAAGATCAAGGTATTTTGGTAATTGTACCGAGGCTTTTTTAGGGCAAAGAAAGTGGGGATTATAAATATAATGTAATTTGTAACTCTAGATCTTGCAGAAGAAAGTGCCTTCTCTTACCTGTGGTGTTCTCACACCATGTAGAAAAAACAATGAGAGCATGTGAGGGTCTCTATGCCTTTGCTTGTGATAGTGGAGATGATATCATCTTTGTTCGTGGACATAGCTTTGTTTGGGTGAACCACGTAAATCATCTGTATCTTTTCTTATGTGTGACATGATTGTCGATCGCAGATTTTGCGCTTGCGCACATGCGCAATAGTTATCCATGCGTTAAGCAAGTTACTAATCATCATTGTTACAAACTGATTCAATGTGCATATTTTTAATATTTATTAGCTTGATCTTATGAGCATTCTTTCATTCACAAACATGCCTTCTGCAGACATCTCTGTCTCTACTCTGTCTGTGTCTCTCTTGAATGACATGCTCACAGTGTTATGACTTACTGATGGTTTTAAAACCCATGAGCATATTTTTAACTCCATATATCTTGATTTTATGAGCTTTATTTGATGCACAACCATATAAAAATAAAATAAGATTATTAGCATTATTTCGCTCTTAACCATGGTTACTGTAAGAGCAAGTCTGTATTCTGTCAACCTTTTTTTTCCCATCAGTAAAGCATGTTGTACTGTTTTGATCATAAGGGCTTAATATTTTCCAATTTGAAAATTGCATTCCACTTTTTGAACAAGGTGCTGATGTTGTCACAGGAATAGCTTTAAAGCGTATCAAGTAAGCTTCTCACCCTCCAATCTCTCTTCGTTCTCCCTCACATGCTTTTCATGTTCTTGAATGTTCCTAATGGAAAAAATGTGTGTCCAATTGATATACAATTAAAGCATTGTTTGTTTTCAGTTGGTACAGTTGCAAGATTAACTAGACACAACATAAAATTGGTGTTTTGTGAGCATTGTAAGCACGAAGATTCCTTTTAAAGGGACCGGTAAAGAATATATTAGAGATGACATTAGTGAAATAGCTTCTGCTGATGGTCTTTTTTGTGATGGACCAATTTATTACTGCTGTTTTGTTGAACTACAGGTACATACCGATGCTTCCAGAGCCATATTTGTAGGTGAATTTTTTTTATGTGAATGGTAAAAAACATGGAATCAGGTTCTAATCATAGCTTTTTAAAACTCTTCAATTTGAATGAAACTTTTTATAGAATATTTTAAAGCAAATCAAAGGGTGTATATTTAACTTGAGCGACGTTTAGGATTGCTCCAAATGTGGAGTGATGTTTATATTTTAGTTTTTTTGTAGGGTTGGGTTTGTTTTGTACCAAACAGTTTTTGGTGGATGGGTTTATTTTGTAATGAACGTTAATATTTCATTTAAAAAAGTAGTGATTTATGATGTAGATTAATGATTTTGCTTAATATAATTTACGGTTGATGAGGATTTGATATGAATGTGTATGGCTGATTAGTAGATTCTTTTCTAATAATTTTTCTTAAAATCATTTCTAAAATTAGGAGCAATGATAAATAGCTCTAAATTGAGATATAATCGTTCCTAATTTATCATTTTAGAATGGTTATAAATTGTGTCTAAGGTATTCTTATATATCTTAGAGGAATGGATTCTAGAATGGTTAATTATGAACCATTCCAAAATAGAAAAATAGGAATTGCTCTAAACCATTCCAGGGGCATGCTTGAACTGTTCCAAATTTGTACCTCTAAAGGTCTTTGCCCGTTCCTTAAAAAAAAAAAAAAAAAAAACTAGAACCGTTTTGAGCCATTTCAGATTATTAGGAACTCACCCCTTAAGAACAGTTTAAAACCGTTTTAAATGCCGTTAGAAACGGTTAAAAACCATTCAAAATTGCCATTAGAAACGGTTAAAAACTGTTCAAAATTGCCCTTTTTTGTACAGTGTTGATAAGCTTTTGCCAAGCCAACCCATTGACAACCCTATTTTTCTTTTATTTTTTTAAAGAAAAAGCCTTGATTACTATAATTAAGTGATCCTAATAGGATAATGTCATAATTAGGGATGGCAAATGGGTCAAGTTTAAATGGAGACCCACGGGCACCCCGACCCACTCCTATTAGGGGCGGATCCTGATTTCATTGTTCTACCCAGCTGTGCCCCACATATATAATATATATTTACTTATTACTAAAGGTATAAACAAAACTTTATATAGTATATGTGATGTTGAGCATTAACCTAAGACATATGGAAAGATAATATGGTGCATTTGATTTCTGCAATACTCATTCTCGTGCATTTTGTATATTTTAATATTTAAAGCTTTTTAGTTCTAAGTTCAACCCAAATAGGGCACGTTTGGTATTACATATGAGTGACCCACCATAGGGCTAGTCAGTTTTGGAAGATAAAAACTTGATATGAGTGGGTTTGGTTGATAAACTTGGGATGGGGTGGGTTTGATTTACCCAACCCACACCAAACCCTCCATGTTGCCATCCCGACTTGTTACGTTTCTCATTTTGGAAAGATAATCACATTAATTTGATGCTGAGATATGGTAAATTAATGTTTTTTTTTATAATTATTCATGGGTTCTTAACACTATATATACACACGTCAGTCATGGATTCTTATTCAAATTTTGGACGACAGTGTTTTCTTTGTAAGGTTTTTTCAATTCTTCATTAAAGAGAGACTAGTGTTATCTTTTCAATCTCTTCATGAATATATTAATGTGGTTTTCTAATGTTTGACATCTGTGGTGACTACTGACGGAAATTGTACTGACAATCAAATTATATTATTTGAAAGCTTTTTTTTTTCCATATCCCTTACCAGACAAATTATATTTCGATATTGACGAATATAAAATTGCAGAGAAAAAAACAAAAACCAGCATGAAAGAAATTGCACTACATTTCATTATTTCAAGAGGAGAACAACTTTATTTAGCTTGCTTCTATTATCTTTTAATGGATCTAATTTCATTTATCACAATAACCACCACCAGGCCCACCGTAATGGAACCAAAGCCCTCTATCTCGACCTTTTGATGTTTCTGATACATCATAGCAGCTGGGCTTGGTAGCCGATAAATAGGCATTGGATGGTTTTCTTGCATCATCGTGTCCGACGAGATAGACGCAATTATCAAAGAATGCAGCTTTTTGATATCCTTCTTTTGAAAAATGACCACTACCCATTTGAGTGCTAGTATGTTGACCCCGTGGTTTAGTGTTTAAAATTTCACCTGCCCACTCTATTTGATCAGCACTTTCTGCCATGTCCTTGAACAAGGCACCGGGCCAGTATCCCACACTTTCACCCTGTAGTACTAACCACCAATTACCATTTCCTGGGTCCTGCGCCAATAACCAAGCAAACAGTTTCAAACATACACAGAAAGAGAATTTTATTGTGTGGCTCCCAACATCTGCAGAATCTTTCAATGTGGTTATCTTCAAACGTTGGAAGCATAGGCTGATGATTTCAGCCAAATCAACAAATGAGCAATTTCGCTGTCTTCTAAGATTTGGAGATTATTAACTTGAATGTCAAATCAAATAAGCTATTGGGCAAGAATATTTCAATGGTTCAAATGAAAGATTTGTTGAATTAGCTTCTCGAAATTATCAACCTCATTAGATATTGCTAATGGTCTAAGTCAGCCAATGATGTTGATATTTCATAAAATCTTCCTTTAGGTTTAACAGTTACCCTGTTTATCTTCAGGAAGAAAACAACAAATCTAGTGTCAAATGAATTACGATTTTCAACATTAAAGACCCTGGCCAGATTCTTTCAAGTTGATGGATACAATTCCAATTATCACTCCAGACATCAGTTTGGTGATGTTTATGGAACAAATGGCTTGATCCACTTAGTTCTCAATGAAAGGTTTATGAGTTTTTTAACTAATTAATTTAAAGTAGGGGATACAAAGCAATATATATATATATATATGATTCATGATTAAAAAAAGGAGAACAAGCAGAGATTTCTTTTTTTTTTTTACCTTGGATATCCTTACATTCATCCAGTATTGCTTGTAATCATATATAGACACAGGATTAAGAGTAGAGCCTAAGGCAACCTTGTGGCTTACTTGAACAAAACCAGGGCATATCAAGTTGTAGCAACCAGCCCCCGCTGCCTGAACACAGTTAAACATAAATTTGATAGAAAAAAAACGAATAAATTATAATTTTATCATGCTAAAAATGATACGAGAAACTAGAAGTGAAATTTGAATGCGGATTATGCGAGGTCAGGTGGAGTTGTCAAGTACCCAATTTTGAGCTTCATGTGTGCAACTGGCCCATATTAGAAATAAGAAAGCATGAAGTTAATTACTTACCCCCCAACTTGTATAAACACGTGTGTTGGCGTCTTCCATGATATCTTTATAAATCTATAACAGTCCAATCAATGAATTTCAACAATATCAGTAATGTCTCATAAAACAGAGTAGAAAAAATATAGCTCAGCAAGTTGGGGACACCAAAAGCCCCTTCTAGGATATGGTAGGAAGTTTAACTCCCCTCACTAGTCCCCAATAGAATAAAGCATGTTCTCATGGCGTTACATGAGAACTTATTATGGGATTCACTTGTGTGTCCTACCTAATAAAATATTCAAATGAAAACTAATTCTTACTGTTCTTCCGTAAGAATTATTGGTAATATGCCTCTTCTTATGTCTCATCAAGCTCTAAACATTGCATTTGGCATTTTCTTCATTGAAATATATAGAGGGAGGGAGAGAAAGGAGATTACCATCCAGCCAGCCCTGACAAAATCGGGTGATCCTTTTTTGCGGACATAGATGACGGCCCCGCTGTATTCAGATGGTTCCACAAATACTGCCCATACGTTGATACTGGCTTCAGCTCCATGATTTTCAACTTCCACAACCATTTTAGCTTGCTGATAGTACATATTGCATGGATAATCAAATGATAGAGACATAAATGGTGTATCGAGTGGTAAACAAAATATAACAACTTACTTCTATTTCAGACGATGAGGAAACCTTTTGTCCTTTTGAGGAGATGACTCTGAGTAAGTCCTCCTTTTGGGTCCTGCGAATAGGAATTGTTCCTCTGGGACAGCTTCCACTGTTATGCCACAACTGTGCTAATGGTTTTGACGACTGCATCATTTTACGATCATAGAAACTTGGTCTCCTCTACAATCCAATTTGTACCAAAAAAAAAAAAAAAATCAATCCAAGCACTTGAATAAATATTTGAAGGGAATTAATCCTAGATTCTAAATACAAAAAGGCCAAGGCATATAGGGTACTCCTGCAGATTAGATTAAATTGATCAACCAAGAAACCAAACCAGTCTAATCACTAATCATTCACCTGCATCACAGCAAATGTGGAGCTTAGCCCTGTTGTTTTAACAATGAATCATAATTTTTCATATTGCCCATCCCTAGCCTAGTGTCTTCATTTTGAAATTTAATCATTATCATCACTATCCACCAAAAGGATGCCATCGGTATTACACATTTATGCTATGTTGGTACATATTGGAGCAATTATAATAATGAAAATTTTAATCCAATAAAGAGTAAAGGCTATGGAAATGAAGAAACCTGTATTGTGTGATTTTGGAGTAGCGGATGATCAAATGCAGGCTGCTTATAGATATCAACACAGTCAATTATATCACCATCTTCACTCTGTTGCCACAATAACAAATGGAAAAAGCATCATCATTGATATACTATTATTGAGTATATCCTTTTACACACATATTTGAAATCCTAGTAAGTGAACTCAAATGTCCACAAACGATACAAGCGATGGGCCCTGCGGGGGAATAGATACCAAATAACAATCCCATCTAATGAGAAATTCACTTTAGGTCTTGTATGTTAATTACCTCTTTTCAGCAAAATGGGTTTATAAAATACTTACTCCAGATTTGGTCTTTTTCACATTTGATTGCATATATCTTCCAAGAGCAATGCAATAGGATGGTCTGATTCCTATGGGAACATAATAATGTGAGATTCGAGCAGGTGCAAGGTATGGTGGGGTCCAACTTTGATAGAATATACTGAACCTGTATGTGTATTCAGTCCTTTGCTGGGCGTATTCGGTCCTTTGCTGGGCTTGGAGCCTTCTTTCATCTAGGGCATCAAGCTCCCAGAGTCGTAGCTTGGTGTTTGCTTCTTGTGTCATCCAAGGACATGTTTGTTTTATGTAACAGATTTTCTAGTATTGTATTTCTATTAGTGGTTAAAACTGACAACTTGGGTTTGCACAGTTGGTTTGCAACCCTCAATTGTCACTCACCCCCAGATTGACCCTTGGGCATGCCAATCTTTTTACTTGGTTGGACTCCTGTTTCCACTTTATAGGCTTGCCCTTCCCACTGGTCTTGGGTCTTAGGCCAAGCACTGGGGTCAAAAAAAAAAAGTGATTGAAGGCAAGAATAATAGTGAATATCCAAAAATGACTATTAATTAACTTACCCTTCAATCGAAGTTTGAATTAGGAAAATATGATGTGTTTGGCTTTATGAGGGGTATGCCCCTCTGAAAGTTCTATCCTAATTTCGGATAGACCCCGTTTATGTAATTTATATTTGAAGAAATAAAGGCATTACTTATTCTTCAAAAACAAAAAAAAAAAAAGGGAAAAAAAGAAAATGAATACAAAGCAATTACTCTAATAATTCAATATTTAGAAAAGCCAAGGTTCCATCTGCATCTCCCTAATATCCTTCACCCTTATATCTAATAATTCTCTACTAGCTCATTTGACCATAAGTTGCTATGTATTCTATGCAAAAAAGAAAGAAAAAAAAAGGATGAAAGAGTAGTGTATTGCATATTATATAATGTGACATTGGAATGCTTGAAACGTTCAAATGGATATTGAACTATCAAAAATATTAGTGGCCTAACAACTCTAGTGTGATCTAGTATCTTTTACAGCAGTAGTTCATTTTTTTAACGTAATTGAATTTGTAGGAATTCTATAAGAGTTGTATTTCTAAAAAAATGGTTAAATATAAAAAAAATCCAACAATCTTCATTTTTTAAGTACCCTATACTAGTGCTAAGACCCAAGAGAGCCTGCAGTATTAGTGGGAAAATGGCATAATAGAGGGACCATTCCCTCAATAGCCAGGTGACAAATGGGGGTGCCAACCAATTAAGCAACCCTTCTTGTACTAATCTCTGCTTTAGTTAAAAAATAAAGCAACGGGAGATTTGATTAAAAAACCGAGTCGAAGCTTTCAAGTAACTAAAATTCTTGGAACATTAGGGTCTCATTTACAACCCTTCACATATTTCATAACCAATCCTTTGTTTAGTCAAGATTTAATATGAAGAGAATACCAATTAAATGTGTTAGGGATTACAGCATGAGGGGGGAATGTTAGAGATTAGGTTGTTACAACCTAATCTCTAACATTCCCCCCTCATGCGGTAATCGCTAATCATAACAATTTAATTTCTAACATTCCCCCCTCATACGGTAATCTCTAATATGGTGAAGGGGAGGAGGGGAGGCGAGTATATTTGTCATTTCACCGTGGGGGTAATTTCTTTAAAAAAATGGTGTGTGTGGAAAGGAGTTTCCTGTCTACATTTAGAATCTCCTTTTTTCTCATAAAATCCTCTAATCACTAACACTAGTATTAGTATTTCATTAATATCACATCAATGAAATATTTCTATTTCTACTTCCTTATTATTGTAGCGCAAATTATACTAAGGAAAGCCGTGTTTTTACTATTTGTCTATTAGGTTCAACCAAAACATGAGAAAATACTTTTAAGATTGATGGAATTGCCGGATCTCTCTCTCTCCTATATATATATATATATATATATATATCAACACTCAAGCATAACCTTCGGTATCAACACTCAATGTCGCGTTGAAGGAGAATCTCAAAGAACCTTGAATATGATAGATCAAAGTTAAAATGCCAGTAGGCCCTGTCAGGTAAATAGTCTAAACCATCCTATGGCACAAAAAAAAATATAAATATAAATATAAACAAAAAGAAAACGAAAAAAGAGTCTAAAACATCCGATATTGTGCCGGATTAAAAGGTATGACCTATTTCATCATTAAAAAAAAGTAATAAGATTGAAAACCAGATCCAATACCAACGAATCCATTCCCAAATCTGGCCGTAATAGTAGCAAATTGGGCAGATCCCCTTTAAACCCATCCCACAATTACCCAAGAGATAGAAGAAACGAAGGAGCTACCTTAATCGTCTTGATTGCAGGCTTATTGAGTCGTCTAAGCTCATTCCATATTTCCAAATCTGTATAGTTTTTCCCTTCTACTGTAGTGGCTGCTCCCCCAACGGAGCAGAGAATGAGGGCTACTAAAACCAACATTAACTTTTCACAAATTGCTTTTGCCATTGAGACAATCTAATTAGAAAACCACCTGCAAATTATCAAACATTAATATATACCTAAAGAGATTGGTAAGATAACACTAGTCTCTATAATGAAGAACCGAAACAACCTTATAAAGAAGACACTACCGTCTAAAATGTGATTAAGAATCCATGACTGATGTGTGTATATAGAATGTTAAGAATCCATTATCTCAGCGTTAAATTAACGTGATTATCTTTCCAAATGAGAAACATATTATCTAGCGATATGGCAACATGGAGGGTTTGATCTGTCTCAAGTCTGTCAACCAAAATCACCTCATCTAATGTTTATCTCTTCCAAAATTGATTAGCCCCATGACGGGTCAAGTTATGTGATATCAAACCCGCATAGTTTGGGTTGTTCTCAGATAGAACAAAAAAGCTTGAAAATATTAAAATATACAAAAATGCACCAGAATGAGTATTATAGAAATCAAACACACCATATTATCTTTCACATGCCTTAAGTTAATGCCCAACATCACATATACTACATAAAATTTATATGTGGGGCAGGGCTGCGTAGAACAATGAAATCAAACCCGCCTGTAATAGGAGTGGGTTGGGGCGCCGATGGTACTCCATTTAAACTTGACCCATTTGCCATCCCTAATTATGACTTTATCCTATTTGGATCACCTGATTATAATAGTTATTGCTTTTTCCTCTTAAAAAAAAAAAAAGTAGGGGTGTGAATGGGTTGGCCTGGCAAAAGCTTATCGAAGCCACCCCATCACCTCGTCTTATAATGGTAACTAGATTCAACCCATGCACAGGCCTGAAACACAGGCTCAGGCCGGGCTCATTTATAGAATATGTACGCCGTTTGGTTGAACGTGGGGCTTGGTTGGGTGCTTAACCATATGGGCTTAGGCTGAGCAAATTTAATGATGAGGCGAGAAAATAAGACCGAAGTACATCTCATGGAAGAGAAAAGAATCCGGCCCAAACGTAGTTCATTTGAAAAATATATGTACTGTTTGTCTGAATGTGGCACTTGGCTGGGTGCTAAAGCATATAAAGGCTTACCCCAATCCGATTTAATATGGGTTGGGAAAATTGGGCCCAGGTTCAGCTCGTGGGATGAAAATAAAAAATCCAACCAAATCAGGCTGCTTCAAGTCGGGCACAGTCTGGACGAAGCCCCGCGGTGAATGAGTAACCCACATTTTTTTTTATGTTATCCCTTGCCTCTGGGGCCCACCAGGTTGTTTGCATATTACAAGGTGATAACAAATCCAAGCATTCCGACCAAATCTCTAAAAGATCAAATTCTATTCATCATGGAAGATTTGATCTTAGCCACAATGGAGGAGACAGTTGACTCGCACAGAATTGGTTGTCAAATCTGTGAAGATCGCAGATCCTATTCTTTTGACTGTCTCACATGTACAGAGCTATTCTTGTCTTAACTTAGAGATATTCTTTTCTAATTATACAGACCATATTGGTCTATAAATGTAATGACACACAAAGAACACAGATATAGAGAATAAAACAATAGTAATAGAGAATAAAACAATAGTAATATTTTACACAAGGGAAGGTCTAATTGGATCAACTACAATAAAATTCACGTTTAGCAGCAGCCAAAAAACACCACTAAAGAGTGAAATCCGCCACAAATACCATCATAAAGTAAGACATATCCACCCGCGTTTCTCATGGGCTCTCTCTAACACTAATGCATCTTCAAACCACCTGCTTTGCACGCACAACACTACTGTTTGCAGATTTGTAGGTGGGTTCTTTTTTTTTTTTTCGCTTTAATTGTGATCACAGTTGTTTTGTGTATCCATTATAATTTCAAACATGAAACTAATAATACAACAATGACAAACATTAAATGCGTCCACCGTTATTAACAACATTAAGGGTCTCATCAGAATTCTGATTAGTCAGGGCACATTACATTTTAGCATTAGACGGCTCCGATTTTAATGACCATTTTTAGATGACTCCATAATGACTATTAATTAGTGGATTCTACATGGGTAAATCATTTCTCCTTTGTCTCTACATTTCTTGCTTCATGCATAGAATCCGGTGAATATGATCTACATTACCAAATAGTATAGTTTATGTTATGTTGAAATTTGAAAAAATTACGAATTATCAATAATAAGCACAATAGTACAAAGATGGGATTTGAAGATATTCAAATCTGTTGAGATTACATTATGTTCCATACAGCCCCTGGAAAGACAGAACATGAAACATGTCTATGTGCATTTCTTCTTTTAGAAAGAGAGATAATCAGATTAGTACCATCATAAAGTAAGACCTATCTACATAGGTTTCTCATGGACTCTTTTAACACTATTTATATATCTTCAAACCACCATCTTTGCACAACAATCTCCTCTTGTTTGAAGATTTGCAGGTGGCTTTCTATCCTTTCTTCCATTATCGAAGAGAGTGATATCTTTTCCCATTTCTACTTAAATCTTATAGTGTGTTGATGTTCCAGGTGGTTCACTAATTTGTTTGTCAATGGCAAATGCAACTCGCGAAGAGATAGTACTGGTTTTAGTAGTCCTCTGTTTGATATGTGTTTACGCAGCAGCTACCCCAATAGAAAGGAAAATCCTCACAGATTTGGAAATAAGAAAAGAGCTTCAACGTCTAAATAAGCCTGCAATTAAGAGCATTAAGGTTGTTTTCTGCAACTTAGCTTTTTTTCTTTTTTCACAGTTGCTTTTATCCTCCACTACACCAAAATGCACAATTAGGAATGGCTTACAACCGTTTCAAACTAAATCTGGGTTGGTTTTAAGCCGCTTTAGATAAGGGTGTCACAAAAAAGTTGGAACAGGTTAAAGCTGTTCTAGAAAATTAAATTGGGAACGGCTTAAATCCGTTCCAGATATAAAATTTTGGAATGGTTTCTAACCGTTCCTGAATAATTTTGAGCTTGTTCCTGAATATACTTATGGAACACTTTTACATTTAATTTAATTTGGAACAGTTCATATACAGTTAAAAATTATTCTTGAATTGCGCTTTGGAACTGTTGAGAACCATTCCTAAATAATTCTAAATCCATTCCAAAAAAAAAAAAAAATTTCTAACTACTTTTTTATTTGGATACAAATTTTAGAGAGCTATTTATTTTTTATTTGAAACGATTAAAATGATTACAAGCAGATAAAAATATAGAAAAAGCCATGTAATCACCCAACAACTGAACTCACATTCATACTAAATTAACATTTCTCATCAACGGTAATATTTATTTATTACAGTCATCAATGTACATCAAAAGATACAAATAGTGTATCTTTTGCGTAAGAGTAAGTTTTATTAATTGAAATAACATTCATTACAAATAAAGTCAAGCCTGAGTCAGCCCTGTGGCTGCTGTGGCTCGTCTGCTAGCTTCATGTTCACATGATCCAAAGAAAAGCAATGCTTTTCCAGCTGTTGCTTAGACATATCCGTGTGATTGTTAGGCATCTAAAGCTGAGAGTAACTGTTTGGAAAATCAAAGCAATTTCCATGCTTCAGTTGAGCGAAAGAGTTAGTATTAGATCTCCATGAACTATCAAAGAGAGAATTGGTGAGGTTCCTCAACTCCTAGAAGCTTTTGAAAAGAATGGGTGTTCATCTACATGACCTTCTGTTACTCCATGCAAGTACCTAAACAAGGAAAAAAATTACAAAATATCTAGTTTGAAGAGGGTTTTCTATTTAAATTAGAAGCAAGGGATTTGATTGTATATAACCTGTAATGTATTTTAGCCGAGGAGGAGATGGACCAAGTTCCCAGAGTGAAATGGGGAGAGTTGTTTTGGGTTGAGAAACTAATGTTAGGAGGTCTAAAAGATGGGATTAGGATTGAGAAAGGAGTGGTGGTGGTTTTCAGTGGCTGCTAATTGAGAAGAGAGAGAAGGGGTGGTCGTGGGTTTCGCAGAGATTGGGGGTGGGTTTGCAAAAGAACTCCTGATGTGTTTGCTGCAGTTGCTATTGTCATTTCCATAGGCTTTCTTGAACAGTTTCTGCCCCTGTGCATGTGTTTCTCACATTACTTAAAGAGTCTGGGAAGGCCTCTTTTGAGCACCTCCACTTCTTCTCATCTGTTCTGCATCTTCCAGGCTCTGGGTCAGGTTTCTTGCCACAACCCATTTGGAAACAACCCCATCCAATTGAAGAAAGGAGCGAGAGAGCGAGAGAGAGAGAGAGAGAGAGAGAGAGAGAGAGAGAAGAAAGTACCAAAAAAAAAAAGAGAACAAATCCCATTTCCAACACAAAAACAGCCACTGAGATGGGCATTCCAGCTACCATATACTTGAAAATGAGTGCTTGGTGTTCAAGCTCTTGCCAGTGAGATGCAATGAAAAGAAAAAGGTCTCTGCCTTTGCATTCATCATCATCCTCCGCAGAGAAGAAACAAAAGAAACACAACATAAAGAAGAAGAAAGAAGAGAAAAGAAGAAGAGATGATGATGAAAGCAACAGCTCCCAAAGAGAAGGCTAGTGGGAGGAGGCTACCAGTGGGTTTTATATTTGGCTTTGGGGAGATGGACTTGGACTAGGGGAGGGTTTGGTGGTAGAATCTTTTGCTGCATGGATAAAATTATAAAAACTAATGGGCAGGTTCTGAGTCCATTAGATTAAGTGCCTTTGGCTTTGAGTAACCCTCCCACCAACTAAGTTAGTAAAATTCACCTGAAAGCTAGAAGATCATAAAAACCAGGACATGGCCAATGTACTGTTTTGAAAGTAGAAATCTACTAGAAATTCACTTGAAAGTGAACAAGAGAAGTGAAAAGGAACTCCTTTTGGAAGACTAACAATATTCTACCACAACTATAAATATCTAAAATATCGAATAACAGAAAAGAAAGTCACCACAGCTTGAATCAAAGTTTCTAGAGCTTGTGAGAGATTGCTGGACTGACTAGTGGTGCATCATAAGGGCTCAAAGCATGGGGCTATTATGCATAGATGGGGATCTGACCATCTTTGAAGAATAAAATGCAATAATTCTTGCTGTTAAGAAATTATTTATGCAAGTATGTACACATTTTTTTATTTACATTTGTAATTTATAGATTAAATTTGAAGATATAAATGCACTAGCTTCATTTCTTGTATTGCCTCTTATTTGCATTCAAGCGATGAAGAAACTTGACAAAAAAGCACAAATCAATGGATAGTAGTCAGCTTTGCAAACATTTTAAGAAATCGACTAGTTATACAATTAACAAGGAACTTCATTCATGCAATTGACACATAAAAGCACTTTTCCGAGCACCTAATTTCGGTAGTTGCAAAGGTTAAATTGCCTTCATGGGCATAGGCTAAGACTTATTTCATGTTTGACATACACCGCTCTAGCTTCTTGTTTTGCAGAGATTTTTTTTTTTTTTTTTTTGTAACAGTTTGTTGCATCAACATAGGCTCAGGTAGTTCATGCTTACTTTCATACTACAATTGGAAAATCACCCTGCAGCAGCAAAAATAGCTAGAAAAGCCCAGTCAGAAAAGAAAAACTTTAGAGAGAAACTTAGAAATGAGAAGGCCACAAAAAACTAGGAAATCAGATACTCAAAAATGATCAAGAGATAGAACAGATTATATCAAAAAAATCTGATCCAACCAATTAACTGAGCCTTTTTCATCTAGATGTACAAGTTTCAACACTTATTATCAACACCGTCCATATGTAGTGGATCTAAATAATTATGAAAATCGATCAGCAATATATGGTTAAAAAATTTACTAAGATCTCCTAACAGATTTTAGATCCTTGAACACAGGAGCTCCCTTCAAAAGGCATATCTGTACAAACCTTAGATCTAAAAAAACATAAAACCAAATCAAGCAGATAAAACGAAAAAGGCACATATTTGAAAAGATGACATTACCAATTTAATCCTCGATCGTCAAAAAGAACTCCAATACCTTGCCGTTAACAGGAAAAAGCCACAACCTTGGTGATATGGTGGGTTTCTAATTTTAGACCTAAATCACACAAAAACCCTAAATCACAAGTCACAAAAAAAAAATCATAAATCATAAGTCACAAAAAAAAACCTAAATCATAATGCTAAAAAAATAAAAAAGAAACAAAAAAGAAAAAACTGCAATCCATTGCTGAGAGAGATAGAGAGAAAGCACGTGGCTAGTTTCATCTTCTCCGTTGTCTTTTCTTCTCTATCTCGGTTTCTTGTCTTCTCTGGACTTCTTCTTCGTATCTTCTCTAGGGTTTCGGTTTCTAAATTGAGAATGGGAATGGGAAACAAACGAAAGGAATGAAGGAGATGGCTAGCGATTACAGAAGTGATAGATCCAGAGATGAATGGTGAGCAGAAGGAGTGAAAGAAATGGCGACGAGAGAAGGAAAAAATGGTCATGGTTTTTGTGAAGAGAAATGAGGGAGGGAAGGGATTTTTTTAATAAATGATATTTGGGTTCTCTTTCAAATTAGAAACATTTTTTCTCTTTAAAACGGTAAGAGATGGCTCCAAATTAGTAATGACTCTAAACTGTGCCAATCTACTGTTCTTAATCTTCAATTTTGGTGTAGTGCTCCTTGATAACCACAATAATTTCTAACTGATATATGAAACTTCAGTAATTAATTTAATAGCATCAGTTCAAAATTTTTTTAAAACTATATAGTAGTGATTAAATTAAAAAAATCGAACCGATCATCTGATGCCTAAGAATATGGTTGTTTCCATATATTGGTTTCTATAAAAACAACTTTTTTTCAATTATGGAGTTTCTTCTTTTCTTCTTCTTTTCTTCTTCTTCTTCTTCTTCTTTTTTTCTTCTTCTTCTTCTTCTTCTTCTCTCTCTCTCTCTCCTCTCTCTCTCTCTCTCTCTCTTTTTTTTTTTTTACTTCCATTCTCTTAGACTGAAACATGGCTCTAACATACACATAACCATGTCTCTAACGACTAATGCACTAAGCCACTGTAAGGAAAAATTATTATGTACTGATTTAAGTAGTCACTATCACCATTTTTTTTTCTTAGTAAGGTCAACTGAAACATGATTTAATTCATATTCTCTTCATATTAACTTTTGACTAAACAAAGGATTGGTCATTAAAGAGTTGAGGGGTGAAGGATTCAAAATAGAGATGTAGATGGGACCCTAACTTTCTAAGGATTTCAGTTACTTAAAAGCTTTGACTTGATTTTTATATCTCATCTCCCGTTGCTTTATTTTCAACTAAAGTGTAGATCAACAATAAGGGTTGCTTAGTTGGTTGGCACCCCCATTTGTCACCTGGCCGCCAAGGGAACGTTCCCTGTATATGCCACTTTCCCACTAGTACTGTGGGCTCTCTTGGGTGTCAATCCCTACTCTGGAGTACTTAAAAATGAAGATTATTGGGTGTTTTTTATTTTATATATATTTAACCATTTTTTTAAAAAAAATAAAACTCTTGTAGAATTCCTAGAAATCCAGTTACATTAAATAAATGAGCCATTGTTGTAAAAGATATTACATCAAACTAGAATTGTTAAGCCACTGATATTGTTGATAGTTCAATATTCATTTGAACGTTTCAAGCATTCCAATGTCACATTATATAATATGCAATACACTACTCTTTTGGCCTTTTTTCGCATAGAATATATAGGAACTTATGGTCAAATGCGCACCACTACATGATTATTAGATATTAGGGTGAAGGATATTAGATAGATGTAGATGGGACCTTAAACTTTTCTAGTTATTGATTTATTAGGGTGATGACTTTGTATTCATTTTCCATATTTCCCAAATTCAAATTTTGATTAAAGGATAAGTTCTTAATAGTCATTTTTGGATATTCATTATTATTCTTACATTCAATCACCTTTTTCTTTTTTCTTTTCTTTTTTGTTTCTTGTGTGTGAAACCCAGTGCTGGAGCTAGGACCCAAGACTAGTGGGAAGAGCAAGCCCACAAAGTGGAAAGAGAAGTCCACACAAGTAAAAAGTGTGGCACGCCCAAGGGTCTATCCATGGGTAACAAGGTGACAATCGGAGGTTGCAATCTAAGTGTGTAACCCCAAGTGGTCTGGTTTTAACCACTGAAAGAAATATAATACTAGGAAGTCAAGTACATAAAACAAACATGTCCTTAGATGACACAAGAAGAGAACACCAAGCTACAACTCCAGGAGCTCGAATCCCTTAGACGAAAGAAGGCTCAAAGGCCAGCAATGGACCGAATACGCATTCAGATCTAGTCTATTCTATCAAAGTTAGACCAAACCATACCTTGAACGATCTCGAATCTCACATTATTATGCTCCCATAGGAATTAGGCCATCCCCTTGCACTGTTTCTAGAAGAAAAATGCAATCGAATGTGAAAAAGACCAAATTGGGACCAAGTATTTCATGAAACCATTTTGCTGAAAAGTGGTAATTAACATACAAGATCACCTAAAGTTAATTTCGCATTAGATAGGATTGTTATTTGGTGTTTTTGCCCCCCAAGGCCCATCTTTTTTTTGGCATTTGAGTTCACTTCCTAGGATTTCAAATATGTCTGTAAAAGGATTTACTCAATAATAGTACAGAGATGATGATGTTTGTTGCATTTGTTATTGTGGCAACAGAGTGAAGATGGTGATATAATTGACTGTGTTGATATCTATAAGCAGCCTGCATTTGATCATCCGCTACTCAAAAATCACACAATACAGGTTTCTTCATTTCCATGGCCTATACTCTATATTGAATTAAAAATTTTCATTATTATAATTGCTTTCATATGTACCAACGTAGCATATATAAATTTGTAATACCGATGTCATCCTTTCAGTGGATAGTGATGACAATGATTAAATTTCAAAAAGAAGACACTAGGCTAGGGTTAGGCAATATGAAAAAATTTTGATTTATTGTTAAAACAACAAGGCTGAGTTCCACATTTTCTGTAGTGCAGTCAAATGATTAGACTGGTTTGATTTCTTGGTTGATCAGTTTAATCTAATTTGCCCGAGTACCCTGTATGCCTTCACGTTTTTGTATTTAGAATCTAGGATTGATTCCCTTCAAATATTTATTCAAGTGCTTGGAATTATTTTTTTCTTCTTTTGTTCAAATTGCATTGTAGATGAGACCATGTTTCTATGATAGTAAAAAGATGTCGCCTTCAGAACCATTAGAACAGTTGTGGCGTAAGAGTGGAAGATGTTCTGAAGGAACAATTCCTATTCGAAGGACCCGAAAGGAGGACTTACTCAGAGCCATCTCCTCAAAAGGACTTCAGGAATCCTCACCATCTAAAATAGAAGTAAGTTGTTATATTTTGTTTACCACTCGTTTGATACACTATTGCTTTGTCTTACCATTTGATTATTTGGGCAATATGTACTGCCAGCAAGCTAAAATGGTTATGGAAGTTGAAAATCATGGAGCTGAAGCCAGTATCAGTGCATGGAACATACATGTGGAGCCATCTGAATACAGTGCGGCCGTCATCTATGTCCGTAAAATTGGAACACCCGATTTTGTCAGCACTGGGTGGATTGTAATCTCCTTTCTTTCCCTCCCACTATATCTTTCAATGGAAAAATGGCCAAATGCAATGTCTTGATCTTGATGAGACAAAAGAAGAGGCAGATATACCTCAATTGTTCCTAGCTTTCGTCAGGCAAATATTCAAGTGAGATCAGGAAATATTCATGTGAGAACAAGTTCTCATCCTGCTTCTATGAGAGCTATTGATGAGACCAGCATAGCAACCCATCCAAATCATTCACAAATAGGGATTCTCCTTCTATAGTCACTAATATCAAGGTTTGACACTCTAGAATGAATGAAGGGTTGAAATATTTTTTTTTAATATGAAGCCATTGAACTTGTGGGCCACAATCAAAGGGGTTCAAGGCATGGGATTGGAATTAAACTTTTTAGTTGCAGTGGTCCCACATATATATTTCCATTCCTCCGGTGCCCATCCATAGATGGAACCCACCAGTGGGCTCCGTAAAAAGTTCTCACAGTAACTCCGTGAGAATTGTTCTCATAGAAAGAAAACCAATATATATATATATATATATAATATTTATATGTAAATATTGAGGCAACTAGCTAGTGAGGGGAGTTGCACTTCCTACCATGTCCTAAATGGGGCTTTTGGCGTCTCCAACTTGCTGAGCTGTGTTTTCTCTACTCTGTTTTATAATAGATTACTGATGTTGAAATTCACTGCTTGGAATGTTTTAGATTTCTCCATCTATCATGGGAGATGGCAACACACGTCTTTATTCAAGCTGGGGGGTAAGTAATTAACTTTACATTTTCTTACTATTGATATGGGTCAGTTGCACACTGAAGCTCAAAATTGGTTACTTGACAACTCTACCTGACCAAGCAATATAATCTCCATTCAAATTTCCCTTTTAGTTTCTCGTATCATTTTTAGCTTGATAAAATTATAATTTTATACGTTTTTATCAAAGTTATGTTTAAGTGTGTTCAGGCAGCGGGGGCCGGTTGCCACAACTTGATATGTCCTGGTTTTGTTCAAGTAAGCCACAAGGTTGCCTTAGGCAGTACTCTTGCTCCTCTATCTACCTATGATGGCCAGCCATACTGGCTGGTTGAGAGGATATCCATGGTAAAGAAAAAAAAAAAATCTCAACTTGTTCTCCTTTCTTCATGATGAATCAAATTTTATTTATTTATTTATTTATTTTTGCTTAGGATCCCCTACTTCAAATTAATTAGTCATAAAAACCATAAACCTTTCATGGAGAACTAAGTAGATCAAGTCATTTCTTTCATATATATATATATATATATTTATCACCAAACTGATGTCTGGGGTGGTAAAATGGGATTGTATCCATTAACTTGAAAGAATCTAGCCTTGGGCTTTAATGTCAAATATCATTTATTCATTCAACACTAGATTTGATGCTTTCTTTGTGAAGAGAAGCAAGGTAAACTGTAAAACCTAATGGAGGTGCTTTTGAAATATCAATATCATTGGCTGACTTTGACCATTAGCAAGAGTTGGGATCACCGTAATGTTTGCCCCATGGTGATCATGGGTGGACCACTCACGGTCCACCTCGTCACCAAGAGGCAGCTTGCCCTGGAATCTTAATTCCATGAGCAATATCTAATGAGGTTGATACTTTCAAAAAGCTAATTCAACAAATCTTTCTTTTGAGCTAATGAACGATTCTTGCTCAATAGCTGATTGACTTTCAAGTTCATGATCACCAAATTTTGAAAGGCAGTGATATCGCTCATTTATTTATTTGGCTCAAATCATCACCCTAGGCTTTCAAAATACAGGTTTGAAAATAAATGAAAGATTCTGAAGACTTTTGGAGCCACACAACACAATTCTCTTTCTAATATGTGTATATGTGACACCAGTTGCTCACTTATTGGCGCAGGACCCAGAAAATGGTCATTGGTGGTTAGTGATAGAGGATGAAAGTGTGGGATACTGGCCCAGTGCCTTGTTCAAGGACATGAGAGAAAGTGCTGATATGATAGAGTGGGCAGGAGAAATTTTAAACACTGAACCTCGGGGTCAACATACTAGCACTCAAATGGGTAGCGGTCATTTTTCAAAAGAAGGATATAAAAAAGCTGCATTCTTTGATGACTGCGTCTTTCTTATTAGACACGATGCTGCAATGAAACCATTCAATGCCTCTGTTTCGGCTACCAACCCCGGCTGCTATGACATATCAGAAACATCAAAAGGTCGAGATGGAGGGCTTTGGTTCTATTACGGTGGGCCTGGTGGTCCTTCTTGTGCTAAATGAAATTAGATCACTCAAAAGCTAATTGTAGCAAGCTAAATAAAGTTTTTCTCCTGTTAAAATAATGAAAAGTTGTGCAATTGCCTTCATTCTGGTTTTTGTTTTCTCTCTTTAAGTTTTATATTCGTCCGTATCTAACCATAATGTGTCTGGCCAGGGATATGGAAAACATAGTAAATAAGCTTGCCAAGAATATAATTTGATTGGCAGTATACTAGATACTGATTTTATGATGATAACCAACATTGGATCCATTCCACTGGTTATTCGTCAGTAGTCACGGCTTATGTAAATTTTTCTATCCATACTTTCCTTAATCAATAGGATAAACAAGCAAATTTTCATCTTGATGAGATTGTGGTAAATTTACCTAGTGCATTTTTCTTAAGAACAGCTGGACTTGTATAAAATTCCCTTGTGGAATGGTTTGATCAAGGTGAAGGGCATAGTAAGAGACATTAGGCCCATCAAATAATCCTTAGGAGTTTTGGAGTGGGGGGCCTATTTATAGGAAACATGTGAAGACTCAGTTGTGAATGAAGTCCAATTCTGTATTTCTGTTGTAAATGACATATAACTAATGTTAACAGACATAAGGGCTTAACATAATTCTGTTGTTGTTACTTCGATTAGAAGATTGTGTGTAAGCTCTATATATACGAGAGAGCATTGTCTAGTCTTCTTCAAGAAGAGGAGCCAGATCTGTTGATCGTCTTCATCAAGATCAAGTCGTGGATCGCCCTCTTCAAAAAGAACAAGAAGCTAGGATTGGTGATTCTCTTCGTAGGGATCGTCTGCTTGACTGCCTTCATCAAGCACTAAATCGTCATCTTTTTCTTGTTCGACATCAAACATCTGTTTGTAAATCAGATTTGTGATCTGGTTTATTGCCTGATATCCCTCAACATCTGTGCACAATCCTTGATCTGTGCCCGAAAAGATCATCTATCTGTACTCTGCTTCTCTGTTTCTTTTTGCAATCTCTCATGGCTTACGCTTCTTCTACTTTCCTCCATCTGCTACAACATTCTTGAACATTGGAAGTCTGATCTCCATCAAATTGGAGAATCACAATTATCTCCTATGGAAATCGCAATTTCTGCCAGTTCTTAGAGCTCATGGACTGATCAGCTTCATTGATGGATCAAGTTCTCCTCCACCTGAGTCTCTACCCGTAAAAGGAGGAAATTCTACCGAGGAGGTGAATCCTAACTATGTTACCTGGTTCCAACAAGATCAGAATGTTCTCTGCTGGATCAATGCTACGCTTTCTGAAAGCATACTATCTCATGTGGTTAGTCTTCAGTCCTCTCGTGAAGTTTGGTTGGCTTTTGGAGAGGCGCTTTGCTTCTCTCTCAAGGTCTCATGTTCTCCAGCTGAAATCTCAGTTGCAAAACATCAAGAAAGGAGGCCAGTCAATCACAGAGTACATTCAGAAGCTCAAACATCTCTCGGATAGCCTTGCAGCCGTCTGTAGTCCAGTTGATGATGAAGATATGATTCTTCACGCCTTGAATGGACTACCACAAGAGTATGCTTCTTTCCAAACTTCGCTTCGGACTTGATGTACACCAATCTCAATTCACGAGCTACATGCTGTTTTACTGTGTGAGGAATTACATCCTAGACAGTGCACAACAATCTGTCCTGGATTACCCGTCTGCAGCATTGGCAACATCAAAGGAGCCAAACAGAAGTCTTCTGGAAGCAGTAGTAGACAAGCTGGGAAGCCATACAACAACAACAACAACTGCCGAGGTAAAGGACACGGAGGCAGGAACAACTAAGGAGGCAGAGACTCTTCATCTCATCCGGGTTGTCGTCCTCATGCACAACTTGCTGCTATGGCAACTTTGTATCATCCGAATGCGGAGCAGACCTGGTATGCTGATTCCGGTGGAACAAATCATATAACTAGTGATCTCAACAATATCTCACTTCAATCCAACTACCATGCCAGAGACCAGGTGGCAGTAGGCAATTGACAAGGCTTGCAAATTGCACACATTGGTGTTTGGAAATATATCCAGGATCTGCGATCAACTGTCACACCCCCAAAACTGGGCCGGATCCAAACCCGGTTCCAGGGGTGTGAGAATTGGGGCCAATTAAAATTTTTTTTTAACATAATCAATACGAGCCCCAATTCCGGGTGGATCGAAGTCCTTCGTGAGGCTATGCTTGGTGATTAAGCAACCATAATCACACGCGGAACTAAAATCCATACTCATCGCAGACGGATATCACATAACAACCATGTAACAAATCTCATTAACAATAAAATCAAGGTCAAGTGCTTCGAAGCATAGCAATTAAAGTTATAATTTCAAAACAAATAAATTTAATTAAATAAACTAATGGCTCAAAATAGCCTTATTACATAACCTAAAGTTTTCGAATTCTGCACCGTGCTAGGACACCTCAGATGATGTCATCGGTGCGCCACTCAACAACTCCGCCACCTGGCGGAATTTCCTGCATAGCCTGACCCTCTGGTTCGGCCCTTGTAACGGAACCTAGACACTAAAAGTAGTGGGTCAGATTGACGTAATCTGGCAAGAGGGTAAGCTGCAACAATGGATTAATCAACTGAATTAAATGATGTATTCATTATGAACCAAAATAAATCAGATGCAAACCCCAATGGCATGAATGGACAGAAACGGGTATCCCCGCAGATAAATATGCAGAAACGGGTAATCCCGCATACAGATAACAGAAACGGGTAATCCCGCAGATAATAACAGAAACAGGTAATCCCGCAAATAATAACAGAAACGGGTAATCCCGCAGATAATAACAGAAACGGGTAATCCCGCAGATAATAACAGAAAGCACAGCTGCATACTATTATCCACAGTACACGCTGACCCGATGGCGTACGTCCACCTCCGAACTGCAGTCGGTCAGATATTTATATACAAATATACATACTTACAAATACATACGTATACATATGCAAAATGAACCATGATATGAAACCCTCAATCCCACCATTCAATCCACTACCATTTTGAGTACTTAAATTTAAAAGTGTATTATGAACGTGTGTCAATTCAATTTATTGAGGGTAAGCACTAATCCACCAACGGTCAAGTTAGATAAATATGTACATGAGAACTAACTCTTTATCACAATGGAAATATGAATCCACGATGCCGATATACTACTTTTGGTGCCTATTATGTGGTGCATCCCGAACCTCACATTCCCATTCTGCATTTAGTCTAATTCTCATGTGAACATTCAACTAACATTCCTAAAAGACATAATTCATCTAATCCAATTATATATAATTAGTGTGTTTTACAAATTAGATAAAAGATGTTCAATTTCTGAATCCAAAGTTAAATCAAGTTACAATCAAAAGGGGAAAGAAAATATTTAATTCCTTAATATCATTGTTGTGTACAAATACACATTATCATTTTATACAAAACAGAGGGTACAAATTTCGGATCCCAATTTGAAATCTAACTCAATTAAGATTCCAATTTAAAATTATAAATACATTCTATTTATGGTTTAATCGCTACCAAATACATTTTTAGTTTATTTCAATCAACCTAAGTGAACACTAATCAAAATTTCATAATTCTCAATTAAGTTTATAAATAATCCAAGATACGTTTCTAATGACATCAAATTAAAATTAATTTAATAAAACCTAATCTCCATTAAAATATTAAACCATTAATCAAAATATAACCTTTTAATTCTTGATAAAAAGCAATATTGTGCATAAATACATATATATAAAAATAATATATATATATTTTAAAAGGAAATGGGCTAATGGGCCCAGACCCGAACCTGGGCCCAGGCCAGCGAGGCGGGCCCAGCCCGCCTGGGCGGCAGCGCTGCCGCCTGGGCGGCGGCGGCTCAAATTATTATTATTATTATTATTTTTTTAACAAAAACATTAATCTACAAGTTTTGGAAGAAAAATCAAATCATACTATTACCCCCCAAGAGCCATTAACCCAACAAGAAGAAGTCATGCACAAAGTATGTAAATCAACAAGCAACTAAAACATATTGCAAACACCAAAAACCATTGTTTCAACTATCCACTTGGTTGGATCTTGAAGCCAAAGTAGATCTGAAGATCAAAGCTTGGATGAGCCCACCTTGGTTTCCCCCTTAGAAAGCCTTTAGGGTTTTTGGTTGAAGAAGAAAAGAAGAGGGTTGGAGAATGGGAAAAACCCTAAGAGTAGAGTTTATATAAAAGAGGGGGTTTTTCTAAATTACAAAGAAGGGCCTCCTGCTTTCTAGTGGGTTTTAAGAAATTACAAAAAGAGTCCTCTGGCCCAAAAAGGGTCCATTAACTCAGGCCCAAATGTGTTAAACCGATCTATTTGACCATATTAACCCAACTCAAACCCGACAAACTGGTATGACCCAATATAAAAATTCAGGACTTGACATCAACTACACGTTTTCTTGGGCCTACAGCATTGAGGATCTTTCGTACTTTGCCTTTAACTTGGTGTTCCCACAGTTTTGGTCCTTTGTTAAGGGCCTTCTTGGAAATGTTTATTGTACCATCTTCCAACTTTCCATCTAATTCCACCTTAACTAAGTTTTCCTTCCATTTTACTATAGTTATGGCTCTCTATTAATGGCCTTCTTGAAAATGTCTATTACATCATTTTCAAACTTACCATTAAACTCCACCTTAATTGACTTTTCTTTCTTCTTTGGAGCTGCTGTACCTATAACTGTACCTCTTGCTAACATGTAGAGACCTTTGACCAAATCACCATTCATAACGACCATTGTTCTCTTAACTAGCTTTATAACTTCACCTGCCACACTGCACTTGCAGTCCTTAGAGTTTAAGGCCCCCAAAGGAATAAAATTTGTTTGTAAATTCGAAACATAAATCACATTCATCAGGGTCCATACCATTCCGTCAAACATCTTGACTTTCACTGTTGAAACTACAATGTACTTGGATTTTGAATTGTTTGCCATGAAAACAGATTTTTCCTCACAATAGGTATAGGTGTCAAATATGTCTCTACTATAGCACATATGATAGTCACCACGAGAATCTAAAATCCAGTAACCCTCAGTGTGATCCATACCTTTGATGACAGGAGTCCATCAAAATGCTACCTCACAATCCAAACTTTCTATTACACTCGTATTGCCTGAATTAGATTCTTCTTCCTTTTCCAAGTCCTTCTTCTGCTTCGGAAAATCCCTCATGATATGGCTTTTCTTATCATAGTAATAGCAAGTGAAGACCTTGCCTTTTCCCTCTGATCTTCTGATCCTCTATTCTTGGATCTAGATCTCCCTCTTCTCGGGTTTGAACCTGATGCTACATTATTACGTTCTCCATGGGATTTTTCATTATAGTTAGTCATGATCTCATTTGATACAAGAGCTGTAGTGATATCATTCATGCTCAAAGTATCTTTTCCGTATATCAACATTATCACCAAGTGCTTGTATGACCAGGGCAGTGAAGATAAAAACAACAGTGCTTTGACTTCTTCCTCAAACTTATCCTTAATGCTCAATAGTTGTACGACGAGCTTATTGAACTCATTGAGATGCTTCGACAACCGTGATCCTTCTGCAATCTTCGGGAAGTACAACTATTTCTTTAAAAATAGTTTGTTTGTTAAGGACTGGGAATGTACATGCTCTCTAACTCAGCCCATTACTCCGGGGTAGTTTTAATCCCCATGATGTTGTAAAGAACGTCATTGTAGAGGGAAAGACGAATTGTGCTCAATCATGATTAGAAATTTTCACTGGCTTCTTCACCTTATTGTCTGAAACCTTCTTTAGACCCTTTTAAGTTAAGACATCCTTTATCCTTTGTTGCCAAAGACTGAAATTGTTGGTCCTGGTGAACATCTCAATCTTATACTCATTGCTACATGCCATTGCGTATCTCGATTTGTGCCTCATGAATTATCCCTTTTTCTTTGTCTATCAAACAGTTAATCTCCTCCGTCTATTACTTAGATCTTATCACTGCAAGCACCCTAAAAGAAACAGACATGAAACTCGACTCCGGATGGCTTCGATATTGTAGAAATGGGTTTCCACGCACTCCGATTTGGTCAACTTCCCTATTGAACTTCAAACTACCAATCTTATTCTACAAAAGCATAGATCTACTCGCAACGAGTTCACAGGAAAAAACAGGGCACAAATTGAGTTCGGATGAGCTCGAAATTTGCAAAACAATTCTGGCTGTTGATTTGTCAAGCTTACTATTTGACTTGATGCTATTGTCACTGTTGACGTCAGTCATGCTGCTGGAAGACTGGGCTCTGTGAAATGGGTCAAGTTTGACCTGACCTGACTTGGCCCACACCTGGGTTGTTGCTACTCTTTTGTAATGGGTCAAGTCTAAACCCAACTTGAATCCAACCTAGCCTAAAATAGAACCCATGCCATCTTCTTTTTCCCCTGTTTTTCTACAACCAATGGGGACCTAAACCTTTGCCTTCTTCCTCTTTCACCACAGGTGATGGAGGGTTAGTGATGACAAGACAGTGACAACCGGCGATGGTGAAGGACTAGGGGTGCATGGAGGCAAACGGGCGCATCGTTTGGTGACAGTGATTCCAGCAGGCGCAACAGTAGCATTGATGCTCTCTAATGATTGAGCAATCAAAAAGCCCCTCTCTGATCTCGGCCAAACCAGAGAGCCCTACCTTCTTCCCGTTTCTGCTTTTAGAACTAGAAACCAGAAACTCTTCTTCTCTACAATTGGAAGATGGATCTAAAAAAATGATGGCTAATCCTCTTCTTTCGATTGTGTGGCCCAACTAGAGATCTCTTATCTCCCTCTTCTCTGCAATGACCAGACCCGAATCTCTAATTGAAATCTAATTTGCAGTTCACACTACGCAAACCCTAAGCCTTGATACCACTTGATAGGAATTATACCCAGGATCTGTTATCAACCACAGCATGCACAAATCACCACAATCATAGGCAATCAAGTAAGCAACCATGAAGAAGATGACACACAAGCAATTACGTGGTTTGGAAACCTTGCCTACGTCCACGGAGAAGGCTCACTTTAATTCCTTTCACTCCCTATTGTGTTCAACACAACTTTGCCAGGGTTTAAGGTTACACATCACATTAATATATAGATCCCTTTTTTGGCCAATAAAAAAAGCCATACATAATGACTAAAATATCCTTAACCATGAGCTTCGATTCTAACTAACCTAGACGACCAATCCGGCTAAACCTAAATACAAGACAAAACCCAAGAATTGACAATACCTGAATACAAGACAAAACCTAATATTGACTCTACCTAAATACAAGATAAAATGTGACATCTTGGAGTCCCACATCGACTATAGAGAGGAAAGTGAATGGGTTTATATAGAGAGCTTGCACCCTTACTATGCATGAGGCCTTTTGGTGGGTTGAGGCCCATCAGAAACAAAACCGTGAGGCCCATGGGCCAAAGCGGACAATATCATGCATGTGTGAAGGGTGGGGCGTGACAAATGGTATCAAAGCCGACTCTCGACTAGTTCGAGTGTGGGCCCCTGTCGTGACCTGGTGCAAGTGGGCGGGTTCTTATGTGGGCGGGCCAAGAGGGCTGTCAGGCTACAAGAACTGGCAGGCTACTGCACAGGGACGTGCAGCCCTAAGGGGGGTGGATTGTGACATCCTGGAGTCCCACATCGACTATAGAGAGGAAAGTGAATGGGTTTATATAGAGAGCTTGCACCCTTACTATGCATGAGGCCTTTTGGTGGGTTGAGGCCCATCAGAAACAAAACCGTGAGGCCCATGGGCCAAAGCGGACAATATCATGCATGCGTGTAGGGGTGGGGCGTGACACAAAACCCAACAATTGACTCTTCTTTACTTCATACTCCCTCTTCTTCCTTTAAATTTACCAATATGCTTCATGTTGCTGTTATCTCTACAAACTTGTTGTTTGTAAATTAGTTTGCCAAAGACAATTCTTGTATTATTTCAAATTGGGAGGGTTGTATGGGATGTGGCACAATTAAGGTAAAGAAAGTCACTCTCTGATCTCCCCCACAAAGCAGGGAATTAAAGTTCAATGTGGATGGTTCTTCCAGGGGTAAACTAGGGCTAGCAGGGGTTACAGGTGTCCTTCACAATAGTATGGGTAAGGTTTTGCTTATATTTTCTAAGAAAATAGGCATTTCTTGACATTTTGGAAGCTCTTAAGTTGTTCTCTGAAAGGTATTATGGTAGGTTTGTGGTGGAAAGTGACTCTTCAAATGCAATCGCTTGGGTGTTTAATCAGAAAAAGAATCCTAGAAGTTTCAATTTCATTTCAATGAAATCAAATACTTCTCATCTAATATTTTGTTTTTTTGAGCATGAGGTGTGATCCACTACCTCCATGGGAGATGCTTTAGCCAAACAAGGGGCTGAGAGGTTGTATCATTGGGTGGGAGTGGTTATGTACTGGGCCGGCCCTGAGATTTTTGGAACCCCAAGCAAACTCCCAAAATGGGGCCCTTCAAACATTATAGTGGAAATTTCATTAAAACATAGTTTTACTTTTTTTGGTAAACCTCGATGGTATGAGAAAATTTTATTAATTATATGAAAAAAGTAAGTGAGGGGGACAATAATGAACCTTCCATCTATATGCAAGTCATAATTGAGTGTAAAGTTAATTACCTTTGTTATTAAATTGTTTGACATTAGTCATATGCTATAATCTAATGTCAGATCATGAAAATTGCTATGGATAAATTTAGATCACAAGATTGTGTAAAATTGAGTCTAATGTCATAAGCAAGTATACACATGAAATTTCTATAGAAAAATTTTATGCCATCAATTTTTAAATGTTTGTGTAATATCATCAATTTTCTAAGTTTGAAAATGTCATCAATTTTCTAAAATTGTGTAATCTCTTGTAAGCAACAAAAAAAATGGGGGCTTCCTTCCCACTTAAGTGGGCCTTCTTCCCGAGTGTACTGTGCTCGCTCAGAAATTGGGACCCAACCCCCTTGGTGGGGTACAAAAAAGAAAAAAAAAACCAAAAAAAAGGGGGCCCCCCCGGGGCCGGGTTGGGCCGGGCCTGGTTATGTATGTTGGTGTGGGTCGTACATCACTGTTGTATCCTCCCTTTTTTTTGTGATTTCCTCTTTGTATGCCTCTCTTTTTAATGACTTTATTGTTACTAATAAAAAAAAGTTTCCCTAGGAATAGTAGAAACAAATAAACTACCTTAAGGGCTCGTTTATTAATTTAATTGGTAGAATGAAGTGAGGTGAATGGTTATTTTAAAAGATAAAAAAATGAAAGAGGTGAAATCAATCTAATGATGAGATTTTGTTTTTTAGTGAAGAGAGAATGTAACTTTTTGACTTTTTGTGTTAAAAATTTATATTTTTTGTCAGTTAGTGGGATGAGAAAGTAACTTTTTAACTTTTTTGTGTAAAAATGTAGAAATTTTTTTTTGAAATGTGGTATTTTGATTTGGCTCTTTTAGGTTTTTGTGTCTTATAATGAAAGATGACTTTAACTTTACAATGAGGAAAAATTAACAAATGGGCTATAATGGTCTTGATTGCAGGCTTATTCAGTCGTCTAAGCTCATTCCTTATTTCCAAATTTGTGGAGTAATTTTTTCCCTTCTACTGTAGTGGCAGCTCCCCCAACAGAGGACATAATGAGCGCTACAAAAACCAACATTAACTTTTCAGATATTGCTTTTGCCATTGAGACAATCAAATTAGAAAACCACCTGCAAATTATCAAACATTAACACATACCTAAAGAGATTGAAAAGATGACACTAGTCTCTCTATAATGAAGAACCGAAAACATCTTACAAATAAAACACCGTCGTCCAAAATTCGATTAAGAATCCATGACTGATGTGCGTATAAAGTGTTAAGAAAGCATGACTAATTGTAAAAAACATTAATTTACCATACCTTAGCATTAAATTAATGTGATCATCTTTCCAAAATGATAAACATAATAACTAGGGATGGCAACAAGGAGGGTTTGGTTCGGGCTTGGGTAAACCAAACCCACCCTGTCTCAAGTTTATCTCTTCCAAAACTTATTAGCCCTGTGATGGGTCACTAATATGTGATACCAAACTTGCCCTGTTTGGGTTGGAGTTAGATCGAACTAAAACGCTTAAAATATTAAAATATACCAAAATGCACAAGAACGAGTATTGTAGAAATCAAAGACACCATATTATCATTCCACATGTCTTAAGTTAATGACAAACATCACATATACTACATAAAATTTTCTTTATACCTTTAGCAATAAGTAAATATATAATATCTATGTGGAGCAGGGCTGGGTAGAACAATGAAATCAAACCCGCCCCTAATAGGAGTAGGTTGGGACGCTGGTGGGTCCCTGTTTAAACTTGACCCATTTGCCTTCCCTTATTATGACTTTATCCTATTAGGATCACTTGATTACAATAGTCAGGGCTTTTCTTAAAAAAAAAAAAAAAACTTAGGGGTGTTAGTGGGTTGGCTTGGAAAAAGCTTATCGAAGCCACCCATCATCAAGTCTCATAGTGGTAACTAGATTCAACCCATGCACAGGCCCAGGCCTAGCTCATTTATGGAATATGTATTGCGTTTGGTTGAATGTGGGCCTTGGTTGGGTGCTTAACCACATATGGGCTTAGGCCGATCGAGCAAATTTAATGATGGGGCGAGAAAAATGGATCCAACTACATCTCATGGAAGAGAAAACAATCCAGCCCAAACCTAGTTCATTTAACAAATATATACACTGTTTGTGTGATTGTCTCGCTTGGCTGGGTGCTTAGGCATATATAGGCTTACTCCAGTCCGATTTAATACGGGATGGAAAATTGGGCCTAGGTTCGCTCATGGGAGAAAAGAAAAAAAATTCCAACCAAATCAAGCTCTTGCAAGTCGGGAACAGTCTGGACAAAAGTCTGGACAAAAGGCCCGCGTTGGATGAGTAACCCAATCTTTTTTTGGAAAATTTAGGTGGAAGTCCATTTCTTCAAACTTAAATAGGTAGACGTCCACCTCGTAAGATCTTGGTTACAAGAGTCCATTAGTGTTATAAGATTTAATGGTTTAAGTCCATTCTATTTTACAAATTTTGTGAGAATGGCAATTCTACCCCTAAGTTTTTTTAATTTCTTTTTAGGGACTAAAACGTAAACCATTGTTAGCTGGCGACTTTTTCGGCTTCTAATCAGCAATTTTTTTTCTTTGTTGTGTCTCTCAGCCTATTCCAAACATTCCTTTCCATTGCTCAAACTCGAGACATGAAGGTTGGCTCTGATACTAAATAATATGGACTTAACTAATACACCAAAAGCCCTAAGACTGATGAAACACGTAAAATTAAATCTTATATCTATTTAGAGCTGTAACATACCAGTGTTGGAAATAGGAACATGAGACACATGAACATTAAAAACTCTAAATTTTTCATTGCTGAAATTGCAGAATTAGAAACATTAAGAATTCTGAAATTTTCAGTGCCCCAATTGAAAAATCAAGAACATGAGACAAAAGAACATTAAGAATTCTGAATTTTTAGTATAGAAATTGAAGAAACAGGAACATCAATTAGATGTATAAGAAACATGAACATGCTTGAAAATAGTAATGTATTAGCCATGTCAGAAATAAGAACATGAGAGAGAAACATGAACAACATTACAAATAGGAACATAAACAACGAGGAAATGTTCCATGTGTTAGTGTATGTGAGAAACAGGATATTGTTCCATGTATTAGTAGTGCTACAAATAGGAACTTGTGTGAGAAATAGGAACTTGTTCAAACACGAACATGAAAAACAGTAACATGAGAAAAAGGAACATAAGAAATAGAAACATGAGAAGCAGAAACATGTGTGAAAACAAGATTATGTGTTAATGTGAAATAGGAACATGAAAACAGGACTATGTATTAGTGTGAAAGAGGAACATGTGGTACGTAAACAAGAACATGTTCCATGTGTCAATATGAAATAAGAACATGCATGAAAATAGGACCATGTGTTAGTATGAAATAGAAACATATAAATAGGAACATGAAAGCATGACTATTTATTAATGTGAAACAAGAACATGTACATAAGAATATGTTCTATTTGTTAATGTGAAATAGGAACAAGCATGAAAATAGGACCATGTGTTAGTGTGAAATTGGAACATGTAAACATGAACATAAAAACAGGATCATGTCTTAGTATGAAATAGAAGCATGTAAATAGAAACACGTAATATTTAAACAGGAACATATTTCATGTGTTAGTGTATAACAGGAACATACATGAAAACGGGTCATGTGTTAGTGTGAAATAGGATTATGAAAACAAAACCATATGTTAGTGTGAAACAAGAACATATTAATAGGAATGCGTGTTATATAAACAGGACCATGTTCCATGTGTTAGTGTAGAATAGGAACATGCATGAAAATAGGATCATGTGTTAGCGTAAAATAGGAACATGAAAACATGACCATATGTTAGTGTGAAATAGGAACATGTTCCACGTGTTAGTGCGAAACATGAACATGTATGAAAACAAGATCATATATTAGTATAGTATGAAACAGGAACATGAAAATAGAACCATGTATGTGTTAATGTGAAATAGAAACATGTGTGAACTGCCGAACCAGCGACTAGCTAATCGGTGATCTAGTGGACGGCGGACTGGCCAAATAAGAATATGATAAACAGGAACATATTCCATGTATTAGTAGTGTTAGAAACAAAGACAAGTTCAAACACAAATATGAGAAACATGAACATAAGAAATAGGAACATATGAACCATGAACATAGGAAACACAGACATGAGAAATAGGAACATAAGAGAAAGGAACATGAAAAACATGTACATATTCCTTGTGTTATTGTATGTGAGAAAGATGAACATTTGTTACTGTAGCTGGTAGCCATTGGTGACTAGCAGGTCGCCGGGCGGTCACTGTTCCAGCTGACTAGAACATGAGAAACAAGAACACAAGAAATATGAATGTAAGAGATATGAACATAAGAAATAGGAACACAAGAAACGTAAACATAAGAAACAAGAACATAAGACACAGGAACATGAGAAATTGAGACATGTTCTATGTGTTAGTGTATATGAGAAACAAAAATATTTTCCATGTATTAGTAATGTTAGAAACAGGAACATGTGTGAGAAACAGGAACATGTTCAAACACAAATATGAGAAACAAGAAGATGAAAAACAAGAACAAAAGAGGAACATGAGAAATAGGGACATGTTTTATGTGTTAGTGTATGTGAGAAGCACAAATATGAAAAACAGGAACATGTGTTAGTAGTGTTAGAAACATAAACATGAAAAACAAGGACATGTTCCTTGTGTTAGTGTATGTGAGAAATAGAAACACGAGAAACATGAACATAAGAAATAGGAACATGAGAAATAGGATCATGTTCCACGTGTTAGTGTATGTGAGAGATAAGAACATGAGAAACATGGACATGTTCCATTTGTTAATGTGAAACAAGAACATGTATGAAAATAGGACTATGTGATAGTGTGAAACAGAAACATGTAAATGAAAACAGGATTATACATTAGTGTGAAATAGGAACATGTGGTATGTAAACTAGAACATATTCTATGTGTTAATGTGAAACAGGAACATGTGCTATATAAATAGGAACATGTTTCACATGTTAGTATGGAATAGGAATATAAAAACAAAATCATATGTTAGCGTGAAATAAAAACATGAAAATAGGATTATGGTGTGCAAAAAAAAAAAAAAAAAAAACAAAAAACAAAAACAGAAACAAAAACCTCCAAAAGTTGGCCGGAAAAGTCACCATTCATTGGCCACCGTTTGGCCATTGGTGGTCGCCTACTGGACTGTAACAGTGCTGCCACATAGAAATCTATTTTTTAAAGAGGGGCAAAATAGCAATATTTTAGTATTTCGAGGGCAAAAGCATCTTAGTGGACCTAAAGCTCTAAAAACTCTGGAGTTGGACTTAAAGCTACATGAGTTTTAAAAAATAGAGTTGAGCCTATAGCCTGCTTTTTTTTTTTTTTTTTTGTTATCCCTTTGCGTCTAGGTTCTACTTGCTTGTTTGCATATTACAAGGTGATAACAAATCCAAGCAAGCTGATCCAATCTTTAAAAGATTAGATTCTATTCACCATGAAATATTTAATCTTAGTCATCATGGAGGAGATTGTCACCTTCGGACTCGAGAATTGGGGATTAGAGTGGATCCCGAGGTGCGGCACACATAACCTATAGCAGCCTGTGCTATGTCAAGATATGTACAAATTGCTATAAGGGAGATTCAAGAGGTACATGTGAGGAAGATCCATATACACATGTCATATATTTTGCACAATTAAGCGGAAACCTAGAGAATTCACATGTAATTCATCATAGGTACTAATAAAACATTCATTTGTTAATATAAATCAAAGCCCATTAGTTGAACCATCCACATGCACATTTTAACAAAGGTCGATAATCATACACAAGTTGAAAATTTTCATGTCCTTCGAACAATGCATCTAAACAACATGATATAAAGATAATATGATCCTTCCATAAAGCTAAACAAGGCTAAGGCTAAGTAAACCCAAAAGATGAACCCTATGATGCTCTACATGGGATGATTAATAGAAGACATCAACCTCATTCCACTTGTCTACACTCTGAGGTACCGTTAGGGTTCCCTTTAGGGTTGCGTCGACTGTTGTGTCGGCATTGGGTTTGGTACTTATAACACAAAAGGTAGCACTGTTAACACGGTGGTTAAGCAAATATAAGGTTATATAAGACTATCATGATGTATCAATTTAAATAAGAAACATATTGATTAAAAGAGAGCAATAATAGAAACTAGGCATGTTGTGCATGTGATTAAGCATGAATAACGAATCATAAACAGAAATATAATAACATACTAGTTGGCATCTGCATGGCTATCTTCTCTCTGAGGAGAGCATATCATATAGTGGAAAATTGCTAGTGATCGGGCCAAGACCATCTAGCTACCCTAAGAGCATCGACTAACTTTTCATAAAATTATTACAGTAGGTAACGTATTGAATACCCTCATTCGGTCCTGTTGAACCTCCTATAAGTACAAGCTAAGTAGTGCCAACTCAATATATCAAGATTGATCAAAATTCTTACTTTGATCAAAATTCTTATTTTCTTACTTATCATATGTAGCGATCGACTCATTCTTACACAGAAACATATACCAGTCTTGAAATCGTATTTAATCATAAAAATTGAAATTAAATGACGTAATATGTTATTCAAATAATGCATACTTAAATGAGCTATTGGAGCTCGAACCCTTCCAACCCTAGTTACCCCTGTCTTGGCTCATAAGCTTATGCTCAGTAGAAGCTTCGTCTCCGATCTTACCTCAAGGTTCATTGGGAAGAATCGGGTACATGATCAAATCATGTTGAAGGTAAGGTTTACTTAATAATATGAATGTATTTGGATTGAGTGGTTAACATGATTATTTACTAGCCAACCCTATGTTAAGATAATCCGTGTTTCCGTAGTCATTCAACATGGTGTAGTCATAAAACTTTCGATGTCAATGTGTTACCAAAGCTTGGTGTTCATTGTATAGGTAATGGACACCTCTTTTTATGCCAACACCCATGACGTGACGTTGGAAAAACAACCAGAAAATCAAGAGAGAATGAGCGATAGCTCTACACTCTTCCTACTCCGTATTTGATAACCATTGGGCTAATTTAGTAAAGGCAAAGCTACCAATTCTAAGGCCCTACATGGTCTTTGAAATTTCCTAATTTCCTAAGTTCACTGTATTTTTATGGCTTAGCCGTGAATGGGCCATGGATTAGCCATGTGCACAAGATTTTTAATTAAATTCTTTTTTAGTTACGACTCATTCGTATATTGGCCTAGGCTTAGCCGTGGTTAGCCTACGGCTAGGCTCCAGTTTGGTTATGGCTTAGCTGTAGTGCATTTCACAACTCAGCCATTGGGTTAGCCGTAGAAGAAGTCAAGTTTTTGATTCTCTGGATTTTAAGCCGTAGTGTACTTATGGCTTCGCCGTAACCTTCGGAAAAAAAAGCAAAGTTCCATACAAAACGTCTTCCAATTGGCTTGGATGGGGTTTTCCTGCTCTAATCTATCATCTTACATTTTACAACTCACATTTCATCATTCATTCATAAACATATTCATCATTTACTCAAACCTTCATATGTTCTTAAATTAAAAGGTTGAAAGAGCTGTAGACTTTCATTTAGGAAGTAATCTTCAAGAATCAACACAAATAACCATACATGTATAATATACAGTTTTATACTTGCCTCTAATTCAATGCTTGATCCAAACCAACATCTCCTTTGGTTTGATGATGGAGAAATCCTTAATAGAAGATAATCATACTACATGCAAAGATACGCAATGGGTAAAATGGGTATGAAATGCATGCATGTCACTGATCGTGAGTTTCAAGTGCAGAACCGCGATGTAGTAATAAACTGGTGAGACCAGGTCGATCCACTAGGAACAATGTGTTTTAAGATTCCTTTTTCAACTTGTACCTGCCCTAAATGAAAATCTAAAACTAGTCTAATATAAAAACTAACAAATACAAGCATCCTACTTTGCCAAAATTAATTACAATCTGATGAAAAGAAAAGAAACTTCCTAAATCTAGAAAACCTAAATCTAAAATTTCCTAAAATAAAACTAAAATTGCTGCAAAACTAAAACAGAAGTTAGAACTTCCAAAAGTAAAAAGTTGCTAAAAATAAAATTAAATTAAAAACTAAACTAAACTAAATTAGAAACATACCAAAATTAGTAAAAACCAATCAAGCAAAGTTAGTAACAAACAATCAAAGTTAGAAAACAAACTTACTTTCGAAAATTAAAACCTTAAAGTTAAAAACTTTTCTAAGATAGAATTTCAAAACTAGAAAACTTTCTAATTTAAAATCTTCAACTAAAACAAGTTTAGAAAGATCTTTTAATTTTGGAAATTATCTAAAACAATAAAAGACATAAAACTAGAAACCAATTTAAAATTAGAAAGCTAGTAAAGTTAGTAATGCAATATATGCCATAAGATGATAAAAAATTCTAAGTCTGGAAAACTAGTATGCTGATTCAAATTTTATGCACACTACAACAAGCTGCACTTTTGGCGACATTCATCAGCGACACTTTTACAATTTCGTTAGTAAAGACCAATTGTTTACTGACGTTTATAATTTCGTTGATGAAAATTCGTTAATTACTGACGTTTTACATTAAACGTCGGTAAAAGGAACATTTTACCGACGTTATTTTCAAATTCATCGGCAAAGGTCAATAGTGAATTAACGTCATTTTTAGAATAAAAATAAAATAAAATAAATTATCACCGACGAATGTTTTTAGTTTAAGCGGTGTAAATAATCATTGCTAAAGCTCAATTGGGGACTTTTTCCTATGTTTGTAATTTTTATCGTTAATAGTAAAATTTTACCGACGTAAAATGGAATGATGTCAGTAAAATTACATAATTAATTACTTATTTTTAGAAAAAATGGAAAAATTTTTACCGATGTTTTATGTAAAATACGTCAGTAAAAATCGCTTTTACCGACGGAAAATAAAATACATCGGTAAAGTTATGAAATTATTTTTGAAGTACATTTATTGACAAAATTCCAACTTTCTGCGATAAAAATTAATCGTCGGTAAAAATCTTCTAAAACTTCCCGCAACCGTTTCTTTTTTTTCACTCGCCCGCCTCCAATTCTTTTTCTCTTTCTGCTTTCTCTCTCTTACTCTCTCTGATCTCTCACTCTCTTTTTCGCCCCTAATTTTGTTTCTCTCTCTGTTCTCTTTCTCTCACACTCTCTAATCTCTCTCTTCGATCCCTTTGCTCTCTTTCTCTTGCTGCTCTCTCTCTCACTCTCTCTGCTCTTTGTGCTCTTGCTCTCTTCGATCTTTCTACTGTCTCTCTCTCACTCTTTCTCTCTCACTTTCTCTCTTTGCTCTCTCTCGCTGTCTCCGATATCTCTGCTCTCTCCCTCGCCCTCTCTTTTCTCTCTCTCGCTCTCCATTCTCTCTACTCATCTCTCTCTCTTACTCTCTCTCTGCTCTCTCTAATCTCCCTGCACATTTCTCTCTCTCGCTCTCTCTGATCAGCGATGCTGCCGCTGCCTCTGCAATCCGCTGCCGTTGTAACCCTCCAATCCTCGCTTTGCTCCTCTTTTTTTTTGCTTTGTGATTCGTCGCCGGTGCCTCTGTGATCCACAGCTGATGCCTCTACGATCTGCTGCCAATGCCTCTGTATTCCACTGCCGCTGCCTCTGCCTCTGCCGGCCAAGAGGAGGGAAGGAGAAAAGAAGGGAGAAAGAGAAAGGACCCTGCCTCTGCAAAAATGCATCCTATATTTTTTTAGGTTTGTGTGTTTTCATCAAAAATTTCACCCTACTCATCTTTCTACATTTATTTATTTTTTGGGATTTCCTCTATTATTTGGCGTTCTAGATTTTCTATGTGAGTTCATGTGGGGGTTTAACACACTGAATCGGCCAAACACCTGCTTTACACTGCATTAATATATCTTTCCCAGTGTTAAATTAGAAGGAATTTGTTACTTTTAGCAATTTGGATCATTTATTTATTTTTGATGAGGTGGGTATTACTGAGGTCTTTGATCTAACAACCTTTAGTAATTTCAATTCAACTTAAATACAACATTCAGTAATTTCAATTAAACCTTTAGTAATTCCCTGTAATTCTCCATTTAAGCCCAACAGTTTTTGGAAACAAAAAGACAAAAGACCCTATTTGTAAAGGGTTTGCTTTTATTTACCTGGAGTTTGAAAAGGTCGCAGACAGGTAGTAACATAGACTCATTTATCCTCTAACTGTTTATCTGCAATAAATTGCATGTTAATTTTACCAGTACAAATGTTTAAAAAATGTGTCTAAGAAATATATCATGCCTGTTATAGTTATATAAATGTGTGTGTATATATATTGTATGGATTGGTAATTAAAGGTACTAATTTGTGTTTGAATACTAAGGTTCTTTACTGGTTGGTTTGGTTTAAGGGGCAACTGATAAAGCCTAGAAACTTGTATAAATGAAACTTGTATAAATTTATTTTTAAATTGTTTTCTCTTCCTATGTCAAACTTTATCCAGCAAATGGTTTTTCTTTTAATTCAAGTAAAGTTCTTGGGCATGAGTTCTTTTGGAGGCTTTGCCATCACATTCATTGTGTGGCATGCAATTCTAGAGAGTTAGAGATCATGCACACTTGTTATGTTTTCTCTATTTAACACATTGATTAATGAAATTTCTGAATTTCTAATACTGATTAATAAAATTTGTGAATTTCTCTTCCAATGTGGACACGTAACTGTGTGCAGTGCCAGTGGTGTTGAATCCACGGTCATGTTTTTGCTATCTTGTGATCTTGTCATTAGAGGTTGAACTGCTAGTAGTCTTCTCCTTGTTTCCATTGCATTTGATGAACAAAGCTTGGTAGTCTTACCTTTCAGACTCTTTTGGCAACACCTTTTTTTATTTTTATCAAAATCTAGGAGGACGAGGTGAATGTGGCCTTGGAAAATACTGAGTCTTGATGGTTTCACCCAAGGTTGCTTCCAAGTTCTTGGGGATCTGATTATGATTAATTTATTCAATGTAATGTTGGAATGATGGTATCAAAATGACATGTATTCTTACGACGGGAATGGAGGATACTAAAAAAGTATGATCTATCAGTTTTCATTCTTTATAAGAAATGTATTCCCTTCTAAGGGAGGTGATGTGGCTGTCGGCCAGGTCATAATGATTAGTCTCTCTCCTTTCCCCAGTGTGAAGGAATTTGTCTATCATTCAAGTCCTTGTATTAAAGCCTTGTTTGATATAAATGGAGAATATATTTAATAAATCTACTCTTGTTTGCTGTATAATATAATTTAAACACCTATGACTCTCTCGACCTTTTTATGTGTCGATAGTGAAGACACTTGGGGCCATGAAAATAGTAACTTTCATGTTGAACAGTTATCTAAAATCATTGAAGGTTTTTCGATAAAATAAAAACTCAAAAGAAGCAAATGAAATCACCATCATGAGGCTAGACCAACTTTTGGTTTTGAGGAACAAACATTTCTTTCTTGTAGGTTGGACCATGGTGTTGCATTCAATTAAAACCTATTGCCATATATCATTCTTGTAGGTTTTTGTCAAGGATGCTAAGCATTATCGCACCATGGTTATCAGTACCTATTGAGAGTTCTGTTCCTAATATTTCTAATTGCATATGATTAGGTCAGATATGGACAGGAGTTGGATATTACATAATCAGAACCAATTTAGTGTGGAGTACACTTCCGGGGTGAACTCATTTATTGATTTTGCAAAGGCGAATTCAGGGGGGCAGTGGCCATTAGGTGCACATGTAATGATTGCTGTAACCATCGGAAGCATGACTATGGAATCGTGAGAAGTCATTTGCACATTCATGGAATGATGGTCTCATACTAACAATGGATAGCTCATAGGGAACCTATAGTTCAACTCGATAATTCGGATGAGAGCGAGGATGAATTACAAGAGAATCGGGATGAATATGATGAGTTGATAGAGGACCATCATAGGGGAACTTACTTGGAGGAAGATAAACAAGAGAGGGATGATGTGCAGGATTTTGAAAGATTGTTGTAGGCTTCCCAGCATGGCCTGTACCCAAGATGCAAGAGCTTAGATACTTTGTTAGCATTTTTCATCAAGATATTGCATGTAAAGGTCGAAAGTGGGTGTAGCAATAAGTCGTTCGATAAGATCTTGCAGATTTTTAAGGACTTCTTACCCGAAGGTCATGTGGTGCCAGCCTCACTTTACGAAGTGAAGAAATTATTACGTGACTTGGGCATGGGATACAAGAACATAGATGCCTGCAAACACGATTGTGTGTTGTATTGGAAGGAGAATGCTCAATTGGATAAATGTCCAGAATGTCAAGAGCCTAGGTATAAGGTCAATGATGGTAAGCGAAAGAAGATCCCTCATAACATGCTCCGTTACTTTCCATTGACGTCGAGGTTGGCGTAGATTGTATATGTTAAGGAAGACAGCCACATAGATGAGATGGCACAGTGAGAAGCGCGTTGATGATGGGATAGCGAGGCATCCGGCTGACTTCGTGGAATCGAAAGTATTTAATAAGAAATATCCAGAGTTTGCCCCGAGAGACATGCAATGTGAGGCTGGGGTTAGCCACCGATGGATTCAACCCTTTCGATAACATGAGCACCTCCTATAGCATGTGACCTGTAATACTTATGCCTTATAATTTGCCACCATGGATGTGCATGAAGGAGACATTTTTTATGATGTCATTACTTATTCCAGGACCAAGCTTACCGGGAAACGAGACTGATGTATATCTGAGGCCCTTGGTTGATGAGTTGAAGGACTCGTGGGATAATGGTGTATCGACTTTTGATGTCTCTATTAAACAGACCTATCAGATGCATGCAGCTTTGATGTGGACTATAAATGACTTTCCTATGTATGGCAACTTGTCTGGGTGGAGCACAAAAGGTTATAGCGCTTGCCCCTCATGTAACGAGAGCTCGTTAAGGGTGAAGTTGAAAGATAAGATTGGGTACATTAGTCATCGAAAATATTTGGAACTGAACCACCAATGGCGTAGAAGCAAGGCCTTCAACAGTCAGCCTGAGCATGAAAAGAATTCTTTGGATTTACCGGTGCATAAGGTACTAGACCAATTAGAAGAACTAGCGCTGATCAAGTTTGGCAAGAATAAGAAAAAACCACGTGACTCTGGAGAATTGAATTGGACAAAGAAAAGCATCCTATTTGAATGGCCCTACTAGAGGTGCAAAAAACTTCGACACAACCTTGATCCTATGCACATTGAAAAGAACATTTGTGTAGCTTTGGTTAGAACAATTTTAGGCATAAAGGACAGAACAAGGACACAGAAAAAGCATGTAAGGATTTAAAAAATATGGGCATCAGGCCAGAGTTGCATCTAGTGGAGAGGGGTGATGGATCCAGCTTGAAGCCGCATGACTCTTACACTTTGGAACCAAAATAGAGAGATGAATTTTATGAGTTCTGGAAGTCGGTCAAATACCCAGACGGCTATGCGGTGAACCTCTCGAAGTGTGTAACCTCAAAAAATGGTAAATTAACTGGTTTAAAGAGCTATGATTGCCACATCCTTATCCAATGCATCCTTCCTATTGGTATGCGTGGCTTTCTGAATAAGGATATTTGTACAACATTGTTTGAGTTAGGCAATTTTTTCCAAGACCTCTGCTCGAAAACACAGAAACATGATGATTTGAAAAAAATTGGAGGAGCAGATAGTTTTAATATTGGGCAAGTTGGAGGGGATTTTTCCTCCTGTTTTTTTTTTTTTTGATGTAATGTTTTATTTGTCGGTTCACTTACCACGCGAGGCCATGCTTGGTGTACCGGTGCAATATCGGTGGATGTACCCGATAGAAAGGTAATAGTTAATAACCATTGATTAATTATTTATTTATTAGTGCATTAGCCTTGCATTGAAAATTGTAATTGTTATCATTGGTTGTTTAAAGGTTTCTGAAAACCCTAAAAGGGTACGTTCACAACCGAGCTTGGCCAGAAGGTTCGATCGTTGAGGCTTACATTGTCAAAGAGTGTCTTACTTTTTGTTCAATGTATTTACGACAGGCTAATCAAGTTGAACATTATGATGATGGTGGCGAATGTGGCCCGGGGATGTCAGTATCACACAAACTATCCGTCCAATTGAACTGATGGCAAGGGCACTTGATCCTTCGCAGGGAGAGCGTGAAATGGCTCATTGGTTTGTGCTGAATAATGCCCTTGAGGTGGAGCCATAGCTACAGTATATGCTTTAATCTAACCATATTTATGCATTGCTTGTTAACTCTTTGATTTATTCTCTACTTTTACTTATTCACTAAAAGCTGCCTTGAGTAGGGAACACAAGAATTTAGTACAAAATCAAAGAGGTGGAGAAATCGAGTAGGTACAGCGAAAAGAATTTGCCAAATGGTTCAAATAACATGTAAGACATATAAAACATTATCATTTTAACTGTTATATATTATTGGATTATACTTCAAATGACATTAGCATAATACATTTGTCTTAATCTACTTATGTAGATGAATCAATTGTGAACTAGTGGGTTAGGAGAAGCTACTGATGAGATTTGGTCATTAGCAAATGGCCCCCCTAGATCACTAGTGAATTTGTATCAGGGGTGTGATTGCAATGGTGTCTGATATCACACTAAAGACCGTGAGGCATGTTGTAGGAGTCAGAGTAGTGGCTTGGTTGTGGAAGGAGAATACAAATGAGAGAAACATGACTACTATGGATACATCTGCAAAATCTAGGAATTGTCATATTTGCACGAGGGTAAAATGGTTTTATTTGAATGTGAATGGTACAACACTAATACCAAGCACAAAATAAATGTCGAAAAACATGTTGCAAGCATTGATTTCATGGGTCATTGGTGTAAGGATGATCCATTTGTCCTACCAAGTTAGGTGACACAAGTCTTCTACGTCAATGACACCAATAGAGGAAAAAACTGGAGAGTTGTAGAATGGGTCAAGCCTCGGAGAGTATGGGATATATTGATCGTGAGTTCCAAGTGCAGAACCACGATCTAGTAATAAAACTGGTGAGACCAGGTCGATCCACAGGGGGCAATGTGTTTTAAGGTTCCTTTTTCAACTTGACTTGCCTTAAAATAAAAATCTAAAACTAACCTAATTTAAAATCTAACAAATACAAACATCCTACTTACCAAAATTAAATTAGTTACAAACCAATGAAAAAAACTTTCCTAAATCTAAAAATTCCTAAAATAAAACTAAAATTGTTGCAAAACTAAAACACAAGTTAGAACTTCCAAAAATAAAAACTAAAATTAGAAACTAACTAAACTAAACAATGTTAGAAACAAAATAAACAAAAGTTAAAAACTTTTCTAAGTTAGAATTTCCAAAACTAGTAAACTTTCCAATTTAAAATCTTCAATTAAAATAATTTTAGAAAGATATTTAATTTTGGAAATTAACTAAAACAATCAAAAACATAAAACTAGAAACCCAATTAAAATTAGAAAGTTAGTAAAATTAGTAATGCAATGCATGCCATGAGACGCTGAAAAATTCTAAGTCTGAAAAACTAGTATGCTGATGCAAATATTATGCATGATTTGAATTATTCTAATGCATCCTAAATTTAAATTTAATGGCTGGAATTCATGGTCTACTGATGCAAGAAACCAACAAAAAAAACGGAAGTGAAAAAGGATCTAAAACGAAAATGTTATGAATGCATGAACATGACAACTTTGCAAAATTCTGTGCAGAAATTCCGATTCAGGTTGACTGATTGACAAAGTTTAAGCCTCTAGTTCACAAGGCTTCCGAAATTATTTTGATCTAAAATTTTGAGGAATGAAAGATGGCATCCTAAAATTTAATATTGCCAAGTTTCAAAGAAAAATATTGTGATTTGACTGGTCTACCCACTTCGAACTTTTTGCCAAAAACTGTTTTTTTGCAGTTTGCTGAAACTGTTTTAAGTTGTGCTGTTTATATATTAAATCCGAATTTAATCATTAGATTCAGATCTGAAGGCTTAATTTTCATCAACTTAAATTTGCACAAAATCTTATGATAAGAAAATAGATGTAATGATTCCTAACCCAACTATCAAACTATGCAAAAACAAAACTTAAAATCAATGTGAATGTAACAAGAAAAGTAACAAAAGTGCAGAAAATAAAATAGAAGTGCAGGAAAATAAAATTGTAGAAATTTAAAATTAAAAGTGCAATGAAAGAAAATAAAAATTGCAGGAAGTAAAAGGCAGTATAACTGAAGTTAAAGGCGGTAAACAATAGAAGTTAAAGGCGGTAATAACAAGAAGTCAAAGGCGGTATATTCACTCAAATTCTCCCTTAGTCTAGGCCTAATAATTTCTTAAAGTATGCTTTTTATTTGGGTCGTCAATCTAAACAAGAAAAACACAAATCAAGCAATCATACAACCATAAGAATAAGAAGAATAAGAAGATGAATATTATTGAACTAGTATGACAATCCTTTACATAAGATAAAAAAAAAATTAAACCAAAAGATTATACATACTAGGATGGAAAAGAATTGCTCCTTCTAGTTGATCTTTAAGGTTGGTGGTGTGGCTTTAGGGCTAAGCCTCCTTGATGACTTGAGATGGAGAGACAAGAGAGGGAGAGATGGAGTGTAGAAATCTAGAGGTGGGAGGTGGGTAATTTTTCCATGAAGAATACGGGAGAAGGGTGCCCTATTTATACTTTTTCAAGTCCTACTCCTTCTCAAACTTTAAAATATTAAAAATAATTAAAAAATGAAAGAAAAAAGGGCTCCAACCAATGCTTTGGACGTGCAATATCCTTGGGGATTTTTTTCTTTTTATTTTTCTCTTCTTTCCTTGCTTGTTTTGTCTAGAAGTCCCTCTTGGATGCTTCTTTCCTTCTTTGTCATTGCCACCTTGCATTGAGATCTTTTGAGAGATAAAATAGGAATAAGAATCCTCTCTTAGAATCAAACTTGGCCCATATGAGGTGTAGAACTTCCCCTTTTATCTCTTTGGATCGTCAACTTTCCTTTTTTGGAAAGTTCTCCTTGTTGGCTTTTAACTTGAAGAGATCTTTGAAGATAACCCTCTTGATTTTTTTTCTTTTTCTTTTTCAACCAAAATCTGATCCAAGATCTCTTTTGGACGTGGAATAGATTGCTTGGATATTTTTTTTGCATTTTTTTTCAATTAAATCTTCTCCTTCTCAAAAAAGAACTCCTATGTGGCTTTCCTTGTCCATCTTTGATGATATATTCTTTAAATTCCCTTTAAAATCTCTTGAAAATGTGCAACAAATAAATGGACCCCATCTTGGATGTTTTAAAAGTGTGCCCCACACATGTGCATGTGTGTGTGGACCATGAAGCCGACTTTTTGCAATTTTTTTCCAATTTCTTTTTTCTCTTCAATTCTTCTCTCCTTTCTCTTGAAATCAATTCCATTCTTTACAAATGGGGCCCATATAATCAATTTCCTACAAAACAGATGTGAATTCATGTGAAAAGACAAATTTACCCCTAACATCACATATGTATGACTGTGGGCCCATTTCTCACAAAATCATAATAAAAATATACATCATTCTTCATGATTTTATATGAATGACCTAATGATGAAGAGAATTCAATTTATTTCATGAGAAAAATTATTTTCACAAAACTTTCCAAAAATAGACTTTCCAAATATAGCAAGTTTCATGAATTTATGCAAAAAGTATGATTTTTAAGCAATTTATGCAGAAAAATATAAAAATAAATTTAAAATGAATTAACCCATGATATCACACTAAATGAGGCTCTTTCAAGTTAATAAGTCCTTAAAATGGGTCAAAATGTGTATGAAAATATCTATTTTTAAAGACTCATCACACCCCCCAACCAGCGTTTTGCTTGTCCCCAGCAAAAAAATGCGATAAAATATGAGGCTTCCATCCTAACCTAATCTAATCTTAAACTAATGCAATGCAATAAAACTAAACATGAATGTAATGCCACTTTCGCTGGCACTCTCGACTGCATTTAGCGTATGCAGCAAGCCCTTAAATCCCTAGGTTCCCCCTAGTGGACGAGTTGTGCCTTGTGAGGGTTTGCAGTGAATATACCTACAAAATTCTCTTCTTTTTTTTTAAGGAAAAATAAATAAATAAAAGTAAAGGAGAAAAGAAATTTCCTAAAAGAAAATTCACTCATATCGAATATTGTTGAAGTGTGGAATAATTACACTTTCAAACTTTTCAAAGTCCAGTCCACAATTCTATTCTCAAAAACTTTCTCAAATTCAAACCAACTTGCTTGCACTGTGGGAAATTGTATACATCAAAAACCTATTTCGGATATTCTACAATAATGCTACAAAAATAGAATTTTTCCTTCAAATAATCTGATCTCCTGAAATTTAGTAAAAAGAAATTTCCTCTCAAAGTTACTAAGATAGCTGCCACTTTTCTATTTACTTCGGTTGGCGTCTTTTTCTCTTACTATCTTTTTCCGATGCAAGAGTTCCCAAGTTTATATGATATAAGAAAAGTTAGAATCCAGAGAGCAAATCTGGTCCTTGTCCTTCCCCGCACATACTTCCTTGCAAACTCTTACGGACACTCTTCACTCTCTTACTTTTTCCAATGTTGAATTTTCCAAGTTCATATGATATAGCAAAAGTTGAGATCTAAGGAGCAAACTTAGTCCTTATGCTTTTCCGCACATATCCCTTGAAAATTTCTGCGGACACTTGTTGGGCCATAATTCATCTTTATTTTCTTTTTTTTTTCTTTTCTTTCTTGTGACTGTGCAATGTTTAGGTCCCTTAAGCTTTCTAATTAACCCATGTAGCGAGCGTTGGGCCAATGACTCCCAAACCAGATGGCTTTAGGGCATTAGATATAAAAATATCCCTTTGGGCTTACTAGCTCGAGTTAAAAAGGCTACGAATCCAAACTAATCATAAATTGCTCATTATATGCTCTTTTTTTTTCTCTCCTTTTTTTTAAACCAAAGTAAATACTAGGTGGTAATTCTCATTTCACTCGAATTAATTCATTTTGGTTCTAATATATACAATTTACCAAAAGTGAACCAGGAAACAAAAATATTCTACAAACTAAATTTCAAGTTCACATTGTAGTCTCCAAAAAAAATTCCAAAAACAAACAGCATCAAAGCCTCATATTCAAAATTTCGAAAAATGTATACGTGTGTGTGTGTGTGAAGAGCAAGTTTTGGTAATCTTCTGATAGGTTTTCTCCTTTAGAAAATGCGAACTTTCTTTTTACTTCCTTCCAAAAGTATGAAAATTCTAGATTTCTATATATCTTCAAATCGCTTCAATTCTTTTGAAAACTTTCTTTTCCAAAATGAAAAATAAATACCAACGAAAAAGAAATAAAGGTCCTAACTTTTAAAACAAAACTAACTAAAATGATAAAAGTGATAGAAAAATAAAAAAATTTTGTCTAAAATTGGACAAGCGTGCTTGTTCTCACCCCCCAACCTAAGATAAACATCGTCCTCGATGTTTATGCATGCAACGTAGAACTGTAAAAGTAACATGAGGAAACATAAATGGAAATGTGGGTAGAGAGAAAAAGTCTTCTGAAGATGTGTTCGAGTTGCTCCCTGTCCAAGGTTAGACAAAACAGAAAAACAAAAACAAAAAGGCAAGAAGCTATTCTAAAAGGAAATATCTATACTAAAAAGAAAAGGAAAAAAAAAACTACACTACTGGATTTGAAATCATGAGTCCACCTGGATCCCAAATGAAATTTTCCTCTACACAATTTACAAGAAGCATAGAAAAAGATGAAACTGTGTGGGTAGCGGGCTCAATGAACATAAGGACTGCATGTTCTTGTACATTATGTGAAAAAGGAACCACAAAGAAAATTTCTTCCTCTTCCCTTAAAAAAGGGTCTTTGAAAGACAAGAGAGAATGCAATGAGTAACTGGGTGGCCCTAGGTCCTCCCATGCCACAAATTCTTTTAAATTGATTTCCACAGTCTGTTTAGAAATGAGCGCAAAGGATTCCAAATTGTCGGACTTGGGTGTCTGAATGGGGCCACTATTCTCCAATTCTGCAAGTTTTTCTGAATAACATTGAGGGCCAAGAAATGCGAGGGCAATTTCTCTAAGGGTTGGATCATCAGATTTCATAAAAAAAGCAGTACATGATTCTAAAGAGTCCAGATTATCCGACTCAGAAATCTGAAAAATGGGGTCATCCTCCCAATTGTAATCTTCCTTTTGAGGCTCAGTAGGTTCATTTGCAGTTTCCTCAATTGTAGGAACATCAAATTTGTGAAAGTCTGCAATGACAAATTCATTAAAGGAATCTGAATCATAGAAAGGATTTATGTAAAAGGGCATAGATTCCTCTTTAATGAAGTGGAATGGTCAGTACTGAGAAAAAGTGGGGCACACAGGCTCATGTGATTCATCAATTGGTTCATACATCGCCCCATCATCCATGTACTCATGTACACCCTTGGATATCCACTGTGTGTTTGTGTGATCCATATCTACGAGGTCTTTAATGAATGTAGGATCATCTTTAATGCCAATGGTGGCATTTTGTTTTCTCATTTCAAGCCTTGTTTGATTAATTGAAGTCATTAGGCTTTTCATGTTGTGTTCATTTTTTTTGTGTGGTTTGCATGGTATTTTGTGTGAACTCAACCAATTTGGCTAAAGTATCTTCCAAAGAATTTTTAGGGTTGGTGGTGGTTCATATGACCATTCAGGCGGAGAGGGATTATGAGGTGCATATGACCAGGGAGAAGAAGGGGGTACATATGATGTATCCTGCGAGGGATAGTCATACGACCCAGCCTGAGTAAATTCTTGGGAATAAGAGACATGATCCATATTGGGCCCATTACGCCAATTGTTTAGTGAGTGATCATCCCAATTTGGACCACACATGTTATCCATTTCATTATGGTAATGCCATTGACTTGAATTTGATTCAGCTCGCCATTGAAATCCCACATCCGTATCAGAATGAGTGGATGATTGTGTGAGGTGTGGGTAATCATGTGGGACCCTTATTGGTGGATCATCTGAACTAACCATTCCATTAAAATCCTCAAATTCCTCATTGTAACAATGATCATAGTGATTGGCCCATTCCCATTCATAAGATCCGGCTGAACAATTTCTTTGATGTAACGTTTCAATTCTTTCTTGTTCACACAAGGTATGCTAAGAATTTGGTGGGCCATCAGTATTGATTCCATTCCCATTAGTTTGCCCATTATTAAGTCTCCTCGTGTTTGTGGATTCCCACCAATCCATTTTTTTTTTTGGAATCACTTGTTTTTTTTTTTTTTTTGAATTTTGAGATTTTGAAAAAAAAACCTAAGTTAGACAATAAACATCAAAGCAACTCCTTAAGGTTGAAAAGTTTCCTCTAGTTCTCCAATCTGGTCCTATGAAACCAACTAGGCCTGTTAGCCACCAGGAAGTGGTAGAGTCACGGATGGACCCGTTTGAAGGACCAGTTTCCTGAACAGACAAGCTGTCGTGCACTACAGGAGCAAAGGCTTTTTTAGACACCGAGAAGATTAAGGACAATGATTAGATCACTTTTGGTATACTTTCTTCCCAAAAAAAAGTTGAGACAAGTTCAAAAACAGTAAATTTTCTTGATTTTAGAAAGTTTCTAAAAATAACAATGATGTGTATTTTCTAGCATTCCATGCACATTCCTATTCCAAATTAAACCATGCATGTCCTCCTATTTCTAGAAAGATGCCAAAATTAAACCACACCCACAAAGCAATGTAAATAAGGAAAGTTAGATAAGTTACCTTAAATGGCGCTCCCCGGCAACGGCGCCAAAAACTTGATCGTGAGTTCCAAGTGCAGAACCGCGATGTAGTAATAAAACTGGTGAGACCAGGTCGATCCTCAGGGAGCAATGTGTTTTAAGGTTCCTTTTTCAACTTGACTTGCCTTAAAATAAAAATCTAAAACTAACCTAATTTAAAATCTAACAAATACAAACATCCTACTTACCAAAATTAAATTAGTTACAAACCAATGAAAGAAACTTTCCTAAATCTAAAAATTCCTAAAATAAAACTAAAATTGTTGCAAAACTAAAACACAAGTTAGAACTTCCAAAAATAAAAACTAAAATTAGAAACTAACTAAACTAAACAATGTTAGAAACAAAATAAACAAAAGTTAAAAACTTTTCTAAGTTAGAATTTCCAAAATTAGTAAACTTTCCAATTTAAAATCTTCAATTAAAATAATTTTAGAAAGATATTTAATTTTGGAAATTAACTAAAACAATCAAAAACATAAAACTAGAAACACAATTAAAATTAGAAAGTTAGTAAAATTAGTAATGCAATGCATGCCATGAGATGCTGAAAAATTCTAAGTCTGAAAAACTAGTATGCTAATGCAAATATTATGCATGATTTGAATTATTCTAATGCATCCTAAATTTAAATTTAATGGCTGGAATTCATGGTCTACTGATGCAAGAAACCAACAAAAAAAACGGAAGTAAAAAAGGATCTAGAACGAAAATGTTATGAATGCATGAACATGACAACTTTGCAAAATTCTGTGCAGAAATTCCGATTCAGGTTGACTGATTGACAAAGTTTAAGCCTCTGGTTCACAAGGCTTCCGAAATTGTTTTGATCTGAAATTTTGGGGAATGAAAGACCACATCCTAAACTTTAATATTGCCAAGTTTCAAAGAAAAATATTGTGATTTGACTGGTCTACCCACTTCGAACTTTTTACCAAAAACTGTTTTTTTGCAGTTTGCTGAAACTGTTTTAAGTTGTGCTGTTTGTATATTAAATCCGAATTTAATCATTAGATTCAGATTTGAAGGCTTAATTTTCATCAACTTAAATTTGCACAAAATCTTATGATAAGAAAATAGATGTAATGATTCCTAATCCAACCATCAAACTATGCAAAAACAAAACTTAAAATCAATGTGAATGTAACAAGAAAAATAACAAAAGTGAAGAAAATAAAATAGAAGTGCAGGAAAATAAAATTGTAGAAATTTAAAATTAAAAGTGCAATGAAAGAAAATAAAAATTGCAGGAAGTCAAAGGCGGTATAACTGAAGTTAAAGGCGGTAAACAATAGAAGTTAAAGGCGGTAATAACAAGAAGTCAAAGGCGGTATATTCACTCAAATTCTCCCTTAGTCTAGGCCTAATAATTTCTTAAAGTATGCTCTTTATTTGGGTCGTCAATCTAAACAAGAAAAGCACAAATCAAGCAATCATACAACCATAAGAATAAGAAGAATAAGAAGATGAATATTATTGAACTAGTATGACAATCCTTTACATAAGATAAAAAAAAAACTAAACCAAAAGATTATACATATCATCATCATCATCAAAGCCTTATCCTAACCATGTTGGGGTCAGCTACATGAATTCTATTTCTCCATTCTATTCTACTTTGAGCTAAATCTTTCGATAAGTGCAACTTCTTCAAATCTGAATTAATGACTTCCATCCATATTTTCTTCGGCCTACCCCTACCTCTTGATGGACTCTCCACTTGTATATCCAAACTTTTTCTCACCGGTGCCATTACTAGCCTACACTCAACATGCGCAAACCATCTTAAACGAGTTTCTCTAATTTTATCTCCTATTGGTGCTACCCCTAAATGTTCTCGAAAGCGCTCATTTCTAATTTTATCTTTTTTAGTTTTACCACACATCCACCTAAGCATTCTCATTTCCGCTACATCCATCTTATGAATATGTGTCTTCTTAATTGGCCAACATTCTGCTCCATATGTCATAGCTAGTCTAACCACTGTCCTGTAAAATTTTCCCTTCAATTTTGTTGGCATTTGTCTATCACAAAGTACTCCCGAAGCTAGTCTCCACTTTAGCCATCCAGCTCTTATCCTATGCTCCACATCTTCGTCAATCTCCCCATCCTTACTAATTATCGAGCCTAGGTACCGAAAAGAATCTTTGCGTGGTATCTCATGGGTTTCAATTTTGAAAGTGGTTTCAACACTTTGTATATGTCCACTGAAATTGTAATCCATATATACTATCTTTGTACAACTTATTTTAAAGCCTCTAGATTCTAATGCCCTCCGCCATCTCTCAAGCTTTGCATTTACACCCTCTCTTGATTCATCCACCAATACTATATCATCTGTGAACAACATACACCATGGTACTTCTTCTTGAATATGCACAGTTAACTCATCTATAATTAATGCAAAGAGATAAGGGCTTAAGGATGATCCCTGATGTAAGCCTATAGTCACAGGAAATCCGCCCGTTTCTCCACATGTGGTTTTCACATTTGTTATTGCACCTTCATACATATCCTTTAGAATTTCAATGTAACCTCTTGGGACATTCCTTTTTTTTAAGACCCACCAAATTAAATTCCTCGGTACCCTATCATAGGCTTTTTCCAAATCGATAAAGACCATATGTAGATTTTTCCTCTTTGCTCGGTATTTTTCCATTAATTGCCTAGGATGGAAAAGAATTCCTCCTTCTAGTTGATCTTCAAGGTTGGTGGTGTGGCTTTAGGGCTAAGCCTCCTTGATGACTTGAGATGGAGAGACAAGAGAGGGAGAGATGGAGTGTAGAAATCTAGAGGTGGGAGGTGGGTAATTTTTCCATGAAGAATATGGGAGAAGGGTGCCTTATTTATACTTTTTCAAGTCCTACTCCTTCTCAAACTTTAAAATATTAAAAATAATTAAAAAATGAAAGAAAAAAGGGCTCCAACCAATGCTTTGGACGTGCAATATCCTTGGGGATTTTTTTCTTTTTATTTTTCTCTTTTTTCTTTGCTTGTTTTGTCTAGAAGTCCCTCTTGGATGTTTCTTTCCTTCTTTGTCATTGCCACCTTGCATTGAGATCTTTTGAGAGATAAAATAGGGATAAGAATCCTCTCTTAGAATCAAACTTGGCCCACATGAGGTGTAGAACTTCCCCTTTTATCTCTTTGCATCGTCAACTTTCCTTTTTTGGAAAGTTCTCCTTGTTGGCTTTTAACTTGAAGAGATCTTTGAAGATAACCCTCTTGACTTTTTTTCCTTTTCATTTTCAACCATAGTCTGATCCAAAATCTCTTTTGGACGTGGAATAGCTTGCTTGGATATTTTTTTGCATTTTTTTTCAATTAAATCTTCTCCTTCTTAAAAAAGAACTCCTATGTGGCTTTCCTTGTCCATCTTTGATGATATATTCTTCAAATTCCCTTTAAAATCTCTTGAAAATGTGCAACAAATAAATGGACCCCATCTTGGATGTTTTACGAGTGTGCCCACACATGTGCATGTGTGTGTGGACCATGAAGCCGACTTTTTGCAATTTTCTTCCAATTTCTTTTTTCTTTTCAATTCTTCTCTCCTTTCTCTTGAAATCAATTCCTTGCCTCAATTCTTTACAAATGGGACCCATATAATCAATTTCCTACAAAACAGATGTGAATTCATGTGAAAAGATAATTTTACCCCTAACATCACATATGCATGACTGTGGGCCCATTTCTCACGAAATCATAATAAAAATATACATCATTCTTCATGATTTTATATGAATGACCTAATGATGAAGAGAATTCAATTTATTTCATGAGAAAAATTATTTTCACAAAACTTTCCAAAAATAGACTTTCAAAAATAGCAGGTTTCATGAATTTATGCAAAAAGTATGATTTTTAAGCAATTTATGCAGAAAAATATAAAATGAATTTAAAATGAATTAACCCATGATATCACACTAAATGAGGCTCTTTCAAGTTAATAAGTCCTTAAAATGGGTCAAAATGTGTGTGAAAATATGCATTTTTAAAGACTCATCATGTATCCGCTAAGCGGGATGACGATGACGATGATGATGCGCCTAATGATGCATTTCAGCGGGACCAAATGACATTTGTTGTCCCAATCCTCATCGATGGTACTAGTGTCCAATACTCTAAGGATGATAGAGATCCTGAGATCATTCTCAGTGATGAGAAGACGAGGAGAGCCAAGACGAGGATGAAACACTGGTGCAGTATAAAGATGAAGGAGACAATGATGTACTTAGTCAGTTTGACTCTGACATGGAATATGACATGTAGTGTTGGTTTCAGGTTTGGCACATGTAACGATTGAGTAAATTAATAAAGATCTTATCTAACAGAATCACATTGTCTTCAATTTCATTTTCTCTTGTAATTTGTTCATATATGGATAAAACATTTCTATATTTCACGTTTTATGCTTATTTATATATATCATAGTTACAAACAATGGCAAACAGAGGGAAAAAATGGGTCAAACCAGGAGAGCTGTAGCGTCACATGCAAGCATTCAATTATTTAATAAAGAAAAAAAAGACAATTAAGCAAAATATAGATAAACTTGCATCTCTAGGGCTCCCGCCGACCGCACATGCTATATTTGGTTCAGCTAAAGTGACAAATGAGAACGAAAAGAAAAAGGTTAGTGGGAATGATAACGATGAGAACTACAGTCCCCCACAAGATGATGATGTAGATGATGAGACATCTTCATCTGAATCGGATGAGGTAATCTTTCTGTCAATGTTTATGACATGTGCTTTAAAATATTAGTTTTGATAATAAAACTCATGCTAAAATGATTTTTATTTCCATTTAATGTAAATTGCTGACATTCACTTTACTAATATTATTGATTTTACTAATAATTATTTATTTTCCTTATCACTTTGCTCTAAGCCAGATTGCAGACATGCTTTAGGAGAAGAGGGTTAGACGTGCTCGGAGTATCGTAGTTGCACTTGGGTTAGCTCGTGCAGAGAGCACATTTGAGGCTGCAACACAACCTTTGCTGATACAACCTTTGATCACACAGCCCTTGCCGATCCAGCCTCCTACTACACAGCCCTCGCCGACCCAACCTCCGCCGAGTCCTCATACAGTTGGTAGCAGTGTTGGTGAGAAAATGATGATCTTTTAGAATCCTGAATTCACCTCAATTTAGTGATTTGTGTTCAATAACTCATTTAGCACTGTCATCTTAACAACATCAGCCCCAGTTTCGGAGGTTTGGAGTTGTGTAAGGGGCGCTACACAAGGCAAGAAGGCGGCAAAGTAGAGGAGAGAGCTAGGTCATAACATCCTAGTTCTGATCCCTAGTTCAAGCCATAGGCCAGAGGGGGGACATGCACCATTACTGGTTAACCATCTTGGGTTAGCCATTAGAGAGATGGACCCAATTCGACCCCATGGCTGGAAGAACCTTGATAGTGGGATCAAGCTTGTTATCATTGGTTTAGGGTAAACTATAACGAGAATTATCAACCAAACTGATCATATTATGCTCGTCAATACAAGACATGGATTATATTTTATTATTACTAATCTTTCTATGGCTCTTTCTTAATTGCAGCAAATATTTGATATCGGGGACTACGAGAGTGATATGTAGCTCAGGGCGGACATTTACCGCTAGTGCAGGATTTTGTATAGGGGTTGGGAATACGAGCTGCATAGTCACTATCTCGAGCTGTTGGAGCAGGGAGTTCCCGACCCCAGGACCACCCAGTAGAGGGTTCTGATCTAGCTGACTGGCAGTTCTGGAAATCACCACAGTGGAGGGTAGCATTTGGATGTTATCTACAACAATTAATTATATTCCAATGTAATTTTATTAGTTATTATTTGTTGAAAAAAGCTATTGTATTATTGTTTTTCTATGTAGGCAAAGTAGAAGAAGGCTCAAGAGAGTCGAGCCAAGCTGCCATACAATCATACTAGTGGCTCCAGGTCATTTGCATCGAGAATGTCTCCGATGGTATTAATTATATTCATATGAATAAACTTGATTAAGTTTATTAATTTATCAATATGTAGGTTCATATCTAATAAAAAATAATTTGAAATGACATATGGTACAGAATGCCAGTGAGGTGCCGCCTATTACTTAGTTCTTCCATGACACCCACTACAGGCAAAAGAGTAATGAGTGGGTAACTGACATGGCTCAGCAGAGACATGTATGTTTGCTCTTCGATTCAATTTTGATCAATAATGCTGCAAAAGCATTCTAAATCCCTTATTGATCTAAATGGCATGAGGCTTTGATGCAGCGGACTGAGGAGCAGTTGCAGTCCTCTATCACAGCTGCGATGATTGAGGAGCAAATTGCTGTTGATGTGCTTGGGAAGAGGTCGAATTACTTGAATGGGTATGGTATATACACAAGGACCTCTTCATCTTCCACACCGTCTCGAGCGCCGCATCTTAAGGTGATGGCCCTGTGTGAGCAGCCAACTGAGTAGGGTAGGAGGCAGGCTGAGCAGGACCGGAGGCAGGCTGAGCAGGACAAGTGATAGGCTGAGTAGGACAGGAGGATAGCTGCACTCGAGGCCCTCGTTCATCAACTGCCAGCTGCGGCAGGGATAGATCCGATGATCTGCTTCGACATCTCGAGAGGGACCAATTTTGCTGTTGATGGCACAACTACTAGAGAGCATGATGCGACCATGGGTTAGTATATTATTCTTTTGAAATTTTGACATAATAACTCGTTCAAATTTATAAGCACAGAAAATGTAGAATTTTCAACACCTACGAATAGAGATGCAGCCCTCGAAACTGGTCGAAATGGGAAACGACCATGGAAAAATAAAGAACTGGCATGAGCACTTTGCTCAAGGGTAGAGTAACTTATAGGAATTGACGGTTCACAAATTGAAGCCCCGATTAGAGATTTAGATGCAAAAACCTACGATTTCCAAGACTTAGGCTTGAAAACCGCCCACCGGGGGCTCAAAAATGTGAAACGGCCTTGGAAAAATAAAAAACCAGCATGAGCACTTCGCTCGAGGGTAGAGTAACTTGTAGAAACTAACGGTCCACAAATCAGACTCCCAGTTAGAGAATTAGAAGTAAAAACCTATGATTTTTAAATCTTAGGCTCGAAAACTGGCCACCGGGGGGTCAAAAACGGGAAACGACCCCGAAAAAATAAAAAACTGGCATGAGCACTTCGCTCGAGGGTAGAGTACATGTAGGAACTAATGGTCAGCAAATCGAACTCCCCGTTAGAGAATTAGAAGCAAAAACTAATGATTTCCAAGACTTAGGCTTGAAAACTGCCCACCGTGGGGTGAAAAACGGGAAACGGCCCTGGAAAAACAAAAAACCAGCAAAATAATTCGCTTGAGGGTAGAGTAACTTGTAGGAACTGAAGGTCTAAAAATCGAATTCCCAGTTAGATATTTAGATGCAAAAACCTGTGATTTCCAAGACTTAGGCTCGAAAATCACCCTCCGAGGGGTCAAAAATGGGAAACGGGCCTTGAAAAATAAAAAATTGGCATGAGCACTTCGCTTGAGGGTAGAGTAACTTGTAGGAACTGACAGTTAGCAAATTGAAGTCTCGATTAGAGATTTAGATGCAAAAACCTATGATTTCGAAGACTTAGGCTCGAAAACCGCCCACCGAGGGGTCAAAAACGTGAAACGGCCTTAGGAAAATTAAAAACCAGCACGAGCACTCCACTCGAGGGTAGAGTAACTTGTAGAAATTGATGGTCCGTAAATCAAACTCCTAGTTAGAGAATTAGAAGCAAAAACCTATGATTCTAAGATTTAGGCTTGAAAATCGCCCACCGGGGGGTCAAAAACGGGAAACGGCCTCTGAAAAATCAAAAACCAGCATAAGCAGTTCACTCGAGGCTAGAGTAATTTGTAGGAACTAATGGTCCACAAATTAGACTCCCGGTTAGATATTTAGACGTAAAAACCTACAATTTCCAAGACTTAGGCTAAAAAATCGCCCACTGTGGGGTGGAAAATGGGAAACGGCCTTGGAAAAATCAAAAACTAGCACGAGCACTTCGCTCAAGGGTAGAGTAACTTGTAGGAATTGATGGTTGGCAAATTGGAGTCCCGGTTAGAGATTTAAACGCAAAAACCTATGATTTCCAAGATTTAGACTCGAAAACCGCCCACTGGGGGGGTTCAACAGAGAGAAACGGCCCTAGAAAAATAAAAAACCGGCACGAGCACTTAGCTCGAGGGTGGAGTAACTTTTAGGAACTGACAGTTTGCAAATAGGACTCCCGGTTAGAGAATTAGATGCTAAAACCTAGAATTTTCAACACTTAGGCTCTAAAACTGGCCGCCGAAGGTCCAAAACGGGAAATGGCCCCTATAAAAAACGAAAACTGGCATGAGCACCTTGCTTAAGGCCAAATTAACTTGTAGGAACTGACGGCTCAGAAATTGGACTCCCGGTTAGAGAATTGACCTAAAAACGTTGGATTCCGAACACTTAGGCTCGAAAATAGGTCGCCAGAGGTCCAAAATAGGAAACGGCCATTGGGTGGCCCAGAAATCTGCACGAGCACCTCGCTCGAGGCAAAAGTACCTTGTACAAATTGACAGCTCATGAATCGGACTCCCAGTTAATGAATTAGATGCAATAATCGCTTAATTCTTAATACTTAGGCCGGAAAACAAGCCGCCGAAAAACTTAGGAAAATATTATATATATATATACATGTTTAGCTTACATTTGTAATTTAATTCATTGAAAAGGTTCTAATGTTATTTTTGTCATTAAAGATTGATAGACATTTGGATTTGGTCGTAGACTTGGAGGGGTGTTTTATTTTCATTTTAGTCTATTTGTATTTGTATATTGGATATTTATATGGGATTGTATCATTGTAATATTTGTTAAATGAGATGAAGGACTTGATGAAAAATGGTGACGGTTGTTTGTTTATTTAGCAATTCTTGTATGGATAGATTTCTTATGTTAAATACAGGTACATGAATAGGTTTATATTTGATACAGGTGTATAAATAGGTTTATTGGAAGACTATAATGAAAAAATAATTATTATATTTTAAAAAATAATCTATTGCCGAAAAAAAATTACATTTGTCGACGTTAAAAAAACATTATACTAGCATGCAAAAGTCCTTATAAGAGATTGTCAAATAAAATCAAGAACAATACATGCTCGGATGGAAAAGAAGAAAACCTCTTCTAGTTGAAATTCACAAAGGTATAGTGTGGCCTTAGGGCTAATCTTCCTTGAGGACTAAGATAAAGGAAAAGAGAGATAAAGAAGATGAAGTGTAGAGATTTAGAGAAGGAGCTCTTTTTCCATGAAGAGTATGGGAGAGGGATTCCCTATTTATACTTTTTTTTCTTCTACTCCTTTTCAAAGAAGGTCTCATATGTGGCTTTTCTTCTTTTGGTAAGTCCTCCGCTAAGAAGTCTTCCAAGTTTGAGATGAGATAAGATTTCTTCTCTTACTGGAATTCTAAGTGTATTTATCTTTTTTAGCTAATACTTGCCAAAGGATAGGGCCTACCTTTGAAAAGACAATCTCAATCTCGAGTAGAAAAATCACAGCCATCTTCTTGGGGTGATAACTTTGTCATTTTAACTCCGATTGGTTCAATTTTGGATCCTACGGATATCTACTCAAAAAGAGCTCTCCAACGATAGCTAGATTATCCAAATCTGGCACTTGATTTGAGAGTTAAGATCATTTAAATGTATGCTATCCAAAGAGAAATGGGATTGACTTTCTATTTTTGAATTCTCCTTCTTTGACTTTTCTTTCCTTGAATTCTCTCCGCCTTGGCTTTCTTTTCTTACATTAATTTTGAATTCTTATAACAATTAGAGAGTGGGACCCCTTTCTTGAACATTCTACAAGTGTGTTCCCACACATGTGAATGTGTGTGGGACCATGAAGCCAACTTTGTAAAATTTTCTTCTTTCTTCTGTTTCTTTTCAATTCTTCTCTCCTTTCTTTTGAAAATCATTTATTTGCCTCACTTCTTTGAAAATGAGACTCATATCATCAATTTCCTACAAAATAAATGTGAAGTCATGTGAAAAGATAATTTCAACCCTAAGATCACAAATATATGACTGTGGGCCCATCTCTCATGAAATGACAATGAAAATGCACACCATTTTTCATGATTATATGTGAATGAACTAATGATGATTAAAATTCAATTTAATTCATGAGAAAACTAAATATTCACAAAACGTTCCAAAAGTAGGTTTTCAAAAACTGGCAAGTTTCATGAATGTATGTAAAAAGTGTGATTTTTAAACAAATTATGCAGAAAAATGCTACAATGATGTATAAATGCATGAAACCATGATTGCACAATAAATGAGACTCTTTTAAATCAGTAAGTCATTAAAATAGTCCATAATGTATATGAAAATATACATTTTTAAAGACTGATCACGGCTCAACTAGTGTTTGGCTAGTCCCTAGCAAAAAATGCGATAAAATATGAGGCTTCCATCCTGACCTAATCTAACTTAAAAATAATGCAATGCAATAAAAGTAAACATGAATGCAATGCCACTTTCTTTGGCACTCTCGACTGCATTTAGCGTATGCAACTAGCCCTTAAGCCCCTAGGTTCCCCCTAGTGGATGAGTTGTGCCTCATGAGGGTTTGTAGTAAATATACCCACAAAATTCTTTTTTTTTCTTTAAGAAGAATAACAAAATAAACAAAAGTAAAGGAGAAAAGAAATTTTCTAAAAGAAAATTCAATTATATCGGATATTTTCAAAATTTGGAATAATTACACTTTCAGACTTTTCAAAGTCCGGTCTACAATTCAATTTTCGAAAACTTTCTCAAATTCATAACCAACTTGCGTGCACTGTGAAAAATTGTACACATAAAAAAATCTATTTAGGATATTCCACAATAATGTTGTAAAAACAGAATTTTTCTCCAAAAAGTCTGATCCCTTGAAATTTAGCAAAAAGAAATTTCTTCTCAAAGTTACTAAGATAGCTGTCACATTACTGTTTACTTTGATTGGTCTATTTTTTCTCTCACTATCTTTTTCCCATGCAAGGGTTCCGAAGTTCATATGATATAAGAAAAGTTAGAATCCAGAGAGCAAATCTGGTCCTTGTCCTTCCCTGCACATACTTACTTACAAACTCTTATGGATATTTCTCACTCACTTACTTTTTCCAATGTAGAACTTTCTAAGTTCATATGATATAGCAAAAGTTGGGATCTAAGGAGCAGACTTAATCTTTATGCATTGCCGCACATATCCCTTGAGAATTTTTACAGACTCTCTTTGGGCCATAATTCATCATATTTTATTTTTTTTCTCTTATGACTATGCAATGTTTAGGTTTCTTAAGCTTTCTAATTAACCTATGTAACGAGTGTTAGGCCAATGACTCCCAAACCAGATGGCTTTAGGGTACTAGATATAGAAATATCCCTACGAGCTTACTAACTTGAGTTAAAAAGGCTATAAACCCAAACTAGTCACAAACTTCTCTTTATATGCTCTCTCTCTCTCTCTTTTTCAAATCGAAAGCAAACACTAGGTGGTAGTTCTCATTCCACTCGAATTAATTCATTTTGGTTCTAATCTATACAATTCACCAAAAATGAACCAAGAAACAAAATATTCTACAAAATAAATTTCAAGTTCTCATTGTATTCTCCCGAAAAATTCCAAAAACAGCATTAAAGCTTCATATCCAAAATGTCAGAACAAAAATATATACTTGTATGCATGTGAAAAATAAGTTTTGGTAATCTTCTGATAGGTTTACTCCTTTAGAAAATGCAAGCTTTCTTTTTTACTTCCTTCCAAAAGTATGAAAATTCCAGATTTCTATTTATCTTCAAATTGCTTAAATTCTTTTGAAAACTTTCTTTTCTAAAATAAAAAAATGAAAAATAAATACTGATGAAAAATAAAGGTCCTAATTTTTTTTAAAAAAGGAAAAACTAACTGAAATGATTAAAAACTTGACTAAAATGATAAAAATGACAGAAAAATCAAAAAATTTTTTCCAAAATTGGACAAGCGTGCTTGTTCCCACCCCTCAACCTAAGATGAACATCGTCCTCGATGTATATGATTGCAACGAAGAACTATAAAAGTAACAAGAGGAAACATAAATGTAAAGGAGGGTAGAGAAAAGAAGTCACCTGAAGATTTGTTTGAGCTGCTCCCTGTCCAAGGTTAGACAAAACAGAAAAACAAGAAAAAAAAAAAAGACAAGAAGACTACTCTAAAAGAAAATATCTATGCTACAAAGACAGGAACAAAACTACACTACTGGATTCAAAACCATGAGTCCATCGGGATCCCAAATGAAATTTTCCTCCATATAGTTTACAAGAAACACAGAAAGAGAAACCATGTTGGTAATGGGCTCAATGAACATGACGACTGCATGTTCTTGTACATTATATGAAAAAGGGACTACAAAGAAAATTTCTTCCTCCTCCCTTAAAAATGGATCTTTGAAAGATAAGAGAGGATGCAATGAGTAACTGGGTGGCCCTAGGTTCTCCCATGCCAGAAATTCTTTTAAATTGATTTCCATAGTCTGTTTAGACATGAGCTCAAAGGATTTCGAACTATCAGACTTGGGTGTCTGAACAAGACCACTATTCTCCAATTCCGCAAGTTTCTTTGACTAACATTGAGGGCCAAGAAATGCGAGGGCAATTTCTTTAAGGGTTAGATCATTAGATTTCATGAAGAACTCAGTACATGATTCCAAGGATTCAATTTAGCCGACTCAGAAATCTAAAAAATGGGGTCATCGTCCCAATTGTAATATTCCTTTTGGGGCTCATTAGTTTCATTTGCGGTTTCCTCAATCATAGGAATATCAAATTTATGAAAGGCCATAATGCTAAATTCATCAGAGGAATCTGAATCATAGAAAGGATTTATGTAAAAGGCTATATATTCTTCTTTGATGAAGTGGAATGGGCGATACTAAGGAAAAGTGGGGTACACAGGTTATGTGATTTATCAATTGGTTCATGCATCACACCATCATCCATGTTCTCATGTGCACCCGTGGATATCCACTGTGTGTTTGTGTGATTCATATCGATAAGATCTTCAACGAATGTAGGATCATCTTCAATTCCAAGGGTGGCATTCCGTTTTCTCATTTCAAGCTCTGTTTGATTAATCGAAGTCATTAGGCTTTTTATGCGTTGTTCATTATTTTGTATGGTTTGCATGTCATTTTGTGTGAACTCAACCAATTTGACTAAAGTATCATCCAAAGAATTCTTCAGGGGTGGTGGTGGTTCATATGAACATTCAGGCAGTGAGGGATAATAAGGTGCATATGACCAGGGGGAAGAAGGAGGTATATATGATATATCTTGTGAGAGGTAGTCATATGACCCATCCAGAATAAATTCTTGGAGATAAGAGACATAATCCATATCTATCTCATTTCGCCAATTGTCTAGTGATTGATCAACCCAATTTGGACCACACATGTTACCCATTTCATTATGGTAATGCCATTGATTTAAATTTGATTCAGCTCACCATTGAATTCCCACATCCATAAGAGTGAATGATTGTGTGGGGTATCGATAATCATGCAGGGCCATCATTGGTTGATCATCTAATCTAGTCATTTCATTAAGCTTTTCCACAAATTCCACATTGTAACAATGATCATAGTGATTAACCTACTCCCGTTCATAAGATCCGACCGAACAAGTTGTTTGATGTAACTTTGCAATCTTTTCTTGTTAGCACAAGGCATGTCAGGACTTCAGTGGGCCATCAGTATTGATTCCATTCTCATTAGTTTGCCCATTGTTAAGTCCCCTTATGTTAGTGGATTCCCACTAATCCATTTTTGGAATCACTTGTTTTGTTTTTTTGTTTTTTTGTTTTTTTAATATAAAAAAATGAGAAAAACCTAATAACTAAATAACTCCCTAAAGTCGAAAAGTTTCCTTAAGTTCTCTAATCTAGTCCTATGAAACTGACTTGGCCAAGTTAGCCATCAAGAAGTGGTAGAGTCACAAATGGACCCATTTGAAGGACCAGTTTCCTGAATAGATAAGCTGTCGTGCACTATAGAGGCAAAGGCTTTTTTGGACACTGACAAGATCAAGGACAACGATTAGATCACTATAGGTTTACTTTCTTCCAAAAAAATTATGACAAGTTGAAAACAGTAACTTTTTCCAATTTTAGAAAGTTTTTAAAAATCAGAGTGATGTGTAGTTTCAAACAATCCATGTACTTTATTATTCCAATTTAGGGCGGCTCATCATTCCATGCATGTCCTCCTATTTCTACAAAGATGCCAAAATTTAATCACACCTACAATGCTATGTAAATAGGGAAAGTTAGAAATGTTACCTTAAATGGCACTTCCCGACAACGGCGTCAAAAACTTGATCATGAGTTCCAAGTACAGAACCGTGATGTAGTAATAAATTGGTGAGACTAGCTTGATCCACAGGGAGCAATGTGTTTTAAGATTCATTTTTCAACTAGTACCTGCCTTAAATGAAAATCTAAAACTAGCATAATTTAAAAACTAACAAATACAAGCATCCTACTTTGCCAAAATTAATTACAATCCAATGAAAAGAAAAGAAACTTCCTAAATCTAGAAAACCTAAATCTAAAATTTCCTAAAATAAAACTATAATTGCTCCAATACTAAAATACAAGTTAGAACTTTCAAAAGTAGAAAGTTACTAAAAATAAAATTAAATTAGAAACTAAACTAAACTAAATTAGAAAAAAAACAAAATTAGTAAAAACTAATCAAGCAAAGTTAGTAACAACAATCAAAGTTAGAAAACAAACCTACTTTCTAAAATTAAAACCTTAAAGTTAAAAACTTTCTTAAGTTAGAATTTTCAAAACTAGAAAAATTTCCAATTTAAAATCTTCAATTAAAACAAGTTTAGAAAGATCTTTTAATCTTGGAAATTATCTAAAATAATAAAAGATAGAAATCTAGAAACAAATTTAAAATTAGAAAGCTAATAAAGTTAGTAATGCAATGCATGCCATGAGATGCTAAAAAATTCTAAGTTTGAAAAACTAGTATGTTGATGCAAATTTTATGTATGACTTGAACCATTCTAATGCATCCTAAATCTAAGTTTAATGGCTGGAAATCATTCTCTATTGATGCAAGGGACTAACAAAAAATAAGAAAAAAAAAACAGAAGTGAAAAAGGATCTAAAATGAAAGAGTTATAAATACATGAACATGACAACTTTGTAAAATTCTGTGCAGAAATTCTGAGCCGAATTGACTGATTGGCAAAGTTTAAGCCTCTGGTTAACAAACCTTCCGGAATTATTTTGATCTGAAATTCTATGGAATGAAAGACCACATCCTAAACTTTAATTTTGCCAAGTTTCAAAGAAAAATATTATGATTTGATTGGTCTACCCACTTCGAACTTTTCTCCAAAAATTGTTTTTGCAGTTTGCTGAAACTGTTTGAGTTATGCTGTTTGCGTATTGAGTCCGAATTTCTTCATTAGATTCAGATTTGAAGACTTAATTTTCAACAACTTAAATATGCACAAAATCTTATGATATGAAAATACATGCAATGAACTCTAATCAAACCATCAAACTATGCAAAAACAAAACTTAAAATTAACATGAACATAACAAGAAAAATAACAAAAGTGCAAAAAATAAAAGAAAAGTGCAGGAAAATAAATAAATTACTGGAATTTAAATATAGTAAAGGCAGTAAAGGCGGTAAAGGCAGCAAAGTTATCTTTTCAAAATTTTCTTTTAAACTGGGTTCATGATTTCTTCAAATATGATCTTAGTATCTTGAGTCGTCAATCCAAGCACAAGAAGCATTAATAAAAATATCCACACAAATCATAAGAAAAGAAGAAAAATTTTAAGAAGAATAACATTATACTAAAATGTAAAAATTCTTACAAGAGATTGTCAAATAAAATCAAGAACAATATATGCTAGGATGGAAAAGAAGAAAACCTCTTCTAGTTGAAATTCCCAAGGGTGTAGTGTGACCTTAGGGCTAAGCCTCTTTGAGGACTAGGATGAAGGGAAAGAAAGATGAAGAAGATGAAGTGTAGAGATCTAGAGAAGGAGTTCTTTTTCCATGAAGAGTATGGGAGAGGGATTCCCTATTTATACTTTTTTTCTTCTACTCCTTTTTAAAGAAGGTCTCATATGTGGCTTTTCTTCTTTTGGTAAATCCTCTTCTAACAAGTCTTCCAAGTTTGAGATGAGATAAGATTTCTTCTCTTGCTGGAATTCTAAGTGTATCTATCTTTTTTAGTTAACACTTGCCAAAGGATAGGGCCTACCTTTGATGAAACAATCTCAATGACAAGTAGAAAAATTACAGCCATTTTCTTGAGGTCATAACTTTGTCATTTTAACTCCGATTGGTTTAATCTTGGATTCTGCAGATATCTACTCGAAAAGAGCTTTCCAACGGTGCTAGATTGTCTAAATCTAACACTCGATTTGAGAGTTATGATCATTTTAATGTATGCTGTCTAAAGAAAAATGGGATAGACTTTCTATTTTTGATTTCTCTTTTTTTGACTTTTCTTTCCTTGAATTCTCTCCACCTTGGCTTTTTTTTCTTACATTAATTTTGAATTCATGTAACAATTGGAGAGTGGGACACCTTTCTTGAACATTCCACATGTGTGTCCCCACACATGTGAATATGTGTGTGGGACCATGAAGCCAACTTTGTAAATTTTTCTTCTTTCTTCTTTTTCTCTTCAATTCTTCTCTCCATTCTTTTGAAAATCATTTCTTTGCCTCAATTCTTTGAAAATGGGACTCATATCATCAATTTCCTACAAAACAAATGTGAATTCATATGAAAAGATAATTTCAACCCTAAGATCACAAATATATGACTGTGGGCCCATCTCTCATGAAATGACAATGAAAATGCACACTATTTTTCATGATTATATGTGAATGAACTAATGATGATTAAAATTAAATTTAATTCATAAGAAAACTAAATATTCACAAAATGTTCCAAAAATAGATTTTCAAAAACTGGCAAGTTTCATGAATGTATGCAAAAAGTATGATTTTTAAACAAATTATGCACAAAAATACTACAATGATGTATAAATGCATGAACCAATGATTTCACAATAAATGAGACTCTTTTAAATCAATAAGTCCTTAAAATAGTCCAAAATGTATATGAAAAGATGCATTTTTAAAGACTCATCTGTCACCTATTTGAGTCTCCTTGACTTTTTTTAACTCAAAGAAATTGAATGGTGATGGGAATCTTACTTTGGAGAGCTGTAGAGGAGAAGAGGAGATGGAATTGAGGGATCCCATTGAAGAAGACAAGAAGGAAGATGAGGTGAATGAAGATGGTGTTGCTCCAACACACATGCAACACCTCCAATATCAATTTCCAGTTCTAAGCTTAAATAAGAGATGGGAGGAGAGTGAGAGGAAGAAGCTCTAGCAGAAATGCACATGATATGAAGTGGAAGCGATACTTAATCCCTTTTTAAATTAATTTTTCTTGAAATTTAGATACAAGTCGACTATTTTTGAAAGAATTATAGTTTGAGTCAATTGGATATCAATTGGGGCAAGATGGATCCGAATTAAGCTGGGCCAAATATGAAAGATGAACCACAAGATGAAACAGACATGATGCAACTAATATGATACCAAAATGATGCAAACCATATAACTCCAAACACAAGAAGGTTCTTGATTACCTAAATAAGGTTTGAACCCGACCCAACTACCTATCCATGATTCAAACTTAGAGGATTTGAGTGGAATTAGTCTTAATTAAGTATTAATTAAGGTAGAAAAAGATTAATTATTATAAATTAATATTAGTTAGGATTTAACCTTACAGAGATCGTTAATTCACACATAATTGGTTGTCAAATCTAACAAGATCTTAGATCCTATTTTTCTAACTCTTACACATGTACAAAGCTGTTCTTGTCTTAGTTTCCTATTATATGGGGCCATGTTGGTCTATAAATGTATTGGTACATTGAGAACACAAATGTAGAGAAGAAAGCAATAGTTATTATAGAGAGTGCGGTGAGACAGAAGTAGACAGAAAATAGAGAGTGAGCTTTTCTATTAAGAGATGTGTACATAATAAATGGGAAGGATGATTTTATTTATAGAATAAGATTGCTTCCTCCCTAAGCAGCCTAATATGTTAGGACTCTATTTCTAAGTTCTTTCCTTATCTAATATGGGCAACAATGTGGGCATCTACCAATGATAATACTTCTTATAACACTCTCTCTTAGATGATGACTATTCAATAATAATTGCCTCATTAAAACCTTGTAAAGGAAAAAACAATGGGATAAGTACCAAAGTGAAAAAAAGAGTACAACGTTCTACGAGACCATTGAATTGGTATTGGATGTGCATAATGTTGGCTTATTAAAACCTTAACTAGGAAAGCTTAGTGGGATAAAACTAGAAAAGAAAACAGAGTACGGTGTACATATGTCTTGGGTAGCATTTTTAGGATGTCTACCCCTGATCAGTTACTCCACCTAACAACAATAACCTTCAGATTATTTGATGATATAAACTCTACACATGAGGATCTCATGTTTAAGCTTCTAGAAAGTTGACTTTGGTAATGAGTTGTTAAACAAATCAGCCAAATTGTTACTTGAGCGAACATACTTGACTTCAATCTCATTGTTTTTCTGAAGCTCATGTGTGAAGAAGAATTTTGTTGCAATGTGCTTCGTCTTGTTACCTTTAATGTATCTTTCTTTAATTTGTTGCATGCATGCCTCATTGTCTTTATAGATTATTATCGAGGTACTTGTACTAAGAGGTAATTGACAAGAATTGCTAATATACTAAATTAATGATTTTAGTCACACACATTCTCTACTAGCTTCATAGAGAGCTAATATCTCAGCATGGTTAGATGAAATAGCTACCAAAGTTTATTTAGCAGAGCGCCGCCAGGAAATAATTGCATTATCACTAAGAAATACATAACCTATTTGTGATTGACTCTTATAAGGATCAGAGAGAGATTGTAAGGTCCTAACCCAAACTAATCTTGATTTCTAATAATTAATCTTGTTTTATGCTAATTAATACTCGTTTAGACTAATTTAACTCAAAACCCCTTGGGTTTTGGTCATGGATAGGTAGTTGGGTCGGGTTCGCACTTTACCTACTTAGTTGAGGGTCTTCTTGTAATTTAAAGTGACATGGTTTGGATTATATTAACACCTTATTAGTTACATCATGTGTATTTCGTCTTGTGATTATCTTTCATATTTGGCCCAAATTAATTCGGATCCATCATGGCCTAATTGAAGTTCATTTGACTCAAATTGTAATTTTCTCAATGATTATGGACTTGCATGCAAAACTATCAAATTTTGAGTTAAAAGAGTAACCATCGTCCCTCTCTTTATTCTCAAGTCTTCCTTTAGCTAGACCTCCTCCATCTTCACTCTTCTTTCATCTCCTTTTCAAACTTCAGCTAGAAACAAGATCTTGGAGCCTTGCATGTGCTCCTACTAGCTTTCATTCCCCTCCTTCTACATCCTTTTGTGGATCTTCTTCCTAGGAACTCACAATTTCATCTTCCTTCTCACAATTTACAGCTCTTTAAGGTAAGAAATCACTCTTATTTTTTTTCTTTAAGTGCAAAAGAGGCAAGAAGATTCAAATGAGCAACATATATGTAGCTTACACTAGATTCACCCATTGCATGTCTTTGCATGTAGTAGGATTTCTATCTATTGAGGCTTTCTCCATTTTTAAACCAAAGGAGAGGCTAGTTTTGGGTCAAATACTGATACAAAGTAAGTATAAGAGTATATATTACTACATGCATGTCTAAATTGTTGATTTTTAAAGTAATCACTCTAAATGTAAGTTAACAGCTCTTTCACCCCTTGATTAAGTACATATATATGTTGGATTAAGTGATAATGAGTGTGATTATGTAATATTGATGAAATGAGGGTATTATAAGACTTATTATGATAATTTAGAGCAAAATAAATCTCATTGTAACCAAATTTCAAGAGTTCAGTACTGCACTCCTGCTTCAAAAACTATTTCCAGAAATTCTGAAGCTTACGATGAAGCTCATGGCTAAGCTGTAAGTGTTCTGCAGTTCAAAATCCAGAGACCTCAAATTCTGCATTTTAACTACAGCTAACCCATGGCTAAGCCATGAAATGAAATATTGCTAAGCCATAATTACCCCATGACCAAGCTGTAAGCCATTTTACGGTTAGTTTTCCAGAGAACCCCAAAATCTAGTTTTCATCTTCGACTAACCCTCGGCTAAACCGGGAATTGTGCTACAGCTAAGCCGTAGCTTAGCCATAGGTTTCATATGACTAAGTCATAGGCCAATATACTGCTGAGCAGTAAATGCGTGTGAAATTAAGAAAAAACCTATGCCATCGGCTAAGCTGTAACCTGTATACGGCTAAGCCGTAAGAGCACTGTGAACTTAGGAAATTAGGAATTTCCAAGACTTTATAGGGCTTTAGATATGACACCTTTTCCCTAATTAAATTAGTCTAATGGTGATCAAATAATAAGGAGGAAGAGTGAAGAGTTGTCAGTCATCCCCTTCAATTTTTCGGATGGTTTTCTGATGTTACGTAATATGTGTTGGCATAAGAAGAGGTGTCTTTTGTATACACAATGTAAAACCAAGATTTTTGGTAATACAACAACACTGTCCGTTTTATGAATACATCGCAATGAATGACCTCGAAAACACGGATTTATTTAGCATAGGGTTGGCTAGTAACTGTCCTTGCTAATTGCTCAATCTAATTGCATGTATATTATTAAGTAACCTTTCCCTCAACATGATCTAATCTTGTACCCATTTTTCCTGGTGAACCTTGAGGCAAAATTGGTGCTAGAGCTTTTATTGAGTGTGTGCTTATGAGCCAAAATGGGTGTAGCTAAGGTTGACAAGGTTCAAGCTCTATTGGCTCATTTAAGTATGCATTATCTGATTATCAGTTGCTTTGTTTAATTTTGATTTTGATGGTTGAATGTGATCTCAAAACCGATACTCCCTTTTTTGTATGAAAGATTATGAACGAATTTGAAATATTCGTTATGATCAATGATAAGTATGAATGACTATATATAAATATGAGACAATCGTTACGATTAATGATAAGTATGTATAATAAGAATTCGGGATGGTTTTAATATGTTGAGTAGGCACCACTTAGCATGTACCCCTATTAGGTTTGATGGGACCAATTTGGGTATCTTTTATGTCACTCCTACTGTAGTTTATGAAAGAGTAGGTCAACGCTCCTTAGAAAGCTAGATTGATCCCCTAACGATATTCCCTTCTATATATTATACGCTCTCCTTAGAGAGAATATAGCCGCGTGGATGCCACCTAGTATATTACGATATTCTGTTTATGATTCGTTATTCATGCTAGTTTCATACACAATATGCTTAGCTTACGATTATTGATTTCTTTTAATTAATATGTTCTTTAATTCTATTAATGCATCATGATAGTCTTATATATCTTTATATTTACTTAGTTGTCGTGTTAACAATGCTACTGTTGGCGTTACAAGTGCCAGACTCAATGCCAGTTCGGCGAACGATGCACCCTAGGAAAGAACTTCAACTGTACCTCGGGGAGTAGATGAGTGGAACAAAGACAACGTATTCTATTAGTCATCCTATTTAGAGCGTCAATGGGTTTTCTTTTAAGTTGTTAAGTTTAGACATGCTTGAATTTATGGTTATTTGGAGTCGGGGATGGATGGATATGTTATTTGGATTATGTATATATTTTCGTATTTTGTTGCCATATAGATGTGGATGGTTAAGTAATTGACTTCAGACTTATTTATGAATGGATGATGTTTATTTTGTTATTGCTTATTATCATTACAGGTGTATTTCACAGGCTTTCACTTTATTGTTGAAACTTAATATACGTATTTGTAGAACTTCCTCATAGTTCCCGTGGAATCTCTCTTGTAGTAATTCATGCATGTCTTCACATGGCACGGATTGCTACGAGATTACGTATGCACACCTTGGGGGCCCATTCTAATTCCCAATTCCCTAGATCGGGCGTGACAGAGATCGTGAATTTGCATATCCTACGAACTTGAAATCTTTACAATAAAAGAGTCCTAAATCAATTATATCACATAAATAAGCGTAGGATATATTTGATACCAATCCAGTACCTTTGCATTGGCGCAGAATTGTATTTGGAAAATAGTTTCACTGAGAATGAAATATCTAATTTAGTATACTGTGCTAAATACATTAAAGCACCAATAGCACTCAGGTATGGTACTTCATGACCCAATACCCTTTCATTTTCCTTAACTAGATAATTGGAATCTTTGTTTCTATCAAAAGACCGAAAACTATAGAAGTACTTAGTGGATGCGCTTTGTCCATATCAAGGCATTTAAAAACATTCTTGGAATAATTAGACTAACAGACTAATATTCCACTATAACTTTTTTCAATATGTAGGCCGAGACAAAATTTAATTTTCCCAATGTCTTTCATTTCAAACTCTCTTGTCAAATAATTAGTAGCTATTTCGAGCTCTTCTTGAGTCTTGATCAAATTTATGTAATCGACATAAACTGCCACTATTGCAAATCTTTTTAAGGATTTCTTTATGAAAATATATGGGTAAATGACATTGTTTTCATATCCTTCCCTAAACAAATATTTACTGAGATGATTATACCACATTTTTCCGGATTACTTCAAGCCGTACAATGATCATCTCAGTTGTATTGAGTACGTGCTTTTGGGCTTTGCATTAGGCAAAATAAATCCTTCCAGGATTTTCATATGAATTTATGTGTCTAAGTCCCCATACAAGTAAGCAGTTATAACATTCATGAGTCGCATGTTTAATTTTTTAAAAACCGCTAAACTTATCAGATATCTGAATGTTGTTATATCCATAATGGGAGAATATATTTATTTATAATCAATCTCAGGTTTTCCCAAGAAACCTTGTGCTACAAGTCTTGACTTATATTTAGTAATTTCATTCATTTCGTTCCTTTTCCTAACAGACATCCATTTGTAACCTATAGAGTGAAAACCTTTTGGGGTTTGTACTATAGGTCCAAATATACTATGTCTATTGAGAGACTCTGGGCACTTTCCCATTTTGGCCAGTCTTTCCTTTGTCTACATTCATTTATAGTACGTGATTGTGTATCCCAATCATCATCATTTTCCCTTGATATTTGTGTAGCTACAGCATATGCAAATGCGTCATAAATGACAATTTCCTTTCTATCCCATCTCACTCTTAAATAATTGCAAAGTATAGAGATCTCTTCAGTATCCAGTATCGATACCTCTTCAGGGACTTTTGTAGTCCCATCAGGGACTTCCATTATTTTAAAAAGAGTATATTTTATCATAACCTTTTTAGGAGCATTATGTGCCTCTTTAGGAGTGTTAAATATATCTTTAGGAGGACATGATGATGATTGTACATTTTTCTTTTTTCGCGGAGCTGTAGCTTTTGAACCTATAGGTCTACTGTGCTTCTAGCATATTATAGATTTTTTTGTCACCATTTTCTAGCTTTATCCTACATGGACATTAATTCTAACAGGTAATTCATAGTTGGCACATATGACTTAGTTACCTTTTTTGCATTGTTAAATGCATCAGGTATTTTATTTGTAAGCTTTTGTAAGTGCACAATTCTACGTATTTCATTTTCATATTGTGAAGTATGTGGGTCCAATTGAGATAAATTGAAAGTATTCAATGTTAGTTTATGCCGTTCTTTAGAAACGGGTTGTTCTGCAGGACCAATATGTTCTTCATGAACTCTCTTTTCTCCCCCTAATAATGGAAATTTTGTCTCATCGAATTGACCATCAACAAAGCGAGTAGTAAAGAGATCTCCTGTCATTGGTTTTAAAAACTGAATAATCAAAGAAGAGTCATAACCTACAAAAATTCCTAACCTATGTTGTGGTCCCACTTTAATATGTTGAGGAGGTGGTATAGAGATTAGAACTATGCAACCAAACTTGCTCAAATGGGAGATATTAAGTTGATATCTCCATAGAAGTTGTGTACGAGAGTGATGATGGTAGGCTACAGGTTGTAGTCTAATGAGCACTGATGCATGTAACAGAGCATGTCCCTAAGTCCTAACTGGTAATTTGGATTGCATCAGTATAGTCCTATAAATAAGTTGAATACACTTAATTATGGATTCAGCTAATCCATTTTGGGTACAGATATGAGGGACAAGATGTTCGACTACAATATCGAGAAATGAACAGTAGTCATCCATGGCTTGTGATGTGAATTTGCCTGTATTATTAAGTCATATTGACTTAATAGGATGATCAGGGAAGTGGGCCCTAAGTTTAATGATTTTGGTCAATAGGCAAACAAAAGTTATATTCCTAGTTGAAAGTAGGTAAACATCTGACCAACGGGTGGAAGCATTAATCAAAACCATAAATTACTTAAAAGGTCCTCTAGGTGGATTTATGGGTCCATAGATGTCTCTTTGTATCCTTTACAGAAAGGATGGAGATTCTGATGCAACCTTAACAAATGAAGGTCGGGTGATTAGTTTTTCTTTTGAACGTGGGATATATAGATACGCATTAGGTATGGTCAATTTGTGATTTTCTAAGGAGTACCCAACTGAGTTATCAACAATTTTCTTTAACATTATAACCCTAGGGTGTCCAAACCTATCATGCTAAAGCAAAAAAGTCTGAAGGTTGCTAAGCTTTGGGCTTAACGGTATAGTTTTACTCATAATCGAATGTGATTCGATGATAAATATTGTCGTATAAGATAACCCTGAAGAGAGTGCACTTAATGTTTCTAGTACTTGCTTTTAACTTCCAATACTAGTAATGAAAAGTAATGTTTCCTTATTACTTTAATTAGCAGTCTCAATATGATATCCATTTATTTTGATTTCTTTGAAACTGAGCAAGTTTTTTAGAGGACTATTGGAGAACAATGCATCTTTGATGAATAAATGGGTACCAGTAGCTAATGTCATGTGAGCTCTTCCAAAGCCTTCAATTATTTGCACGAGTCTAGCTGTGGTGGATACATTTCATGGATAGAATTACAGTTCTAAGAAAAACTTCTAATTTTTCAGAATGTGTGTTGTTGCACTTTCTAGAAGATAGTGAGTATCCCCAGCTCCGTAATCCATGCCTTTAAACAAAGATAAGAAAGTAACGTAACTAAGCAATCACATGATATAAATTAAAAAAAATCTTTAAAATATTTATTATATTAATTAACTGAAAATCATAAATCATCAATCATAAATATCTATGAAAATAAATATCTTAAAACATCCTTCTAAAATTATCTAAATAGAGATTTTGCAAAAAATAGTAATAAAAAAACTTGTTCGGTCTCTTAGACCATTGGTGGGGGGTGGGGGGAGAGGTTTCCAATCTTAGCATGAAATGCCTCATTGCTCAGAGTTTGTTCATTCTTGTCTTTAAAAAAAAAAAATCTCTAATCTCCAAGTTGTGCTATGTAGAATGAATAGAGGCCTTGTATGTTTAATATTGTTCCACTACTTCTTTTGGTGCATGATAATTGCGTGACTAATGCTCATTCCTTCCACATTTATAGCAAGGGTCATCAGAACGGTGGGTGGATTTATTTGGTGGATTTTGATTTTCCTTTTTCTGAGGATCAGATCACTTCTGGTGGTGAACCTTAAAATCCTTCTCGTTTGGAGGAGTTGTTTATTCCACCTCTTCTGGGGGGGTTATTTCTCCCACACCCCCTTCCTTTGCCTCTGTTGGAATTAAAATTGGCGTTTGCTTCAGGCATAGCCATAGATCTAGTTGGTCTGGAATTGTGATTCTTTATTAAGACTTTGTTATTTTGCTCAACAACAAGGAAACAAGAAATGAGTTTTGAGTACTTAGAGTGATACTATTGTTGCAATATTTCGTTTAATGGGTGAAAAGTGAACAACGTTTTTTCTAACATCTGCTCTTCCGTAATCTTTTTCCCAAGTAATCTTAACCGACAAACAATGTTGAAAAGAGCGGAGTTATACTCATATAGTATTATGTAATCCTGAAATCTAAGGTTTAGCTCTTCGTTCTAAGCAGCTAGTAATATGAGCATCTTCTGGTGATCATATCTGTCCTTCAGAGATTTCTAAAGACCTTCTAAGTCCTTTTCAATAAGGTATTTGTTCTTGTAGTCATTGTGTATATGATGATGCAAGTGATCGCGCTCGAAACGTGATGTGAATATATAACAGATTCAAGTCTAACAACAACACACTTCAAGCATTAAGAAGAATGAGAAATAACTACAGATCATCATTAGTTTCCCTTTATTTACATGGATTCAAATGCTCTGACCGCGGGGATGCAAGTTGTTTACAAGTTTTGAAAAATTTACAACCCCTCTCTCTAGTCTTAAATGTGATCCAAACTTAGAAAGTATAAGAAAATTAATGAAAAATAAGAAAAAATACAAAAAGGAGAGTGCAAGGAGAGAGTGACCGTGGGCCACGGTCACTGGCAGTGACAGTGGCTCACAGCCATTGGCAGATAGTGGCTAAAAAGCTACTGTTTGCTTTTGTTTTCTATTTGTTTCACTTCTTTGACTTCTTTAGAGTGCTGGAACTTGCTTTTTTTTATTCTTGGAGTGTTGAATTGACCACCAAAGGTGCTTAATTTGGCCGTGGAATCAATTTAAACATTTGATAATCATCATTTTTGGTTACGGACTATTTTTTTACAAATCCAAAAAGGGTGCTTAAACAAGCAAAAATGGAGCCAAAGTTGTCATTCTGAGCTTATAATTTTCAAGAAGCAGAATGAAACCTAAAGAGGCTTGTTCACAACTTCCAGGATGGCCCAAAACCCTTCCTAAGTGAGAAAATCAAAGGAAGAAGCCTTCATCCAAGTGGCCTTTATCCTTGTCTTCTTTAAGTGAGAGGCATGTTTCTTCTCCTTCTCTGAACTATTTCTCACCTTAAGTTAGTGAGAAAGGAGAAGAAGAAGTAGGCTTGAAGTGTTGGAACTGCTTTTGAAGTCTTGTGGATGCTTGGAACTAGGCTTGTAACTTGTTGAAAGTGATTGATTACTAGGAACTTCTTCGAATCTTGTTTCAAACTTGTTTCCACCTTGCTTCCACCTTTTCTTCAGAGCCTAAGTGTGCCTTTTATAGGCTTTAGAGGAAGTTGGAATGGTTCCTAACAGTTGTAAGGGAGTTATAATTCAAAATAAAGTGAAATCACTCCCAAAAACTATCCAAGACCGAGTAACAGGTGTCTGTGATTGCGGGCCGCGATCACTCACAAGGCCCATTTTTGAATTTTTGTGCATGTGACCCATTTTTACCTGTTTGGGGCCGAACAAAGTCTAATCCTCACAAAACTTGTAAGCATGCTTTTTGATACTATTTTGAGTGTGTCACAGAAATCTCAGCCCGTTTTGACCTTTTGAAGTTGGTCAACTCCCCCGTTGACTATTCATGAAAATGGGCCCCTGTTTCATATGTTTAAGGCCCAAATGGCCTCGACTTGGTTTGAAACTTGGCAGGACTGATGTCAGGGGCATCTTGGAGTGTTCATCCAAATATCATTTAGTTTGGATCTGTTGACGTAGGATTTTGAACAGCGACCCACTTGTTGCATGTTATAAGTCACTTTCACCTTACACTGTAGGCAGTTAGCTTGTTTTCTACCCGAATGATGTTCAATTGACTTGAAACTTTGGCGAATTAACTCTAAATATATTTTGAATCTCTATTCCTAATTTCATCAGCTTTGGCCTCTTAGAAACAGGACTTTGGTCAGTGACCCCCATGACTCGGAAATCACGAACTCTTAGCTTACATGTCATTGAAGTAGACTCAAACGAAGTCCTTCTGACTTAAAAATTTGCAAAATATCTTTTGAGAATGACTAAAACTTTATGTCCAAATTTCATCAATTTCGGGCTTCGGAAAGCAGGACTTTGGTTAGTGACCCCCAAGCTTTGGGGGTTACTGATCCAAAGTTGACATATTTGTAGACTTTGGGTTGAATGATGTCCATTTGACCTGAAATCTTGTAGAGCCCCCTTTGAGCATAATTTGAGCTTCCTCCAAGAATTTCAACTGATTTAATCTTTAAGAGGTGTCACTTTGCATAGTGGACCCACAGAGCTTTATAGACGACCATTCGAATTGAGTTTGGATCCAAATGATGTCCAAATGCTCTGGAGCTTTGAAGGATAGTCTTTGAATATATTTAAAGGCATCCTTCTTAGAATTAGCTTGTTTTGACAAGTAGATGTGTCAATTTCCATAGTGACCCCCAAAAAGCTAACAGACAATCACTGAAGCTTGAGTTTGAGCTAAAATGAAGTCTAAATGCTTTGAAACTTTGAAGCATCATTTGTGAGTATGTTTTTGGAGTTGCCATGTGATCTTTAGCCACTTTGTTAACCAAGAAGCTTGAATTTATTTAATGACCCTTGGATTTGAGCCATTGAACCTCAAACTTGGTATTTGGTGAGTTAAGTGACCAAATGAAGTCCATTAATTCTGAAACTTGAACTGCTGCATTCCGAACTCATTCGAAGTCTTTTGAGTGGATTGTATCAGCTTTGAACATCTGGATGTAGTATTTGACCTAGTAATCCACAATCCTAGGGTTTATGTGCCCTTTGACTTGGAATTTGCTCGTAATGTCGTCACTGCGACATTTGTGAGCTTTTATGGGTCAATAACAAAAAGATAAGTGCTAACACCTTATTTTTCGGGGACTCCTTATTACCCTCTATTATTATCTCTCCAAGTTTCTTAGATTGTAAGTATATTTTTGCATCCAAATACCAGAACAAGTAGTTGTCCCTGTTAATATTAAGAGCTTTAAATTCAAGTTTAACTAAGTTCTACATCATGCAAAAGCTATAAAAGTATAATCATTGATATGCAAAGAATTATAAAAGATAAATAATGAAACTTTAAAGCATTTAAAATAAAGTAAGGGGTGAGTCATGTTAGATCAAGTTTGGTAATTTAAAGTAGAAACGTCAGGTTATCAACTGTAATAATTAGAACAACGGGTTCTGGCAAGACTTTTGACTTGATTTAGAACTTCAAGTTCATGAATTAGAACTTTAGGTTCTATCAGTTAGAACTTCAAATTCGATCAAGGCTTCAGGCTTGATTTTATGGCATAATATCGATTGGTTTTATTTCTAGATCTAAACATCAAACTTTAGGTTTAATTAGGGATATGAATTTCTGAGTTCATATTGTGGATCTGAGAACTTCTAGTTTCATATTTCAATAACGCAAAGATCTTCTAGTTTGGATTATTAAGAACATCTAGTTCATACAGAACTTCAGGTCCAGATTAATATAGAAACTTTAGGTTCTATTTATGATCCATCTATCTTAATCTCCCTTTTTTTTTCTTTTTTGTTTTTATTAAAAAAAAAAGCCATTCATCTCCAAATAATAGTCTAATAAAAGGGAAATAAGAAAACGAGCAAGTATATATAGTTATTAAACTAAGAAAAGATTATAAATAACAAAAATTTATTTTACCATTGGATCTTCTGCCTTTCATTTTCCATGGATAGATCTACTCACGAGCTTTCCATTGGTCCAAACGAGTCGCTGATCTACTCCAGATGGTCAAGATATCATGATTTGAAATTCTGACAATGATTTGCGCATCTACTTCTGTCACTATTGATGTCAGCGCCGGTGTCAGTACTAAGGTTGTGTATCTCCTGGTCGGGTTAGGTCTGGTCGAGCTTGGTCCTAGCCATCCCACATTGATGGAACAGGAAGGAGGGGAGGAGGGGTCTTAAACTCCCTTTATTGTGGTTTGTAAGTTGAGGCAAAGGAGGGGACAGTGAATGCTGTCCCTTTCTCATGCATGTGGGTCAAGACTGGAAGGAGAGGGCAAGAAGGTGGATCAGCGTCTGCTTCTTTCACTTTTGTTTTTTTTTCCTTTTGTTGCACGTGAACCAAAGTGCAAAAGGGGAATTTACGGGTATAGCTTCTACACATGGATCAAAGAACTAAGGAAGTGAAGGGTTTTATGTCCACTTTGCATGAGGATTGAGGCATAGTGAAAAGGAAGGGGGTTGCTAAAGCATGCTGATAACATGTTGTAGAGAGAAAACAAAGAGTAGTAGAAGGAAAATAGAGAGAGCTTTTCTATTAAAGATGTGTACATAATAAATGGGGAGAAGGATCTTATTTATAGAATAAGATTACTTCCTCCTCAAGCAACCGAATATGGTAGGACTTTAACCCTAAGTTCTTTTCTTATCTAATGTGGGCTCCAATGTGGGTATCCACCTATGATAATACTTCTTATAACAATAGTATTAGTTTACACAAGGGAGTCTTATTTTACATAAGGGAAGGTCCAATTGGATCGACTACAATTAAATTTACTTTTAGAAGCGGCCAAAAAGCACCACTAAATAGTGAAATCCGGCCACAAATACCATCATAAAGTAATACATATCCACTTGCGTTTTATTGAGGAGTGGGCTCCAGTTGATGGGGAATATTGAAAAATATTTTTGCTACCTCTACTAACACCTCAAGGTTTTGGTAGCAATGGTTAGTTGACAAAATTTAATATGGTGTCAAAGCCAATTGGTCCTAAGTTTGAATCCCAGGAGGAAAGATTCGGTGCAAAAAAAAAAAAAAAAAGTGGGTTGCCAAAAGTGCACCGGTTGGTTCCACCTGAGGGGGAGTATTGAGGATTGGGCTTTACCTGACGGGGAATATTGAAAAGTATTTCCGCTGCCCCTACTAACACCTTGAGGTTTTGGTAGCAATGGTTAGCTGAGAAAATTTAATACGTTTCTCATAGGCTCTATAACATTAATACATCTTCAAACCACCTGTTTTGCATGCACAACACTACTGCTTGAAGATTTGAAGGTGGGTTTTTATTTTTATTTTTTGATTTAATTTTAATCATAATTGTTTTGTGTGCCATTATAATTTCAAACACAAAACTAATAATACAACAATGACAAACATGAAATGGGTCTGAAGGTTTTTGGGGAGATCCATTAAAATGGATTAATGTAATCAATCTCAATATTATATGTGTAAACAATCAACTGCACAGCGGAAATAAATCAAACAAAAACACACACCACAAGAAGACACAATTTTTACGTAGAAACCTAAACCGGGAAAAAACCACGACAAGAATCAAGTACTATGAATCATACCACAGTTACAAGAGAATACTCACAACTCTTATTCAGTTATTGCGCAACCTAGGGACTCTGTGAATCCCCTGCACAGCATCCCGCTGCAACGACTGCATGCCGTTCTCTATTACAGATCCAAACACCTAGAGACCTTCTAGATACAACATTTAAGTCCCCATAACAATCTTCTACACTCAGAGAAGTAGAAGACAAAGATTTTTGGAGAAGAACTTCAGCCTTTCAACTTTTCAATTAAAGAACTCTGGAGAAAATGATCTCCAATAAGTAATCTTTACTTAGAATAATGAGATCTGTGTTCCATACCTTAGGGTTGAGAGAGAACCCCTTTTTATAGTCTCAAATTGGTGCCTTATAAGTATATTTTAATTAGGAAAGGAATTAGTGTGAAATAGGCAAGTTCCTCTTCAAATCGGATTGAAAATCGTAAGTCGGTAAACTTTCTGCACTTGTCCGATCGGTCGAATTAAGCCTCTGCCCACGTGAAATTTCAAAACATTTTCTACAAATTTTCGGAAGCCATAACTTTCTCGTTTTAGCTCCGATTGAAGCAATCTTGGGCTATATAGATATCTACTCAAAACAAGCTTTCCAACGGTAGGTTGCTTGCCCATATCTAACACTAGATTTGTGAGATATGACTTTTTTAAATCATGTTGTCTGTAGAAAGTTACTTCAATTTGTCGCTCTTTCTTCGATTTCTTCACTTCAGTGCATCTGACGACTTACACAGTTGTCCATACTTAAAGATATATAAAATATAATACTAATGGACTCAAGTTCTGTCCAACCCATGAATTAGCCAATACAAAAATTCTTACAGTCTCCCCCTTTGGCAATTCATGGAAAAAACTTCCTATACAATCAATCTACCCAAAAATAAAACCAGACATACATTGAACATTGAGTAAATTGAAATAGCCAAGAAAATTTTACCATCAGCTCTTCACCAATGACAAAAGAAACCATCTTCAACTCCATCTGTCTTCATACTACAGAAAAAATTTCTATTCTCCCCCTAAATGCAATATCTTCCCCTGAATTCTCTATTCTCCCCTTGAATACAATACCTCCCCCTTTTTGTTCATAATTGATAATGCTAATGATCATCATATAGCAAATATGTCAACTTAGATCCAACAGTAGCTCCCCCTCAATTACAGCTCCCCCTTAATTGTATCTTTGTAGCAACACTGGGGATGGGAGCTTGATTATCTTGATCAGGGTTTTTTGCATGTAGCCACCCACACTTATGTAGTTAGTTCTTGCAGCACAATGTGAGCAACTTCTGTAGGTAAATCAAACTTATTAGCCCAAATAGATCTTATCTTGACCTTTGGTTCAAATAAATGTTTCCACCATCGCTTATATTTTGGCAAAACATGTAGCTTCTTGCAATGAGGACGAATATGTTCTTTAACTCCACAGTAATGACAAGTGGATGTGCATGCACGACCTGACACATTCTTCCTTTTTGAACTACTCAACACATTATGAATATGTGCAGCATGTGGAGTAGTGTGTGCAATACTTCTAACAAAAATAGATTTACCGTTAGATTTTGAAGTAGATGCATCAATATTGAAATCAAGATCGTGCTTGTCACTGGCAGCTTCTGAATACACAAGATGTCTTCAAATATCTTTGAACCAATATTCATTTTATTCAGAAAGGCTTTTGTGGAATCCAACTCAGACAATGCAATCTTCAATTTCCCAGCCAGGTTTTCTTTTTTAGCCTTAATAGTTTTCAAGTCGGTTTTCAAAGTTTCAAACTCTTACTCAACCTTCTTAAAATCGTCTTTTAGTAAACCATACTTGTGACTCTCAGTAGTCAGCTTATCAACCAAGGAATTCTTCTGTCCTTCTAAAAGATGAACCTTTGATTTCGCATTCTCTTAGCATTCTTTAACTCTTCTTAAGAGACAAAGTCTATTCTTTCTGTGTAAGAGCATTTTTTTCAAATAACTTGCTCATATTCATAGACTTGTCTAGCAAAATCCCATATTCTGCTTCCCAATCATCTTCTTCATTTGAAAGTGCAATATTAGTGTTCTCTGTAGTAAAACTATTATCAGACAAAGTTGATCTAGCTATAAAAGCCATAAACTTTCCATTCACAGTATCTTTAGGATTAGATTCCTGATCTTTCTCTTCTTTTGATGAATCATCATCTCAAGTTTTTGGAGCTTTGTGCTTAGGATTTTTTTTCCTGCGAGGACAATCATTGGCATAATGACCATATCCTTGACACTCAAAACACTTAATCTTGGTTAATGTTGTCTTCTTTTCAGATTTCGATCCCTTCCACTTAGCTTTCTTCGCCTTCATGAGTTTTTGAAACTGAACCATTAACTCAGTGATATCATCATCAGAATCCGAATTAGTCTTAATTTTTTTTTCAGATTGCTTCACCGGTTCTCTAAAAGCTCTCAAAGCTAAACTGTTATTCTTTAATGATTTTCCCTTATTTAAACAGTTTTCTTTGAAAGTCTGAAGATTTCCAACAAACTGATTCACTGTGAGGGTATCTAAATTCTTATTCTCCTCAATAGCATTCACCTTTAAATCAAACTTTGAAGTAAGATATCTTAGAGTCTTCTTGACAATTTTCCTTTCAGGGATTTCGTCACCCAAATTGAAAATAAAATTAACTATGTCATTCAGCTTAGCGTAAAACTGATTGAAGGTTTCATCTTCTTCCATTACAATGGTTTCAAAGGACTTATTTAACCTTTGCAGCTTTGCTTACTTGATAGTACCATCACCCTCATAAATAGTTTGCAAAACATCCTATGCTTCTTTTGCAGTTTTACAAGTGGAAATCCGACAAAACTCATCAGTAGATACTTCATTATAAATACCATTCATGGCCTTATTATTGCAGTTGGAGGCATGTTTTTCTTCTTTAATCCATTAGGCTTTAGGTTTAAAAACTATTTGCCCATTAGCAGTAATAGTGGGTTTTGAATAACCTTCCTCAACACTATCTCACACATCATTATCAATGGACTAGAGGAACCCAATCATCCTTTGCTTCCAATAAATATAATTTGAACCATCAAACAATGGAGGCTTCATAGCGGATGAGTTTTCTTGATTGAGCACCATTCTAAAATCTCTTAGGATCAAACATAGCAAATTACTGTAACTTGCTCCGATACCAGTTGAAGGTTTTTGGGAAGATCCTCTAAAATGAATTAATGCAACCAATCTCAATATTATGTATGCAAATATCAACTACGCAGTGGAAATAAATTAAACAAAAGCACACACCATAAGAAGATGCAGTTTTTACGTGGAAACCCAAACCGGAAAAAAACCATGGCCAAGAATCTAGCACTATGAATTATACCACAGTTACACAAGAATACTCACAACCCTTATCCAGTTATCGCACAACCTAAGGACTTTGTGATTCCCTTGAATAGCACTCCGCTGCAATGACTGCCTGCTGTTCTCTGTTACAGATCCAAGCAACTCGACGCCTTCTAGATGTAGCACTTGACTCCCCACAACAATCTTCTACACTCAAAGAAGTAGTAAACAAGGATCTCTAAAGTAGAACTTTAGCCCTTTAACTCTTCAATGAAAGAACTCTATAGAAGGTGATCTCCAATAAGTAATCTCTACTTAAAACAATGAGATCTGTGTTCCATACCTTAGAATTGAGAGAGAACCCCTTTTTATTGCCCCAAATTCATGCCTTATAATTATATTTCCATTAAGAAAGGAGTTAAGATGAAACAGGTAAGTTATTCTTCAAATTGGACTCAAAAATTTTAAGTCAGCGAACTTTCTGCACCTATCCAATCGGTCGGATTAAGTCTCTGCTCGGGTGAAATTTCAGCAAATTTTTTACAAACTTTCAGAGGCTATAACTTTCTCTTTTCAGCTCCAGTTGAAGCAATCTTGGCCTCTACAGATATCTACTCGAAACGAGCTTTCCAACGGTAGGTTGCTTGTCCATATCCGTTGCTTGATTTGTGAGATATGACCTTTTTAAACTATGTTGTCCGTAGAAAGTCACTTCAATTTATCGCTCTTTCTTCGATTTCTTCACTTCAGTGCATCCGACAACTTAAGCTATTGTTCATATTTAAATATATATAAAATACAATACTAATGGACTCAAGTTTTGATGGTCCATACTTAAAGATATATAAAAAACAACCCATGAATTAGCCAACACAAAAATCCTTACAGGTTCACAGTTATTACCAACAATATTGATGGTCTAATCAGAAATATGATTAGTCGGGACACATTACTTTTTAACAACAGACCATTCCGATTTTAGTGGCCAAAATTAGGTGATTCCATAATGATTACTAATTAGTGGGTTCTATATGGGTAAGTCATTTCTCCTTGTCTCCACATTTCTTACTTCATTGATAGAATCCAGTGAATCTCTACATCATTATAGTTTATGTTATGTTGAAACTTGAAAAAATTACGAATTATCATAATGAGCACAATAGCACAAAGACGAGATTTAAAGATATTTAAACTTGTTGAGATTACATTATGTTCCATACAGTCCCAAGAAAGACAGAACATGAAATATGTCTATGTGAATTTTTTCTTTTAGAAAGAGAGATAATCAGATTAGTACCATCATAAAGACAGACATATCAGACTCTTTTAACATTATTTATGGATCTTCAAACCACCATCTTTGCACAACAAACTCCTATCGTTTGAAGATTTGTAGGTGGTTTTCTACCCTTTCTTCCATTATCGAAGAGTAGTGATACCTTTCCTATTTCTATGTATATCTTATAGTCTGTTCATTTTCAGGTGGTTCGCTAATTTGTTTGTCAATGGCAAATGCAACTCATGAAATATAGTGCTGTTTTTAGTAGTCCTCAATTTGATATGTGCTTACTGGGTAACTACTCTAGGAGTAAGGAAAATCCTTATAGATTTGGAAATAAGAAAAGAACTTAAACGTCTAAATAAGCCTGCAATCAAGACCATTAAGGTTGTTTTCTGCAACTTATCCTTTTTTTCACAGTTGCTTTTATCCACCTTGATAACCACAACCATTTCTAGCTGATATATGAAACTTCAATAATTAATTTAATACCACCAGCTCAAAATTTTTGTAAACTATATAGTAGTGATTCAATTTAGAAAAATGGAATCGATCATCCGGTACCTAAGAATATGGTTGTTTCCATATATTGGTCTCTATAAAAACAACCTTTTTTCATTATGGAGTACCTTTTTTTTCTTCTTTTTCTTGTTGTTGTTGTTCTTCTTCTTCTAATTTTTTTTAACTTCCATGCTCTTAGACTAAAAAATGGCACTAAAATGCATATAACCATGTCTCTAATGACTAACGCACTGAACCACTGTAAGGAAAAATATTATGTAATGATTTAAGTAGTCACTATCACCATATTTTTTCCTCATTAAGGTCAATCGAAACACAATTTAACTTGTATTCTCTTCATATTAACTGTTGACTAAACAAAGTACTAGACATTAAAGAGCTGAGGACTGAAGGATTTAAAATAGAGATGTAGATGGGACCCGTACTTTCCAACGATTTCAGTTACTTAAAAGCTTTGACTTGGTTTTTTTTATCTCATCTCCCATTGCTTTATTTTCAACTAAAGTGGAGATTAACAACAAGGGCTGCTTAGTTGGTTGGCACCCCATTTGTCACCTAGCTGCCGAGAAAACGATCCCTGGATGTGCCACTTTTCCACTAGTACTATGGGCTCTCTTGGATGTCGACCCCTAGTCTGGCGTACTTAAGAAATGAAGATTATTCGGTGTTTTTTTTATATTTCACCATTGTTTTAAAAAAAATACAACTCTTATAGAATTCCTAGAAATTCAATTACATTAAATAAATGAGCCATTGTTGTAAAAGATATTACATCATACTAGTATTGTTAGGCCACTAATATTGTTGATAGTTCAATATCCATCTGAATGTTTCAAGCATTCTAATGTCACATTATATAATATGCAATACACTACTCTTTTGGCCTTTTTTTCACATAGAATACATAAGAACTTGTGGTCAGACAAGCACCACTAGAGGATTATTAGATATTACGGTGAAGGATATTAAGTAGATGTTGATGGGATCTTGACTTTTATAGGTATTGATTTATTAGGGTGATGGCTTTGTATTCATTTTCCATATTTCCCTAACTTAAATTTCATTTAAAGGATAAGTTTCTTAATGGTCATATTTGGATATTCACTATCATTCTTACATTCACTCACTTTTTTCTTTTTCTTTCCTTTCTTTTTTTTCCTATTTTGTGAACCCCAATGCTGGGGCTAGGACCCAAGACGAATGGGAAGAGCAAGGCCATAAAGTGGAAAGTCAAGTCCACATAAGTAAAAAGAGTGGCATGCCCAAGGGTTGATTCATGGGTAGCTAGGTGACAATCTGGGGTTGCAAACCAACTGTGCAACCCCAAGTTGTCCAGTTTTAACCACTGAAAGAAATATAATACTACGAAATCAGTTACATAAAACAAACATGTCCTTGTATGACACAAGAAAGAACACCAAGCTACAACTCTAGGAGTTCAAAGCCTTAGACAAAAGAAGGCTTGAAGCCCAGCAAAGGACTGAATACGCATTCAGATCCAGCCTATTCTATCCAAGTTGGACCGAACTATACCTTGAACCTGCTCGAATCTCACATTATTATGATCCCATAGGAATCAAGTGCACTGCTCCTGGCATAAATATGCAATCAAATGTGGAAGAGACCAAATCTGGAGTAAGTATTTCATAAACCCATTTTGCTAAAAAGAGGTAATTAAGATACAATACCTAAAGTTAATTTTTCATTAGATGCGATTGTTATTTGGTGTCCTTTCCCCCCAAGGAGCATCTCTTTGACATGTGGACATATTTGAGTTCACTTCCAAGGATTTCAAATATGTGTGTGAAAGGATTTACTCAATAATAGTATAGAGATGATGATGTTTGTTCCATCTGTTATTGTGGCAACAGAGTGAAGATGGTGATATAATTGACTGTGTTGATATTTATAAACAGCCTGCATTTGATCATCCGCTACTCAAAAATCACACAATACATGTTTCTTCATTTCCATGGCCTATACTCTATTGAATTAAAAATTTTCATTATTATAATTGCTCTCATATGTACCAACGGAGCATATATAAATGTGAAATACCAATGTCATCCTTTCAATGGTTAGCGATGACATTGATTAAATTTCAAAAACAAGGCACTAGGCTAGGGTTAGGCGATATGAAAAAATTTTGATTCATTGTTAAAACAACAAGGCTGAGCTCCACATTTTTTGTATTTCAGTTAAATGATTAGACTGGTTTGATTTCTTGGTTGATCAGTTTAATCTAATCTGCCCGAGTACCCTATATGCTTTTGCGTTTTTGTATTTAGAATCTAGGATTGATTCCCTTCAAATATTTATTCAAGTGCTTGGAATTATTTTTTTCTTCTTTTTTACAAATTGTATTGTAGATGAGACCAAGTTTCTATGATAGTAAAAAGATGTCATCTTCAGAACCATTAGAACAGTTGTGGCATAAGAGTGGAAGCTGTCCTGAAGGAACAATTCCTATTCGAAGGACTAGAAAAGAGGACTTACTCAGAGCCATCTCCTCAAAAGGACTTAAGTATTCCTCAGCATCTAAAATAGAAGTTGTTATATTTCTTTTACAGCTCATTTGATACACTATTGTCGTGTCTATCATTTTATTATTTGGGTAATATATACTGTCAGCATGCTAAAATGGTTATGGAAGTTGAAAACCATGGAGCTAAAGCCAGTATTAGTGCATGGAACATACATGTGGAGCCATTTGAATACAACGCGGCCGTCGTCTATGTTCGTAAAAAAGAAACACCTGATTTTGTCAGTGCTGGGTGGATGGTAATCTCCTTTCATTCCCTCCTTCTGTATCTTTCAATGGATACAAGGCCAGCTACAATGTCTTGATCTTGATGAGACATAAGAAGAGGCAGATCTGCCTTAATATGTTCCAACCTTTCTTGAGGCAAATAGTCAAGTGAGATCCAAAAATATTCAAGTGAGAACTAGTTCTCATCGTGCCTCCATGAGAACTATTGATGTGACCCACTTAACAACCCATCTAAATCGTACACAAATAGAGATTCCCCTTTGTCATCACTAATCTCAAGTTTGGCACTCGGAATGGATGGAGGGTTGAAATATTTTTTGACTATTAAGTCATAAAACTTGTGGGCGACGGTTGAAGGGGTTAGGGGCAAGGGATTGGAATCAAACTTTTATAATTATGGTGGTCCCACAGAGGTTTCCACCATCGGGGTACCATCCATATATGGGACCCACAAGTGGGTCCTATAAAATGTTCTCATGTTAATTCCATGAGAATTGTTCTCATAGAAACAAAGCCAATATAAATATATATATGAGAAATAATTTTATAAGAACTAGTTTTTATCACTTTTTTATGAGAAGTCTGTGTGAGGCCCATCTATCACCTAATCCAAATCTTATAATACACAGGGATCCCTTGATAGTCATACACCTCAAGTTTCGATCAAATCGGAATTTACTAAATCGTTGAATCGACTGTGCACCAATCCAAATGAACTAGATTTACAAGCCTTGGATGAAGAGGTTACGGACATGTGATTGGGGCTAAACTTGATATTTAGTGTGGTTCTACATAGATCTTTCATCACCCCCCCCCCCCCGTCCCATCCCCAAATAGAACCCTCTAGTGGGCCTCATAAAAAGTTTTTTTTTTGTAGGTGCGTGAGAATACTTCTCATATAAATAAAGCCATATATATAAATGAGAATCTTTTTACGCATCCGTCCCTCATCACTTTTACAAGATGGTAGGAAGTTCAACTCCCCTCACTGGTTGCCTCAATATTTACATTTAATACATCCTAAGTATGTTGATGATATCGGGGTATTACACCCCAGACTTAATTAAGCAGTATGTAATTATTGTCTCTTCACTCACTTCTTAGTAATATCTTACTGAGTCTTGCTATCAAAACAATGTGTGTGTGTGTGTGTGTGTGTGTGTGTGTGTGTGTGTGTGTGTGTGTGTGTGTGTGTGTGTGTGTGTGTGTGTGTGTGTGTGTTTGGGTGTGGGGGGAGGGGGGGTGGGTGTGGTTTCTAAACATGAGGCAACTTGTAAGGGGAATTGAACTTCCTACCATCTCCTAAAAGGGGCTTTTGGTGTCCCCAACTTGTTGAGCTATATTTTCTCTACTCTATTTTGTGATAGATTACTAATATTGTAGAAATTCATTGCTTGGAATGTTTTAGATTTCTCCAGATATCATGGGAGATGGCAACACACATCTTTATTCAAGTTGGGGGGTAAGTAATTAACTTTACACTTTCTTACTACTGATATGGGTCAGTTGCACATCTGAAGCTCAAAATTCGGTACTTGACAACTCTACCTGATCTAGCAATATAATCCCCATTCAAATTTCTCTTTTAGTTTCTCATATGAATTTTAGCTTGATAAAATTATAATTTTATTTGCTTTTATCGACTTTATGTTTGACTGTGTTCAGGGAGATGGGGGGGCTAGTTGCTACAACTTGAAATGCCCTGGTTTTGTTCAACTAAGCAAACAAATTGGCTTTGGCTCAGTTATTACTCCAACGTCTATCTATGATGGCCAGCCATACTGGATAACTGAGAGGATATCCATGGTAAGAAAACCCAAAAAAAAAAAAAAAAAAAGAATTCTCTACTTGTTCTTTTTTCTTCACCATGAATCAAAATTTTTCTGCATAGTATTCCCTATTTCAAATTTGTTTGTAAAAAAAAAATCACAAACCTTTCATTAAAAACTAAGTAGATGAAGCCATTTGTTCCATACCAAACTGATAATGTGGGGTTGTATATTGCACTCATATCTATCAACTTGAAAGAATCTAGCCATGGGCTTTAACGGCGAAAATCATCTATTGGTTTGACACTAGATTTGTTGTATTGGTTGTGAAGAAAAACAAGGTAACTGTAAAACCTAATGGAGGTTTCTATGAAATATCAACATCATTGGCTGACTTTGACCATTTTCAATACCTAATGAAGACAATACTCTCAAAAAGCTAATTCAACAAATCTTTCTTTTGAGCTAGTGAATGATTCTTGCCCAATAGCTTATTTGACTCTCAAGTTCATAAACCAAATCCTAGAAGGTAGCGTACTCGCTCATTTGTTGATTTGGCTCAAATCATCACCCTATGCTCCCAAAATACAGGTTTGATAGTGACCATATTGAAAGATTCTTTTGATGTTGGGAGCCACACAACACAATTCTCTTTCTAATTTGTGTATATGTGAAACTGTTTGCTTGCTTATTGGCGTAGGACCCAGAAAATGGATATTGATGGTTAGTAATACAGCATGAAAGTGTGGGATACTGGCCCGGTGCCTTGTTCAAGGAGATGGTAGAAAGTGCTGATCTAATAGAGTGGGCGGGAGAAGTCTTAAACACTGAATTCGAGGATAAACATACTAGCACTCAAATGGGTAGTGGTCATTTTTCAAACGAAGGATATAAAAAAGCTGCATTCTTTGATAATTGCGTCTATCTCGTCGGACACGATGATGCAAGAAAACCATCCAATGCCTCTATTTCGGCTACCAACCCCAGCTGCTATGACATATCAGAAACATCAAAAGGTCGAGATAGAGGGCTTTGGTTCTATTATGATGGGCTTGGTGGTCCTTTTTGTGATAAATGAAATTAGATCAATCAAAAGCTAATTGCAGCAACCTAAATAAAGCTTTTCTCCTCTCAAAATAATGAAAAGTAGAGCAATTTCCTTCACGTTGGTTTTTGTTTTCTCTTTTAAGTTTTATATTCATCCATTATTATATATCTTATAACAATACCCTCTTTAGTGGGAGGGCGACACGTGGTGTAGCCTTTTCGCGAGAGAGTGACATGTGGCACAATATGAGGATTTCATCCGTATTGGCTAAGCTCTATCCATACCAAATCTCTCAATTTTCCTAAAATCTCTCTTTGAATTTCTATAAAATCTCATTGCTCAATATCTATCATCTCCCCTTAAATCTCTATTCATAACTCACCTAATTTATTCACCTAAAAAATCTCTATATTTTCTCCAATCCTAAAAGTTCTCTTCTTTATCCTAGGATTTCACCTAAAATCTCTCTATATTTATGCGATAGCCATTTTTTTTAAAAGGGCAGGAGTTCATGGGCAATTAAATTTCCTCGCCCATGGCTTTCAGCATTTGCCAGTTAGTGATCCATATTTGGGTAGGCCTATTAATGAATTTATACCTATTTATATCTCTTCCATCACTTTGCCCCCTTTTATATGTACTAATCTACCTTTGGAGAAAATAGGAAATGAAAATGCAGAAACGGCCATTGATATGGCTTTTAGCATTCAGTAATCCATAGTTGGGGTGGACTCACAAGGGCCTCAGTGGACGTATTAATGAATTTAGGCCTTAATTCACCCAATATCAGTCATGGAAACTTGGTGAGAACAAAAGATCAAAGCCAAATAATGACCCATGTCTGATAGTGGTTAAGTTAGGCTCCTGGTCAAATGTTTCTGATCCTTTCATTTAGTTCCATCTTTTACATTTGGGCCTATAAAACTCTTTTACATCTAGTGTAATCAGATTTGGGGATTGAGTTGATCCCTCATAGTTATGTTGAATGTCTCTTACCCACATGTGAAAAGATAAAAGAGGATTTCTTTCCTTTTGTGTGCCAATATCCAGATGCAATGAGTTGGTCATCTTTGTGCAATTTAATTTGGCTAGCATCACGAGTAGGATGGGTTGAATTGGGCTATGGGTTGGCATGAATATTGAGTATGATGAATTGATTTCGACTTGGGGTTAGCATGAATAGAGTAGATAGGTTGGGTTAGGTAGGACTAAGTTGGATGTGATCAAGCTATTTAGGGGACTTCTTAAAACATCAAACTCCTCAGGAACACTTTTGTCAAAAGTGAAATTATTTTTTAAATAAAGGGCCTTTTCCTGTGCATATGTCCCCCATGGACTTTTCGTGCACACTCTTTAGTGGGGCCCACTGTGGACCCCACCAAGGGATAAGACTAGGGGGGTTGGAAAGATCTATGTGAAAGCACTCTACCTATCAAATTTGGTCCCATTCACATATCCCTAACCCCTTCATCCATGGCTCACAAATTCATTCTATTTGGATTGGTGTATAGTCGATCCAACGGTCCAACAAATTCGGATCTGACTGAAAGTTGGGGCAAGTTGTTATCATGGGGTCCCATGTATGATGCAAGGTTTGGATTGAGTGATAGATGGGCCCCACTTAAAGTTCTTACAAAAAAAATGGTGAGGCACAAATGCGTATGAAGATTCTCCTTTAAATAATATGTAATTTAGTTTTAACATTTGTGAAAAAAATCATTATTAAACATTTCATAAGATTTTTTCATTTTGAAAAATCAAACTTGAAGATTGATTTGGTATTTTATGAATGCTCATAATTCAGCTTATCGTGAGCCTAGCATCAAAGCCCTCACTGTGTTGGTTTGGGCTATGGTTTTGGGATCACAGGCTACACCTGAACCCTATTCTCAGGCCTGATTATTAAATAGGCAAAGTTTGAGATGCCTATATTCTTTAAATCCTATTGCTAATATATTTTATTCAAGTAATACATATGTATTTCTCAAATGGGCTGCGATGGGCATGGATCTTTTTCTTTTTTATTCAATTCCAACTAATCAATATTTTTCATAGTGGGAGAGTTGGATGATCAAGCACATGATTCTTTATACATTGAACTTTTCCATCTAATTTTTGTTACCATATAATTTTTTTTCCTCTTGAATTGAGTTTACGGATTAAAGGAAATATGATCTAACTTTTTTATTAATATTCTAATGAAACTTTATGGGTACATTATTTTTATTCTTTTATTTAGTTTTATTAATATAATATTTAGTTTTTTAAGACTGCACTAAAATATTTAAAATTATGATTGTGTGATAAATTTTATGTTAATATTAGTTTACTATTCATTTAAATATTTATAAATAGTTTTATTTACAAATAATATAATTACACAGGCCTTAAAGGGGATGCCCTGGTTATTATAAAGATGATAAACTTAATCACATGTTTTAGGTGTATTAGGCTGAGGTTTAATGGAGGGATTTGGGAAATTTTGGGTGGAAAAATTAGTGTTTAACAATTGATTTTTTTATTTCTTTTTGCATAGATCAATTAGGTCCCTACTCTTAGTGGACCCACTTATGTTTGTATAGTAAGAGTAAAAGTGTAGATATGTGCTAGGTTATGAATTTTTTTTTCTTTTTGCGTATATCAATTAGGTCCCTACCCTTAGTAGACCCACTTATATGTGTATAGGTAAGAGTAGAGGTGCAAACATGCATTAGATTATGGACTTTTTTTTTCGTATTTCAATTAAGTCTTTGGCTAATCAAAATCTGCACTCCTTTTTATTTGGTTTGTTTTTTTTATGGTACTATGGGATGAAGGTGGGCCCACAGCATCAAAATTGAAATGGTTGTAAGTCCCTGCCCTTCATGGACCCACTTATGTGGATATGGGTGCAGACTTGTGCCATGTTATGAATTTTTTTATTTCTTTTTTGCATATATCAATTAGGTCCCTTCTTTTTCTTTTTCTTTTTTTTATTATACGTACCATAAATATTGCAAATATTAAAATTTAGAATTGTGTAATGAATTTTATGTTAATATTAATTTAAAATTCATTTAAATATTTATAAATATTTTTATTTACAAATAATATAATTATTAAACACGGGCCTATGGTTCAGATTAATCACATAGATGACTATTGGCCATGCCTGGCCTCTTAACTGGACTTTTAGTTTATATGAAACTCTTTAATTGGACTCTTGGTTCTGACGAGACTTCATTTTCATGAGACTTTCTAATGAAAAGAGTTCCGGTGAGTCTCATTCTCTTTTTTCTTAAGCAACTCTACACCAATTCTTCTCTTATTTACTCACAAGCACATATGAAATATTCAAATATTTCTTCTATTCTCCTGTGTTCTAAAAGGATATTTGAGAGAGATAGAGAGACAAGCTTAGATCACTAGGTATATACATATTATGTAGTTACGCTCTTGGTTCTTATTTTTTATTCATGTTGATTGGGTTTGCTAGCTCTAGCCCTACATTCTATGCCATATATATTGAGATACTTTTCTTTTAGCCTTTTTGGAGCACCATGTCATCACCCTTTTAATCTTTTTTAATGACAATAACTATTTAGATTGGTTTTTTTTCATTATTCTAATTTCGGGTCCTCTGTGTACTCGACTAAAATCAAAAGGATCTCATATGATCAAAGTTTTTTTTAGTTTCTTATTAACCTTATTTTAAAAAAATATTCTTCTTTTTTTCAACTAATTAAGCAAAAAGTATTGTTATCTGTGCTATGACAAAGCCACTACCCTGTGGCCTATTAACACAAGATTGAGTTTTTCAAATGTTTGTCAGGTTCATATGCAAATACATTATGTATGTAAGTCAAAAATTTGAGTTTTGAACAAGATATGAATCGGTGAAAGAAAATGTAGATAGGTGGTCATAGTGAATTGAAAGTTACATATTAAATTATGGGTCTGATAAACTATGGCTTAATGATGTGGACCACACTTTCAAATTTGTTTGAACCACAACTAAGCTAGGTAGAATGTATATATTTAATGTTTAGATTTAAGGCCACAGGTCTGCATATAATTGAATCTACAGGTTTAGACAAAGGCCCATGCTATACCCAGGCCCAAAAAATGAGACTATATTTAAATATAAGATTTATTGGAACATTATTAAGAAAAAATTGTATGTTACCTTTTTTCTATTAATCTTTTTATTTTTGGCTTATCTTTTGCATATTAGTTTAGGGGATAGGGACGTATATAATGAATACACATGGGTAAAAAAAAAGACATATATTAATATTTCTTTTTTCGATTTATCTTTCTATTTCCATTCCTCCCCCCCCCCCCCAAACTTTTGTGGGTTTTATGAATTATTTGAAAATATTTACTTTTGTTTGTTATTAATTTTTCCTATTTTATTTCAATTATTGTATTTAGAATAGTAAATAATTTGTGATAAGAAAAACTCTTTTAAAAAAGAAACCTAAGATATATGTTATATATTCGTTTGTGATAAGAAACAAAGAAATCCAATATATAAGTTGCGTCAATTTATATAAGTTTCATCCTAGACTTTGGACTTCAAGCGAATATCTCATTATGAAAACTCTTAAAAAAAAGAAACTCAAAATATAAGTTGTGTCAATTTATACTCTCTTTCTCTTCCGACTGACACTATTTATATTTACTACTTACAGAGATAATTGTTATATTCTTAAACTGTTTATAGTAATCTATAGCCCTTTTACTGACACCATTTAGATAAAGAATTAGATCCCTAAATCCTACACTGTTCATGATAATCTGTAACCCAGAAATCTTAATTATTTAATCATGAGTCATTGTAGTCATCAGTGGCGTTCTTAAGATTCTTAAGATTGTTGAAAAATAAGAGTTCTAGGAATCATGTTAACCTCAATCTAACCAAATTTGCATATCATCTAGCTGTCATGTTAATCAAGTTAATATATTTATCTATTGCACATATTATGAAACAGTTGTTTTTAATTTTTTTTAATTGTCAGATACATTACAACTATAACAGTTATGGATCACACCAAGCAAACATCAAGCTTATTACACAATGAAGTACTTAAAATTTTCATAAATGCAACAGAAAAAGAATTTCAAGAGTGTGCAAATAAGGTATTTTACATTTATTTTTATTTACATAAAGTTACATCCTTATTTTAACTATCATCATGTATATATATAAATATTAAATTTTTAATTATTTTGTAGGTTAATTAGTATGAACTATTGGAAAATAAAATAAAAGAAATATTGTGGAAGCAATATTTATTTCATATAAAACAATATTTATTTCATATAAAACTAGACTCAATGATGAACAAACTAACGTCAGAAAGCGGTATCCCAGTGAAGAAAATTGAAGAAATTAACTACACTAAAAAAATCAACAATTCTATTGTCAGAACTTGAAAATTATAAGTTTTATTTTAATGCCATCAACACAATTTCTTTCATATCAGTTTCTTTTACTATTTTATTTGCCAATAAACAAATATCAATGTTTTTTTTCCTTAAACTACATGTAATTCCTTTAATCATTCAAGGATGACTTAATATATTTTTTTTCACTCTCAACTTTTATACATCTATGATTCAAAGAAAATATTTTCTCATTTCGAAAAAATAAAGATTCAATATTTTAATTATGTTCTCGCTATAATTTATGCCATAATATTCATTAATATTTTATTTAAATTATTAATAAATTTTAATAAAACTTAATTATTATTTTTTCATGGCCCGCATTGGGCGCCGCCCTGAAGCGCTAGTTATATATATTATGACAATACCCCCTTTTGCAGGAGGGCGACACGTGGTGCATTATTTTTGTGAGAGAGCGACACGTGGTACACTCTAATTGAAGTCCTAAAATCTATATATATCATAACCACTCTCTTTCCTATATATTTTCCTAAAATCTCTCTCTAAGCAATCCATCGTCTCAAATTAATGTAGAATGAACTTTACAAGTAAGTTGTATCTTCTCATGTGGTGGAATTCCATTGAAAATTACTATGCATGAGTGGGACATGGATCCGCACATTATTACATGATATGGCATCAGTCCGACCTTCACAAATGGGAAGCTAAGGAGATTGGATCATGCACTTTTACACGAGTAGGACCCAATTTGTCAGCCTTTCTTCGTTCAGTCATAGAAAGTGGGCCCAATCCATTTGTTGCTTCTATCTAATATCAAATACAAATGCAAGATCTCTTAATTTTTGGAATTTCATAGCATCCTTAGCCCCACATTTATAGATCAAGTGCATATGTTTGGGCTTCCGTAAAATCGTTTACATAAGATTTGATCATACAGTTTTACAAGTAGCGGGTCTCAATTATGAGCCTATCCTTCTTTGGATATTTATAAAGTGGACCTAGCTTAATTTGTGTGCATCCAAATTTTTATTTCAAAATTAAACAGGATATCAGGGTTTTTTTTCCTCTAATTTCTATAACAAACTTCAATAACTACTAATATCAATTTTGTATACCCAGTTGCCCACTATTTGATCGATTTTATAAAAAAACAAATAATGTAACATCTAATTGAAATGGGCCCACTATTAGATTGATCATGTTTGAAACAATTTGCATCTTGAAAAATTAATATAATGCTTAAAAGTTTCCTACATATAATATGCATACACTTATATATATATGTGTGTTTATACAAGTTTAATTTCGCAGAGTACCACTTCATCATAGAATAACACTTGGCCAAAATCCTATACAAGAGGATTTCAATTGGTGAGGTGGGCCCATTATTAGAAGATTTGTCGGGAGGAGAGAGAAAGAGAGACAAAAAAAAAAGATGACATATGAAAAGAGAGTAAAAGCCCATTATAATTAGATTTGACATTTGCCTTAAACAATCGAAATTTTCCACCCAAACCCATAACAGATTAATCAACATTCTCTTAATTCTCTCAATGGAATGAAATTCATGCATCAATGGAGTTAGAGCAGTGGGCTAAGAGAATTTTAGTCCTATCCTTTTCAAAAAAAAAAAAAGAAGAAGAACAAGAAGAAGAATTTGATTCCTGCCCTTCGAAATTTGAACTCTTCAATAGGAGGAACCCACAAATTACACCTGCAGAAGGACTTTTTTTTAAAAAAAAAAAACTGATCTAAATCATTGAAGCTCTTTTATGGCCATAAGATTCCTTCCTAATTAAAGCAATGATCAGTCCAAATTTCACAAATGACTAGTCCAACATTCCAAGTTGGATAATCAAAATTCGACAGTTTAGATGGCTTGATCGACATTTACACTACCCCATCTGAAGTAGGTCCCATATGTGGATAATGTAGTCATCTAAGAGAAAAGAGAGAGTAACTTTATATAGAATTCATCCCATTTTCAGTGGTAGCACCAACAATTGTAATACAAATAAAAGGTATCATTTCCCATGTCTGATACTAGACACCAAAGCACATCTTTCTGTTTCACAACAATGATCATGCTTGGATTCTGAATAATACATACACAATATTCTTCATTGCTGTAACATTATGACATATTTGAGTGCCAGATATTTCTGTGAGTTTATGTACATCAAATAAAGACTATATATTTGAAACAGAGGAAATTAGGGAACATTTACAAAGAGTTTGTAAAGATTGCCGATTGTTGGACTTTGAAAAGCATGCATTTTTGCCCTTAGAGATTCAATTCAATATTGTTGGACTTTCGTGGGAGGGCGACACGTGGTGCATCCCTCTTCGTGAGAGGGGGACAAGCGGCGCAATCTAAGGATTTTATCCATATTAGTTAAATTCTATACATACCAAATCTCTAAAATTTCTCAATTTTCCTAAAATTTCTCATTAGTTTTCAATAAAATCTCTCTCTCCCTAATTTCTCTCTCTCATCCCTCTGCAACTTCATCAAAGTCCCACCATTTATGATAGAGGACACCTCGGGTGCGGACCAATTTGCTCAGATTTTGGAAGTGGAGGCTTTTAAACAGGTTGGGTCCATAGTGTAAATCCGTAACTTGATTTTCAATGAAGCCTACAATGTAAACCTACATCCAATGTTGGTTACACCCAGACCTAAATGATTAATCTTTTTATTTTTGATTTATCTTTTGCCTTTTGGGTTTAGGGGATAAGGACGTATACAAAATGAATACACATGGGAAAAAGAAATTAAAAGATATAAAGCAAAACTTGAGAGATGGCGGGGGGCATTAGAATCTAGAGGCTTTAAAATAAGTCATACAAAAACAGAATATATGGTTGCAACTTCAGTGGACATATACAAAGTGTTGAAACCACTGTCAAAATTGAAACCCATGAGATACCACGTAGAGATTCTTTTTGATACCGAAGCTCGATGATTAGTAAAGATGGGGAGATTAATGAAGATGTGGAGCATATGACAAACACTGTATGGCTGAAGTGGAGACTAGGTTCTGGAGTGCTTTGTGATAGACGAATGCCAACGAAATTGAAAGGCAAATTTTACAGGACAGTAGTTAGACCAGTTATGACATATGGAGCAGGATATTGGCCAATCAAGAAGATGCATAGTCATAAGATGGATGTAGCGGAATTGAGAATGCTTAGGTGGATGTGTGGTAAAACTAGGAAAGATAAAATTAGAAATAAGCGCTTTTGAGAGCATTTAGAGGTAGCACCAATAGGGCATAAGATTAGAGAAACAAGTTTAAGATGGTTTGGGCATGTTGAGCATAGGCCGGTAATGACACTGGTGAGAAAAGGTTTGGCTATACAAGTGGATGGCTCATCAAGAGGTAGGAGTAGGCCGAAGAAAACATTGATGGAGGTTATTGATTCAGATTTAAAGAAGTTTAACTTATCGAAGGATTTCACTCAAAATAGAACAGAATGGAGAAATAGAATTCATATAGCCAACCCTAACATGGTTGGGATAATGCTTTGATGATGATGATGATGATGATGATATTAATGTTTACCATGCAGTATCAAATTATAAAGAAAATGTGAAATTTCATGATGTTGGATCAAGTACTTCCATTGCAATGCCGAAAACAAATAACTTTATTGAGATAAGCACACAAATTAAAACAAGTGCAGGAGTTAAAAGACCTGAACAAGATGAAACAAGGGCAACTGTTGAGATAAGCAGAGAAGATGAACCAAGTGCAACTAATGAAACAAGTGCATGCCAATAAACAAATATCAACATTTTTTTTCTTAGACCACATGTATTTCTTTTAATCATTCAAGGATGACCTAATATCAATGGTTTTTTTTTCACTCTTAACTTTTATACATCTATGATTCAAAGAAACTATATTTCTTTTCAAAAAAAAAATAAAGATTCAATATTTTAACTATGTTTTCACTATAATTTATGTCATAATATTCATTAATATTTTATTTAAATTATCAATAATTTTTAATAAGACTTAATTATTATTTTTTCATGGCTCGCGTTGGGCGTGGGCCCTAAAGCACTAGTTATTTATATTAAAGCTATAAGAATGGAGGACTCTAGAGGCTGTTACATCAGCATCCCTTATTTTTCTTTTTTTCTATAGCGCCACATTAGCATCCTGAAAAATTACATGTGGCACCAAGAAATCACAAATTCTCCTAAAATCTCTCCATTTACTACTATCACTAAAATCTCTCACTCATCTACCTTTTTTGCACCTTTTTTTATTGCCTAATCCTATTTGTTACTTAAATGGTGGCATGATAATTTTTCTTGTGGGGCCTCTTTATAAGGATTTGGCACCTATCAAAATATATGGCTCTATTTCTTATAGGAGTTAGGCTCATGATCAAATTTTAATGCTAATTTTTCTTGTGAGACCTATTTATAAAGATGTAACACCAATCAAAATAGATGGCTCCATTTCTTGTAGGACCATCAAATTATAAAAATTTTGTAATACTTTCAAAAAATGGAAGTGGGCCTCACCAAATCATTCCCAGAGGATATGTCTCTGGGCCACCATTAAATTATGAAAATGTCAAGTTTTTTTATAGTTATAATGGGCTCAACTCATGCTTATTTAAAACCATTTGATATTCAAAATTATAAGAATATTAGACTTAAACATCCTCAATTATCTTCTCCAAAATTATTTCCATCAATTTAGCCAATGCCCTAAATTAATTTAAAAATTATTTTATGTTAAATTAATATAATATAATATTTATGTATCATAATAAAACAAGTTTTGAAATATTGACTTTTATTATAGGGCCCGGGCTAAGCACAAGCCCATTATAACTACAAGAATTTCTTCCTTTGAAGATGTTATTTTTTAATTTTGGTATTCTGTTAGTTGCTTATTTCTAATCGATTCTAGAGAAAAGGATTTTGTGATTTTTTTCCTTTGACATTTAACTTGGTAGAATAATGTTTGTATAATATCCTTTATTTTTCCTCCTTTTTTTTCTAAGTAGGAAGTGAGCTTTTTTTAATAAAAATTTTTGGGATTTAAGTAGACTCAAACTATAAGAATTTCTTCCTTTGAATATGTTATTTTTTTAATTTTATTGAGATAAATTCTCAATCATCATCATCATCATTTTGCTTTTTTGTAATTCTTTTTTTTAATCAATTTTAAAGCAAATAACATTAGTATTTCAACCAAATTCTAATAAATAAATTAGCTTGATAGATAATATATGTATCTATTTTTATTTACTTTTATCAATAATATTTTTAAGAATACAATAATATTTGATATATTATTTTTATCCTTTAAAATATCTATCTTAAGTAAGAACTAGCAATGTAGGCCCGTGCTTAGCCCTGACCTATATAACAAATTTAAATAGTTTATTACAAAGTTTATAAAAATAATAAAAGTTCAGATGTTTATTAAATTTAATAGACTTTAAAATTTTTTTCTTTTACCATGAGAATCATTCAATGAGATACTTATATAATCAAACATTTTCTAATTTTTATTTTATTCATTAGCAGGCAGACTTTTATCAATATCTGAAATTTAGTATTTTTATAAATTTTTTAATAAACTATTTAATTTTTTTATGGAGGCCAGGGCTAAGCACAAGCCTGTGTTGCTAGTATCTAAATATATGTTATCTGGCCATGCATATGGGAAAAAGAGAAAATAAGATTGCAAAGAATATAATTTGATTGGCCGTTTACTAAATATTGATTTTATGGTGATAACAAAACATTGGATCGATTCCACTGGTTGGTCGTCAGTAGTCACCGCTGATGTAATTTTGTTATCCGTACTCTCCTTAATCAATTAGATAAACAAGCAAGTTTTTCATCTTGATGAGATTCTGTTAAATTTTCCCAGTGCATTTTACTTGAGAACAGCTGGCCTTCTAGAAAATACCCTTTGTGGAATGGTTTGGACCAAGGTGAAGGGTCCATCAAATAATCCTTACTTTGGAGTTTTGGAGTGGGCGTGCTACCGCAGAAATATAGGTAATACTTTCCTACGCATTTCACACAATCACACACACACACACACACACACAAAAAAAATCTACATCAAAAACTGAATAGAGTGTTGCAATGACAATTTTTTTTTTAGTTTATACAAATTCTACGCATTGCTTCATTTCTAACTTTGCCTTACACTTTTTGTGTCTGGTTTTGTTAAGTATGGTTTGCCCATCAATCTTCTGGATGTTATAATTTCCCTATCATCATTCCAGATCTTGGAGTTTAATCAACAGCATCTATAATTAACATATGCCATGTCTCATTAAGATTCGATTTGTTAACAAATTCAATAAATTAAGATTAGTGTATACAAAATTTAAGAAATTCTGTGATATTCCAACGGAATTTGTCTGGGACCTTATCACAAAGACGGTTACGGCATCCGATGATGTATGGGATGAGTATTTAAAGGTACAAGTTAAAAATTTTTTTAACACTTTTATTTTATTAAAAACTTTATAGTAAGAAATATTATTGCACATTTAATACTCATCTAAATATAAATCCAAAATTAAATTCTTTCCGACATAAAGTTTGCCCCATGATTGATGAGCTCAAAGTAATAAATGGTGATACCACTGCCAGAGGTGAAAATGCCAGTGCTTCAACCTAAGAAGCAATGGATAAGGATAAGGAGATTGTATTTTCGAATCCCAAGAGAAAAGAAAATTATGAAGGTGATGATGTAGTTACAGAACTTGATGATGATACCAATTTTTGTTTTAAGAGAATTAGGTTTGTAGTCGTTCTAAGACTCCTAGTTGTCAGCGGGGATCAAAGCCAGTGAGCTATTTCGATCAAGTTTGCACTAATTTTACGGAATACTAACAGCATAGAATTACTAGCTTGAACATACATGTTGAAAGTCATGTGGGTGCTTTCTCAATCAAGAATTGCATTGTACTATTATCATCCATCCTTGGCATTAATAAAGAAATATACTTGAAGGCAGTAAAAATTATCATGGTAAAACCAAAGGTGGAGAGAAGCTTTTATGTCCATACTAGAAAAAATGAGGAGATTTACATTGGCACCTTTAGAGCTAGACCAGTATTAGGACTTGAGTTTAAATATTACTTTTGCAAAGTTTAGATCTTTATTACGATTGAAATTTAAATAAGACTCTTGTGAAATCAAGAGCAATATAAAAATTTTATTTAAACAAGACTTTTAATAATCTAGGCTAGTATTATGATTTTAATATAAATGAGATTTTTAAGATTTAAGGTACCAAGAGTTGGCTTTTAATCCAATAAATGTTTATAATTGAGCCTAATTTATTGATGTATTTAATATATTGTTTGAGTTTTATTTTGAAAATGTGTTTGATGAATGATATGGTTGTAATTCATTCATGTTCGATGGATCTGCCTAGGACTGAGATGACATCTTATGAAGAAGAAAGTGTTATTTTCAAAACTTCTTATGGATGATGGGTCATTATGCTGGACGCATATGCAAGAAACCAATTAGAGATGTGAGTGAAACATGGATGGAATTTGTGCATAAAGTGCTAATTGGACAGTTAGATAGATGTTATAAATATAGTATGGAAAAACATGTGTTTCATAAATTGTGTACCGCTTTGAAAAGAAAAAACCTTTTAAAAAAGACTCAAAATTTGTCTCGGTAGTGGGGCAAGTAGCTATGTTTTCATGTTGAAATTTGAAAATTTATGAACTGTATCATAATAAGCACATTATTACAAAGATGGGATTTGAAGATATTCAAACCTTTTTAGATTACATTATGATCCATAGACCCCCAAGAAAGACAAAACTTGAAACATGTCTATTTGCATTTCTTATTTTAGAAAGAGTGAGAATCAGATTAGTACCATCATAAAGTAAGACATATCTACATAAGTTTCTCACATACACTCTTACCACTATTTATACATCTTCAAACCACCAGCTTTGCACAAACACACTCCTATTGTCTGAAGATTTGCAGGTGGTTTTCTATCCTTTCTTCCATTATCAAAGAGTAGTGAGATCTTTACTATTTCTACATATATCATCCTTACTATTTCTACATATATCTTAGAGTGTGTTGATTTTCAAGTGGTTTACTAATTTGTTTGTCAATGGAAAAAGAAATTCACGAAAAGATAGTGTTGGTTTTAGTAGTCCTCAATTTGATATTTGTTTATGGAGTAGCTACTCCCATGGCAGGGAAAAACCTTACAAATATTGAAATAAGGAAAGAGCTTAAGTGCCTAAATAAGCCTGCAATCAAAAGCATTAAGGTTGTTTCAAGCAACAAAGCCCCTTTTTTATTGCTTTTACACTCCTTAATTACCTCAATCATTTCTGGCTGATATGTGAAACATGGGTGATTAATTTTAAGGACTGGCTATTTGAACTCATAAAACGACTCAGTTTACTCACCCTTTTTTTTTTAAGTAAAATTTTTTTGTAAGAAATTACCCAAATGCCTCGCTCTCCCTCTTCCTCTTCCTATCCTTTCCTTCTCTGTCTCTTTCTCCCTTTCGCCACCTCTCACTCTTGGCGACAATTGTTGGCTCCGGTGGAGGGGAACAGTCCCCTTCCTCTCGCTCTCCCTCCCCTCTAGCGGAGGGGCAAGGCCCCATCACCCCAGGGCCACCTGATCTCCTGTCGGGCAACTAGTCAACGGTGACTGTAATGTGGCCATCAAGTGGGAAAGAGAGGGAGAGGGTGGGTGGGAGAGAGAAAAAGAGGGCAGGGAGGGGGGGGGGAGGGAGAAGGAGGGACCATCACCCTTGGCCGAAGCCAGCGATTGTCGCCAGGATGGGGAGGTGGGGGAAAGGGAGAGAGAGATATAAAAACAAAGGAGAGGAAGAGGGAGAGGGGGACATTTGGGGAATTTCACAGTGTTTTTTTATATAAAAAAGGGGTGAATGAACTAAGTCTTTTTATGAATTCAAATAGCCAGTCCTTTAATTTAATACCATCAGTTTAGTTTTCCTAAACAATATTGTAATGATTAAATTAAAAAAATTGAACTGATCATCCGTTGTTGGCACCAAAGAATATGCTTATTTCCATATATATATATATTGATAGGAAAAATAAAGATATTATTGATAAGAGATCAACTTGGAATCCATGATTACATATTGTTTAATTAGATCTGGAAATGAAAACCACATATTTTTTCTATATAATTGTCTCTATTAAACAACCTTTTTCCATTACGGAGTTTCTTTTTTTTTTCCTTCTTCTTTTATTTGTATATATATATATATTTATTTTGATGCAATTAGACTCAAACTTGGAACTAATATACACACCCATATCTCTAACCCGCTGAGCTACTACAAGGAAAAACATTATGTATTAATTTGAGTTGTCACTCTCACCATTTTTTTTCTCATTAAGGTCTACTAAAACATGATTTAACTCATATTCTCTTCATATTATGACTCATGGCTAAATAAAGGATTCGTCACTAAAGTGGTAGAGCTGAGAGGTGAAGGATCTAAGATAGAGATGCAGATAGGACCCATAACTTTCCAAGGATTTCATTTACTTAAGAGCTTTGGGTGGATTTTTATATCTCATCTCCCCTAATTTCATTTTCAACTAAATTAGTGATTGAAACAAGGGTTGCTAAGTTAGTTGGCACCTCCATTTGTCACCTCCTTGGGTACTGACACGCACCCACCACGCACCGCCCCCCCACCCCCCACCGCCCAACCCAAAAAAAAAAAAAAAAAAACCCTTGCTCTGGGAGACTAAAAGAAAACTAAGATTATTGCATGATTATTTTCATATTTAACCATTTTTTTTAAAATACATGGTCTTAGAATTCCTAGAGAAAGAAATGAGCTCTTGATGAAAAATATGCTAGATCAAACTAGAGTTGTTATGCCACAATATTTTTGATAGCTCAATATCCATTTGAACGTTTCAAATATTCCAATGTCATATCATATAATATATAATACACTACACTTGTGGCCTTTTTTTTTTTTTGGCATAGAATACATAGAAAGTTCTGGTTGAATGAGCATCACTGGAGGATTGTTAGAAATCAAGGTGAAGGATATTAGGTAGATGTAGATATATATGACCTTGACTTTTCTAGGAATTGAATTATAGGGGCTATGTCTTTGTATTAAATTTTCATATTTCTTTGATTAAAATTTTGATTAAAGAAGAAGTTATTTAATGATCATTTTTGGATATTCACTGTTATCATATGTTCAACCACTTTTTGCTTCTTTTTTTTTTCTATTTCTTTTTTTGGTTTGTGTGTGCATGAACCCCAGTGCTAGGGCTAAGACCAGTGAGAAGTGGAAAGAGCAAGCCCACTAAGTGGAAAGAAGCCACACAAGTAAAAAGAGTGGCATTCCCAAGGGTCAATCCATTGGTAACCAAGTGACAATTGGGGTTGCAAACTAACCATGCTGCCCCAAGTTGTCCAATTTCAACCACTTCAAGAAATAACAGTACTAGGAAATTAGTTATACGAAACAAACAGCTATGACTCCAAGAGCTCAAAACCTTAAACGAAATAAGGCTCCAAGCCCAAAAATGACCGAGTATGCATTTAAGTCCACTATAATATATCAGAGTTGGACCCAACAATACCTTGAACTTGCTCGAATCTTACGTTATTACGACCCCATGGGAACCAGTCCATCCTTTTACATCGCTCTTGGATGAAATATGCGACCAAATGTGTAAAAGTCTAGATCTGGATTATGTATTTCATATAGTCATTTTTCTAAATAGAGGTAACATACAAAACCTAAAGTTAATTTCTCTACAGTTAATTTCTCATTAGAAGGGATTGTTATTTGGTGTCTTTTCCCCCCAAGGCCCCTCTTGTATGGCATGTGGACATTTCAGTTCAATTCCTAGGATTTCAACTATAAGTGAAAAAGGATTTACTTAATGACAGCATTGAGATGATGATGCTTGTTCTATCTGTTATTGTGACAACAGAGTGAAGATGGAGATATAAATTTGCTGTGTTGATATCTATAAGTAGCCTGCATTCGATCATCCGCCACTCAAAAATCATACAATACAGGTTTCTTCATTTCCACGGTCTATACTCTTTATTGGATTAAAACTTTCATTATAATAATTGCTCCAATATGTACCAACGTAGCATAAATGTGTAATACCAATGTCATCATTTCAGTGGATAGCGATGACAATGATTAAATTTCAAAACGAAAGCACTAGGCTATGGTTAGGCAATATGAAAAAAAATTCTGATTCATTGTTAAAATAATGTGGGTGAGCTCCACATTTGCTGTAGTGCAAGTGAACGATTAGACTGGTTTAGTTCTTGGTTGACCAGTTTAATCTAATCTTGACCTAGTACCCTATATGCCTTGGCCTTTTTGTATTTAAAATCTAGGACAAATTCCTTTCTAATCTTATTCAAGTGCTTGGATTGATTTTTTTTTTCTTTTGTAAAAATTGCATTGTAGATGAGACCAAGTTTCTATGATAGTAAAAAAAATGTCATCTTCAGAACCATTAGAAAATTGTGGCATAAGAGTGGAAGCTGTCCCGAAGGAACGATTCCAAATCGAAGGACTCGAAAGGAGGACTTAGAGCCATTTCCTCAGAAGGACTAAAGGATTCCTTACCAGCATAAATAGAAGTAAGTTGTTATATTCCATTTACCATTCGTTTGATACACTACTGATGTCTGCATCAAATGTGCCAGTATGCTAAAATGGAAATGGAAGGTGAAAATCATGGAGCTGAAGCCAGTATTAGTGCATGGAAGGTACATGTGGAGCCATCTGAATTCATCGCGGCCTCCATCTACGTCCGTAAAAAAGATACAGCGGATTTTGTCAACGCTAGGTGGATGGTAACCACTTTCACTCCCTCCCTCTATATCTATCTATGAATAAAAAGCCAGATTCATGGACCTTAGCTTGATCAGACATAACAAGAGGCATATCTACCTCAATGTGTTCCCACCTTTGGTGAGGCAACAACTCATTAGATATATGTATATTGTGGCAACTAGTGAAGACTTGTACTTCCTACCATCTCCTAAAGGGGCTTTGGTGTCCCTAAGCCATATTTTCTCCATTCTTTTTTATGATACACTACTGATATTACTGCGTGGAATGTTCTAGATTTCTCCAAATATCCTGGGAGATGACAACACACATATTTATGCACGTTGGGGGGTAAGTAATTTACTTTACACTTTCTTACTACTGATATGGGTCGGTTGGAAATTTGAATCTCAAAATTGGGTACTTGACAACTCACATTGCATAATCCCCATTCAAATTTCTCTTTTAGTTTCTCATATGAAATTTAGCTTGATAAAATTATAATTTTATATGCTTTTATCGACTTTATGTTTAAATGTGTTCAGGGAGATGCGGGGGCTGGTTGCTACAACTTGAAATGCCCTGGTTTTGTACAACTAAGCCATAAAATTGGTTTTGGCTTAGCTATTACTCCAACGTCTATCTATGATGGCCAGCCATACTGGATAACTGAGAGGATATCCATGGTAAGAAAACCCAAAAACTAAAAAAAAAATCTCTACTTGTCATCCTTTCTTCATCATGAAATAAAAATTTTTCTGCATAGTATTCCCTACTTCAAATTAGTTTGTAAAAAAAAAATCACAAACCTTACATTAAAAACTAAGTAGATAAAGCCATTTGCTCTATATCACCAAACTGATGTGGGGTTGTAAATTGGAATTGTATCTATCAGCTTGAAAGAATCTAGCCATGGGCTTTAATGTCGAAAATCATCTATTGGTTTGACACTAGATTTGTTGTTTTGGTTGTGAAGATTAACAGGGTAACTGTAAAGCCTAACGGAGGTTTCTATGAAATATCAACATCATTGGTTGACTTTGACCAATTCCAATATCTAATGAAGTCGATACTTTTAAAAGCTAATTCAACAAATCTTTCTTTTGAGCTAGTGAATGATTCTTGCCCTATAGCTTATTTTACTTTCAAGTTCATAATAACCAAATCCTAGAAGGCGGCGAAATCACTCTTTTGTTGATTTGGCTCAAATCATCACCTTATGCTTCCAAAATACAGGTTTGATAATGACCATATTGAAAGATTCTTTTGATGTTGGGGAACCACACAACACAATTCTCTTTCTAATTTGTGTATATGTGAAATGCTTGCTTGCTTATTGGCGCAAGACCCAGAAAATGGATATTGGGTGGGTTTGAGTATCAAGAAATACATACTATGTCATCCTCCAGTTGAAAGAACAAAAATTAGAAAATGTTTATTTTATATCTAATTGAGGTTCGTTGCTTATTCGCCTGATATTTATCATTAATTTGTTAATTTTGGTGTGGGCAATATGCATCTGTAGAGATCAATAGAGAGTCTATATTGCCTTGCTCATATAGTCCAATAAATAAGTAAATAGTGGAAAGGAAGCCTACACACACAGACAAAAAGGTGGCACACTTAGGATTCATGCCCTAGATAGCCAGATAAAAACTGCCACTCCTTACCATTAGAGTAAAGAGGTTATTCTTTAAACAGTGCATTCTTGTTGTCTTGAAATTGGTTTGGAGATTATTGTAAAGATCAAAACCACACCCCAAATTGTTCAAAAGGATGAATAAAATCGTATCATTAACTATATCATGGACAGTAGGATTTTTTTTCTCTCATATAAATAATTAAATAACTATACATTTAAGAAAGAGAAGAAAAACTGGTTATTTATAATCCATTGTATCAAAGAAACAAACGTAGGACTGGCACAAGACAAGGGCAAATCCCAAATCCAATAATTTATAGCCTCAAAAGTTGGAAAAAGACAGACATTTAAAAAAATCATTTTTCCTCCTGTTTGAAGCTAATAAGAACCCATTTTAAGACACATGAGAAAACTCATAAGGTTAAATGCTGTCCACCTATTTTTAAATCTTGGACCACTCAAAATAAATGTCTCTCTTTAATGGAATAATGAAAAAATTTTCAACTAATATGTTTCAGGTGTTGAGAAATAAGAGAACACCAAAGTGAGAGAAGAATAGAGAGGAAGGGAGAGAGATCTCCTTATTGAGAGAAATGTATATAATAAGGGGGGAGGAGGATCTTATTTATAGAATAAGATTGCTTCCTCTCAAATCAACCTAATATAGTAGGACTCTAACCCTAAATGCTCTCTTTATCTCCTGTGAGTCCAAACATGAGCATTCTCATATGATAATACATCTTGTAATACTCCCTCCTGGATGACCATCATTCAATGACAGTTGCCTCATTAAAACCTTCTATAGGAAAAAAACTTAATGGAAAAAATCAAAGCAAAGGAAAAAGAATACAACATTCTACAGGATCATTGAATTAGTATTGAACATGTATAATGTTACCTCGTTAAAACCTTAACTAGGAAAACCCAGTGGAATAAAATCTAGAAAAGGAAAAAAAGTACAGCGCACATATGTCCTAAATAGCATGCTTTAGGATGCTTACCTTTAATCAGTTACTTCCCCCGACAATAATAACCTTTACATTATTTGATGATAGACACTACGCATGCCGATCTCATATACAACTTTCTGGAATGTTGGTTCTGGTAATGACTTAGTAAACAAATCAATCAGGTTGTTGATTGAATGAACATGCTTGACTTTAATCTCACTGTTCTTTTAAAGCTCGTATTTGAAGAACAACTTTGGTGCAATGTGCTTCGTCTTGTTACCTTTATTATACCCTTCTTTAATCAGTTGAATGTGTGCTTCATTGTCTTCATAGATAATGCTTAAGGTACCTGTATTAAGAGGCAATTGATAAGAACTATGAATATGCTGAATTAACTATTTTAACCACATACATTCCCTATAAGCTTTATAGAGGATTAAAATCTTAGCATGGTTAGAAGAAGTAACTACCAAAGTCTATTTAGTAGAACACCAAAAAATGACCACTAAGGAACACATAACCTATCTGTGATGGACACTCATGAGGATCAGAGAAATATTTTGAATCTGCATATCCTACAAAGTTTATATCTTTATAATAATAACACAGACGTAAATATCGCATGATTTGTTTAATACCAATCCAGTGCTTTTGAGTTGATGTAAAACTATATATGGGAAGCATATCTACAAAAAATGAAATATCCCATTAGAACTATTCTCGATCTGCAGGCTGAGATAAAGTTCTTTTATAAATAGTTAATATTTTGCTTGAGTTCTTCTGGAGTCCCAATTAGATTTATGTCACCTATATAAACTTCTACTATCGTGAATTATTTAAAGGATTTTGTAAATATACATAGGTAAATGAGATTGTTTTCATTACCCTACCTTAGATAAACTTCACTAAGACGATTGTACTATATTTTTCTGAAATGCTTTAGGTTGTACAATGAACGCCTTAGTTGTATTGAGTACGTACTCTTTGACTTTACTTTAGGCAAAGTAAATCCTTCTGGGATTTTCATATATATATGTCTGTGTATGTTTTTAATCCCAAGTTTTTGTAGGAAACTTCATACCAAAAGTTTTTCCTCATATCTAGTAATTTTATTCATTTTTCTTACAAACATTCATTTGTAACCTACAGGGTTAATAAATTTTTTTATGAGTTTGTACTATTGGTTCAAACTCACCACATTTATTGAGAGATTCTAACTCTGCCTTAATTACATCTCTCTATTTTGGCCAATATTACCTTTGTCGTCATTCATTTATAGAACGTGGTTCTGTATCTCAACCATCATTTTCCTTTGGCATATGTGTTGCTACTGCATATGCAAATATGTCGTCGATGACTATTTTTTTTATTTTGTCTTTTTCTTGAATTGATTTAGAGTATAGAGATCTTTTTATTATTGGGTACCCTTGCCTCTTCAGGGGCTTTCAGAGTCTCTTCCAGGACATTAACTTCTTACAGAATTTTAGAGAGGGTAAATTTTGTCATAATCTTTTCTTGAGTGAAATGATGTACCTATTCAGGAGTATACGATATTTCATAACCTCTTCAGAAGTGTATCTATTCTTGAGTATGATTGGGATATGATTGCTCATTTCTCCTCTTTGGGGAAGCTGAGTCTTTGGAACCTATAGGCATGCCATGTTTTTGGCATGTAACACGTTTATTTGCAGCCACATTTGGATATTTATCCCACAGGGACATTAATTCGTGCTTGTCTTATAGGGTCATTGATTCGTACATGTGTGTTCATAGCTAGTAAGGTGACCTAGTTACTTTTCCTACATGATTAAAAACGTTAAGGAATTTGTTTGTAATTAAGTGTACAATTCTCTTTACTTCATTATCACATTATGAAGTACATAGGTCAAGATGAAATAGAGTGGGAGTATTCCACGTTCATTTTCGCCATTCTTCAGGAATTGGTTGTTCTACAAGAACAAGACGCTCTTTAGGAACTCTTTTATCTCCCTCTAACATTGAAAAGACTATCTCATCAAAATGAAAATTGTAAATCGAGTAGTGAATACATCTCTTATCATTGGTTTTAGATATCTAATAATCCAGAGTGAATCGGAACCAATATAGATTCTTAATCTATGTTGTAGGTTCCTGCAGGTCACAAACTTGTAATATCAAGCCTTATAGACTTGATAGGATGCTAAGGAAAATGTGTCCTAAGCTTAATAATTTGAGTTAATAGGCAAGCAGAAGCTAAACAAAGTAGGCAAATATCCAACCAATAGGTAAAGGCATTAATCAAAACCATAAAATACCTAAAAAGGTCTACTTGGGGGATTTTATAGGTTCACAAATGTTACTTTGTATCCTTTGCAATTGATGGTACTTTAAGGAGTGCCCAAAAAAATTATCAATAATTTGTATTAATAGAGTAGCCCCAGGGTGACGTAACCTATCATGCCAAAGCATTGAAGCCTTAGGGTTACTAACTTTCAAGCTTAGTTTAAGTTTCTTACTTGACTTTGTCGTTTTGCTCATAATCGAATGTGATTTGATATTGGAGATTATCTTATAATATAATTTTGAGGTTTGAGGAAAATGCACTTAACTTTTCTAGCATCAGCTCCTGGCTGTCAATGAAAGTAATGATGTACACATATTTTGTGTTACCTTCACTTATAGTTCTATATGTGGTACCCATTCATCTTGATGTCTTTGAAGCTAAGCAAGTTTATTTGGGAACTCCTAAAAAAATAATGCATCCTTAATGCATATGTATGTACCATTTGGTAACATTATGTGAATTTTTTCGAAGTATTCAAGTATTTGTACATATCCAGCTATGGTTGATACCTTGTGTGAAGTAAACACTAACTTTGAGAAAAGTTCCAGTTAATGATTGATACCTTATGCAAATTAAAAACTAACTTTGAGAAAAAATTTTGATTTTTCAATATAATGTGTTTTGCAGTACTGTCTTCCAAACAGATATTATCCTTAGTTTTATGCATTCCATAATCTATACCGCAAGAAATAATAAACTCGCATAACTATTCGGTCACATAAGAAAAAAAAATTGAAAATAGTTAGGTGAGATCCGAAAATATTCAAGTAAGAATTAGTTCGCGTCATGCTTCCGTGAGAACTACTGATGTGACCCACCTAACAACCCATCTAAATCGTGCAAAAATAGAGATTCCCCTTTATCATCACTGTTCTCAAGGTTTGGCATTCGAAATGGATGGAGGGCTGAAATATTTTTTGAATATTAGGTCATAAAACTTGTGGGCCACGGTTGAAGGGGTTAGGGGCATTGGATTGGAATCAAACTTTATGGTTGTGGTGGTCCCACAGATGTTTCCACCATCGGGGTACCATCCATATATGGGACCCACAAGTGGGTCTCGTAAAAACTTCTCGCGTTAATTCGATGAGAATTGTTCTCATAGAAACAAAGTCAATATAAATATATATATATATGAGAAAAAATCTTATGAGAACTAGTTCTCATCATTTTTTTGTGCGAAGTCTACGTAAGGCCTATCTATCACCTAATCCAAATTTCACAATACACAGGGACCCTTTGATAGTCATACATCCCAAGTTTCGATTAAATCTGGATTTACTGGACCATTAAATCGATTGTGCACCAATCCAAATGAATTAGATTTGTGATTAGGGCTAAACTTGATATTTGATGTGGTCCTACATAGATCTTTCATCCCCCCTGGCCCCATCTCCAAACAGAACCCTCTAGTGGGCCCCATAAAAAGTTTTCTCTGCAGGTGTGTGAGAATACTTCTCATAAAATTAAAGCCCTATATATGAGAATCTTCACACGCATCCGTCCCTCATCACTTTTAGGAGATGGTAGGAAGTTCAACTCCCCTCTCTAGTTGCCTCAATATTTACATGTAGTACATGTTCAGTATGTTGATGATATCGGGGTATTACACCCTAGACCTAATTAAGCAGTATGTAATTGTTGTCTCTTTGCTCGCTTCTTAGTAATATCTTAGGGAGTCTTGCTTTCAAAACAATATATATACTTTCAAAACAATATGTGTGTGTGTGTGTGTGTGTGTGTGGGTGGGTGGGTGGGTGTGGTTGGGGGGGGGGGGGGGGGGCGACATTGAGGCAACTTGTGAGGGGAATTGAACTTCCTACCATCTCCTAAAAGGGCCTTTTGGTGTCCCCAACTTGCTGAGCTATATTTTCTTTACTCTTTTTTGTGATAAATTACTAATAATGTAGAAATTAATTGCTTAGAATGTTTTAGATTTCTCCAGATATCATGGGAGATGGCAACACACGTCTTTATTCAAGTTGGGGAGTAAGTAATTAACTTTCCACCTTCTTGCTGCTGATATGGGTCAGTTGCACATCTGAAGCTCAAAATTGGCTGTTTGACAACTCTACTTGATCTAGCAATATAATCCCCCTTCAAATTTCTCTTTTAGTTTCTCATATCAATTTTAGCTTGATAAACTGATAATTTTATATGCCTTTATCAACTTTATGTATGACTCTGTTCAGGCAAATGCCACTACAAGAAAAATGACAATTAGCGACACTTTTATAGCGGCAATTTTTAGATTCCGCCGCTAAATGTCTTCATCAGCGGCACCCTCTGCTGTTTGCCGCTGCAAGTTAAAACTTTACGCTTCTACAACAGCATAAAAAAATGTTTGCCGCTAAAGTTTCGTTTTCCTACCATAACTCTTTGTTGGGTGCTATAGTGTATATAGCAGCAGACAGTATTGTGTGTTGCTATAGTAGTGGAAAATTACTATATACAGCAGCATGCAATATTATTTGCTGCTATAAAGGTATATAATAGGTAAGTAGGTGTATATAATAGGTAAGTAGGTATTGTAGAAGTAATTGAAAAAGCTTATATATAATAGCATAATATATTATATGCTGCTCAAGAGAGATTTAGAGAATTATATATAGATGCAAAAATTATATGGTTAGAATTTTAACTAGTGGATACCTATTAAATAGCGCAATATTGAATTATTTTTTCTGCACTAGGAGGTATTTGAAATTTGTATCATTTCATTAAAAAAAAAAGCCAAGGCTCATGTACAAGATTTTCCGATAGGGTCCAGATTGGTTTTAGATCTCATATTTTGGCTTGGACCATTAGTCAAGTTGCTTGCACAAATGTCCATCATCAAATCAGCGGCTCCAATGTCTTTAAACCATTAAACAATGGCCCCGCATTAACAAAACTCTTGCTTCCTCTCATGTATTCAGGTTCCTTTCACATCCTCTAGGCTCCAATTTAGTATCGACCTCATAATGAGGCCCACATGAGGGTCCCCACATATAGGATCCATTTGTTAGTGACCACATACCTTCATTTGTATCCATCTAAATCTATCCATACCAATTTTTTTTTAATGGCCGGGTGAACCTCACGTGGATGTGCGATGCAGGTGAGAATCCTGGTTTTATAAGTGCACCCACTTAGGTCAGGTCTTGCGATTCAGTCAAGAGGCGGGACTGCGTAACTTGGGTTTTTAGGAAACTTGGTTGCAGTATGAATTTTGGACAAAGGAAGAGAAGAGGAGTGTATGAATATTTGCTTCCTGAAACCTAGCCCGCACTGCGGTAAGAGTCGGTGATGGTGATCAACATCCAGGGCAAGCTTCGACTCGCCAAATTCTACGATTTCCTCTTCCTCTTCTTCTGAATATTGTTTCCTGAAACCCTAGCCCCTATTAACGAAACTCTCACTTCCTGAATATCTTCCTGAAATCCTAGCCCTCTCTGCAATGCTCAAAACTTTGCGAAACCTTGGTCCTCTCTGCGATGCTCAAAACTCTGCGAAACCCTAACCTTTGCGAATCCCACTGAATCTCTTGCCGAAACCCTAATATGCTCAATCTATTCCCCAAAATCTCAATCCTCTGTCGGGAATCTGCCTTCTCCATTGGTAAGAACTTGAGATCCATTGAAGGATATCCTGATCACTCGCATTCTGATTTTGGAGCTCATGATCTCGATCGGTTTAAGGTATGCATCTTAGCTCTTAATTATTTACTGTTTGGCAGCGATTCTGCTTCGAAATCCCGTTGTGTTTTGGTTATCAGCAACTGAAAGAAGTGGTTTTGTTGAACTCTGCTTTAAAAGATTGCTAGGTTTCCTCAGCTAGATTTGGCAAACCATAGCTTCGTAATTGTACTTTAATTGTAATTGAGCTTCTTATTCTAATTGTAGATAGATCATTAGTAGAAAAGAAACAAAAAAATATTCCCATTGATTTTCCCTTGTTACTTGATCTCCTATTTTAAGATTGTTGAGTATGTCTTCAACAAGAAAGAATATGTGATTTTGATTACGCTCTGTTTTGTTCGTTTCCTCCTTTTCAGTCTTGAGTTTCATATTGGTTAAACTTATTTATTTACCCTCTCAGAGAAATGCACTGATATTAGGTTTTAAACAAGCCTTTGAGGAATATGCTATATTAATATATAAACAAATAAATGTATATGTATTAGATTTTGTTTTAGGTTATAAACAGATACTGCATGATATAAAAGAAGAAGAAGATTAAAAACCCCATAAACACAGGCTTTGCTCTGCAATAAGCAGCCAATAGCCCCAACATATAATTGTAGTAGGGGTGACTTTAAACAGAATCGCTTTACGATTAAGTCCTTCATTGTCCTCCAAATTCGATAACAGCCCAACCCCATAAGCACCAAATGAGATATGCAAACAACCTTCTTTATCAAATAAACATTTAGGCATTCCATAACATTTATCAAGAAAATAAATATTTAAAAAAAATTTTTGAATGGGAAAAATATATTTTCCTTTGTTAAACAATTTTTGAATTATTGAATTGAAGAACCGCAACGAAAGGAAAAATAGGCTGGAGTGAATAAGGCGGAAAGATCTTCCATTTATCAGTTCTGATCAATGTCCTCCGTATGGATATATCAAATGTAGTAAAGGGACCATAGGGACTATATTATATTGGAACAAATTTATTATTTCAAATTTACATGAGTTCGAGCACATTTTAAAGACAAACAAGCAGTGGAGACTGCAGGGGTACACAACACGCCATAGCCAACTTTGGTCTCAGAGTAGAAGAATATATGAGCATTGAGGAAAACCAAAGCTACATGATGAAGAATCTCATGGAAAGTAGCAGCTCAAAAGACAAAATGGATGGGATGGAAGGACAAGATCATATAAAAATTTGAAATCAATGGCAGCTTTATGAAACAACTTTTTCTTTTTCTTAACGGTAACTTGAATTAAAAAGCTTAACAGGTACAACAGAATTATAACTAGAAGCAAAGGGCAAAAGGAAGCCCCCAAAAACAACAGCAACCACACAAAGAAGAAATAAAGCATCAAAAAGAAACCAGGTGCATTCATTTACTGTGGGGGACACAGATCACACCCCAAACTTTGAGATGGATCAATCCAAAGGGAAGGATCTCCGCTTGGAAGATAGACCAACTCCTCCCTTTTGTAGAGCTGATTTGAGAATTGAGACAAGCTTTCTCCCTCTTTGTCTCTAATCTGCCTACAAGTATCTCCACTAAATTTTTTTTTCTTGTGTTCGTTTGCATTTTAACTTTGTCAGAAGTGTTTATATTTACTTCTGTTGGTTTGTTCAATACAACTTTTTTAATTAATAAATATCAGTACGGTAGTTGGTAACAGTAATGGCTAAACAAAAGAATCAAGGATTGAAATATGGAAGAGTTTGGCAAATCAAAAGTGAAGAGGATTGATCACATTAGTGGTATGTATGTGTAACAAGAGGACTCCATGCTCAATAGATCTGTCAGTGAAGTGGAGAGAGAGGCAGGGTGGTGAGCTGTAAGAAAGTTCTAGGAATAAAACTGTGCATGTAAAAAAATATATTGGAGGCAAAATTCCAAAATTATTTGATTGAAAAGGGGATAAGTATGAAGTTTTTCCATAGTATGGCTGATATGTGGAGTAGAATTAATTATATTGGCAAATAAAAAAGGGGACAAGTTTAATAAAAAATCCCAACGATGGTAGGAAAGACCTTATTGATATTCTCCTACTGAAGAACGTATTCATTTTACACAAATGATAGGCAGCGGGAGAAAGATCCTATTGATATTCTCATACTGAAGAACGTATTCATTTTACGCAAATGATAGGCAGCCGGAACATGATGACATCTTTGGATTTCTCTCCGACAGGGATATTATCACCTTACTCTTACACTTTGGCTATCATTGGCTAGAGTTCAGCCTAACGTCTTCTCTTGTGGTTCCCCTTTCACATGCATTCACTCGTTGAAACGAATAGAGGGGTCCTACTTGAAACATAGTTTGTTTATAGTTGTATTAGTAGAACTATTTAAGACAGCCAAGAAAATCGGGGGCATGTCTAACATGATGATGTTGATTATAATAGATCCAGATGCTTATAAATCCAAGGAAAATGGTTGGAAATGAAATGGTAATGAAAATACATGCGGTTAGATAGTCACCGTGGGTGGCGTCTAGCAGTCAAGGATGGCTTGGTAGTTGTAGTGTTGTACGCATAGAAAAGTGTAATAAAATAAAAGCAAAATTGCCTCAGCACAGCAGGCAATTCAAATTGGCAGGTGGCAGGGATACAGACATTCCCTTCCAACTAAAGATTGTTTCAAACCTGAGAAAACATTATGGTAAGAACCAAATATCTATAAAAATGTCAAACCATATACCATGATTTATATATAACATGTAGTTCAAATATTCCTTCCCTGGCAGTGGCATCCAAGAGGAGCAGCCCGTATCTCAATCACCATAGACATAGCTCAAAGTAGTATGGATGCTAAAAATGGATAGGCAGGGCCTTAACACCAGGTAGACTTGGATCAAGAAAAATGATAATCATAGGATGTACATCAAAATGAATGAAAGAAAAAACACTGAAACAAGTACTACAAAATTTTAGTAAATAAAGTTAGCATTAAATACAAATTCACAGATTTTTCCATCTTGTTCTAACTCATTCATTTCCATGATTATCAGATGTTAACATGCACACTACCTCTCTTATTAACCTTGCAGACAGGGCATGTATTGAGCTTAGAACCACATTTACTACCAAGGCAGAGATGTCTGCATGACAGTAACAAGACGCATGCTTCCTCCTCCCAACAATTTCTGCAATTCCTGCACTTGTTATCCTTCACCCCTTTATCTCCTTCACTGCTATCACAGCATGAATCTGCGTCCTCTGCTAACAACACGCACCACTGCTCGTGGCTAACCTGAGCCAGCACCTGGTCGAGGTTGGTTCGCAGTGCGTTCACTGTTGCCTCGTTCGACATTGCCAGATTACGCCATATCTGATTCTCGGCGCAGAGGCTTTTCACCTTCTCTTCTAATATGGAATTCAATCTCTCCATCTTTTCGATCTCTTCGTCCTTAGACTTCAAGCGCTTCTTCATCTCTTCCTCTACTTCGATGAAAATCTGCTTCCTGTTTCGCTGATTACTCTCTGCTAAATCGATTCTCACCTTCTCTGTCTGGAAATTTGCAGAAAAATGAGTCACCCATTAGAGGAAACAACACGAAAGGATCAAAAGCAACAGCCTTTTTGCTTTTCTGTGTTAATAATGCAGAAACATGAATGACCCATTTAAAGTAACAACGCAAGAAGATCAAATCCATGATGAAGTCGTGGAAAGAGTGCAAAATTGCCATTTTTGGGTGAAGAAGAAGGTGGAGAGAGAGAGAGAGAGAGAGAGAGAGAGAATTACGTGGTGAGTGATGAATCGGTTGATTTCTAATTGTTGCTGTTGGATTTCAAAGAAGAAATCTTCACCCAGAAAAGAGTATGGGAAATGGGAGGAGAGAGTGGAGCCTTGGTCATTCTCAACAGATGCTCCGTATTGTTCTCTCATCCACTTTTGTGAGGCTGAGAGATTGCAGGTGAGGCCACTGTCAGCAGTGTTGTTCGTCGTGAAGAGACCTGCAAATGGGTCACCAATGGGAGAGTTGTAGAAGGGACTGAGATTTTGGACCCCAAAATCCATCTGGGTGTTGATCAAATTGGCATTTTGTGCACCAGCTTGGATAGCTTCCCTGCAATAGAGAAAATAAAAAGAGATTGGAACAGAGCAGTCAAAGCCAAGAAAATAGAAGAAAGGCAGCCAGACACGAGCGTGGAAATACCAATTCTTGATTAGCTGTGGAGAAATAAGATGGAGGTGATGTGCTTCAATGGCCATTTGAAACGGAGTTGGGAGTCTTTGTGATCCTTCGATCTTTTGGGTGGAGAAGAATCAATAGAAGCGAAGGTAAACAACTAGTGAAAGTTCATGTGTCAGTTGAATGTGCTTGGATAGAGTGTGAGATTTGGTAACCATTCAGGTGGGGCCTACTATTTAATCAGCTCGTCTGTCTCTGCACACATGGCTTCAATGCCAAGGTACGCTTTTTTCTGGCTCTCTTTTTTCTAGTTCTTGCTTTGTGTGTGTTTGCAATCTGAATCATCTCAGTACTTTTTATTTTAAGATTATGGTTTCGGTTGCTACCATGTATTCCTTTCTTTCATTAGATGTGATCCCATCTCTTGACTCATCAATCACAACTGCAGAAACATGAATCTATGTCTTCTTCTGATTACCCCTTCAGTTCAAGGACCGATTGCAGGCCTTGTTTTGCAGTAGGAATCAAAGTGGGTCAACTGTTATAGATAGTTTTATGGATTGGTGTGCAGGATATTGAGAAGGTTGTCTTCATGCTTTGGTTTTATGGTTGTGACAAGCTTTGAACGGTAGGTTGTGATGGGGACTTCCGGGGTGTGCATACCGAAGTGCTTGCTATCACTGAAGATAACTTTACTAGATATATCTGTTTGTTTCCATTTCATTGTAAATTTGATGCCTTTAATACTTTCTCAAATTTTAAACTTCAAGTTGAAAATCTGTTTTCAGTTCTTATTAAGTACTTTATGCCTTTAATGACAACTTTTATAAAACTTTCATTAGTTGTTCCCATTTTAATCCTAAACAATGCTTTCTTGCAGGTTTAGTATTCAATTTGACAACATTACCTCGTGGCATGCCACATTTGCACCAGCTCTTTCTAGGGGCCATGATGCAAATGCCATTATTCTACGTGACATAGCAAGCTACAGATTCAATTGGCTATTGGTTTGATTGTTTTGATTTTGCATGTGATCTAAATGTGATTAATGCCAATGTATGTTGTGGGTTGTAGCAAACACTAACCAGCATAGAGAGCATCTTTCAAAGTCTTTGGCCCTCTTTCTCTACTCTTTTTGTAAAGAATCAACATTCTGTGTGTTGCATTTCCTTATTTTTAAATTGCTTGTCAACAAACTTCTCTTCTTGTGAACAAGATTACTAAGGCTTTGAGCATGAATGATTTTCCCTTTTTGTTAAGTATCTCTTTTCGGACATGTTTAGGTTCTTTGTTCCAGCTTGTGCAGGTGTTCGCCGGACCCTTGGCTGGGGGTGATTAAAAAACATGAGAGAGGGAAAGGGTAACAGTAGGCTATTCTCTGTGAAAGTAATATTTTAAGCATTACAATGGTGTGCTGTAATTGTCAAATCTCCATCAACGAACCAATTTTGTTCACTTCTACAATGTTGTTTTCTAACTTGTTGATTCTCGGTTAAAGAAACACGGGTCATGGAATCTCATCTATTTTTTTTAAGATTTGCCTTTGTGTGATCTTGGGATAAAATTTCCCCTATAGAATAATTTCATTGTATTTTTAGGGGCAAAAGTTATTATTATTATTTTTATAAAAACCATTTTAGCGGCAGAAAAAAAATGCCGCTAAAACTGCTTAAAAAAAAGTACTTTTCAAATTTTAAAAAACATTTTTAGTGGCACATTTTAATATTAACAGTGGCAATTGTTTAACTGCTGCTATTTCCTCATTTTTAGCGGCAGACACTTCTCCACCACAAAAAGGTAGTGAGAAATAGCGATAGAGGGTATTAGTGACAAAAATAGTGGCAGACAAATGTTTGCCGCAATAAAGTTTTAGTGGCAGATTTTATCTTTTAGCAGCAGAAAAAAACTGCCGCTATATGTGTCTTTTTTTGTAGTGTGCGGGAGCTGGCTGCTACAACTTGAAATGCCCTGGTTTTGTTCAACTAAGCAATGAAATTGGCTTTGGCTCAGCTCTTACACCAACGTCTACCTATGATGGCCAGCCATACTAGATAACTGAGAGGATATCCATGGTAAGAAAACCACAAAAAAGAAATTTTTTTTTCTCTACTTCTTCTCCTTTATTCATCATGAATCAAGATTTTTTTGCATAGTATTCCCTACCTCAAATTAATTGGTAAAAAAAATCATAAACCTTTCATGAAAAACTAAGTAGATGAAGCCATTTGTTCCATATCACCAAACTGATATGTGGGGTTGTATATTGCAATCGTATCTATCAACTTGAAAGAATCTAGCCATGGGCTTTAACAGCGAAAATCATCTATTGGTTTGACACTAGATTTGTTGTATTGGTTTTGAAGATAAACAAGGTAACTGTATAACCCAACGGAGGTTTCTATGAAATATCAACATCATTGGCTGACTTCAACCATTTTCAATACCTAATGAAGACGATGCTCTCAAAAAGCTAATTCAACAAATCTTTCTTTTGAGCTAGTGAATGATTCTTGCCCAATAGCTTATTTGACTTTCAAGTTCATAAACCAAATCCTGGAAGGTAGTGCACTTGCTCATTTGTTTATTTGGCTCAAGTCATCACCTTATGCTTCCAAAATACAGGTTTGATAGTGACCATATTGAAAGATTCTTTTGATGTTGGGAGCCACACAACACAATTCTCTTTCTAATTTGTGTCTATGTGAAACTGTTTGCTTGCTTATTGGTGCAGGACACAGAAAATGGATATTGGTGGTTAGTAATACAGGATGAAAGTGTGGGATACTGGCCCGGTGCCTTGTTCATGGACATGGTAGAAAGTGCTGATCCACTAGAGTGGGCGGGAGAAGTCTTAAAACAGTGAATTCGAGGATAAACATACTAGCACTCAAATGGGTAGTGGTCATTTTTCAAACAAAGGGCATAAAAAAGCTGCATTCTTTGATAATTGCATCTATCTCGTCGGACACGATGATGCAAGGAAACCGTCCAATGCCTCTATTTCGGCTACCAACCCTGGCTGCTATTACATATCAGAAACATCAAAAGGTCGAGATCGAGGGCTTTGGTTCTATTACAGTGGGCCTGGTGGTTATTTTGTGATAAATGAAATTAGATCAATCAAAAGCTAATTGCGGCAACCTAAATAAAGCTTTTTTTCTCTCAAAATAATGAAAAGTAGTGCAATTTCCTTCATGCTTGTTTTTGTTTTCTCTTTTAAGTTTTATATTCGTCCATATCTAAATATATGTTATCTAGCCAAGCATATGGGAAAAAGAGAAAATAAGATTGCAAAGAATATAATTTGATTGGCCGTTTACTGAATATTGATTTTATGGTGATAACAAACATTAGATTGATTCCACTTGTTAGTTGTCAGTAGTCACCGCTGATGTAATTTTGTTATCCGTACTCTCCTTAATCAATTAGATAAACAAGCAAGTTTTTCATCTTGATGAGATTCTGTTAAATTTTCCTAGTGCATTTTACTTAAGAACAGCTGGCCTTCTATAAAATTTCCTTTGTGGAATGGTTTGGACCAAGGTGAAGGGAATAGTAAGGAGACATTAGGCCCATTAAATAATCCTAACTTTGGAGTTTTGGAGTGGGGGTGCTACCGTAGAAATATAGGTAATAATTTCCTTCGCATTTCACATACTCACACACACACACACACACACAAAAAAGGGTCTACATCAAAAAATGAATAGAGTGTTGCAATGACATTTTTTTTAGTTTGTACAAATTCTAGGCACTGCTTTTTTAAATTCTACGCATTGCTTCTTTTCTAACTTTGCCTTATACTTTTGTGTCTGGTCTTGTTAAGTATGGTTTGCCCTCAACCTTCTGGATGTTATAATTTTGGAAGGTTTTTTTAGGAGATCCTCTAGAATGGATTAATGCAATCAATCTCAATATTATGTATACAAATAATTAACTACATAGTGGAAATAAATTAAAAAAAAAGCACACAACATGAGAAGACACAGATTTTATGTGAAAACCCATACTGGAAAAACCAACGACCAAGTATCAAGCACTATAAATCATACAACAGTTACAAGAGAATACTCACAACCTTTATGCAGTTATCGCGCAACGTAAGGACTTTGTGATTTCCTTGCATAGCACCCTACTGCAACAACTCCCTACCATTGTCTGTTACAGATCTAAGCATCTAGACGCCTTTTAGATGTTACACTTGACTCCCCACAACAATCTTCTATACTCAGAAGTAGAAGACTAGAATCTCTAGAGTAGAACTTCAACCTTTCAACTCTTCAATGAAAGAATTCTAGAGAATATGATCTCCAATAAGCAATCTCTACTTAGAACAATGAGATCTGTGTTCCACTCCTTATGGTTGAGAGAGAACCTTTTTTTATAGCCCCAAATTTGTGGCTCATAAGTATATTTCAATCGGGAAAGAAGTTGGTATGAAACAGGGAAGTTCCTTTTCAAATCTAATTGAAAAATCGCACCCTCAATTACAGCTCTCCCTTAATTGTATCTTCGTAATAGTATTAGGGGTGAAAGCTTGATCATCTTGATTAGGGGTTTCTATAAGTAACCACCCATACTTTGTAGTTTGATCTTTCAGCATAGTGTGAGCAACTTCTGTAGACAAATTAGAATTCTTAACCCAAATAGCTCCTATCTTAGCTTTTGGCTCAAACAATTGTCTCCACCATTACGTATACTTTGGAAAAACATGCAGCTTCTTGCAATGGGGAGGAATGTGTCCGTTAACTCCACAGTGATGACAAGTGGATGTGCGTGCAGGACATGACACATTCTTCCTTTTTAAACTACTCATCACATTATGAATATGTGCAACATGTGAAGTAGTGTGGGCAAGACTTCTAACAAAAATAGATTTACCTTCAGATATTGAAGTAGATGCACCATCATTGAAACTAAGACCGCGATTGTCATTAGGCAGCTTCTGAACATATAAGATGTCTTCATGTATCTTCGAACCAGTATTCATCTTATTCAAATAGGCTTTTGTGGAATCCAACTCAGACAATGCAATCTTCAGTTTCTCAGCCATGTCTTCTTTTTCAGTCTTAACAGTCTTCGAGTCAATTTTCAAAGTTTTCAAAGCTTCAAGCTCTTACTCAACCTTCTTCAAATCTTCTAACAATAAAACCATACTTGTGACTCTTAGTAGTTAGCTTATCAGCCATGGAATTCTTCTGTCCTTCTAAAAGATGAACTTGTGATTTTGCATCCTCTAACTCTTTCTTAAGAGAGAAAATCTCTTCTTTTCATTTAAGAGCATTTTTCTCAAATAACTTGCTCATCTGCATGAACTTGTCTAGCAAAATCTCATATTCTGCTTCCCAATCTTCTTCTTTATCTTAAAGTGCAATATCAACATTCTCTACAGCAAAACTATCATCAGAAATAGTGGATCAAGATATAAAAGCCATAAACTTTCCATTCACAATTTCCTTAGGATCAAGTCAGGGTCTTTCTCTTCTTCTGAAGAATCATCATCCCAAGTTTTCAAAACTTTGTACGTGGGATTCTTTTTCCTGTTGAGATAGTCACTGGCATAATGACACTTAACCTTGGCTAATGTCTTCTTTTTTTTAGATTTCGATCCTTTCCACTTAGCTTTCTTATCCTTCATAAGTTTTTAAAACTGAACTATTATCTTAGTAATATCATCATCAGAATTTGAATCAGTCTCAATTTTCTTTTCAGATTGCTTTACAGATTCAAGGAAAGCTCTAAAAGTCAAACCATTGTTCTTCACTGATTTTCCTATATTTAAATGGTTTTCTTCGAAAGTTTGAAAATTTCTAACCAACTAATTCACTCTAAGGGCTTCTAAATTCTTATTCTCTTCAATAGCATCCACCTTTGAATTAAACTTTAAAGTAAGAGACCTCAGGATCTTCTCGAAAATTTTACTTTCATGGATTTTTTCATCCAAATTGAAAATAGAATTGACAATGTCATTTAACTTAACGTAAAACTGATTGAAGGTTTCTTATTCTTCCAATACAATGGTTTCAAAAGACTTACTTAACCTTTGCAGTTTTGCTTGCTTGACGGTATCAGTACCCTCATAAACAGTTTGCAAAACATCTCATGCTTCTTTTGCTATTTTATAAGTGGAAATCTGATGAAACTCATCAGCAGACACTGCATTATAGATAACATTCATGGTTGCTGTTAGAGCATGCTATTCTTTCGTAGTCCATTGGGTTTTAGGTTTAACAATTGTTTGCCCATTAATAGTAATAATGGGTTTAAAATAAATTTCCTCAATACTATCTCGCACATCATCATCTATGGATTTGAGGAACCCAATCATTCTTTGCTTCCAGTAAGCATAATTTGAACCATCAAACAATGGAGGCTTCACAGTGGGTGTGCCTTCTTAATTGAGCACCATTTTAGATATCTCTTAGGATCAAACACAATAAATTAGCGTAATATGCTCTGATACTACTTGATGGTTTTTTGAGGAAATCCTTTAGAATGGATTAATGCAATCAATCTCAATATTATGTCTACAAACAATCAACTACGCAGCGGAATTAAATCAAATAAAACAACACACTACAAGAAGACACAGATTTTACGTGGGAACCTAAACTAGAAAAAAACCCCTACCAAAAATCAAACACTATGAATCATATCACAATTACAAGAATACTCACAATCCTTATCCACTATCATGCAACCTAAGGACTTTGTGATTCCCTTGCACAGCACCCTGCTACAACGATTCCATGCCGTTCTCTATTATAGATCTAAACACCTAGACACCTTCTAGATGTAGCACTTGACTGCCCACAATAATCTTCTACACTCAGGAAAGTAAAAGACAAGAATCTTTAGAGCCCTTCAACTTTCCAATTAAAGAATTCTAGAGAAAGTGATCTTCAATAAGCAATCTCTACTTAGAAAAATGAGATCTGTGTTCCACTCTTTAGGGTTGAGAGAGAACCCTTTTTTATAACCCCAAATTTGTACTTCATAAGTGTATTTCTATCAGAAAAGAAGTTGGCATGAAATAGGCAAGTTTCTCTTCAAATTGGATAGAAAAATTGTAAGTCGGTGAACTTTCTGTACCTGTCCGATCGGTCGGATGAATGGTCTGATCAATCAGATTAAGCTTCTGCTGAGGTGAAATTTCAGCACATTTTCTGCAAACTTCCGAAGGCTATGACTTTCTCGCTTTAGTTTCAATTGAAGCAACCTTTTGCTCTACGGTATCTACTTGAAATGAGCTTTCAAACGGTAGGTCGCTTACTCATATCCGACTCTCGGTTTGTGAGATATGACCTTTTTAATTCATATTATCCATAGAAAATCATTTCAATTTGTCGCTCTTTCTTCTATTTCTTCACTTCAATGCATCCGATGACTCAAACTATTATCCATACCCAAAGATATGTAAAATACAACACTAATGGACTCAGGTTTTATCCATCCCGTGAATTAGCCAACACAAAAATCCTTACAATTTCTCTATCATCATTCTAGATTTTAGAGTTTAATATACACCATCTAGAATTAGCATTTACCAATGTCTCATTAAGATTCGATTTATTAACAAATTCAATAAATTAAGATTAGTGTATACAAAATTTAAGAAATTCTATGATATTCCAACGCAATTTGTTTGGGACCTTGTCACAAAGACAGTTACGGCACCCGATGATGTTTGGGATGAGTATTTAAAGGTACAAGTTTAAAAATTTTTAACGCTTGTATTATTTTATTAAAAACTTTATAGTAAGAAATATTAATGCACATTTAATACTCATATATATAAATCCAAAATTAAATTCCGTCATAAAGTTTTCCCCTTGATTGATGAGCTCAAAATAATATATGGTGATACCACTGCCAGAGAGGAAAATTGCAGTGCTTCAACCCATGGAGCAATGGATAAGGATGAGGAGATTGTATTTTCGAATCCCAAGAGAAAAGAAAATTATGAAGGTGATGATATAGTAATAGAACTTGATGATGATGCCGATTTTGTTAGAGACAATTAGGTTCGTAGTCGTTCTAAGACTCCTAGTCGTCAGCAGGGATTAAAGCCAGCTATTTCGGTCAAGTTTTCACTAATTTTATGGAATACTAATGGCATAGAATTGCGAGCTTGAACAAACATGTTGAAAGTCATGTGGGTGCTTTCTCAATCAAGAATTGCATCGCACTATTGTCATCCATCCCTGGCATTAATAAAGAAATATACTTGAAGGTAGTGAAAGTTATCATGGTAAAACCAAAAGTGGATAGAAGCTTTTATGTCCGTACTAGAAAAAATGAGGAAATTTGTGCCGACACCTTTAGAACTAGACCAGTATTAAGATTTGAGTTTAAATATTACTTTTGCAACGTTTAGATCTTTATTAGGATTGGAATTTAAATAAGACTCTTGTGAAATCAAGAGCAATATTAAAATTTTATTTAAATAAAACTTTTAATAATCTAGGCTAGTATTATGGTTTTAATACAAATGAGATTTTTGAGATTTAAGCTACCAAGAGTTGGTTTTTAATCCAATAAATGTTTATAATTAAGCCTAATTTATTGATTTATTTAATATGTAGTTTGAGTTTTATTTTGAAAATGTGTTTGATGAATGATATGGTTGTAATTCATTCATGTTCGATGGATCCGCCTAGGATTGAGATGACATCTTATGAAGAAGAAAGTGTTATTCGTCAAAACTTCTTATGGATTATGGGTCATTATGCTTGATGCATATGCAAGAAATCAATTAGAGATGCGAGTGAAACATGGATGGAACTTGTGCATAAAGTGCTAATTGGACAGTCAGATAGATGTTATAAATATAGTATCGAAAAACATGTGTCTCATGATTTGTGTACTGCTTTGAAAAGAAAAAAGCTTTTAAAAGGCTCAAAATTTATATTGGTATTGAAGCAAGTAGCTATGTTTTCATGTTGAAATTTGAAAATTTATGAACTATATCATAATAAGTACATTGGTACAAAGATGGGATTTGAAGATATTCAAACCTTTTTAGATTACATTTTGATCCATACACCCCCAAGAAAGACAAAACATGAAACATGTCTATGTGCATTTCTAATTTTAGAAAGAGAGAGAATCAGATTAGTACCATCATAAAGTAAAACATATCTACATAAGTTTCTCACAGACACTCTTACCACTATTTATACATCTTCAAACCACCAGCTTTGCACAACAAACTCCTATTGTTTGAAGATTTGCAGGTGGTTTTCTATCCTTTCTTCCAATATCAAAGAGTAGTGATATCTTTACTATTTCTACATATATCATATTTATTATTTCTACATATATCTTATAGTGTGTCGATTTTCAGGTGGTTTACTAATTTGTTCGTCAATGGAAAAAGAAATTCGCAAAAAGATAGTGTTGGTTTTAGTAGTCCTCAATTTGATATCTGTTTACAGAGCAGCTACTTCCGTAACAGGGAAAAACCTTACAGATATTGAAATCAGGAAAGAGCTTAAGCGCCTAAATAAGCCTGCAATCAAGAGCATTAAGGTTGTTTCTAGCAACAAAGCCCCTTTTTCACTGCTTTTACCCTCCTTAATTACCTCAATCATTTTTTACTGATATGTGAAACATGGGTGATTAATTTTAGGGACTGGCTATTTGAACTCATAAAACGGCTCAGTTCACTCACCCATTTTTTTAAATAAAAAAATTTTTTTGTATGAAATTACCCAAATGCCCTGCTATCCCTCTTCCTCTTCCTCTCCTTCCCCTCTCTGTCTCTCTCTCCCCTTCCCTGCCTCTCCCTCTCGTTGACAATCATTGGCTCCGGTGGAGGGGAACGGTCCCTTTCCTCTCCCTTTTTCCCTCCCCTCCAGCAGAGGGGGAAGGCCCCATCACCCGAGGGCCACCTAATCTCCTCTCGGGCAACTAGTTGACGACGACTGGTAGTGTCACCATCAAGTGGGAAGGAGAGGGAGATCGTGGGAGGGAGCGAGAAAAAGAGCTCAGGGAGAGGGGGTGGAGGGAGGGAGGCAACCATCCCCCTTCGCCAAAGCTAGCAATCGTCGCCAGGAGGGGGCGGTGGGGGAAGGGGAAAGAGAGATAGAAAAACAAAGGAGAGGAAGAGGGAGAGGGGAACATTTGGGGAATTTCACAGTGTTTTTTTTTTTTAAATAGCCAATCCTTTAATTTAATACCATCAGTTCAATTTTCTTAAACAATATTGTAGTGATTAAATTAAAAAAATTGAACCAATCATTGATAAGAGATCAACATGGAATCCATGATTACATATTGTTTAATTAGATCTAGAAATGAAAACCACATATTTTTTCTATATAATAGTCTCTATTAAACAATCTTTTTCTATTACAAAGTACCTTTTTTCTTCTTATTTTATTTTATTTTACTTTTATGCAATTAGACTCAAACTTGGCACTAATATCCGCACCCATATCTCTAACCTACTGAGCTACTGTAGGGAAAAACATTCTGTATTAATTTAAGTTGTCACTCTCACCATTTTCTTTTTCTCATTAAGGTCTACTAAAACATGATTTAACCCATATTCTCTTCATATTATGACTCATGGATAAACAAAGGATTCGTCACTAAAGTGGTGAGAGCTGCGAGGTGAAGGATCTAAGATAGAGATGTAGGTGGGACCCATAACTTTCCAAAGAATTTATTTACTTAAGAGCTTTGGGTAGATTTTTATATCTCGTCTCCCCTAACTTTATTTTCAACTAAAGTAGTGATTAAAACAAGGGTTGCTAAGTTAGTTGGCATCTCCATTTGTCACCCCTCCCTGGGTACTGACCCGACATCCCCACACCCGGGCCCCGCCCCCCCCCCCCCCCTGGGCCCCCGGTGCCCAACCCGAAAAAAAGAAAAACCCTTGCTCTGAGGTACTAAAAGAAAACTAAGATTATTGGATGAATTTTTTTCATATTTAACCATTTTTTTAAAATACATGGTCTTACAATTCCTAGAAATTCAATTACATGAAACAAATGAGCTCTTGATGTAAAATATGTTAGATCAAACTAGAGTTGTTAGGCCACAATATTTTTGATAGCTCAATATCCATTTGAACGTTTCAAACATTCCAATATCATATCATATAATATATAATACACTACACTTGTGGCCTTTTTTTTTTTTTTTTTTTGGCATAGAATACATAGAAACATATGGTCAGATGAGCATCACAAGAGGATTGTTAGAAATGAGGGTGAAGGATATTAGGTAGATGAAGATACGACCTTGACTTTTCTAGGAATTGAATTATAGGGGCTATGTCATCGTATTAAATTTTCATATTTCTTTGATTTAAATTTTGATTAAAGGAGAAGTTATTTAATGGTCATTTTTGGATATCCACTGTTATCATATGTTCAACCACTTTTTGCTTCTTTTTTTTCTGTTTTTTTCTTCTTCTTTTTTTTCGTGTGTTTGTGTGCGCATGAACCCTAGTGCTAGGGCTAGGACCAATGAGAAGTGGGAAAAGCAAGCCCACTAAGTGGAAAGAAGCCACACAAGTCAAAAGAGTGGCATTCTCAAGGATCAATCCATTGGTAACCAAGTGACAATTGGGGTTGCAAACTAACCATGCTACCCCAACTTGTGCAATTTCAACCACATAAAGAAGTAACAGTACTAGGAAATTAGTTATACGAAACAAATAGGCCCTTCTATGACATAAGAAGAGATCGCCAACCTATGACTCCAAGAGCTCAAAGCCATAAACGAAATAAGGCTCCAAGCCCAAAAAGGACCCAGTATGCATTTAAGTCCACTATATTATATTGGAGTTGGACCCAACAATACCTTGAACTTTCTTGAATCTTACGTTATTACGACCCCATAGGAACCAAGCCATCCTCTTACACTACTCTTGGATGAAATATGCGACCAAATGTGTAAAAGTCTGGATCTAGATGATGTATATAATATAGTCATTTTTCTAAATAGAGGTAACATACAAAACTTAAAGTAAACTTCTCTAAAGTTAATTTCTCATTAGAAGGGATTGTTATTTGGTGTCTTTTCCCCCAAGGCCCCTCTCATATGGCATGTGGACATTTCAGTTCGATTCCAAGGATTTCAACTATAAGCAAAAAGGATTTACTTAATAACAGTATTGAAATGATGATGCTTGTTATATCTGTTATTGTGACCACAGAGTGAAGATGGAGATATAATTGACTGTGTTGATATCTATAAGCAGCCTGCATTCGATCATCCGTTACTCAAAAATCATACAATACAGGTTTCTTCATTGCCATGGTCTATACTCTTTATTGGATTAAAACTATCATTATTATAATTGCTCCAATATGTAATAACGTAGCATAAATGTGTAATACCAATGTCATCATTTCAGTGGATAGTGATGACAATGATTAAATTTCAAAATGAAAGCACTAGGCTAGGGTAAGGCAATATGAAAAAAATTCTGATTCATTGTTAAAATAATGTGGCTGAGATCCACATTTTCTGTAGTGCAAGTGAACAATTAGACTGGTTTAGTTCTTGGTTGACCAGTTTAATCTAATCTTGACCTAGTACCCTATTTGCCTTGGCCTTTTTGTATTTAAAATCTAGGGCAAATTCCTTTCTAATCTTATTCAAGTACTTGGATTGATTTTTTTTTCTTTTATAAAAATTGCATTGTAGATGAGACCAAGTTTCTATGGTGGTAAAAAGATGTCATCTTCAGAACCATTAAAACAATTGTGGCATAAGAGCGGAAGCTGTCCTGAAGGAACGATTCCAATTCGAAGGACTAGAAAGGAGGACTTACTTAGAGCCATTTCCTCAAAAGGACTAAAGGAAGCCTTACCAACCCAAACAGAAGTAAGTTGTTATATTCCGTCTACCATTCATTTGATACACTATTGATGTCTAAGTCGAATGTGTCAGTATGCTAAAATGGAAATGGAAGGTGAAAATCATGGAGCTGAAGCTAGTATCAATGTATGGAAGGTACATGTGGAGCCATCTGAATACACCGCGGCCTCCATCTACGCCCGAAAAAATGATACAGCGGATTTTGTCAACGCTGGGTGGATGGTAATCACCCTTTCTCCCTCCTTCTATATCTATCTATGAATAAAAAGCTAGATTCATTGACCTAGATTGATCAGACATAAGAAGAGGCATATTTACCTCAATGTGTTCCCACCTTTGGTGAGGCAAAACTCATTAGATATATGTATATTGTGGCAACTAGTGAAGACTTGTACTTCCTACCATCTCCTAAAGGGGCTTTGGGTGTCCCTAAGCCATATTTTCTCCATTCTTTTTTATGATACATTGCTGATATTACTGCGTGGAATGTTCTAGATTTCTCCAAATATCCTGGGAGATGACAACACACGTATTTATGCACGTTGGGGGGTAAGTAATTTACTTTACACTTTCTTACTACTGATATGGGTCGGTTGGAAATTTGAATCTCAAAATTGGGTACTTGATAACTCACATTGCATAATCCCCATTCAAATTTCTCTTTTAGTTTCTCATATGAAATTTAGCTTGATAAAATTATAATTTTATATGCATTTATCGACTTTATGTTTAAATGTGTTCAGGGAGATGCGGGGGCTGGTTGCTACAACTTGAAATGCCCTGGTTTTGTACAGCTAAGCCATAAAATTGGTCTTGGCTCAGCTATTACTCCAACGTCTATCTATGATGGCCAGCCATACTGGATAACTGAGAGGATATCCATGGTAAGAAAACCCAAAAACAAAAAAAAAGAAAATCTCTACTTGTTCTCCTTTCTTCATCATGAATAAAAAATTTTATGCATAGGATTCCCTACTTCAAATTAGTTTGTAAAAAAAATCACAAACCTTACATTAAAAACTAAGTAGATGAAGCCATTTGCTCCATATCACCAAATTGATGTGGGGTTGTAAATTGGAATCGTATCTATCAGCTTGAAAGAATCTAGCCATGGACTTTAATGTTGAAAATCATCTATTGGTTTGACACTAGATTTGTTGTTTTGGTTGTGAAGATTAACAGGGTAACTGTAAAACCTAACGGAGGTTTCTATGAAATATCAACATCATTGGCTGACTTTGACCAATTCCAATATCTAATGAAGTTGATACTTTTAAAAAGCTAATTCGACAAATCTTCAACAAATCTTTCTTTTGAGCTAGTGAATGATTCTTGCCATATAGCTTATTTTACTTTCAAGTTCATAATAACCAAATCCTGGAAGGTGGCGAAATCACTCTTTTGTTGATTTGACTCAAATCATCACCTTATGCTTCCAAAATACAGGTTTGATAATGACCATATTGAAAGATACTTTCGATGTTGGGAACCACACAACACAATTCTCTTTCTAATTTGTGTATATGTGAAATGTTTTCTTGCTTATTGGCGCAGGACCCAGAAAATGGATATTGGTGGTTAGTAATACAGGATGAAAGTGTGGGATACTGGCCCTCTGCCTTGTTCAAGGGCATGGTAGAAACTGCTAATCTAATAGAGTGGGCAGGAGAAGTTTTAAACACTGAACCTGGGAATGAACATACTAGCACTCAAATGGGTAGTGGTCATTTTTCCAAGGAAGGATATAAAAAAGCTGCATTCTTTGATAATTGTGTCTATCTCATCAACCATAATGAAGCAAGAAAACCAGTCAATCCCCATGTTTCGGCTACCAATCCCAATTGCTATGACATATCAGAAACATCAAAAGGTCGAGATAAAGGGCTTTGGTTCTATTACGGTGGCCCTGGTGGTCCTATCTGTGATATATGAAATTCGCTCCTTCAAAATCTAATTGTACCAAGCTAAATAAAGTTTTTCTCCTCTTAACATAAAGAAAAGTAGTACAATCTACTTCATGCTGGTGTTTGTAATTTGTCACTTAAATCTTATACTCTTTGATATCTAAATATAATTTGCAGGGCAAGAAATATGGAGAAAAGAACAAAAAAACTTTCAAAGAATATAATTTGACTGCCAGTATACTAATTTTTGTTTTTATGGTGATAACCAAATGTTGTGTTCTTAATTCTAATTGTGCTAACCTCAATGGAATACAAGTGGTCAATGTATTTGGAGAAAGGAGTATTAAGAGCACCTCATAATATCTTGCTGAGTTGAACAAAACCAGCAGAACCTGTGTTAAAGCACCCTGTTTCTGTTTCTATTATTTGCCCGCGCCACCCCCTTCCCCTCCCCCACAATCATCATGGAGAAATAGATTAGCCATTTCATTTGGGTGGGTTTGAGTACCAAGAAATACATACTATGTCATCCTCCAGTTGAAAGAACAAAAATTAGAAAATATTTATTTTTTATCTGATTGAGGTTTGTTGCTTATTCGCTTGATATTTATCATTAATTTGTTAATTTTGGTGTGGGCAATATGCATCAGTAGAGATCAATAGAGAGTCTATATTGCCTTGCTCATATAGTCCAATAAATAAGTAAATAGTGGAAAAGCAGCCTACACACAGACAAAAAGGTGGCACACTCAGGACTTGAGCCCTGGGTAGCTGGATAAAATCTGCCACTCCTTACCATTAGGATGAGGAATTGTTCTTTAAACAGTGCATATGTTATCCTGAAATTGGTTTGGAGATTATTGTAAAGATCTTAACCACACCCCAAATGTGTTCAAAAGGATGAATAAAATTGTATCATTAACTATATCATGGACAATAGGATTTTTTTCTCTCAAATAAATAATAAAATAACTATACATTTAAGAAAGAGAAGAAAAAGTGGTTATTTATAATCCATTGTATCAAAGAAACAAACGTAGGTACTGGCACAGGGCACGGGCATATCCCAAATCCAATAATTTATAGGCTCAAAAGTTGGAAAAAAACAATCATTTTTCCTCCTGTTTGAAGCTAATAAGAACCCATTTCAATGAGAAAACTCGTAAGGTTAAATGCAGTCCACCTATTTTTAAATCTTGAACCACGCAAAATAAATGTCTCTCTTTAATGGAATAATGGAAAAATTTTCAACTAATATGTTTCAAGTGTTGAGAAATAAGAGAACACCAAAGAGAGAGAAGAATAGAGAGGAAGGGAGAGAGATCTCCTTATTGAGAGAAATGTCTATAATAAAGGGGGAGAAAGATCTTATTTATAGAATAGGATTGCTTCCTCTCAAATCAACCAAATATAGTAGGAGTCTAACCCTAATTGCTCTCATTATCTCATGTGGGTCCCAACATGAGCATCCTCCTATGATAATACATCTTATAATACTCTTTACTGGATGATCACCATTCAATGACAGTTGCCTCATTAAAACCTTCTATAGGAAAAAAAATTAATGGAAAAAACTAAAGTGAAGGAAAAAGAGTAAGACATTCTTAAGGATCATTGAATTGGTGTTTGACATGTATAATGTTGCCTCATTAAAACCTTAACTAGGAAAACCTAGTAGGATAAAATCTGAAAAAGGAAAAAAAGTACAGCGCACATATGTCATAAATAGCACGCTTTAGGATGCTTAACTCTAATCAGTTACTTCCTCTGACAACAATAACCTTTACATTATTTGATGATAGACATTACGCATGCCGATCTCATATACAACTTTCTGGAATGTTGATTCTAGTAATGATTTAGTAAACAAATCAATCAAGTTGTTGCTTAAATGAACATGCTTGACTTCAATCTCACTGTTTTTCTAAAGCTCGTATCTGAAGAAGAACTTTGGTGCAATGTGCTTCGTTTTGTTACCTTTAATATGCCCTTTTTTAATCAGTTGAATACCTGCTTCATTATCTTCATAGATAATGCTTAGGGTACCTGTATTAAGAGGCAATTGATAAGAACTATGAATATGCTGAATTAACTATTTTAACCACATACATTCCCAACTGGCTTCATAGACGACTAATATCTTATCATGGTTAGAAGAAGTAACTACCAAAGCCTATTTAGTAGAACACCAAAAAATGGTAACATTACCACTAAGGAACACATAACCTCTCTGTGATGGACACTTATGAGGATCAGAGAAATATCCTAAATCTGCATATCCTACAAAGTTTAGATCTTTACAATCATAATAATAATACAGACGTAAATATTGTAGGATTTGTTTAATCCCAATCCAGTGCTTTTGAGTTGGTAAGAAACTATATATGGGAAGCATATCTACAAAGAATGAAATATCTCATTGAACTATTCTCGATCTGCAGGCCAAGACAAAGTTAACTTATAAATAGTTAATATTTTTCTCGAGTTCTTCTAGAGTCCTAATTAGATTTATGTAACTTACATAAACTTCTACGATCGTGAATTATTTAAAGAATTTTATAAAGATACATAGGCAAATGGGATAGTTTTCATACCCTAACTTAGATAAACTTCACTAAGACAACTGTACCATATTTTTCTAGAATGTTTTAGGCCGTATAATGAATGTCTTAGCTGTATTGAGTACGTACTCTTTGACTTTACTTCATCAAAGTAAATCCTTCTAGGATTTTCATATATATATATATGTCTGTGTATGTTTTTAATCCTAAGTTTCTTTAGAAAACTTTATACCATAGTCTTTCCTCATATCTAGTAATTTCATTCATTTTTCTTACAAACATCCATTTGTAACCTACAAGGTTAATAATTTTTTTATGGGTTTGTACTATTGGTTCAAACGCACTATGTTTATTGAGAGATTCTAACTTTGCCTTAATTTCATCTCTCTATTTTGGCCAATATTACTTTTGTCGACATTCATTTATAGAACGTGGCTCTGTATCTCCATCATCATTTTCCTTTGACATATGTGTTGCTACTGCATATGCAAATATGTCATCGATGACTATTTCTTTTTTATTCTGTCTTTTTCTTGAATTGATTTAGAGTATAGAAATCTTTTTATTATTGGGTACCCTTACCTCTTCAGGGGCTTTCATAGTCTCTTTCAGGACATTAACTTCTTACAGAATTTTAGAGAGGGTGAATTTTGTCATAATCTTTTCTTGAGTGAAATGATGTACCTATTCAGGAGTATACGATTTTTCATAACCTCTTCGGAAGTATATCTATTCTTAAGCATGATTGGGATATGATTGCTCATTTCTCCTCTTTGGGGGAGCCAAGTCTTTGGAACCTATAGGCCTACCATGTTTAACAGGTTTATTTGCTGCCACATTTGGATATTGATCCTATAGGGACATTAATTCGTGCTTGTCCTACAGGATCATTAATTCGTACATATGTGTTCATAGCTAGTAATGTGATCTAGTTACTTTTCCTGCATCATTAAAAACATTAGGAAATTCATTTGTAATTAAGTGCACATTTCTCTTTACTTCATTATCACATTGTGAAGTACATAGGTCAAGATGAAACAGAGTGGGAGTATTCCACGTTCATTTTCGCCGTTCTTTAGGAATTGACTATTCTACAAGTCCAAGACGCTCTTCAGGAACTCTTTTATCTCCCTCAAATGTTGAAAATACTATCTCATCAAGGTGAAAATTGGTAAAACGAGTAGTGAATACATCTCTTATCATTGGTTCTAGATATCTAATAATCGGGAGTGAATCAGAACGAATATAGATTCTTAATCTATGTTGTAGGTTCATGCAGGTTATGAACTTGTAATATCAAGCCTTATAGATTTGATAGGATGCTAAGGAAAATGTATCCTAAGCTTAATAATTTGAGTTCATAGGCAAGCAGAAGCTAAACAAAGTAGGCAAATATTCAACCAATAGGTAGAGGCATTAATCAAAACTATAAAATACCTAAAAAGGTCTACTTGGGAGATTTTATAGGTTCACAAATGTTACCTTGTATCTTTTGCAATTGATGGTACTCTAAGGAGTGCCCAAAAAAATTATCAATAATTTGTCTTAACATAGTAGTCCCAAGGTGACGTAACCTATCATGCCAAAGCATTGAAGTCTTAGGGTTACTAATGTTCGAGCTTAGTTTAAGTTTCTTACTTGACTTTGTCATTTTGCTCATAATCGAATGCGATTCGATATTGGAGATTATCTTGTAATATAGTTCTGAGGTTTTAGGAGAATGCACTTAACTTTTCTAGCATCAACTCCTAGCTGTCAATAAAAGTAATGATGTACAAATATTTTTTGTTACCTTCACTTATAGTTCTATATGTGGTACCCATTCATCCTGATGTCTTTGAAGCTAAGCAAGTTTCTTTGGGAACTGCTAAAAAAATAATGCATTCCTAATGCATATGTATGTACCATTTGGTAACATTATATCAATTTTTTCGAAGCATTCAAGTATTTGTACATATCCAGCTATGGTTGATACCTTGTGTGAATTAAACACTAACTTTGAGAAAAGTTCCAGTTATGGTTGATACCTTGTGCAAATTAAAAACTAACTTTGAGAAAAATTTTTGATTTTTCAATAGAATGTGTTTTGTGGTATTGTCTTCCAAATAGATATTATCCTTAGTTTCATGCATTCTATGATCCATACTGCAAGAAATAATAAACTCGCATAATTATTTGGTCACATAACAAAAAAAAATTGAAAATAGTTAGGTGAGATCCGAAAATATTCAAGTAAGAATTAGTTCGCATCATGCTTCCGTGAGAACTATTGATGTGACCCACATAACAACCCATCTAAATTGTACACAAATAGAGATTCCCCTATATCATCACTATTCTCAAGGTTTGGCACTCAGAATGGATGGAGGGCTGAAATATTTTTTGAATATTAAGTCATAAAACTTGTGGGCTACGGTTGAAGGGGTTAGCGGCATGGGATTGGAATCAAACTTTATAGTTATGGTGATCCCACAGATGTTTCCACCATCGCGGTACCATCCATATATGGGACCCACAAGTGGGTCCCGTAAAAAGTTCTCACGTTAATTCTATGAGAATTGTTCTCATAGAAACAAAGCCAATATAAAGATATATATGAGAAAAAATCTTATGAGAACTAGTCTCATCATTTTTTTGTGAGAAGTCTATGTGAGGCCTATCTATCACCTAATCCAAATTTCACAATACACAAGGACCCTTTGACAGTCATACATCCTCAGTTTCGATTAAGTCCGGATTTACTAGACCATTAAATTGATTGTGCACCAATCCGAATGAACTAGATTTGTGATTGGGGCTAAACTTGATATTTGATGTTGTCCTACATAGGCCTTTCATCCCCCCCAGCCCCATCCCCAAATAGAACCCTCTAGTGGGCCCCATAAAAAGTTTTCTCTGTAGGCGTGTGATCGTGAACTCCAAGTGCAGAGCTGCGATGTAGTAATAAAACTGGTGAAACCACGTCGATCCTCAGGGAGCAATGTGTTTAAGGTATTTTCAACTTGTAACCTGTCTTAAATAAAAATCTAAAACTAGCCTAATTTATAATCTAACAAATACATACATTCCTAAAACAAAATAATTACAATCCCTAATTCTAAAAGTTCCTAAAAGTAAAATTAAATTTAGTGCAAAACAAAACACACGTTAGAACTTCCAATAAAACTAAATCTAAAATTAGAAACTTACTAAAAATAAAAAAAACTAAACAAAGTTAGAAACAAATTAAACAAAGTTAAAATTAAACAAAAACTTTCCTAAATTAATCTATGATGAATAACAATGCAAACTTTCTAAAAATAAAACTACATAAATGAATAGAGGAATGGAGCATGCATGTGTGTGAACTAAAAGGGTTGCAAAACAAAATTCTAGAATCAGATTCTTCTTCTTGTTTTAGTTCAGTTTCAATTCTGAATCTTGTCAACTAAATGCAGAAATTCCTTGGTAAAACTGATGTAAAGCAGGCTATGAATCAATATGCATGAACCAACACTAATATTTCATTGTTTAGCAACTGTTTTTCAATGCTTTTCTGAACTGAATTCTGATGTGATTCAGGTTTTCAAAAACTATTCCAACATTGAAGATGTGTGCATGTAGAAAGATTATATATAATGATCATAATGCAATGCCTATTTTCAAACTGTTTTAGAACAGTTTCTGCACTGTTTTCAGCTACATTTTAAATCTGATTTCAAGCTTGGAAAACTGTTATAAACATCAGTCATCCAAATACTACAAACATGTGCAACTAGTTTATGAAAGTCGTCCAACATGAACCTGTTTTAGACTATTCTTCTGCACAAAGTTAGGACTGATTTCCACCTCTGAATTCAACCTAATGTTTATATTCTAATTCCCTTTTGGCAACAAACAGAACCAAAAACAAATTAATCACACAATGGAAGGCACAATTCAGACATGACAAATTCGGGTTGTCTTGATTTTATGGACTGTTTCCAGCAACTAATCACTCAATTTATAAAATTGTATTTCTGATTTCCAACTTTAACATAGTTGACAGCCCTGAACATGTTCTAAATAACTGAACATATGCATGAATCTAAATCCATTTGCAGCAGTGAATATCACTAAACAAAACTGTGCAGGTTTTAAACATGAAAACGTGCAGAAATTAAAGTAAAAGGTGTAGTAAAATAAAAGTGCAGAAATTTAAAATTAAACATGCAATGAAAGAAAATAAGAATTGCAGGAAGTCAAAGGTGGTATAACTGAAGTCAAAAGCGGTAAACAATGGAAGTCAAAGGCGGTATATTCACTTAATATTCTCTCTTAATCTAGGCCTAATAATTTCTTAAGATATGCTCTCTATTTGGGTCGTCAATCCAAACAATAAAAACACAAGTTAAGCAATCATACAACCATAAGAATAAGAAGAATAAGAAGATGAATATTATTTAACTAGTATGACAACCTTTGCATAAGATGAAAAAAAAATTAAACAAAAAGATTATACATACTAGGATGGAAAAGAATTCCTCCTTCTAGTCGATCTTCAAGGTTGGTGCTGTGGCTTTAGAGCTAAGCCTCCTTGATGACTTAAGATGTAGAGACAAGAGAGAGAGAGGTGGATGTAGAAATCTAGAGGTGGGAGGTGGGTAATTCTTTCATGAAGAATATAGGAGAAGGGTGCCCTATTTATAATTTTTCAAGTCCTACTCCTTCTCAAACTTTAAAATCTTAAAAATAATAAAAAAATGAAAAAAAAGGGTTCCAACCAATGCTTTGGACGTGCAATATCCTTGGGGATTTTTTTCTTTTTATTTTTCTCTTCTTTCCTTGCTTGTTTTGTCCAGAAATCCCTCTTGGATGCTTCTTTCCTTCTTTGTCTTTGCCACCTTGCATTGAGATCTTTTGAGAGATGAAATAGGGATAAGAATCCTCTCTTAGAATCAAACTTGGCCCACATGAGGTGTAGAACTTCCCCTTTTATCTCTTTGCATCGTCAACTTTCCTTTTTTGGAGAGTTCTCCTTGTTGGCTCCTAACTTGAAGAGATCTTCTAGATAATTCTCCATTGATTTTTTCCTTTACTTTTTCAATCAAAATCTGATCCAAAATCTCTTTTGGACATGGAATAGCTTGCTTGGATATTTTTTTATATTTTTTTCAATTAAATCTTCTCCTTCTCAAAAAAGAACACCTATGTGGCTTTCCTTGTCCATCTTTGATGAGATATTCTTCAAATTCTCTTCAAAATCTCTTGAAAATGTGCAACAAATAAATGGACCCCATCTTAGATGTTTTACAAGTGTGCCCCACACATGTGCATGTGTGTGTGGGACCATGAAGCTGACTTTTTACAATTTTCTTCCAATTTCCTTTTCTCTTCAATTCTGCTCTCCTTTCTCTTAAAAATCAATTCTTTGCCTCAATTCTTTACAAATGGGACCCATATAATCAATTTCCTACAAAACAGATGTGAATTCATGTGAAAAGACAATTTTACCCCTAACATCACATATGCATGACTGTGGGCCCATTTCTCATAAAATGATAATAAAAATGTACATCATTCTTCATGATTTTGTATGAATGAACTAATGATGAAGAGAATTCAATTTATTTCATCAGAAAAATTATTTTCACAAAACTTTCCTAAAATAGACTTTCCAAAAATAGCAGGTTTCATGAATTTATGCAAAAAGTGTGATTTTTAAGCAATTTATACAGAAAAATATAAAGATGAATTTAAAATGAATTAAACCATGATATCACACTAAATGAGGCTCTTTCAAGTTAATAAGTCCTTAAAATGGGTCAAAATGTGTATGAAAATATGCATTTTTAAAGACTCATCACAACCCCCAACCAGCGTTTTGCTAGTCCCTAGCAAAAAATGCGATAAAATATGAGGAATTCATCCTAACCTAATCTTATCTTTAACTAATGCAATGCAATAAAACTAAACATGGATGCAACGCCACTTTCACTGGCACTCTCGACTGTATTTAACTTATGCAGCAAGCCCTTAAACCCTTAGGTTCCCCCTAGTGGACGAGTTGTGCCTCGTGAGGGTTTGCAGTGAATATACCCACAAAATTCTCTTTTTTGTTTAATGAAAAAAATAAACAAATGAATAAAAGAGAAAAGAAATTCCCCAAAAGAAAATTCACTCATATTAGATATTTTCGAAATCTGGAATAATTACACTTTCAGACTTTTCAAAGTCCAGTCTACAGTTCTATTCTCAAAAAAACTTTCTCAAATTCAAACCAACTTGCCTGCACTGTGGCAAATTGTATACATCAAAAACCTATTTCAGATATTCTACAATAATGCTGCAAAAATAGAATTTTTCCTTCAAATAGTCTGATCCCCTGAAATTTAGTAAAAAGAAATTTCCTCTCAAAGTTACTAAGATAGCTGCTACTTTACTATTTACTTCAGTTGGCCTCTTTTTCTCTCACTATCTTTTTCCGACGTAAGAGTTCCCAAGTTCATACGATATAAGAAAAGTTAGGATCCAGAGAGCAAATCTGGTCCTTGTCCATCCTCGCACATACTCCCTTGCAAACTCTTACGGACACTCTTCACTCTCTTACGTTTTCCAACGTAGAATTTTCTAAGTTCATATGATATAGCAAAAGTTGGGATCTAAGAGCAAACTTAGTCCTTATGCTTTTCCGCACATATCCCTTGAAAATTTCTACGGACTCTCATTGGGCCATAATTCATCTTCATTTTTTTTTCTTGTGACCGTGCAATGTTTAGGTTCCTTAAGCTATTCTAATTAACCCATGTAGCGAGCGTTAGGCCAATGACTCCCAAACCAGATGGCTTTAGGGCACTAGATATGGAAATATCCCTCCGGGCTTACTAGCTCGAGTTAAAAAGGCTACGAACCCAAACTAGTCACAAATTGCTCATTATATGCTCTTTTTTTTCAATCTTTTTTTTAAAAAACCAAAGTAAACACTAGGTGGCAATTCTCATTTCACTCCAATTAATTCATCTTGGTTCTAATATATACAATTTACCAACAATAAACCAGGAAACAAAAATATTCTACAAACTAAATTTCAAGTTCACATTGTATTCTCCAGAAAAATTCCAAAAACAAACAGCATCAAAGCTTCATATCCAAAATTGTCGAAAAAAATGTATACGTGTATGTATGTGAAGAGCAAGTTTTGGTTATCTTTTGATAGGTTTTCTCCTTCAGAAAATGCAAACTTTCTTTTTACTTCCTTCCAAAAGTATGAAAATTCCAGATTTCTATAGATCTTCAAATCGCTTCAATTCTTTTGAAAACTTTCTTTTATGAAATGAAAAGCAAATGAGAAAACAAATGAGAGATAAATGCAAAATTAAATGAAAATGTAAAATAAATGCCGGCAAAAATTCCTAAAACAAAAAAAAAGTCTAAAAAAAATTAAAAGCTAAAAAAAATTTAAAAAAAAACCTATATGCCTAAAAGTGGACAAGCGTGCTTGTTCCCACCCCCCAACCTATTATGTGCATCGTCCTCGATGTATATGAATGGAATATAAACAGTAAGAAAAACATGAGGAAACAAAACATTAAAAGAGGGTAAGGAGAAGAGGCACCTGAAATTATGTCTGAGTTGCTCCCTGTCCAAGTTTAGACAAAAATAACAAAAGCAAAACCATAATATACATAGTATACACAGCAAAAGGCCTCTGTCAGATCCAAGGCCGATCAAACCTTGTATATAGGATCATCAAAAGAAATTTCATCCTCTTCAGGTGGTGTGATCTCCAAGAATGGCTTCAATCTTTGGCCATTGACTTTGAACATTTGGCCATCCTTTGGATCGAAAATCTCAACAGCACCATATGGAAAAACTGTTTTGACAATGTATGGACCAGTCCATTGAGAGTCGAGCTTGCCAGGAAACAAACGAAGCCTAGAATTGTAAAGGAGGACTTTTTACTCAGGGTGGAAATTTTTCCTGATGATTTGATTATCATGAAAAACCTTTGTCCTCTCTTTGTATATTTTAGAATTAACATAGGCTTCTCTGCGCAACTTTTCCAATTCATTCAGTTGTAGTTTCCTATAAGATCCAGCTTTATCTATATCAAGGTTGAACTGTTTAATAGCCCAATAAGCTCTATGCTCAAGTTCCACTGGCAAGTGGCAAGCTTTCCCATAAATTAGCCGATAAGGAGACATTCCAATAGGAGTTTTGAAAGCTGTCTGATAAGCCCATAATGCATCAGTTAGTCGAGTAGACCAATCTTTTCGATTAGGGTTTACGGTAGTCTCCAAAATCCGCTTGATTTCATGATTTGATACCTCTACTTGCCCACTAGTTTGTGGGTGATAAGGGGTGGCCACTTTGTGAGTTATTCCCTATTGCTTCATAAGGGCCTCAAAAGTTCTATTACAAAAATGCGATCCCCCATCACTTATAATGGCACGAGGGGTTCCAAATCGTGAAAACACATCCTTCAAAAATCTCTGAACAGTTTTAGCATCATTACTCATGCAAGGAATAGCTTCTATCCATTTTGAGACATAATCAACAGCAACCAAGACATAAATGAAACCAAAACTAGGAGGAAAAGGTCCCATAAAGTCTATACCCCATATATCAAAAATTTCAATTACCAAAATTGGGTTCAAAGGCATCATGTTTCTTTTTGAAATATTACCCAATTTTTGGCAGTGCTCACAGGTCTTGCAAAATTCATGAACATCCTTAAAAAGTGTGGGCCAATAAAAACCACATTGTAATATTTTGCAGGATGTCTTTTTAGCAGAAAAATGGCCTCCACAAGCCTGTGAATGATAGAATGATATGACACGCGGAATCTCGTCATCTAGCACACACCTCCTGATAATTTGATCTGGGCAGTATTTGAACAAGTATGGATCATCCCAGAAAAAATGTTTCACCTCAGAAAAGAACAAATCTTTATCTTGCTTAGTCCAATGACTAGGAATACTGCCCATAGCAAGATAATTTGCTATATCTGCAAACCAAGGGGGTTTGGATAATGCAAAAAGGTGTCCATCTGGAAAATTGTCCTTGATTGGTGTTGGCTTAATAGTATCAGAAATGACAAGTCTAGAAAGGTGATTTGCCACAACATTTTCTACTCCTTTCTTATCTTTGATTTCTAAGTCAAATTCCTGGAGTAAACGGATCCATCTAATCAGTCTGGGCTTAGCATCTTTCTTAGAAAGAAGGTACTTTAACGCGGAATGATCAGTAAACACCACAATCTTAGATCCAATCAAGTAAGAGCGAAATTTGTCAAGTGCAAAGACCACTGCCAATAATTCCTTCTCAGTGGTTGAATAGTTGATCTGTGTACTATTCAGGCTCATACTTTCATAATAAATCATGTAAGGCTTTTTATCCTTACGTTGTCCCAAAACAGCCCCAACCGCAAAATCACTGGCATCACACATGAGTTCAAAAAGAAGGTTCCAATCTGGAGGTTGCATAATTGGAGCAGACGTTAGCATACCTTTTAATTTTTCAAAGGCCACTTAGCATGCCTCAGTCCATTCAAATTGTGCATCCTTGGATAATAGTTCACAGAGAGGGCGAGATATAGAACTAAAATCTTTAATGAACCTTCTGTAGGACCCTACATGCCCTAAGAATGATCTTATATCTCTTACGGTTTTAGGTGTGGGTAAGTTGGCAATCAAATCAATTTTAGACTTGTCAACTTCTAGACCTTTTTCAGACACAATATGACCAAGGAAAATTCCCTGGTGAACCATGAAATGGCATTTTTCCCAATTGAGTACCATGTTCTTTTCTTCGCATCTGGTGAGAACAATCTCGAGGTTGGTCAAACAATCCTCAAATGAGTCACCAAACACAGAGAAATCATCCATGAAGACCTTGAGAATGCGTTCCGCCATGTCACTAAAAATACTTAGCATACAACGCTGAAATGTGGCGGGAGCATTACATAACCCAAAAGGCATTCGCCGATAAGCAAAAGTACCAAAGGGGCATGTAAATGTAGTTTTCTCCTGGTCTTCAAGGGAGATTTCTATTTGGTTATATCTAGAATATCCATCAAGAAAACAATAGTACTGGTGGCCAGCTACCCTTTCCAAAATTTGGTCCATAAAGGGTAGAGGGAAATGGTCCTTACGTGTGACTGCACTAAGTTTCCTGTAGTCTATGCATACCCTCCATCCTGTGGAGACTCGGGTAGGAACAAGTTCATTTTGCGTATTTTTGACTACAGTGATACCGGTTTTTTTTGGAACGACCTGGGTAGGGCTGACCCTCTGGCTATCTGAGATGGGATAGATTATGCCCACATCAAGCAGTTTAAGCACCTCAGCCCTAACCACTTCTTGCATGGTAGGATTAAGCCGGTGTTGCATCTGCCTACATGGTTTTGCATCCTCTTCAAGGTAGATACGATGCGTACACACTAAAGGATCAATTCCTTTGATGTCAGCCACATTCCAAGCAATCGCATTCTTGTGTTGTTTGAGTACTTTCAATAATTAGGCCTCTTGATTCTCAGTAAGAAGTGAAGAAATAACTACTGGGTAGGTCTCCTCATCCCTAAGGTAAGCATATTTGAGGTTAGAAGGGAGGGGTTTCAACTCAGGTTTAGGTGGTTCAACCTGAGATGGAAGAGGTGGTGCACCATTTGGTACAAGCTCCTCAAACTTGGGTGTCCAGATAGCATGAGCTTCTTCCATAGTGTCATTATCCATTTCCTCAAGAAAGTCTATATCCTCATTGGCCTCAAGCATCAGTGCAATGTGGGAGTTAACACACTCCTCTCAATCATCCTCCAGCACAGTATTCACAAAGTTCATTTCAAGGAGATCATCATCAATATCCTCAGGATGTTTGAATAAATTGAATATATTTAGTTCAATGGTCATGTTTCCAAAAGAAAGTTTTAACATTCCATTCCGGCAATTGATTAATGCATTTGATGTTGCTAAAAATGGTCTTCCCAAAATTACCGGAATCTAAGCATTGTGATTGTGTACTGGTTGAGTGTCCAATACATAAAAACCAGCAGGAAAATAGAAATTTTCAATTTGCACTAATACGTTTTCTATTACCCCCCTTGGTTTCTTGATCGAACGATCTGCGAGTTGTAGAGTAACCTTGGTAGGTTTCAACTCGCTTAGCCCTAGTTATTGATAAACCGAGTAGGGTAATAAATAAACACTGGCCCCCAGGTCTAGTAAAGCCTGACCAATCCGGTGATTTCCAATGGTGCACGATATGGTGGGGCATCCCGGATCTTTGTATTTCTGGGGTGTGCTCCCGTTTAGGAGTGCACTAACTTGCTCAGTGAAGAAAGCTTTCTTTTGTACATTCGTCCTACACTTGACAGTGCAAAGATCCTTAAGGAACTTAGCGTAGGATGGAATCTGATTTATTGCATCCAATAGAGGAATATTGATTTTAACATCCTTAAAAATGTCTAAGATCTCCTGGTTTAGGATTGGCTTCTTGGGGTGGGTCAATCTTTGTGGAAAAGGGGCAATGGGTGTGACAGTTATGGGGTAAGGACCTTTTTCATTCTCAACAACAGTTTTTGCATTAGCACTATCCTTTTTAATCTTTTCATTCAAATCCGAGGAGACATGTTGTTTATTTTTTTCTGGATTGTCTTGAAGTTCTTTGCCACTGCGTAGAGTGACTGCCTGAACATGCTCCTGATAGTTTGGGTTAGTTATGTCGTTCACTTCAAACTGGGCTTTTGGGTTTGGGAGAGGTTGAGCAGGAAATGTTCTTTTCCCTTGAATTTGAAGGCTACGTTTGATTTGTTCGACAGAAGTTTCTAACCTTTGGATAGCCTACTGGTTATTTTGAATCATTTGTTGATTATTTTGCATATTTTGCATAAATTGTTGTTGAGATTGCACTAGCATACTGAGGGACTCCTCCAATGACCTATTATGAGCTTGTGGTGCATAAGATGTATTATGTTGTGGAGACATGTATGCACCAGAATTTGATGGTCTTTGGGGATTATACTCAGGTGTAGCACTTGGCCCATTCCTCCAGCTAAAATTTGGGTGGTTTCGCCACGAAGGATTATACGTGTTCCCCATGGTATTTGTATTGAACGGCTTTTGATATGAGTTCAAAATGTTAGCCTGTTCTTGAATTGCTTCCTGTAATGTAGGTCCAGTTGGACAGTCTGCTGACAAATGATCTTCAGAAGCACAAATACCACAAACCATGATTGTATCCTTGTTCTTTCCAAGTTTCAGGGTTTCTATTTCTCTTGTAAGTGCAGCAAGCTTGGCTTGAATTTCAGTTTGATTGTTCAGATGATAGATTCCTCCTCCCTTAGACTGGTTCAATGACCTGGATTGATCTGCCCCATAAGACGAGGCCCATTTTTGTGCATTTTCGGCCATTAGTTCCAAGAATTCCCATGCTTCATTAATTTGTTTTTGATCGAATTGACCATTGCACATCATCTCAATATATTGACGGGTATCAGGGGTTAAACCCTCAATAAAAATCTCGATGAGACGATATGTTTCATATCCATGATGAGGACATGCAAGGACTAATTCGTTAAATCTTTCCCAACACTTATAATAGCGTTCCTTGAGATTTTGTCTAAACATCATAATTTCCCTTTTCAAAGTGTTGGTCTTATGTTGTGGGAAGAATTTCTTCAAAAATTCAGTCTCTAGGCCTTTCCATGTGTTGATTGAACTTGGTCTAAGAGAGTGGAGCCAAGTCTTAGCTTTATCTTTCAAAGAAAATGGAAATAATCGAAGTTTGATTACATCCGGCACTACATTTTGTAACTGAAGTGTTGAGCATACTTCATCAAATTCTTTTAGGTGTAAGTATGCATTTTTAGAGTCAAGCCCATGAAACTTGGGTAGAAGTTGGATCATGCCTGGTTTGATCTCAAATTGACCTGTGATTGGGGGCATTACTATACAGGATGGTGTAGTTTGTCGAGCGGGGTTCAAGTAATCACGTAAAGTCCTAGGTGGCTGATTAACCTCCACACCATTGCGGTCCCCATTGTTATTCCCATTCCTGAATTGGGCATCATTGTTACCGGACCCACTCGCCATTGAAAACAATCTCAAAGGACTGGAGGGTCTAGGAGATTCTTTCCTTTCTAATCTATGGGCTGATCCTCTTTGCCAAATTGGCTGAGAGGGCTTGTCCTTTTTTTTTGGAATTTTGAGATTTTTTTAGAAAATGAAAAAAGTAAAAAAAAATAAAAAAATAAAAAAAACCTAAGTTATGAAAGCAACTAAAAAAAACTCCCTAGGGTTGAAAAGTTTCCTTAAGTTTTCCAATCCAGTCCTATGAAACCAACTCGGCCAAGTTAGCCACCAGGAAGTGGTAGAGTCACAGATGGACCCGTTTGAAGGACCAGTTTCCTGAATAGTCAAGCTGTCGGGTACTACAGAGGCAAAGGCCTCCTTAGACACCAAGAAGATTAAGGACAATGACGAGATCACTTTTGGCAAACTTTCTTCCCAAAAGAAGTTGAGACAAGTTGAAAAATAGTAACTTTTCCAATTTTAGAAAGTTTCTAAAAATCAGAGTGATGTGTATTTTCTAGCATTCCATGCACATTCCTATTCCAAATTAGGGCGGCTTAGCATTCCATACATGTCCTCCTATTTCTAGAAAGATGCCACAATTAAACCACAACCACAAAACAATGTAAAAAAGGAAAGTTAGAAAAATTACCTTAAATGGCGCTCCCCGGCAACGGCGCCAAAAACTTGATCGTGAACTCCAAGTGCAGAGCTGCGATATAGTAATAAAACTGGTGAGACCACGTCGATCCTCAGGGAGCAATGTGTTTAAGGTATTTTCAACTTGTAACCTGTCTTAAATAAAAATCTAAAACTAGCCTAATTTATAATCTAACAAATACATACATTCCTAAAACAAAATAATTACAATCCCTAATTCTAAAAGTTCCTAAAAGTAAAATTAAATTTACTGCAAAACAAAACATACATTAGAACTTCCAATAAAACTAAATCTAAAATTAGAAACTTACTAAAAATAAAAAAAACTAAACAAAGTTAGAAACAAATTAAACAAAGTTAAAATTAAACAAAAACTTTCCTAAATTAATCCATGATGAATAACAATGCAAACTTTCTAAAAATAAAACTACATAAATGAATAAATGAATGGAGCATGCATGTGTGTGAACTAAAAGGGTTGCAAAACAAAATTCTAGAATCAGATTCTTTTTCTTGTTTTAGTTCAGTTTCAATTCTGAATCTTGTCAACTAAATGCAGAAATTCCTTGGTAAAACTGATGTAAAGCAGGCTATGAATCAATATGCATGAACCAACACTAATATTTCAATGTTTAGCAACTGTTTTTCAATGCTTTTCTAAACTGAATTCTGATGTGATTCAGGTTTTCAAAAACTATTCCAACATTGAAGATGTGTGCATGTAGAAAGATTATATATAATGATCATAATGCAATGCCTATTTTCAAACTGTTTTAGAACAGTTTCTGCACTGTTTTCAGCTACATTTTAAATCTGATTTCAAGCTTGGAAAACTGTTATAAACATCAGTCATCCAAATACTACAAACATGTGCAACTAGTTTATGAAAGTTGTCCAACATGAACCTGTTTTAGACTATTCTTCTGCATAAAGTTAGGACTGATTTCCACCTCTGAATTCAACCTAATGTTTATATTCTAATTCCCTTTTGGCAACAAACAGAACTAAAAACAAATTAATCACACAATGGAAGGCATAATTCAGACATGACAAATTCGGGTTGTCTTGATTTTATGGACTGTTTCCAGCAACTAATCACTCAATTTATAAAATTGTATTTCTAATTTCCAACTTTAACATAGTTGACAGCCCTGAACATGTTCTAAATAACTGAACATATGCATGAATCTAAATCCATTTGCAGCAGTGAATATCACTAAACAAAACAGTGCAGGTTTTAAACATGAAAAAGTGTAGAAATTAAAGTAAAAGGTGTAGTAAAATAAAAGTGCAGAAATTTAAAATTAAACATGCAATGAAAGAAAATAAGAATTGCAGGAAGTCAAAGGTGGTATAACTAAAGTCAAAAGCGGTAAACAATGGAAGTCAAAGGCAGTATATTCACTTAATATTCTCTCTTAATCTATGCCTAATAATTTCTTAAGATATGCTCTCTATTTGGGTCGTCAATCCAAACAATAAAAATTCAAATTAAGTAATCATACAACCATAAGAATAAGAAGAATAAGAAGATGAATATTATTTAACTAGTATGACAACCTTTACATAAGATGAAAAAAAAATTAAACCAAAAGATTATACATACTTGGATGGAAAAGAATTCCTCCTTCTAGTCGATCTTCAAGGTTGGTGGTGTGGCTTTAGAGCTAAGCCTCCTTGATGACTTAAGATGTAGAGACAAGAGAGGGAGAGGTGGATGTAGAAATCTAGAGGTGGGAGGTGGGTAATTCTTCCATGAAGAATATGGGAGAAGGGTGCCCTATTTATGCTTTTTCAAGTCCTACTCCTTCTCAAACTTTAAAATCTTAAAAATAATAAAAAAATGAAAAAAAAGGGCTCCAACCAATGCTTTGGATGTGCAATATCCTTGGGGATTTTTTTCTTTTTATTTTTCTCTTCTTTCCTTGCTTGTTTTGTCCAGAAATCCCTCTTGGATGCTTCTTTCCTTCTTTGTCTTTGCCACCTTGCATTGAGATCTTTTGAGAGATGAAATAGGGATAAGAATCCTCTCTTAGAATCAAACTTGGCCCACATGAGGTGTAGAACTTCCCCTTTTATCTCTTTGCATCGTCAACTTTCCTTTTTTGGAATGTTCTCCTTGTTGGCTCCTAACTTGAAGAGATCTTCTAGATAATTCTCCATTGATTTTTTCCTTTACTTTTTCAATCAAAATCTGATCCAAAATCTCTTTTGGACGTGGAATAGCTTGCTTGGATATTTTTTTATATTTTTTTTCAATTAAATCTTCTCTTTCTCAAAAAAGAACACCTATGTGGCTTTCCTTGTCCATCTTTGATGAGATATTTTTCAAATTCTCTTCAAAATCTCTTGGAAATGTGCAACAAATAAATGGACCCCATCTTAGATGTTTTACAAGTGTGCCCCACACATGTGCATGTGTGTGTGGGACCATGAAGCCGACTTTTTACAATTTTCTTCCAATTTCCTTTTCTCTTCGATTCTGTTCTCCTTTCTCTTAAAAATCAATTCTTTGCCTCAATTCTTTACAAATGGGACCCATATAATCAATTTCCTACAAAACAGATGTGAATTCATGTGAAAAGATAATTTTACCCCTAACATCACATATGCATGACTGTGGGCCCATTTCTCATAAAATGATAATAAAAATGTACATCATTCTTCATGATTTTGTATGAATGAACTAATGATGAAGAGAATTCAATTTATTTCATCAGAAAAACTATTTTCACAAAACTTTCCTAAAATAGACTTTCCAAAAATAGCAGGTTTCATGAATTTATGCAAAAAGTGTGATTTTTAAGCAATTTATACAGAAAAATATAAAGATGAATTTAAAATGAATTAAACCATGATATCACACTAAATGAGGCTCTTTCAAGTTAATAAGTCCTTAAAATGGGTCAAAATGTGTATGAAAATATGCATTTTTAAAGACTCATCAGCGTGTGAGAATACTTCTCATAGAATTAAAGCCCTATATATATGAGAATCTTCACACACATCCATCCCTCATGACTTTTAGGAGATGGTAGGAAGTTCAACTCCCCTCTCTAGTTGCCTCAATATTTACATGTAATACATGCTCAGTATGTTGATGATATTGGGGTATTACACCCCAGACCTAATTAAGCAGTATGTAATTGTTGTCTCTTTGCTCGCTTCTTAGTAATACCTTTAGCGAGTCTTGCTATCAAAACAATATATATATGTGCGTGTGTGGTGTGGGGGTGTGGGGGGTGGGAACATTGAGGCAACTTGTGAGGGGGATTGAACTTCCTACCATCTCCTAAAAGGGGCTTTTGGTGTCCCCAGCTTGCTGAGCTATATTTTCTCTACTCTATTTTGTGATAGATTACTAATATTGTAGAAATTCATTGCTTGGAATGTTTTAGATTTCTCCAGATATCATGGGAGATGGCAACACACGTCTTTATTCAAGTTGGGGAGTAAGTAATTAACTCTACACTTTCTTGCTACTGATATGGGTCAGTTTCACATCTGAAGCTCAAAATTGGGTATTTGACAACTCTACCTGATGTAGCAATATAATCCCCATTCAAATTTCTCTTTTAGTTTCTCATATCAATTTTAGCTTGATAAACTAATAATTTTATACGCCTTTATCGACTTTATGTATGACTCTGTTCAGGCAGATGCGAAAGCTGGTTGTTACAACTTGAAATCCCCTGGTTTTGTTCAACTAAGAAATTAAATTGGCTTTGGCTCAGTTCTTACACCAACGTCTACCTATGATGGCCAGCCATACTGGATAACTAAGAGGATATCCATGGTAAGAAAACCACAAAAAAAAATCTCTAAATGTTCTCCTTCATTCATCATGAATCAAGATTTTTTTGCATAGTATTCCCTACCTCAAATTATATTGTAAAAAAAAATCATGAACCTTTCATTAAAAACTAAGTAGATGAAGCCATTTGTTCCATATCACCAAACTGATATGTGGGGTTGTATATTACAATCGTATCTATCAACTTGAAAGAATCTAGCCATGGGCTTTAACGGCAAAAATCATCTACTGGTTTGACACTAGATTTGTTGTATTGGTTGTGAAGATAAACAAGGTAACTATAAAACCTACACCAAAAACTATCATCTGGAACGGTTTGGAACTGTTCCTAATAGTATCTGGAACGGTTCTGAACCATTTCAAAATGGCTTGTTGCTGAAAATCTGGAATGGTTGAAAACCGTTCTTGTTTTTTCTTTTGGAACGGTTCTGAACCGTTCCAATTGGCCAGAAACCGTTCCTGATTTTACTTTTGAAACGGTTTTGAACCGTTCTAGTTAGTCAGAAACCGTTCCTATTTTACTTTTGGAATGGTTTTGAACCATTCCAGTATGGTCAAAAACCGTTCCTAATTTTAACTATTCCATTTGGATTAAAACCGTTCCTGTTTTTAATTTTAAAATGGTTCTAAATCATTCTAGTTTGGTCAAACCATTCCTATTTGTACTTTTGGAATGGTTTTAAACCATTCCAGTTGTTTTTTTATGAATGCTTTAAACCGTTCCAAAATTCTAATTCTATGATAATTTTAAACCATTCTAATCTTTTTATTTTGAAATGATAAAACATAGTTTATGAACAATTATTTTCAATTCTAAAGGGATTGGAACTTTTCTAAAATATAAAATAGAAGTAATTTTGTAACATTCCAAAATATAGCATTCCCATACACTTCATAGAAATTGTATTTAATTATAATAGTAAAGGCAATGAATGCCATAAGCAATATACAAGACATAGTACCACAAAACTCATATTTAATGACATAATTTTATTGCATATACCATCATAAAATCCATTACATATCAGTGCTCAAACTCAATCTCTAACTTATGTGATGGCTATGGTAGAGATCCACAAGCTTTGGTGATTTTATAATTTAAAAACTTTGAAGCATCCTCCACAAGCTTTTTTTAGGACCTGCCAATATGAAAGGGGAAAAAAAATACGTAGTTATTAGAACCTCCATTAAAACACACCCACTTCAACTAAATCATAAAGCCGTGGCATTGTTGAAACCAGAGAAGGATCACAGGACATCATAAACTTTGTATCAAGAAATTTTGCTTTAAGATGCTGTTGATCCAATGACTAAGTGGGGTGGTCATAATTAGACTTTTCCAATGATAGGGGCCTTCATCTTCATGGCTTCAGACCTTGGCTCCTTGGCCTGGAACTTAAGCCCTGCATACAAATTCATGTAGTCCTCAAATACGAATTTCGGGTACACTTCTTCCCCTCTACCTCTTTCTCAACCAACACAGGAGCCGGGAAGATAACAGCATCACTTCCAGGGTTGTAGAAGGAAGCAATCGGCATCCTGTTTCCATCTGTCTGTGCCACCACTTTGTGCATCACACTCTTGTGTTTACCATTCGTGATCACCTGAAATGCTAAGAAAATATGAACTAATTTAGTTTGTGAAATGACAAATGGCTGAGTAGATAGCATGTATTTCATTTATTGGTCTCTTTTCTTCGATACATTGTGTTACAGTGTGTGAAGGGCCTCCAGAGTCCTGTCTTGGTGAGCAAATTTCATTGACTGATACCATTTTCTCAACATGTTAAGCCCAAGTTTGGATAAAGAGAGAAGACCCATCATAAAATACTCAAGCCAAAATGAAAATTTGAATTTTCTCTAACCACGGCTTAGAAGAATAAGGTGAAAGAAGACAATGGAATAATATTGTTATATGCACAACAAAGAGAGCTTGGAAAGGAAGACCTTAGAAGCAAGAGATTCCTCACCTCAGGTTGGTCACCTAGGTTGATGACAATGGAGTGGTGCATTGGGGGCACATCCACCCATTCGCTATCCTTAGGAGTTGAAGGCCAGCCACCCAGTCATCTTGAAAAAGCAAGATGAGGCCACCCGCATTGGTGTGAGCTCGAAGCCCCTTGATCAGCTTAGGGCGCAGGCAGGGTGGGTAGTTGCTCACCTTTGCTCCAAAGGTAGGGAGGTCCATCGTCGTCCCAGAAAATGCCTTCTTCAAACACCCTTGCTCTAACCCAAGGTTCTCACACAGGAGCTGCTCTGCCAGCTTCTCCAATTCTTTAACAAATTCTTTCATCACCTTCCTGCACTGGTAACAAAAGCAATTATTAAGCACCTTCTCCCAATTACCATCTAACCAAAACTCACTACTGATCTTACCCAACTGATCCCAATTCCCTAGTGCCCATCTCTCCCATTTAGCCAGCTGCTTAACTTACTTTAGCAGTTGATCCTTTTAATGACTTCATGTTCAAGTCGACTTTGGTGGTAATAGATGAATGTGTCCTTCTCACATATCCCAAGAGGACTTAACAAGGAATCTTGCAATTAAAAAGAAGGCTAACTGGATTTGATGCGAAGATTCTATATTGTTAACATAAAAAAAGAAGGAAAAACCAATGTTTTCTTTTATGGATTTTTTTTATGTCCTGCACTCCAACCATTAATGAAGATGTATTATCCTTGTTTTTGACACCGGAACAAACAACCCAACACACAAGAGAATAAACAAATGTTTGTTACCTATGCTCATCAGTGAGATTTGGGATCTCAAATAAATTGGAGACAGGGAGATGGCGAATGAAGAAGGTGTTCTCCCAATCCATGTCATTGATATCCGCCTCAGCTCCCTCCACCTTACTCGCCATCAACTCCTTAAACCTCTGTTCCCTACACTTCTTGTAGTGCTCCTTACTGAGCCTCTCCACCTCATCCATCAATTCAGCTGAGATGCTGTGGTTCACCAGCTTTAACACACAAACCCATCAACACTAATTTATAAAATGACCCACCCCAACACATAAAACTATCATTAAAAATGTAAAACAGAGTCCAAACTTAGAATCAACATCACTATTTGATGCATGCATATCAATCTGAAGCACCCATTCTGGAATCACCTTCAAATTGTAAGTATCCATAGTTGTGTTAACCTGTGGACACCGCCGGTAAATTGATAAATGTGTTTCAAAGGGCAGATTGGCCTGTTCATTTGTGGCAAATTTCTAATCAAACAGGGAAAGTTGTATAGGTCACGTCTTTCTCAAATGTAAATCATCATACATTTCAATTGAATTTCATAGGCTACAGAGTCACTATTTCAAAAATAGCAACCATTGTCACTAGATACATTTTATTCATGGGCAAGAAAGCTCTCTCTCTCTCTCTCTCTCTCTCTCTCTCTCTCTCTCTCTCTCTCTCTCACACACACACACAGACCACACATACATTAATAATGAAAATAAACTTGATGGAGGATAATGACCAAGTTAATCAAGTTGAATAGGTACCATTTTGCAAAAACCATCTGCAACAGATTATTTATAAACCAACTTTATGTTTTCCAGGATAGGATATAGAAATTTAGCAAGGATAGTGCAGCTAAGGTCTTTTCTTGTACATGATGAGGGACCTTTCAAGCTGGCATTTTTCTCAGGAACAACTGTAAATAATAGCAACAAATTAATTGCTTGATAGTGAAGATAATAAGTTGATTCAATGATAAGCACGATTTGATTAAAATAGTTAAGAAATGACTTACCCAATGTCATAATCCTATTCCATTTGGTTCTGAAGCTCTTCAGCCTATTAAAAAGATTTGGCAGAAGACAAATTAACTATCAGGAATTGAATGTGATGTTTCATTTTATTTTACTAATCTGATGCAAGGACATACACATACGAATAGGGAGAAAGATGATATGGATCCACTTCCCAAACTCAAGTACATGGAATAAGGGAGACCCATCCAATACTTTAAGGCACCAAGACAAGGTTTCCATAGTCTAGAACTAAGAAGCACGGACACTTCTAAGAAAGTGACGTGTCCGTGTCGGACACGTGTCGGATACCGACACTCCTCGGACACTCTCGGACACGTGCCCGATACTATTTAGCCGTGTCCATAATTAAGAACTAAAAATCTTAATTTCGGACACTTGTTTGACACTCTTTTTGCAACATGTCCCACAATTCCTAACCCGTGTTTATGACTAAAAAATAAACATGTGGCTCATATCTCTTGGACATTTTGTTAACATGTGGTTATTAAAACTTATAAACTTGATATATAAAAATTTTATACTATGGAAAAATATATGATTGTAAATATCAATTATATCACAAGCAAAAGACAAATAAATATTTTACTAAAGAATAGGCCTCAAGATTGGCTTCTTTTTTGCCTTTTGTATTTTTTTTTAATTTTAGGGAGGGGAAAGAGATGATCCGCCCTTTTCTTAATATGGATTTTATAGAACTATGGATATTTCATGTTTAATGATTATGAATTATGTTTTAGTGTTATATTGATATTTGATAATTTGATATTGTTGTTAGTTAGTGCTTGAATTTTTATTTTTTGATTGCTAAATTGATAAAAAAAAAAAGTTAAAATGATATTATTTTTTTAGTAGATGATTATATATAAATTAATATATATTATTAACGTGTCCCCGACGTGTTCGTGTCTTACTTTTTTGAGAAATGCCGTGTCGATGTGTTCGTGTCGTGTCGTATTTGTGTCCTGTGTCCGTGTCCATGCTTCTTCGGTTTAGAAACATGAATCCAATATAGCAGCGCACTTAAACTTACACTGTAAACCAGTCATACCTTGCCATGCATCCCCTCAATGGCTTTCTTGGACTCCTCCTTGGAGGTATAACAAAGAAAAGCAAAAATGCACTGGTCGATGTAACTGGTGCATTGATTACATGGAAAAAGATCAACCTCAATTTTGATAAGTTGTATTCATGAATGAACAGAAATTCTAATAACTATCAGAGCAAAGAAATGCAGTAATATAGATAACAACGGGATCCAATTCACTGATTTTGGGACCTCACTTTCCTGTACCGTAAGTTAGGATACTTAATGACAGCCTTTTTCTTGTTAAATGGTAGAATTCTTTAAGCTAATCTTAGATTGGAGAGACAAGGCTAAGATGATGTTGATGATGATGATGACTGTGGATATGGGATTTTGAGGGTTTATTACAAAAGTAATGAGATTTTGGTTTGGAGATAACCCAAATCCAAATCCAATTGCTGGAAATTTGGGTAACTCATGAAGATATGATCTTTCCAAATTGTTGACGACAGGTTTATGCAATTTCCAAATGGATCGTATTATCCTTTTGAAAGATGGATTGCCAAACCAAGTGTAGGTGAGTCTTGCATTCCTCATCCATGAATTCCATTTATCCGGACAACTCCTTAGTATCTGCAAGTTTTATTAATTCAAATAAATGGTTTTGTTAGCTATTAGTTCTGACTTGGGTTTAACTTTTTGCTATGATGATTATAAGGAGAATGAGGGGCTCCAAAGTGTTAAAAAACGCACGATTCTCAAGTCGTCAGTTTCATACACATGGAGTTAATCTATCACTGATCAAACGGTTAAATGTTCTTATATAAGTTACACATAATGCATGACCAAATTCTCAAGTTGTCAGTTTCATACACATGACAGCTTTTAAGGAATCCTCCTACTTGCATTAAAAGAGGAAATTCTCAAGATTTAAATGGAAATAAAATTTTATGATTACCAGAATTCCGCAAAACAGAGCAATCCTAAACATACACAAGTCTGGTCAATTCAATTTACAGTTTGTTACTGTTTTACTGATCCAGTGAGTCTAGGACTAGGTCAAATAGACTATTCTGCAACAACTAACATCTCTAGGCTTTCATTTGTACGTTAGTAAGAGTAGTATATTGATTACTCACTGTAAAAATGGGTTGCAAGGCTACCATTGTTCATGTACACGTATACAAGCATGACCTGGGAAGAAGACATGAAATTAAGGTTCAAATTCACTCCAAGAAAATGACCCATTCTATAAGGACAAGAAAGTTATAACTGAATCACTTGTCTAGAACCAAACACAATGATGCAAAAGAAAACAATTCAAAGGACAATACAAATGCAAATGCAAATAAAACAAGTTTTTGTTTTGTAAAAGAAAAAAAGGAAAAATCAAGAAAAATTTTCATATTGAAGAAACCTCAATCGTTTTATAATCAGCCATTCAGTTCCATGGAAGACCATTTGAGCAAATCATAATGTCAACAGTAGAATAGAGTGAAAAGGGAAACAATTTCACGCTGTGAAGTGGGAATACTTCAGCTAAATGATCTAAGAAAGACAATTATATCTACTGTGAAGACAATCCTATATTGTCATTCAATTGATTTGGCACTAACATTTCATTAATTCAACCCATTCAAATAGCAAGCCCTCTCTTTACAAGAACTATCTCAAAATTCACTCCAATTAGAGGGATCTGCAATATTCCATTGATCTTGAGTTGATCAATACAACAAGGTAAACAACTCTGATTAGATTGAGATTTAAGCCAGTTGTTGATGAGTCTTTAAAAATGCATATTTTCATACACATTTTGACCCATTTTAAGGACTTATTAACTTGAAAGAGCCTCATTTAGTGTGATATCATGGTTTAATTCATTTTAAATTCATCTTTATATTTTTCTGCATAAATTGCTTAAAAATCACACTTTTTGCATAAATTCATGAAACCTGCTATTTTTGGAAAGTCTATTTTTGGAAAGTTTTGTGAAAATAATTTTTCTCATGAAATAAATTGAATTCTCTTCATCATTAGTTCATTCATACAAAATCATGAAGAATGATGTACATTTTTATTATCATTCCATGAGAAATGGGCCCACAGTCATGCATATGTGATGTTAGGGGTAAAATTGTCTTTTCACATGAATTCACATTTTTTTTGTAGGAAATTGATTATATGGGTCCCATTTGTAAAGAATTGAGGCAAAGAATTGATTTTTAAGAGAAAGGAGAGCAGAATTGAAGAGAAAAGGAAATTGGAAGAAAATTGTAAAAAGTCGGCTTCATAGTCCCACACACACATGCACATGTGTGAGGCACACTTGTAAAACATCCAAGATGGGGTCCATTTATTTGTTGCATATTTTCAAGAGATTTTGAAGAGAATTTGAAGAATATCTCATCAAAGATGGATAAGGAAAGCCACATAGGTGTTCTTTTTTAAGAAGGAGAAGATTTAATTGAAAAAAAATGCAAAAAAAAATTCAAGCAAGCGATTCCACGTCCAAGAGAGATTTTGGATCAGATTTTGATTGAAAAAGTAAAGGAAAAAATCAAGGGAGAATTATCTAGAAGATCTCTTCAAGTTAGGAGCGAACAAGGAGAACTTTCCAAAAAAGGAAAGTTGACGATGCAAAGAGATAAAAGGGGAAGTTCTACACCTCATATGGGCCAAGTTTGATTCTAAGAGAGGATTCTTATCCCTATTTCATCTCTCAAAAGATCTTAGTGCAAGGTGGTAAAGACAAAGAAGGAAAGGAGCATCCAAGAGGGATTTCTAGACAAAGCAAGCAAGGAAAGAAGAGAAAAATAAAAAGAAAAAAATCCCCAAGGATATTGCACGTCCAAAGCATTGGTTGGAGCCCTTCTTTTTCTTTTATTTTTTTTATTATTTTTAAGATTTTAAAGTTTGAGAAAGAGTAGGACTTGAAAAAGTATAAATAGGGCACCCTTCTCCCATATTCTTCATGGAAGAATTACCCACCTCCCACCTCTAGATTTCTTCATCCATCTCTCCCTCTCTTGTCTCTACATCTCAAGTCATCAAGGAGGCTTAGCCCTAAAGCCACACCACCAACCTTGAAGTGTCAACTAGAAGGAGGAATTCTCATCCATCCTAGTATGTAATTGTTTGCTTTTTATTTCCAATCTTTTGTAAAACAATTTCATGCTAGTAAAGTTTGTTTCTTTTCAAATGTTCTTGTCTTTGATTTTGTGGTGGTCATAATTTTAGTCTTGTTTGTGATTGGTTAATTTTTGTTCTTGTTTAAATATTGGGATAGAATTGGAATTACAACTAGTAACCCATCTTAGTAACCTTTTTAATATACTTTGTCTCTTTGGATACATTGTATGTTTGGAGGCAATGCAAGATGGAGTTAAAGAGGTTTGAGTGAAAAAAGACTAGAGGCCAATTCTGAAATTTATTTCTACATGGAATGGAAATTTGTTATTCTCACTTAGATTAATGACCTAAGATGAAGAATAAGACCCTAAGACAAAACTGCTAATCTATTTTAGCCCAAATTAAGATAAGAAATTGAAAGAGCAATCTACCGCCTTTGACTTCTTGTTATTACCGCCTTTGACTTCAGTTGTTTACCGCTTTTGACTTTCGTGTTATTATCGCCTTTGACTTCCTGCAATTTTATGTTATTTTCTGCACTTTTGTTATTTTCTTGTTATATTCACATGGATTTTAATTTTTGTTTTTGCATAGTTTGATGGTTGGATTAGGAATCATTTTTTTATTTTGTTTTTAACATTGTTTAGTTTAGTAAGATTCTAATTTTAGTTTTTATTTTTGGAAGTTCTAACTTGTGTTTTAAGTTTGCAGCAACTTTAGTTTTATTTTAGGAATTTTAGTTTTAGGAAAGTTTCTTTCATTGGTTTGTAACTAATTTAATTTTGGTAAGTAGGACACTTGTATTTGTTAGATTTTAAATTAGGTTAGTTTTAGTTTTTTATTTTAAGGCAAGTCAAGTTGAAAAAGGAATCTTAAAACACATTGCTCCCTGAGGATCGACCTGGTCTCACCAGTTTTATTACTACATCGCGGTTTTGCACTTGGAACTCACGATCAGTTGTGTATCATCAATGGGTGGATTAGACGATGGTACGGCCTCCCCGTTATCAAACAGGAGGTCACTATAGTCATGCTTTTAGGAAATGAATGTCTCTCCTGAGTTCATTGTCATTATAATTATTATGGTGACTGAAAAAGATTCAAGAATTGAAACTATAGGCCTTTAAGGTGACAGAATAATGTAAAAGTAAAGAAAATGCGAAGTTGGTGTATGATGAAGTCACTCAAGATGATATTCTCCCCTACTGTCAAAGTGAATTGAGCATGTAACAAAGTTGCCCATAGTTTTCCTACCAAGTGGATTGACCACAATTAGTACACAACCAACGTGAATTGAGGAAGAAACTCAGCAGATCTACCAGGCATTTAAGTAAATTAGTGTCTAAATAAAAGGTTCTTCGGAACATGATTTGGTTTTAGCTTTTCATGGAGCAACTTTTCATGAACAAAGCTGTAATACAAAAATGAAAAAGGTTTTCTCAAATAAATACCGAACTCATAAAAAAGATAGAAAGAAGGATGTGACACCTATGATATCGATCATAATCAAATTCATAGCCTATGGCCTGCAGAATAGAAAAAGTTAATATGAGAGAACACCTTAAATATCAAAAATCTGGAAAGCAAAAATGTTGACTTGCCATTGTTGTCCCATAATTCTTGTATAGTATATTGTACAAATCAGAGATCTTGCTTTTATCTATCCCAACTTTCTTAACCATGTAATTTGAAGACAGGCATCAGAGGAAAAAGAATTAGAAATAGACAAACTTGAACAACATCAAAGAGAGCCAGAAGAGACAAAGAGTAATGTTTTGTACCTTCAACATAGGGTGGCTTGATGCTCTTTTGCTTATGGAGGATCAAGTCTGAGAAATTCAAAAGAATGTGCACTTTAGATACCATGAGACAGACTTGGGTTTTCTTCAACTTGGGTTTCCTTCAAATTAGAATGTGCCCACACAATAATGGATAGAGAAAATTTGAAGATCAGGGATTTTATGCCATAGGAGTTGGAGTTTGAAAGTGTTGACTTCTGCTTTAATAAGATTACATATGTGGCAAACAAGTAGAAACAGATCTAACTGCAACTAACAGTATTGCCATCATTTCTTGACTATCGTTAATTTCATCCGTCTTTCATGCTTTGTTTGCACAGGGTACACGATCTGTACTATATGCGAACAGTCACGAATCAATTACAGTAATAGTGCAAGAAGTAACTCTTAGATCTGTAGGAGCACTAATAGCACACTATGAACGAGCTGTTGGAATCTATGCATCTCTGGTCAATATCAATGCTTACCATCAACCTGGTATATGGGCTTACATTTATCTCAATCAGTATTTTTTGTATTAATGTCAAAGTAATACGAGGGAAATTTTCTCCTGTGCACAAGCTCCTCAGGGAGCACTCATCTGGACCATCACCAAAGGGGGGAACCACCCTGAATTTCACCAGGTCCCATGTGATGAAAGTACTGATGTGGAATGTGCAGGTGTACAAAAGAAGATCATCCATAGTATGAGTGTTCCTGCTGGTGCCATTTGTTTATTGAACTACTGTCTCTGTTCTCTGTTCAAATTTGTGATTTCAGGTGTAGAAGCAGGGAAAAAGGTTGCAGGAGAGGTTCTAGCTCTTCAGAAGAGGGTTCTTGCTGTTTTAAATGAGGCCAGGTATGTATTTCTGCCATTTGATTACTGTGCCACATTCTGACCTTATCTGTTTGTAGAAGAGTGAAAGAATGACTCGGTCAAAACTAAAAATAGGGCTACAAGAAAAGAGATGGAGCTAGAATACAGGTGGATAAGATGCACATGCAAATATTGATATGTGTTGTTGCAAGAAATGTCAGGATTAGAATTGAGTTCATAGGAGGAAAACCTACAAGTAACTCGATCATGCACACATTGAGATGTGGGTGTGGGTGGGTGTGTGGGTGTAAATGCCGCATCCCTGTCAAAGAAGGCCAGGTTACTAAGATCAGATTAGCCTATTCATTTAATATTTGTTCCAAGCTTTATACCAAATACATGTCTACTTGAAGGATTACTGTATGATATTGCTTCCAAAGTAATGATTGAAATCTATTTGGAAATTTTATTTTCACTTATCATGTATCAATCATCTACTAAATATGGCTCAACTGGTGGTGTTTCCAGTTGCAAAGAGCCTATTGAGCCATTGGTACTTGATGAAATTGCAGATCATTGCCCTACTCCTGATGATGTATGGGCCTCTTACTCTAAAACTTTGTAGTGTGTTTGGGGGTTTTGTGTGTATTGAACATGCTGCTATTTTTTGTTGAGCAGATTGAAATGATCTACAAGATTGTTGCACATATGGCAGCAAATGATAGGGTGCTCATAGTCTCTTTTAGAGGAAATGAAATTATAGGAAGAGCTCCGATGTAAAGCAGAAGCTGAACTATCTAAAATGCACTTTCTGAACTTACATTTGGTAGTATTTTCGAAAGTTTTATATGAAACTCTGCACGAATTAAGTAGTGGGATTAGGATAGTGAAGAAAAAGGCGGATGAACTAGCACAGCAGTTAGAAAATTTGGCTGAATCTAAGGAAATGCTTATGCATAAGCTGCAGACTGCATTAGATGATGTGCAATCACTGAAGGAGTCAAAGGCAAAATGCATGACAAAATGCGATGATTTTTCACTGAAAAATCATGACTTGGAAGCCAAAATACAAGACATTTCAAATGAAAATTATCTTTTTACTCCAAGGGTTTCAGAATTTGAAAATTTGAGCATGGAATTTTGAAGTTACAAAAATAAATATGAAGCTTGTGCAACAGAAAAGGATGAGCTGAAAAATCTGTTGAAACAAGAAAGCTTAGAGAACATTACTTGGTCATCAAATTCCATTTTTGATCTAACAAGCTTCATAAGTGAATAGAAGAAAACTCCCTTTCTGAACATATAGCCAGTGACAGGTGCTCCTGGAGGAGCAATTCGTAACTCTGTCAATTGTCATGCAGTGACAAAGAAAAGTTAAAGATTTTGCAATTTCTATGTATAACTCCATCAAACTATTTAACACTATTTTTTTCCAACCATACAGAATATGGTGATCTGAGGTCCATTAAACTTACAAAAGGCTCCCAGTTCTGCAATGCTCTGCTGATTCTTAAACAAATTGCTTCGACTTGACCTGAAATGCCAAGATATTGCTTGAAAATTTTTGATTTCCCACTATGGTGAAAGCAAATGAAAAAAATGGTAATAGAATTTAAATAAAAGAAAAGAGAAATATGGAAAGTTTCTAAGAAAAGTATTGTAGAAAGTTCTAACTTGAGACACCACCTCCTTTTACAGTGCAAGTGACATCCCAAAGACCCAAAGTCTTAGTCTTAGAAAAAGGCTGAACGAGATCAACATGGTGGTCAAGCATTGGAAAATAAACATCAAACTGTCTGTCATTGATAATAAAGTTTCCATCACCAGGTTGACTCCAGACACGAGCAACACTGCATTTCCTTCTTCATGTTCCATAAGCCCTTCCCTTTTCATGAACTTACCAAACCCATGCTTTGGCAATCTCCTCCTGTTTCTTCCACTCCATTTTAGCTCTAGTTAATTTCCTTTCATTCTTCTCCAAGCGCATGTCTTCTATTTCTCTTAGAGGGGGCAATCCCTCAATGCCTTCCAGGTCCTTCAAAGCAATTAAACTATCAAGCATTGCCTCTGTTATACCTGATGCTGAAATCAGGTCTCCAAAAGCACGATTTGGGCCTGAAAATGACAACATGAGAGCAGGAAGAATGCTTATAACATGAATATTGTGCAAGGCTAGTAATATTTGAATTCGAAAGGAAAATGCATACTTTAGGGAATTTATTTCATTGCCAAGTCATAATTTTTTTTAACCTAAAGCAATGTACATGAAGAGCAAAATTGACAAATACAGCATGCTTCAAAAGCTCCTTCTGCGAGGCCATCTACTATGCATTAACCAATCATCACAGATAAGAAGAAACATTAAAAAAGAAAGGGCACCAGGAATTTCCAAACCACATAAAAAGAAAGTAAAAAAAACCGTTGAACTTTAGAACTTAACTTTTAAAAGTGCAAGGCATCTCCTCTACTCATGGTTTTCAGATAATAATGATTTGAAGACCAATCAGTTAGGAATGTCAAATAAACTTCATCATCTAATAAATTTGCACTCGTAAGATGCACTCAGGCAAATGGTGTGTTTCTATCTCAAATATGGAGCTGTATAGATAGTACTGTAAAAATTAAATCCAAAGATGCCCTCATGCTGGTTAATGATGTCAAATTTGAAGTGGTTAAAGGAAATAGAATATTCTTTTAAGAGGATCCCAGAATTTTTTTTGTCACTCTCATTTATTCTTTCTCGTTTATATATCTTTATGGGGCCATTTCTGTACACCTGCTCCTAACACCTTACCTTTGCACCAAATAGAGAGGGATGGCTGAGATGATTATTACAATGGCCTTAGACATAAGAAAGAAGAAAGACAAAATGCAGCAGAAACAAAGCTTTTCTTTTTTTTCTTGGAAAGTTAGAACTCATATTGAAAAGCTCAGTTTGGATCAAAGCTGGTTAATGGAAATATATACACACACAAAAGACCACAAAGAGATAAGCAAAACATAAGAAGAAAAATTGCATGTTGGTAGAATACACTTCATTTTTTAACTCTCCCAACTATACAGAAACAGTTCCGAAGATGCCTCATTTGCGAGGCCGCACATTTCCTGATTCATTAGTCGAAGCAAGTTCAACGGAAATGATAAAGGATGATTTACATGTTTCTCTAAGGTAACGAACATCTCCATTCATAATCTTGAGGAGTTTCCTACAAACTAGAAGGCTAATTCCCTCCTTAGATGTGTCCATGTCACCTTCAAACATCTGTGAAAGCAATTCTTGTGGTATTCTGCTACCTGAGTAGGCAATCCTGAAGCAAAACAAGAAGCATTACAAAGACAAGCATGTTTTAATTGTTCAAAAATGTAACATATCCTCAGGCCTTGAGTATGTACATATAGGGCTCATAGTATAGCTGTCTATCTAGGGGGTCTGATTGACTCATGCTAGTACCATGGACAAAGTGACAAGAATTACCTGGCGGGCAAATTCCTGAGCCTTCAATTATTGGCCTTGAGTCCATGGCTCATTTTGGAAAAAAGAAGTCCAAATATCGGATGTATAAAAGCTTACAATTTATGTTATTTTGGGAATGGCCAATTGGCCGTCCATCAGATAAATGGTCTAAAGCTATGAGACATGAGTGCACCTCCACATAAACAAACCCACGGGAAGTAGAACCCAAAGTTCCAGATCGTATAGTTCCTTCATTTGTTGGATAGAATATTTATATTCATTGTTTGAAATCAGCAATACCTGAGTTCCAAATGCATGAGATGGATGCCTTTTCCCAATTGATGCTTGATTAAACTAAGGCTGATCTCAACTTGGCCACCGCTTAGTGTGAATTTCATAGAAGTTAACAAGAAATCAGCCAAAATTTGTTGTAGACTATCTCCATAGATGCTCTTGATCATGAATGAATCTGAGAAATCATAGACAATACGGATTCCCTACTCTCTGCTTGCAGCATCACCTGACTTAGAGCAGTGGTACTAAACACATCATGCAGAGTAAACTCAACCATTTCCAGATCCAAATAGCGAAAAGGCAGGCAACAAAGAAAAGACATCACAATATGGCCAAACTTAAATGAACCCTGCACTGGAACAATGTTAAGCAGAAAATTCAGACATGATCAGTCCACATATGCAGTATCAATCTCTGTTAATATTCCACACAAGTGGCTGGTTTCCATTTACGTTGGCAGACATGCAAATTCAAATCCATCACAAAATCAAAACCATGTAGATGCCACAGTGAAATGGCAGACCTGTAACACCTTTTACCTCTTACAAGCTTTAATAGTTTTGAAACTCCTAAAAGACTACAAAATTTCGCTTCCAAGACCTATGTTTCTATCTCATATTACTTTAAAACCATCTAAATGTCCATAAAACCACCAAAAATCGATTTCCATCTCCCACTTGCAATCAGCTTGTGAACAATCAGTCCTAAACAATCCATAAACAAGAAAGTCCTATGACATTGATCCTGGAATACATAGTGCAAACTCAATGAAATTCCCTTGGTTTTAACACAAATCATTAGCACAAGAAAAAAGAAAAGAAAAGAAAAAGAGAGAGAGAGATAGAACGATGCTCCGAAGGTATCATTTTGACAATTAATCAATTCCAAAGCATGTTCTAATGTGAAGATATGATCTACAATTGAAACATGACTACAATAGAAGATGAGTTATAATCCAAATTCTCAATAGAACTCAGAGAAGGAGAACAAAATGAATCAAACTCACCAATGGAGGTTGAAGTTGAACTCCTCTCACCATCTTCCTTCATTCAAAGATGATTCACAAATCCATTAATCAAACACCCTGATCATCTTTCCATCTTCAAGACCCACCTGCAAAATAAACAAAAAACCCACCTCCTAGAAACCCCCAAACAAACCCCTTCCCTCCTCCTCAACAAATCAAATTCACAACCTCCAACCCCTCACCAGCTCTTCATCCTAAAAACCCACCTCCAAAACCAAAAACCCATATAAAAAACCCCACAGAATATCTCACCACTTTCAAACCAAATCAAACTCACAAACTTAAATCAATCACAAGTCACAACACAAACCTCACCATCTCCCAAAACCATAAAAACCCACCCACCAGCAGTGCTTTCCAGGTCAAAAGATTGCGTATCCCAATCCCAAACCAGGATCTAGAAATCACATGCAAGCAGGAGAACAAAAATTCCTAAAAATCAACTTAATCGAGGAATATTTAACTGATTCAAATCCAATCCCAAATCAATCAAAACCATCCAAATCCATTTTATGCGAATGGATCAACAGCAAAACAACAAACGAAAACCAAGATGGAAACACACAAATCCAGCCACCAAAACTCCTAGCCAAAGAACACGCCTTCTCAAAGATCGAGAAAAACCCAAAAAAACCTGTTGCATCTGGCAACATATGAACATGATAGATCAAAAACAACAAATTCAATAAAAAAAAAACCCTAAGAAACGCTAATCCAACCTCACATAGTTATAAATCAGCATCAAAACATCAAATAAACACTACAAGCGCTGTAAATCTAGAAACGCAATCTCAGATCTAAAACAAGATCCAAAATAATAGACCTGCATTTTGCACTTGATGAGATCCAGAGGCGTGATAACCATATGCGTGAGGTCGTAGCTGAGGATCCTGCCAGCGGTGCAGGCGGCGTAGAAAATAGGTGAGTACATCTCGATCTTCTCAGGTTCGCTGGGCGCGGGAACGATGAACACCTTGGAAGCTCCATTGGAGGAGATAGAAGGAGATGGAGATCTGGAGAAGCTAGGGTTTTTGTTGAGGGTCTTCTGCAAATCTAGGGTTTTGGAAGAAGAGGAGCAGAGGAAGTGAGGAGGGTTTTGGAAGTAGGAGATCAGGAAGAAGAAGAGCACAAGAAAGAAAAAACAAACGTTTGGTAAGACCCATTTCTTCTCAAGTGTACCTCGTGCAAAACGGGTTAGATCCGTTTTGGCTCAGGAACAGCCCAAACCTGAGCCTAGAGTCCGTTTTTAAAATGTATTTTTGGTGTAATGCTCTCAAAAAGCTAATTTAACAAATCTTTCTTTTGAGTTAGTGAATGATTCTTGTGTTGTGATTTTGACATCACCCGTTGTGCACATATATCAATCACAAGATCAACAAAGAACAACCACACACAAGAAGAGAGAAGATATTTACGTGGTTCACCCAAACAGGGCTACATCCACGGGCACAGAGACGATCATCTTCACTATGACAAGTAAAGCAGACAGAGTCTCTCATTCTCTCACATCGTCTCACCTACGTGATGTAGGAACACCACGGGCAAGAGAGCTCTTACCTCTCTTCAACGCAAGATCTAGGGTTACGGACTATACACATATAATCTCCATTTTCTTGGCCACCAAGAAAGCCCCGGTACAATTACCAAAACACCCTTGACCTTAAACTAGTCACTGGCTAACCTAATGGACCCATCCGGCTAAATCGGAATACAAGATATAAACCCAACAATCTCCACCTTAGCTTGAATTCCGCACAAATCGAGCCACCAAGAAATAAAACCGGTAATGTCTTCACGTACCTTGCTGAATGGTACGTTACTACACCAACGATGCAGACTTCTTCCTTCAACATTTTGATATGTTGAAGCAGCACATAAACTTTAAGCAAAGTTCCACTTCTCGTCAAATTCCACCGCGAACTTGAAGCTCGAAACCATTGATGAATCTGAGTGATATCGATATCTGAATCACTCACCATCTTGCCCCATCTTCAACATCACTATGAAGATCCAATCACCACAAGCATGCAAACAAAACAGATTGGGAATACAAGTCCAGATGACTTCATAATTGCAGAACAACCTCTGCCTCCGAAATGTCAAAAACACTATTTGACCTGGCCTCTGATCAATCAAACACATGTTTGACAATTGCTGATGCATCAGCTCCTCCTTGCTGCTTCTTTGGCTTTGGTAAGATAAACAACATCACATGAAATTCAAAACCTCCGACAAGCTCACCTTTTCCGATTCCTCGCCGAGAAACCTATCCAAATCCTCGATCACCATGACCGATTTCTCCCTGAATCTGTAATAGAGGAACCTAATCCACCCAGAGTTTTCAGAGTATTCTCTGTTGATTGCAACGAATCCGCCCGAATCCAAACCCCTGCTCTCCAATGGTGGCCCAATCAGTGATCTCTGATTTTTCTGCAACGAGAATTCCAGAACTCCATATCCTTTGAGGAGATCGATCCATTGATCTTTCATGCACAACCTCCAAGCCACCGAGCGATCTCCACCTCGCTCAGAAACCCAAGGAACACCACCTCGGCTTTGACACCACTTGTTGTGATTTTGACATCACCCGTTGTACACATACATCAATCACAAGAACAATAAAGAACAACCACACACAAGAAAAGGCAAGAGATTTACTTGTTTCACCCAAACAGGGCTACATCCAAGGGCACAGAGACGATCATCTTCACTATGACAAGTAAAGTATACAGAGACTCTCATTTTCTCACATCGTCTCACCTACGTAGTGTGGGAACACCATGGGCAATAGAGCTCTCACCTTTCTTCAACGTAAGATCTAGGGTTACAGACTATACATATATATAATCTCCACTTTCTTGACCACGAAGAAAGCTCAGTACAATTACCAAAACACTATTGACCTTAAACCAGTTACTAGCTAATCGAGTGGACCTATCCGGCTAAACCGGAATACAAGACATAAACCCAACATCTTGCCCAATAGCTTATTTGACTTTCAAGTTCATAAACCAAATCCTGGAAGGTAGTGTGCTCATTCATTTGTTGATTTGGCTCAAATCATCACCCTATGCTTCCAAAATACAGGTTTGATAGTGACCATATTGAAAGATTCTTTTGATGTTGGGAGCCACACAACACGATTCTCTTTCTAATTTGTGTATATGTAAAACTGTTTGCTTGCTTATTGGCGCAGGAAAATGGATATTGGTGGCTAGTAACACAGGATGAAAGTGTGGGATATTGGCCCGATGCCTTGTTCATGGACATGGTAGAAAGTGCTGATCTAATAGAGTGCGCAGGAGAAGTCTTAAAACAGTGAATTCGACGATAAACATGCTAGCACTCAAATGGGTAGTGGTCATTTTCCAAACGAAGGGTATAAAAAGGCTGCATTCTTCGATAATTGCGTCTATCTCGTCGGACACGATGATGCAAAAAAACCATCCAATGCCTCTATTTCAGCTACCAGCCCCGACTGCTATGACATATCAGAAAGATCAAAAGGTCGAGATAAAGGGCTTTGGTTTTATTACAGTGGGCCTGGTGGTCCTTTTTGTGATAAATGAAATTAGCTCAATCAAAAGCTAATTGCAGCAAACTAAATAATGCTTTTCTCCTCTCAAAATAATGAAAAGTAGTGCAATTTCCTTCATGCTGGTTTTTGTTTTCTCTGTTAAGTATTATATTCGTCCATATCTAAATATATGTTATCCGGCCAGGCATATGGGAAAAAGAGAAAATAAGATTGCAAAGAATATAATTTGATTGGCCGTTTACTAAATATTGATTTTACGGTGATAACAAAACATTGGGTCGATTCCACTAGTTGGTCGTCAGTAGTCACCGCTGATGTAATTTTGTTATCCGTACTCCCCTTAATCAATTAGATAAACAAGCAAGTTTTTCATCACAAGCAAGTTTTTCATCTTGATGAGATTCTGTTAAATTTTCCTAGTACATTTTACCTGAGAACAGCTGGCCTTCTATAAAATATGCTTTGTGGAATGGTTTGGAACAAGGTGAAGGGAATAGTAAAGAGACATTAGGCCCATCAAATAATCTTTACTTTGGAGTTTTGGAGTGGGGGTGCTACCGTAGAAATATAGGTAATACTTTCCTTCACATTTCACACAGTCACACACAAAAAAGAAAAAAAAAGGGTTTACATCAAAAAATGAATAGAGTGTTGCAATGACAATGTTTTTTTCTAGTTTATAAAAACTCTACGCATTGCTTCATTTCTAACTTTGCCTTACACTTGTGTATGGTCTTGTTAAGTATGGTTTGCCCATCAACCTTCTGGATGTTATAATTTCCCTATCATCATTCTAGATCTTGGAGTTTAATCTAAAGCATCTAGAATTAACATATGCCAATGTCTCATTAAGATTCAATTTATTAACAAATTCAATAAATTAAGATTAGTGTATACAAAATTTAAGAAATTTAGTGATATTCCAACGGAAGTTGTTTGGGACCTTGTCACAAAGATGGTTACGGCACCCGATGATGTATGGGATGAGTATTTAAAGTTACAAGTTAAAAATTTTTTATCACTTTTATTGTTTTATTAAAAACTTTATAGTAAGAAATATTAATGCACATTTAATACTCATCTATATATAAATCCAAAATTAAATTCCTTCTATCATAAAGTTTGCCCCATGATTGATGAGCTCAAAATAATATATGGTGATACCACTGCTAGAGGTGAAAATACCGGTGCTTCAACCCAAGGAGCAATGGATAAGGATGAGGAGATTGTATTTTCGAATCCCAAGAGAAAAGAAAATTATGAAGGTGATGATATAGTAATAGAACTTGATGATGATGCCACTTTTGTTGGAGAGAATTAGGTTCGTAGTCATTCTAAGGCTCCTAGTCGTCAGTGGGGATCAAAGCTAGTGAGCTATTTTGATCAAGTTTACACTAATTTTACGGAATACTAACGGCATAGAATTGCAAGCTTGAACAAATGTGTTGAAAGTCACGTGGGTGCTTTCTCAATCAAGAATTGCATTGCACTATTCTCATTTATCCCTGTCATTAATAAAGAAATATACTTGAAGGCAGTGAAAGTTATCATGGTAAAACCAAAAGTGGAGAGAAGCTTTTATGTCTATACTAGAAAAAACGAGGAGATTTATGTTGACACCTTTAGAGCTAGACCAGTATTAGGATTTGAGTCTAATTATTACTTTTGCAAAGTTTAGATCTTTATTATGATTGAAATTTAAATAAGACTCTTGTGAAATCAAGAGCAATATTAAAATTTTATTTAAACAAGACTTTTAATAATCTAGGCTAGTATTATGATTTTAATATAAATGAGATTTTTAAGATTTAAGGTTCTAGGAGTTGGCTTTTAATCCAATAAATGTTTATAATTGAGCCTAATTTATTGATGTATTTAATATATAGTTTGAGTTTTATTTTGAAAATGTGTTTGATGAATGATATGGTTGTAATTCATTCATGTTCGATGGATCCGCCTAGGATTGAGATGACATCTTATGAAGAAGAAAGTGTTATTCGTCAAAACTTCTTATGGATGATGGGTCATTCTGCTTGACGCATATGCAAGAAACCAATTAGAGATGCGAGTGAAGCATGGATGGAATTTGTGCATAAAGTGCTAATTGGATAGCCAGATAAATGTTATAAATATAGAATGGAAAAACATGTGTTTCATATATTGTGTACCGCTTTGAAAAGAAAAAAACTTTTAAAAAAGACTCAAAATTTGTATTGGTAGTGGGGCAAGTAGCTATGTTTTCATGTTGAAATTTGAAAATTTATGAACTGTATCATAATAAGCACATTATTACAAAGATGGGATTTGAAGATATTCAAACCTTTATAGATTACATTATGATCCATGGACCCCCAAGAAAAACAAAACGTGAAACATGTCTATCTGCATTTCTTAATTTAGAAAGAGAGAGAATCAGATTAGTACCATCATAAAGTAGGACATATCTACATAAGTTTCTCACATACACTCTTACCACTATTTATGCATCTTCAAACCACCAGCTTTGCACAACACACTCCTATTGTTTGAAGATTTGCAAGTGGTTTTTTATCCTTTCTTCCATTATCAAAGAGTAGTGATATCTTTACTATTTCTACATATATCATCTTTACTATTTCTACACATATCTTATAGTGTGTTGATTTTCAGGTGGTTTACTAATTTGTTCGTCAATGGAAAAAGAAATTTGCGAAAAGATAGTGTTGGTTTTAGTAGTCCTCAATTTGAAATCTATTTACAGAGCAGCTACTCCCGTAGCAGGGAAAAACCTTATAGATATTGAAATAAGGAAAGAGCATAAGCGCCTAAATAAGCCTGCAATCAAGAGCATTAAGGTTGTTTCAAGCAACCAAGCCCCTTTTTTACTACTTTTAGCCTCCTTAATTACCTCAATCATTTATGACTAATATGTGAAACATGGGTGATTAACTTTAGGGACTGGCTATTTGAACTTATAAAATGACTCAATTTACTCACCCTTTTTTTAAATAATTTTTTTTATGAAATTACCCAAATGCCCCGCTCTCCTTCTCCTTCCCTTCTCTATCTGTCTCTCTCCTTCCCCACCTCTTCCTCTCGGCAAAAATTGTTGGTTTCAGCAGAGGGGAACGGTCCCCTTCCTCTCCCTCTCCCTGCCCTCCAATGGAGGGGGAAGGCCCCATCACCCTAGGGCCACCTGATCTCCTGTCGGGCAACTAGTCGATGATGATTGGTAGTGTGGCCATCAAGTGGGAAAGAGAGGGAGAGGGTGGGAGGGAGAGAGAAAAAAAGGGCGAGGGGGGTGGGGAGGGAGAGGAAGGGGACCATCTCCCTCCACTGAAGCCAGTGATTGTCGCCGAGACGGGGAGGTTGGGGAAGGGGAGAGAGAGATAGAAAAACAGAGAGGAAGAGGGAAAGGGGGACATTTGGGGAATTTCACAGTGTTTTTTTTTAAAAGGGGTGAATGAACTAAGCATTTTTATGAAATCAAATAGCTAATCCCTTAATTTAATACCATTAGTTTAGCTTTCCTAAACAATATTGTAGTGATTAAATTAAAAAAAATTGAACTAATCATCATTTGTTGGCACCAAAGAATATGGTTATTTCCATATATATTGATAGGAAAAATAAAGATATTATTGATAAGAGATCAACATGGAATTCATGATTACATATTGTTTAATTAGATCTAGAAATGAAAACCACATATTTTTTCTATATAATTGTCTCTATTAAACAACTGTTTTCTATTACGGAGTTCCTTTTTTTTCCTTTTTCTTTTATTTTTATCTATTTTTTTTACTTTGATGCAATTAGAGTCGAACTTGGCACTAATATACACACCCATATCTCTAACTCATTGAGCTACTACAGGGGAAAACATTATGTATTAATTTAAGTTGTCACTCTCACCATTTTTTTTCTCATTAAGGTCTATTAAAACATGATTTAACTCATATTCTCTTCACATTATGACTCATGGCAAAACAAAGGATTCATCACTAAAGTGGTGAGAGCTAAGAGGTGAAGGATCTAAGATAGAGATGCAGATGGGACCCATAACTTTTCAAGGATTTCATTTACTTAAGAACTTTGGGTGGATTTTTATATCTCATCTCCCCTAACTTCATTTTCAACTAAAGTAGTGATTGAAACAAGGGTTGCTAAGTTGGTTGGCACACCGCCCCCCCCCCCCCCCCCCCCCCCCCCCACACAAAAAAACCCTTACTCTGGGGTACTAAAAGAAAACTAAGATTATTGGATGAATTTTTTTCATATTTAACCATTTTTTTAAAATACATGGTCTTACAATTCCTAGAAATTTAATTACATGAAACAAATGAGCTCTTGATGTAAAATATGCTAGATCAAACTAGAGTTGTTAGGCCACAATATTTTTGATAGCTCAATATCCATTTGAACGTTTCAAACATTCCAATGTCATATCATATAATATATAATACACTACATTTGTGGCCTTTTTTTTTTTTTTTTGGCATAGAATACATAGAAACTTATGGTCAGATGAGCATCACTGGAGGATTGTTAGAAATCAGGGTGAAGGATATTAGGTAGATGAAGATACAACCTTGACTTTTCTAGGAATTGAATTATAGGGGCTATGTCCTTGTATTAAATTTTCATATTTCTTTGATTAAAATTTTGATTAAAGGAGAAGTTATTTAATGATCATTTTTGGATATTCACTGTTATCATATGTTCAACCACTTTTTGCTTCTTTTTTTTTTTTTTCTGTTTCTTTTGTGTGTGTGTGTGTGTGTGTGTGTGTGTGTGTGTGTGTGTGTGTGTGTGTGTGTGTGTGTGCATGAACCTCGGTGCTAGGGCTAAGACCAATGAGAAGTGGGAAGAGCAAGGCCACTAAGTGGAGAGAAACCATACAAGTAAAAAAAGTGGCATTCCCAAGGGTCAATCCATTGTGACCAAGTGACAATTGGGGTTGCAAACTAACCATGCTGCCCCAAGTTGTCCAATTTCAACCACTTAAAGAATAACAATACTAGGAAATTAGTTATACGAAACAAACAGCTACAACTCAGAAAGCTCAAAGCCTTAAAGGAAATAAGGCTCCAACCCCAAAAAGGACCGAGTATGCATTTAAGTCCACTATAAGATATCAGAGTTGGACCCAACAATACCTTGAACTTGCTCGAATCTTACGTTATGACGACCCCATAGGAACCAGGCCATCCTCTTATACCCCTCTTGGATGAAATATACGACCAAATGTGTAAAAGTTTGGATCCGGATTATGTATTTCATATAGTCATTTTTCTAAATAGAGGTAACATACAAAACCTAAAGTTAATTTCTCATTAGAAGGGATTATTATTTTGTGTCTTTTCCCCCAAGGCCCCTCTTGTATGGCATGTGGAGACTGCAGTTTGATTCCTGCTAGGATTTCAACTATCAGTGAAAAAGGATTTACTTAATGACAGTATTGAGATGATGATGCTTGTTCTATATGTTATTGTGACAACAGAGTGAAGATGCAGATATAATTGACTGTGTCAATATCTATAAGCAGCCTGTATTCGATCATCCGTTACTCAAAAATCATACGATACAGGTTTCTTCATTTCCACGATCTATACTCTTTATTGGATTAAAACTTTCATTATAATAATTGCTCCAATATGTACCAACGTAGCATAAATGTGTAATATCAATGTCATCATTTCAGTGGATAGTGATGACAATGATTAAATTTCAAAACGAAAGCACTAGGCTAGGGTTAGGCAATATGAAAAAAATTCTGAATTCATTGTCAAAATAATGTGGGTGAGCTCAACATTTTCTGTAGTGCAAGTGAACGATTAGACTGGTTTAGTTCTTGGTTGACCAGTTTAATCTAATCTTGACCTAGTAGCGTATATGCCTTGGCCTTTTTTTTATATAAAATCTAGGAAAAATTCCTTTCTAATCTTATTCAAGTGCTTGGATTGATTCTTTTTTTCTTTTGTGAAAATTGCATTGTAGATGAGACCAAGTTTCTATGATAGTAAAAAAGTGTCATCTTCAGAACCATTAGAACAATTGTGGCATGAGAGTGGAAGCTGTCCCGAAGGGATGATTCCAATTCGAAGGACTCGAAAGGAGGACTTACTTAGAGTCATTTCCTCAGAAGGATTAAAGGAAGCCTTACCAATTGACACAGAAGTAAGTTATTATATTTCGTCTACCATTCATTTGATATGCTATTGATGTCTGCATCAAATGTGTCAGTATGCTAAAATAGAAATGGAAGGTGAAAATCATGAAGCTGAAGCCAGTATCAGTGTATGGAAGGTACATGTGGATCCATTTGAATACACCGCGGCCTCCATCTACGTCCGTAAAAAAGATACAGTGGATTTTGTCAATGCTGGGTGGATGGTAATCAGCTTCTCTCACTCCCTCTATATCTATCTATATCTATCTATGAATAAAAAGCCAGATTCATGACCTAGCTTGATCAGACATAAGAAGAGGCATATTTACCTCAATGTGTTCCCACCTTTGGTGAGGCAACAACTCATTAGATATATGTATATTGTGGAAACTAGTGAGGGGACTTGTACTTCCTACCATCTCCTAAAGGGGCTGTTGGTGTCCCTAAGCCATATTTTCTCCATTCTGTTTTATGATACATTATTGATATTACTGAAATTCATTGCGTGGAATGTTCTAGATTTCTCAAAATATCCTGGGAGATGACAACACACGTATTTATGCACGTTCGGTGGTAAGTAATTAACTTTACACTTCCTTACTACTAATGTGGGTCGGTTGGAAATCTGAATCTCAAAATTGGGTACTTGAAAACTCACCTTGCATAATCCCATTCAAATTTCTCTTTTAGTTTCTCATATGAATTTTAGCTTGATAAAATTATAATTTTATACGCTTTTATCGACTTTATGTTTGACTGTGTTCAGGGAGATATGGGGGTTGGTTACTGAAACTTGAAATGCCCTGGTTTTGTTCAACTAAACAATAAAATTGGCCTTGGCGCAGCTATTACTCCACTGTCTACCTATGGTGGCTAGCCATACTGGATAAGTGAGAGGATATCCATGGTAAGAAAACAAAAAAAAAAAAAAAAAGAAAAAAAAACTCTCTACTTGTTCTCCTTTCTTCATCATGAATCAAAATTTTTCTGCATAGTATTCCCTACTTCAAATTAGTTTGTAAAAAAAAATCACAAACCTTTCATTAAAAACTAAGTAGATGAAGCCATTTGCTCCATATCAGCAAACTGATATGTGGGGCTATAAATTGGAATCATACCTATCAACTTGAAAGAATCTAGCCATGGGCTTTAATGTCGAAAATCATCTATTGGTTTGACACTAGATTTGTTGTTTTGGTTGTGAAGATAAACAGATAAACAGGGTAACTATAAAACCTAGAAATATCATCATCATTGGCTGACTTTGACCATTACCAATATCTAATGAGGTGGGTACTTTCAAAAAGCTAATTTAACAAATCTTTCTTTTTGAGCTAGTGAATGATTCTTGCCCTATAGCTTATTTTACTTTCAAGTTCATAATAACCAAATCCTGGAAGGCGGCAAAATCACTCTTTTGTTGGTTTGGCTCAAATCATCACCCTATGCTTCCAAAATACAGGTTTGATAATGACCATATTGAAAGATTCTTTTGATGTTGGGAGCCACACAACACAATTCTCTTTCTAATTTGTCTATATGTGAAATGTTTGCTTGCTTATTAGCGTAGGACCCAGAAAATGGACATTGGTGGTTAGTAATACAGGATGAAAGTGTGGGATACTGGCCTGCTGCCTTGTTTAGGTTAATGATAGGAAGTGCTGATTTGATACACTGGGCAAGAGAAGTTCTAAACACTGCACCTGGGAATGAACATACTAGCACTCAAATGGGTAGTGGTCATTTTTCCAAGGAAGGATATAAAAAAGCTGCATTCTTTGATAATTGCGTCTATCTCATAAACCACGATGAAGCAAGAAAACCAATCGATCCCTATGTTTTGGCTGCCAACCCCAAGTGCTATGACGTATCAGAACCATCAAAAGGTCGAGATAACGGGCTTTGATTCTATTACGGTGGCCCTGGTGGTCCTACCTGTGAATTATGAAATTTGCTCCTTCAAAATCTAATTGTAGCAAGCTAAATAAAGTTTTTCTCCTCTAACATAAAGAAAAGTAGTACAATCTCCTCCATGCTGGTTTTTGTTTTTGGTCACTTAAATCTTACACTCTTTGATATCTAAGTAAAATTTGCCAGGCATGAAATATGGAGAAAAGAACAAAAAAACTTACAAAGAATATAATTTGATTGCCAGTATACTAATTTTTGTTTTTATGGTGATAACCAAATGTTGTGTTCTTAATTCTAATTATGCTAACCTTAATGGAATACTGGTGGTCAATGTATACGGTGTCTCTTATTGGCTGGAGGTAGCGGAGGTCGAAGGAACATGGTTGTCGTGCAGGTCATCTTAGTTTTTAAGCTTTTTTCTTTCTTCAGCATCATGATATTCTTGGTGCTGCTGGCAGAGGTTAGGGTGGGGTGGGTTCTAGATTGCTTAGGGGTATTTTTTGTCGCTTGGATTTAGTTGGTATCTTATCATCTTTGTTTGGGAGCTCCTTGCATATGATTGGATTGGTCAAGAGGGCCAACCTAGTTGGGCTCTTTGATGTCTGGTGATAATGCTTTTGTGAGTTTTCTTATCTGGCTACCATTGTGTTTGTATGTTCTTTGGCACCTTGGTATTAATAACATTTACTTTCTTTGGCTGATAAAAAAAAAGAGCGCCTCATAATATCTTGCAGCTGAGTTGAACAAAACCAATAGAAACTGTGATGAAGCACCCTTTTTCCGTTTCTATTATTTGCCAGCGCCCACACCCCCAATCATCATGGGGAAATAGATTAGCCATTTCATTTGGGTGGGTTTGAGTATAAAGAAATACATATTATGTCATCCTCTAGTTGAAAGAACAAAAATTAGAAAATATTTATTTTATATCTGATTAAGGTTCGGTGCTTATTTGCTTGATATTTATCATTAATTTGTTAATTCTGGTGTGGCCAGTATGCATCAATAGATATCAATAGAGAGTCTATATTGTCTTGCTCATACAATCCAATAAATAAGTAAATAGTGGAAAGGAAGCAAGCACACACAGATAGAAAGGTGGCACAATCAGGATTCGAGCCCTAGATAGTCAGATAAAAACTACCACGTTTTACCATTAGGCTAATGAGTTGTTATTTAAACAGTGCATTCTTGTTGTCTTGAAATTGGTTTAGAGATTATTGTAAAGATCATAACCACATCCCAAATTGTTCAAAAGGATGAATAAAATCATATCATTAACTATATCATGGACAGTAGGATTTTTTTTCTCATATAAATAATAAAATAACTATACATTTTAGAAAGAAAAGAAAAAGTGGTTATTTATAATCCATTGTATCAAAGAAACAAATGTAGGACTGGCACAGGGCAAGGGCATATCCCAAATCCAATAATTTACAAGCTCAAAAGTTGGAAAAAGACAAGGGCATTTTAAAAAAATCATTTTTCCTCTTGTTTGAAGCTAATAAAAACCCATTTCAAGACACATGAGAAAACTCATAGGGTTAAATGTGGTCCACCTATTTTTAAATCTTGAACCACTCAAAATAAATGTCTCTCATTAATGAAATAATGGAAAATTTTCCAACTAATATGTTTTAAGTGTTGAGAAATAAGAGAACACCAAAGGGAGAGAAGAATAGAGAGGAAGGGAGAGAGATCTCCATATTGAGAGAAATGTATATAATAAGGGGGGAGGAGGATCTTTTTTATAGAATAAGATTGCCTCCTCTCAAATCAACCTAATATAGTAGGACTCTAACCCAAAATGCTCTCTTTATCTCATGTGAGTCCTAACATGAGCATCCTCCTACAATAATACCTCTTATAATACTCCCTCTTAGATGACCATCATTCAATGACAGTTGCCTCATTAAAACCTTCTATAGGAAAAAAACTTAATAGAAAAAACCAAAGCAAAGGAAAAAAAGTACAACATTCTACAGGATTATTGAATTAGTGTTGAATAAGTATAATGTTACCTCGTTAAAACCTTAACTCTGAAAACCCAGTGGGATAAAATCTAGGAAAGGAAAAAAATTTATAGCACACATATGTCCTAAATAGCATGTTTTAGGATGCTTACTTCTAATCAGTTACTTCCCCCGACAACAATAACCGTTCCATTATTTGATGATAAACACTACACATGCCGATCTCATTACAAAGTTTTGGAATGTTGATTCTAGTATTGACTTAGTAAACAAATCAATCAGGTTGTTGCTTGAATGAACATGCTTGACTTCAATCTCACTGTTCTTCTAAGGCTCGTATCTGAAGAAGAATTTTGGTGCAATGTGCTTCATCTTGTTGCCTCTAATATACCCTTCTTTAATCAGTTGAATACGTGCTTCATTGTCTTCATAGATAATTCTTAGGGCACCTGTATTAGGAGGCAATTGATAAGAACTACGAATATACTGAATTAACTATTTTAACCACATACATCCCCTATTGGCTTCATAGAGGACTAAAATCTTACCACTGTTAGAAGAAGTAACAACCAAAGTCTGTTTAGTAGAACACCAAAAAATGGTAACATTACCACTAGGGAACACATAAACTATCTGTGACGGATACTTGTGAGGTTCAGAGAAATATTTTGAATTACATATCCTACAAAGTTTAGATCTTTATAATCATAATAATAATATAGACATAAATATCATAAGATTTGTTTAATACCAATCCAGTGCTTTTGAGTTGATGTAAAACTATATATGGGAAGCATATCTACAAAAAATGAAATATCCCATTAGAACTATTCTCTATCTGTAGGCCGAGACAAAGTCTTTTATAAATAGTTAATATTTTTCTTGAGTTCTTCTGGAGTCCCAGCTAGATTTATGTCACCTATATAAACTTCTACTATCGTGAATTATTTAAAGGATTTTATAAATATACATAGGCAAATGGGATTTTTTTCATTACCCTACCTTGGATAAACTTCACTAAGACTATTGTACTATATTTTTCTGGAATGCTTTAGGTTGTACAATGAACATCTTAGTTGTTTTGAGTACGTACTCTTTGACTTTACTTCAAGCAAAGTAAATCCTTCTGGGATTTTCATATATATATATATGGCTATGCATGTTTTTAATCCCAAGTTTCTACAGGAAACTTTTTACCAAAAGTCTTTCCTCATATCTAGTAATTTCATTTATTTTTCTTACAAACATCCATTTGTAACCTACAAGGTTAATAAATTTTTTTATGGGTTTGTAATATTGGTTCAAATGTACCACGTTTATTGAGAGATTCTAACTCCGCCTTAATTACATCTCTCTATTTTGGCCAATATTACCTTTGTCATCATTCATTTATAGAACATGGTTCTGTATCTCAACCATCATTTTCCTTTGACATATGTGTTGCTACTGCATATGCAAATATGTCATCGATGACTATTTCTTCTTTATTTTGTCTTTTTCTTGAATTGATTTAGAATATAGAGATCCTTTTATTATTGGGTACCCTTGCCTCTTCAGGGGCTTTTAGAGTCTCTTCAGGGACATTAACTTCTTACAGAATTTTAGAGAGGGTGAATTTTGTCATAATCTTTTCTTGAGTGAAATGATGTACCTATTTAGGAGTATATGATTTTTTATAACCTCTTTAGAAGTGTATCTATTCTTGAGCATGATTAGGATATGATTGCTCATTTCTCCTCTTTGGGGGAGCTAAGTCTTTGGAACCTATAGGCCTGCCATGTTTCTAGCGTGTAATAGGTTTATTTGCTGCCACATTTGGATATTTATCCCACAAGGACATTAATTCGTGCTTGTCTTATAGTGTCATTAATTCATACATGTGTGTTCATAGCTAGTAATGTGACCTCTTTACTTTTCCTGCATCATTAAAAACATTAAGGAATTCGTTTGTAATGAAGTAAACAATTCTCTTTACTTCATTATCACATTGTGAAGTACATAGGTCGAGATGAAATAGAGTGGGAGTACTCCATGTTCATTTTCACCGTTCTTCAGGAATTGGCTGTTCTACAAGAACAAGACGCTCTTTAGGAACTCTTTTATTTCCCTCTAATGTTGAAAAGACTATCTTATCAAGATGAAAATTGTAAAACGAGTAGTGAATACATCTCTTATCATTGGTTTTAGATATCTAATAATCTGAAGTGAATCAGAACCAATATAGATTCTTAATCTATGTTGTAGGTTCATACAAGTCACGAACTTGTAATATCAAGCCTTATGGACTTGATAGGAAGCTAAGGAAAATGTATCCTAAGCTTAATAATTTCAGTTAATAGGCAAGCAGAAGCTAAACAAAGTAGGCAAATATCCAACCAATAGGTAAAGGCATTAATCAAAACCATCAAATACCTAAAAAGGTCTACTTGGGAGATTTTATAGGTTCACAAATGTTACCTTGTATCCTTTACAATTGATAGTACTTTAAGGAGTGCCCAAAAAAATTATCAATAATTTGTCGTAATATAGTAGCCCTAGGGTGACGTAACCTATCATGCCAAAGCATTGAAGCCTTAGGTTTACTAACTTTCGAGCTTAGTTTAAGTTTCTTACTTGACTTTGTCGTTTTGCTCATAATCGAATGTGATTCAATATTGGAGATTATCTTATAATATAGTTCTGAGGTTTGAGGAAAATGCACTTAACTTTTCTAGCATAAGCTCTTGGCTGTCAATAAAATGAATGATGTACAAATATTTTGTGTTACCTTCACTTATAGTTCTATATATGGTACCCATTCATTCTGATGTCTTTGTAGCTAAGCAAGTTTCTTTGGGAACTGCTAAAAAAATAATGCATCCTTAATGCATATGTATGTACCATTTGGTAACATTCTGTGAATTTTTTCGAAGCATTCAAGTATTTGTACATATCCAGCTATGGTTGATACCTTATGTGAATTAAACACTAACTTTGAGAAAAGTCCTAGTTATGATTGATACCTTGTGCAAATTAAAAACTAACTTTAAGAAAAAATTTTGATTTTTCAATGTGATGTGTTTTGTAGTACTGTCTTCCGAACAGATATTATCCTTAGTTTCAAGCATTCCATAATCTATACTACAAGAAATAATAAACTCGCATAACTACTCGGTCGCATAAGAAAAAAAAATTGAAAATAGTCAGGTGAGATCCAAAAATATTCAAGTAATAACTAGTTCGCATCATGCTTCCATGAGAACTATTGATGTGACCCACCTAATAACCCATCTAAATCGTACAGAAATAGAGATTCCCCTTTATCATCACTATTCTCAAGGTTTGGCACTCGGAATGGATGGAGGGCTGAAATATTTTTTGAATATTAAGTCATAAAACTTGTGGGCTACGGTTGAAGGGGTTAGGGGCATAGGATTGGAATCAAAATTTATAGTTGTGGTGGTCCCACAGATGTTTCACCATCAGGGTACCATCCATATATGGGACCCACAAGTGGGTCTCGTAAAAAGTTCTCGTGTTAATTCTATGAGAATTGTTCTCATAGAAACAAAGCCAATATATATGAGAAAAGATCTTATGAGAACTAGTTCTCATCATTTTTTTGTACAAAGTCTATGTGAGGCCTATCTATCACCTAATCCAAATTTCACAATACACAGAGACCCTTTGATAGTCATACATCCCAAGTTTCGATTAAATCCGGATTTACTGGACCATTAAATCGATTATGCACCGATCCGATTGGACTAGATTTGAGATTGGGTCTAAACTTGACATTTGATGTGGTCCTACGTAGATCTTTCATCCCCCTGGCCCCATCTCCAAACAGAACCCTCTAGTGGGCCCCATAAAAAGTTTTCTCTGCAGGAGTGTGAAAATACTTCTCATAGAATTAAAGCCCTATATATATATGATAATCTTCACATGCATCTGTCCCTCATCACTTTTAGGAGATGGTAGGAAGTTCAACTCCCCTCTCCAGTTGCCTCAATATTTACATGTAGCACATGTTCATTATGTTGATGATATAGGGGTATTACACCCCAGACCTAATTAAGCAATATGTAATTGTTGTCTCTTAGCTCACTTCCTAGTAATATCTTAGCGAGCCTTGCTTTCAAAACAATATATATGTGTGTGTGTGTGGTGGGTGGGTGGGTGTGGGTGTGGGGGGGGGGGGGGTGGGGGTAGGGGGGTGGGGGAACATTGAGGTAACTTGTGAGGGGGATTGAACTTCCTACCATCTCCTAAAAGGGGCTTTTGGTGTCCCCAACTTGCTGAGCTATATAATTTTCTCTACTCTTTTTTGTGATAGATTACTAATATTGTAGAAATTCATTGCTTGGAATGTTTTAGATTTCTCCAGATATCATGGGAGATGGCAACACATGTCTTTTTTCAAGTTAGGGAGTAAGTAATTAACTTTACACCTTCTTGCTGTTGATATGGGTCAGTTGCACATTTGAAGCTCAAAATTGGGTATTTGACAACTCTACCTGATCTAGCAATATGATCCCCATTCAAATTTCTCTTTTAGTTTCTTATATCAATTTTAGCTTGATAAATTGATAATTTTATACGCCTTTATCGACTTTATGAATGACTCTGTTCAGGCAGATGTGAGAGCTGGTTGCTACAACTTGAAATGCCCTGGTTTTGTTCAACTAAGCAATCAAATTGGCTTTGGCCCAGCTCTTACACCAACGTCTACCTATGATGGCCAGCCATACTAGATAATAGAGAGGATATCCATGGTAAGAAAACCACAAAAAAAAAAAATTTTTCTCTACTTGTTCTCCTTCATTCATCGTGAATCAAGATTTTTCTACATAGTATTCCCTACCTCAAATTAATTTGTAAAAAAAAATCATAAACCTTTCATTAAAAACTAAGTAGATAAAGCCATTTGTTCCATATCACCAAACTGATACGTGGGGTTGTATATTGCAATCATATCTATCAACTTGAAAGAATCTAGCCATGGGCTTTAACAGCAAAAATCATCTATTGGTTTGACACTAGATTTGTTGTATTGGTTGTGAAGATAAACAAGGTAACTGTAAAACCTAATGGAGGTTTCTATGAAATATCAACATCATTGGCTGACTTTGACCATTTTCAATGCCTAATGAAGACGATGCTCTCAAAAAGCTAATTCAACAAATCTTTCTTTTGAGCTAGTGAATGATTCTTGCCCAATAGCTTATTTGACTTTCAAGTTCATAAACCAAATCCTGGAAGGTAGTGCACTCGCTCATTTGTTTAATTGGCTCAAATCATCACCTTATGTTTCCAAAATACAGGTTTGATAGTAACCATATTGAAAGATTCTTTTGATGTTGGGAGCCACACAACACAATTCTCTTTCTAATTTGTGTATATGTGAAACTGTTTGCTTGCTTATTGGCGCAGGACCTAGAAAATGGATATTTGTGGTTAGTAATACAAGATGAAAGTGTGGGATACTGGCCCGATGCCTTGTTCAAGGACATGGTAGAAAGTGCTGATCTAATAGGTGGGTGGGAGAAGTCTTAAAACAGTGAATTCGAGGATAAACATACTAGCACTCAAATGGGTAGTGGTCATTTTTCAGATGAAGGGTATAAAAATATTGCATTTTTCGAAAATTGTGTCTATCTCGTTAGACACGATGATGCAAGAAAACCGTCCAATGCCTCTGTTTCGACTATCAAACCTGGCTGCTATGACATATGAGAAACATCAAAAGGTCGAGATTGAGGGCTTTGGTTCTATTACGGTGGGCCTGGTGGTCCTTTTTGTGATACATGAAATTAGATCAATCAAAAGCTAATTGCAGCAACCTAAATAAAGCTTTTCTCCTCTCAAAATAATGAATAGTAGTGCAATTTCCTTCATGCTGGTTTTCGTTTTCTCTTTTAAGTTTTATATTCATGCATATCTAAATATATGTCATCTACCCAAGCATATGGGAAAAAGAGAAAATAAGATTGAAAAGAATATAATTTGATTGGCCGTTTACTGAATATTGATTTTATGGTGATAAGAAACATTGGATCGATTCCACTTGTTAGTCGTTAGTAGTCACCACTGATGTAATTTTGTTATCCGTACTCTCCTTAATCAATTAGATAAATGAGCAAGTTTTTCATCTTGATGAGATTCTATTAAATTTTCCTAGTGCATTTTACTTGAGAACAACTAGCCTTCTATAAAATTCCCTTTGTGGAATGGTTTGGACCAAGGTGAAGGGAATAGTAAAGAGACATTAGGCCCCTTAAATATTCCTAACTTTGGAGTTTTGGGGTGGGGGTGCTACCGTAGAAATATAGGTACTACTTTCCTTCGCATTTCACACACTCATGCACACAAAAAAAAAAAATAATATGGGTCTACATCAAAAAATGATAGAGTGTTGCAATGAAAATTTTTTTTTTAGTTTGAACAAATTCTATGCACTGCTTCTTTTCTAACTTTGCCTTACACTTTTGTGTCTGGTCTTGTTAAGTATGGTTTGCCCATCAACCTTCTGGATGTTATAATTTTGGAAGGTTTTTTGAGGAGATCCTCTAGAATGGATTAATGCAATCAATCTCAATATTATGTGTACAAATAATTAACTACATAGTGGAAATAAATCAAACAAAAGCACACAACATGAGAAGACACAGATTTTACGTGGAAACCCAAACTAGAAAAACCATGACCAAGTATCAAGCACTATAAATCATACAGCAATTACAAGAGAATACTCATAACCTTTATCCAATTATCGCACAACATAAGGACTTTGTGATTCCCTTGCATAGCACCCTATTGCAACAACTCCCTACCATTATCTATTACAGAACTAAGCACTTAGATGCCTTTTAAATGTAACATTTGACTCCTCACAACAAATTCTATACTCAGAGAAGTAGAAGATTAGAATCTCTAAAGTAGAACTTCAGCCCTTCAACTCTCCAATGAAAGAATTCTAGAGAATATGATCTCCAATAAGCAATCACTACTTAGAACAATGAGATCTGTGTTCCACTCCTTATGGTTAAGAGAGAACCCTTTTTTATAGCCCCAAATTTGTAGCTCATAATATATTTCAATTGGGAAAGAAGTTGGTATGAAACAGGGAAGTTCCTTTTCAAATTTGATTGAAAAATCGCACACTCAATTACATCTCCCCCTTAATTGTATCTTCGTAACAGTATTGGGGGTGGGAGCTTGATCATCTTGATTAGGGGTTTCTATAAATAGCCACCCATACTTGTGTAGTTTGATTTTTCAGCATAGTGTGAGCAACTTTTGTAGATAAATTAGAATTCTTAACCCAAATAGCTCCTGTCTTGGCTTTTGGCCCAAATAATTGTCTCCACCATTACAGCTTCTTGCAATAGGGACAAATGTGTCCGTTAACTCCACACTGATGATAAGTGGATGTGCGTGCAGGACGTGACACATTCTTCCTTTTTAAACTACTCATCACAATATGAATATATGCAACATGTGAAGTAGTGTGTGCAAGACTTCTAACAAAAATAGATTTACCTTCAGATATTGAAGTAGATGCACCATCATTAAAACTAAGACCGCGCTTGTCATTAGGCAGCTTCTGAACATATAAGATGTCTTCATGTATCTTCGAACCAGTATTCATCTTATTCAGATAGGCTTTTTTGGAATCCAACTCAGACAACGCAATCTTCAGTTTCTCAGCCAGGTCTTCTTTTTCAGTCTTAACAGTCTTCAAGTCAGTTTTCAAAGCTCCAAGCGCTTGCTCAACCTTCTTAAAATCTTCTAATAGTAAAACCATACTTATGACTCTTAGTAGTCAGTTTATCAGCCATGGAATTCTTCTGCCCTTCTAAAAGATGAACTTGTGATTTTGCATCCTTTAATTCTTTCTTCAAAGACAAAATCTCTTCTTTTCATTTAAGAGCATTTTTCTCAAATGACTTGCTCATCTGCATAGACTTATTTAGCAAAATCTCATATTCTGCTTCCTAATCTTCTTCTTTATTTTAAAGTGCAATATCAACATTCTCTACAGCAGAACTATCATCAGAAATAGTGGATCTAGCTATAAAAGCCATAAAATTTCCATTCACAATTTCCTTAGGGTTAGGTCATGGTTTTTCGCTTATTTTGAAGAATCATCATCCCAAGTTTTCAAAACTTTGTACGTGGGATTCTTTTTCCTGTTGGGACAATCACTAGCATAATGGCACTTAACCTTGGCTAATGTCGTCTTTTTTTCAGATTTCGATCCTTTCCACTTAGCTTTCTTATCCTTCATAAGTTTTTGAAACTGAACTATTATCTCAGTAATATTATCATCAGAATTTGAATCAGTCTCAATTTTCTTTTCAGATTGCTTCACAGATTCTCGGAAAGCTCTAAAAGTCAAACAGTTATTTTTCACTGATTTTCCTATATTTAAATGGTTTTCTTCGAAAGTTTGAAGATTTCCAACCAACTAATTCACTTTGAGGGTTTTTAAATTCTTATTCTCTTCAATAGCATCCACCTTTGAATCAAACTTTCAAGTAAGAGACCTTAGGATCTTCTCGACAATTTTACTTTCATGGATTTCTTCACCTAAATTGAAAATAGAATTGATAATGTCATTTAACTTGGTGTAAAACTGATTGAAGGTTTCTTATTCTTCTATTACAATGGTTTCAAAAGACTTACTTAACCTTTGCAGTTTTGCTTACTTGACGGTATCGGTACCCTCATAAATAGTTTGCAAAATATCTCATGCTTCTTTTGCTATTTTATAAGTGGAAATCCAATGAAACTCATCAGCAGACACTGCATTATAGACAGCATTTATGGTTACTGTTAGAGCATGCTTTTTTTTCTTAGTCCATTGGGCTTTAAGTTTAGCAATTGTTTGCCCATTAATAGTAATAGTGGGTTTAAAATAAATTTCCTCGATACTATCTCACACATAATCATTAATGGATTTGAGGAAGCCAATCATTCTTTGTTTCTAATAAGCATAATTTGAACTATCAAATAGTGGAGGCTTCACAGTGGGTGTGCCTTCTTGATTGAGCACCATTTTAGATATCTCTTAGGATCAAACACAATAAATTAGCGTAATCTGCTTTGATACCACTTGACGGTTTTTTGAGGAAATCCTTTATAATGGATTAATGCAATCAATCTCAATATTATGTCTGCAAACAATCAACTACGCAGCGGAATTAAATCAAATAAAACAACACAATGCAAGAAGACACAGATTTTACATGGGAACCTAAACTGGAAAAAAACTCCAACAAAAAATCAAATACTATGAATCATACCACAGTTACAAGAGAATACTCACAACCCTTATCCAGTATCGTGCAATCTAAGGGTTTGTGATTTCCTTGCATAGCACCCTGCTGCAACGATTCCATGCCGTTCTCTATTATAGATCTAAACACCTAGACACCTTCTAGATGTAGCACTTGACTGCCCACAATAATCTTCTACACTCAAGAAAGTAAAAGACAAGAATCTCTAGAGTAGAACTTCAGTCCTTCAACTCTCCAATTAAAGAACTTTAAAGAAAGTGATCTCCAATAAGCAATCTTTACTTAGAACAATAAGATCTGTGTTCCACTCCTTAGGGTTAAGAGAGAACCCTTTTTTATAGCTCCAAATTCGTACCTCATAAGTGTATTTCAATCAGGAAAGAAGTTGGCATAAAATAGGCAAGTTCCTCTTCAAATTGGATTAAAAAATCACAAGTCGGTGAACTTTCTGCACCTATTTGATCGGTCGGATGAATGGTCCGATCGATCAGATTAAGCTTCTACCGAGGCAAAATTTCAGCACATTTTCTGCAAACTTCCGAAGGCCATGACTTTCTCATTTTAATTTCAATTGAAATAACCTTTTGCTCTACGGTATCTACTCAAAATGAGCTTTCAAACGGTAGGTCACTTACCCATATCTAACTCTCGGTTTGTGAGATATGACCTTTTTAATTCATATTATCCATAGAAAATCACTTCAATTTGTCACTCTTTCTTCTATTTCTTCACTTCAATGCATCCGGTGAGTCAAACTATTATCCATACTCAAAGACATGTAAAATACAACACTAATGGACTCAAGTTTTGTCCATCCTGTGAATTAGACAACACAAAAATCCTTACAATTTCCCTATCATCATTTTAGATTTTTAGAGTTTAATCTACAGCGTCTAGAATTAGCATTTACCAATGTCTCATTAAGATTCGATTTATTAACAAATTCAATAAATTAAGATTAGGGTATACAAAATTTAAGAAATTCTGTGATATTCCAACGCAATTTTTTTGGGACCTTGTCACAAAGACGGTTATGGCATCCGATGATGTTTGGGATGAGTATTTAAAGGTACAAGTTTAGAAATTTTTAACACTTGTATTACTTTATTAAAAACTTTATAGTAAGAAATATTAATGCACATTTAATACTCATCTATATATAAATCCAAAATTAAATTCCTTCCATCATAAAGTTTTCCCCTTGAATGATGAGCTCAAAATAATATATGCCGATACCACTGCCAGAGAGGAAAATGCCGGTGCTTCAACCCATGGAGCAATGGATAAGGATGAGGAGATTGTATTTTCGAATCCCAAGAGAAAAAAAAATTATGAAGGTGATGATATAGTAATAGAACTTGATGAGAATGCCAATTTTGTTGGAGAGAATTAGGTCTGTAGTCGTTCTAAGACTCTTAGTCGCCAGCGGGGATCAAAGCCAGTGAGCTATCTCGGTCAAGTTTGTACTAATTTTACGGAATACTAATGGCATAGAATTGCGAGCTTGAACAAACATGTTGAAAGTCATGTGGGTGCTTTCTCAATCAAGAATTACATTGCAAGATTGTCATCCATCCCTGGCATTAATAAAGAAATATACTTGAAGGCAGTGAAAGTTATCATGGTAAAACCAAAAGTGGAGAGAAGCTTTTATGTCCGTACTAGAAAAAACGAGGAGATGTATGCTGACACCTTTAGAGCTAGACCAGTATTAAGATTTCAGTTTAAATATTACTCTTGCAAAGTTTAGATCTTTATTAGGATTGAAATTTAAATAAGACTCTTGTGAAATCAAAAACAATATTAAAATTTTACTTAAATAAGACTTTTAATAATCTAGGCTAGTATTATGATTTTAAAACAAATGAGATTTTTGAAATTTAAGCTAGTAGGAGTTGGCTTTTAATCCAATAAATGTTTATAATTAAGCCTAATTTATTGATGTATTTAATATGTAGTTTGAGTTTTATTTTGAAAATGTGTTTGATGAATGATATGGTTGTAATTCATTCATGTTCGATGGATCCGCCTAGGATTGAGATGACATCTTATGAAGAAGAAAGTGTTATTCGTCAAAACTTCTTATGGATGATGGGTCATTATGCTTGTTGCATATGCAAGAAATCAATTAGAGATGCGAATGAAACATGGATGGAACTTGTGCATAAAGTGTTATTTGGCCAGTCAGATAGATGTGATAAAGATACTATTGAAAAACATGTGTTGCATAAATTGTGTACTGCTTTGAAAAGAAAAAACCTTTTAAAAAACTCAAAATTTATATCGGTATTGAAGCAAGTAGCTATGTTTTCATGTTGAAATTTGAAAATTTACGAACTATATCATAATAAGTACATTAGCACAAAGATGGGATCTGAAGATATTCAAACCTTTTTAGGTTACATTTTGATCCATACACCCCTAAGAAAGACAAAACATGGAACATGTCTATGTGCATTTCTAATTTTAGAAAGAGAGAGAATCAGATTAGTACCATCATAAAGTAAGACATATCTACATAAGTTTCTCACAGACACTCTTACCACTATTTATACATCTTCAAACCACCAGCTTTGCACAACAAACTCCTATTGTTTGAAGATTTGCAAGTGGTTTTCTATCCTTTCTTCCAATATCAAAGAGTAGTGATAGCTTTGCTATTTCTACATATATCATCTTTACTATTTCTACATATATCTTATAGTGTGTCGATTTTCAGGTGGTTTACTAATTTGTTCATCAATGGAAAAAGAAATTAGCGAAAAGATAGTGTTGGTTTTAGTAGTCCTCAATTTGATATTTGTTTACAGAGCAGCTACTTCTGTAACAGGGAAAAACCTTACAGATATTGAAATCAGGAAAGAGCTTAAGCGCCTAAATAAGCCCGCAATCAAGAGCATTAAGGTTGTTTCCAGCAACAAAGCCCCTTTTTCACTACTTTTACCCTCCTTAATTACCTCAATCATTTCTGACTGATATGTGAAACATGGGTGATTAATTTTAGGGACTGGCTATTTGAACTCATAAAACGACGCAGTTCACTCACCCTTTTTTTTTAAATAAAAAAATTTTTTTGTATGAAATTACCCAAATGCCACGCTATCCCTCTTCCTCTTCCTCTCCTTCCCCTCTCTGTCTCTCTCTCCCCTTCCCCACCTCTACCTCTCGATGACAATCATTGGCTCCGGTGGAGGGGAATGGTCCCTTTCCTCTCCCTTTCACTCCCCTCCAGCAGAGGGGGAAGGGCCCATCACCCGAGGGCCACCTGATCTCCGCTCTGGCAACTAGTTGATGGCGACTAGTAGTGTTGCCATCAAATGGAAAGGAGAGGGAGATGGTGGGAGGGAGAGAGAAAAAGAGCTCAGGGAGAAGGGGGTGGAGGGAGGGAGGCGACCATCCCCCTTGGCCAAAGTTAGCGATCGTCAAAGTGTTTTTTGGGGAATTTCAAGGGAGAGGTGGGGGGAGGGAAGAGAGATGGACATATGAAGGAGAGGAAGAGGGAGAGGGGAACATTTGGGGAATTTCAAAGTGTTTTTTTTAAATAGCCAATCCCTTAATTTAATACCATTAGTTCAATTTTATTAAACAATATTGTAGTGATTAAATTAAAAAAATTAAACCGATCATTGATAAGAGATCAACATGGAATCCATGATTACATATTGTTTAATTAGATCTAGAAATGAAAAACCACATATTTTTTCTATATAATAGTCTCTATTAAACAAAATTTTTCTATTACAAAGTACCTTTTTTTTCTTCTTCTTTTATTTTTGTTTATTTCTTGACTTTTATGCAATTAGACTCAAACTTGGCACTAATATCCACACCGATATCTCTAACCTGCTGAGCTACTACAGGGAAAAACATTCTGTATTAATTTAAGTTGTCACTCTCACCATTTTCTTTTTCTCATTAAGGTCTACTAAAACATGATTTAACTCATATTCTCTTCATATTATGCCTCATGGCTAAACAAAGGATTCATCACTAAAATGGTGAGAGCTGAGAGGTGAAGGATATAAGATAGAGATGCAGGTGGGACCCATAACTTTCTCAGGATTTCATTTACTTAAGAGCTTTGGGTGGATTTTTATATCTCATCTTCCCTAAGTTTATTTTCAACTAGAGTAGTGATTGAAACAAGGGTTGCTAAGTTGGTTGGCACCTCCATTTATCACCTCCGTAGGTACTGACCCGACACCCCGCCCCCCCACCCCGCCCAACCCGAAAAAAAAAAAAAACCCTTACTCTGGGGTACTAAAAGAAAACTAAGATTATTGGATGAATTTTTTTCATATTTAACCATTTTTTAAAATACATGGTCTTATAATTCCTAGAAATTCAATTACATGAAACAAATGAGCTCTTGATGTAAAATATCCTAGATCAAACTAGAGTTGTTGGGCCACAATATTTTTGATAGCTCAATATCCATTTGAATGTTTCAAACATTCCAATGTCATATCATATAATATATAATACACTACACTTATGGCCTTTTTTTTTTTTTTTTTTTGCATAGAATACATAGAAACTTATTGTCAGATGAGCATCACTGGAGGATTGTTAGAAATCAGGGTGAAGGATATTAGTTAGATGAAGATACGACCTTGACTTTTCTAGGAATTGAATTATAGGGGCTATGTCTTTGTATTAAATTTTCATATTTCTTTGATTTAAATTTTGATTAAAGGAGAAGTTATTTAATGGTCATTTTTGGATATTCACTATTATCATATGTTCAACCACTTTTTGCTTCTGTTTTTTCTTTTTTTTTTTTTTTTTTTTTTGGTGTGTGTGTGTGTGCATGAACCCCAGTGCTAGGGCTAGGACCAATGAGAAGTGGGAAGAGCAAGCCCACTACGTGGAAAGAAGCCACACAAGTAAAAAGAGTGGCATTCTCAAGGATCAATCCATTGGTAACCAAGTGACAATTGGGGTTGCAAACTAACCATGCTAGCCCAACTTGTCCAATTTCAACGACATAAAGAAGTAACAGTACTAGGAAATTAGTTATATGAAACAAATAGGCCCTTCGATGACATAAGAAGAGATCACCAAGCTATGACTCCAAGAGCTCAAAGCCATAAACGAAATAAGGCTCCAAGCCCAAAAAGGACCCAGTATGCATTTAAGTCCACTATATTATATTGGAGTTGGACCCAACAATACCTTGAACTTTCTCAAATCTTACGTTATTACAACCCCATAGGTACCGGGCCATCCTCTTACACCGCTCTTGGATGAAATATGCGACCAAATGTGTAAAAGTCTGGATCCTAATTATGTATATCATATAGTCATTTTTCTAAATAGAGGTAACATACAAAACTTAAAGTAAATTTCTCTAAAGTTAATTTCTCATTGGAAGGGATTGTTATTTGGTGTATTTTCCCCCAAGGACCCTCTCGTATGGCATATGGACATTTCAGTTCAATTCCAAGGATTTCAATTATAAGCGAAAAAGGATTTCCTTAATAATAGTATTGAAATGATGATGCTTGTTATATCTGTTATTTTGACAACAGAGTGAAGATGGAGATATAATTGACTGTGTTGATATCTATAAGTAGCTTGCATTCGATCATCCACTACTCAAAAATCATACAATACAGGTTTCTTCATTTCCATGGTCTATACTCTTTATTGGATTAAAACTATCATTATTATAGTTGCTCCAATATGTACTAACGTAGCATAAATGTGTAATACCAATGTCATCATTTCAGTGGATAGTGATGATAATGATTAAATTTCAAAATGAAAGCACTAGGCTAGGGTAAGGCAATATGAAAAAAATTCTGATTCATTGTTAAAATAATGTGGGTGAGCTCCACATTTTCCATAGTGCAAGTGAACGATTAGACTGGTTTAGGTCTCGGTTGACCAGTTTAATCTAATCCTGACCTAGTACCCTATATGCCTTGGCCTTTTTGTATTTAAAATCTAGGACAAATTCCTTTCTAATCTTATTCAAGTACTTGGATTGATTTTTTTTTTCTTTTGTAAAAATTGCATTGTAGATGAGACCAAGTTTATATGATAGTAAAAAGTTGTCATCTTCAGAACCATTAAAACAATTGTGGCATAAGAGTGGAAGCTGTACCGAAGGAACGATTCTAATTCGAAGGACTCGAAAGGAGGACTTATGTAGAGCCATTTCTTCAGAAGGACTAAAGGAAGCCTTACCAACCGACGCAGAAGTAAGTTGTTGTATTCCGTCTACCATTCATTTGATACACTATTGATGTCTGCATCAAATGTGTCAGTATGCTAAAATGGAAATGCAAGGTGAAAATCATGGTGCTGAAGCCAGTATCAGTGTATGGAAGGTACATGTGGAGCCATCTGAATACACCACGGCCTCCATCTACGTCCGAAAAAAAATACAGCGGATTTTGTCAATGCTGGGTGGATTGTAATCACCTTCTCTCCCTCCCTCTATATCTATCACTCAATAAAAAGCTAGATTCATTGACCTATTTTGATCAGACATAAGAAGAGGCATATCTACCTCAATGTGTTACCACTTTTGGTGAGGCAACAACTCATTAAATATATGTATATTGTGGCAACTAGTGAAGACTTGTACTTCCTACCATCCCCTAAAGGGGCTTTGGGTGTCCCTATGCCATATTTTCTCCATTCTTTTTTATGATACATTGCTGATACTAGTGCATGGAATGTTCTAGATTTCTCCAAATATCCTGGGAGATGACAGCACACGTATTTATGCACGTTGGGGGGTAAGTAATTTACTTTACACTTTCTTACTACTAATATGGGTCGGTTGGAAATCTGAATCTCAAAATTGGGTACTTGACAACTCACATTGCATAATCCCCATTCAAATTTCTCCTTTAGTTTCTCATATGAAATTTAGCTTGATAAAATTATAATTTTATACGCTTTTATCGACTTTATGTTTAAATGTGTTCAGGGAGATGCAGGGGCTGGTTGCTACAACTTGAAGTGCCCTGGTTTTGTACAACTAAGCCATAAAATTGGTCTTGGCTCAGCTCTTACTCCAACATCTATCTATGATGGCCAGCCATACTGGATAACTGAGAGGATATCCATGGTAAGAAAACCCAAAAACAAAAAAAAAATCTCTACTTGTTCTCCTTTCTTCATCATGAATCAAGATTTTTCTGCATAGTATTCCCTACTTCAAATTAGTTTGTAAAAGCAAAATCACAAACATTACATTAAAAACTAAGTAGATGAAGCCATTTGCTCCATATCACCAAACTGATGTGGTATTGTAAATTGGAATCGTATCTATCAGCTTAAAAGAATCTAGCATGGCCTTTAATGTCAAAAATCATCTATTGGTTTGACACTAGATTTGTTGTTTTGGTTGTGAAGATTAACAGGGTAACTGTAAAACCTAACGGAGATTTCTATGAAATATCAACATCATTGGCTGCCTTTGACCAATTCCAATATATAATGAAGTCAATACTTTTAAAAAACTAATTCAACAAATCTTTCTTTTGAGCTAGTGAATGATTCTTGCCCTATAGTTTATTTTACTTTCAAGTTCATAATAACCAAATCCTGGAAGGTGGCGAAATCACTCTTTTGTTGATTTGGCTCAAATCATCACCCTATGCTTCCAAAATACCGGTTTGATAATGACCATATTGAAAGATTCTTTCGATGTTGGGAACCACACAACACAATTCTCTTTCTAATTTGTGTGTATGTGAAATGTTTGCTTGTTTATTGGTGCAGGACAAAGAAAAAGGATATTGGTGGTTAGTAATATAGGATGAAAGTGTGGGATACTGGCCCTCTACCTTGTTCAAGGACATGGTAGAAACTGCTGATCTAATAGAGTGGGCAGGAGAAGTTTTAAACACTGAACCTGGGAATGAACATACTAGCACTCAAATGGGTAGTGGTCATTTTTCCAAGGAAGGATATAAAAAAGCTGCATTCTTTGATAATTGCGTCTATCTCATTAACCACGATGAAGCAAGAAAACCAATCGTTCCCTATGTTTCGACTACCAACCCCAATTGCTTTGACATATCAGAAACATCAAAAGGTCGAGAAAAAGGGCTTTGGTTCTATTACGGTGGCCCTGGTGGTCCTATATGTGATATATGAAATTCGCTCCTTCAAAATCTAATTGTACCAAGCTAAATAAAGTTTTTCTCCTCTTAACATAAAGAAAAGTAGTACAATCTACTTCATACTGGTGTTTGTAATTTATCACTTAAATCTTATACTCTTTGGTATCTAAATATAATTTGCAGGGCAAGAAATTTGGAGAAAAGAACAAAAAAACTTGCAAAGAATATAATTTGACCGCCCGTATACTAATTTTTGTTTTTATGGTGATAACCAAATGTTTTGTTCTTAATTCTAATTATGCTAACCTCAATGGAATATGGGTGGTCAATGTATTCGGAGAAAGGAGTATTAAGAGCACCCATAATATCTTGCTGAGTTGAACAAAACCAGCATAAACTGTGTTGAAGCACCCTGTTTCTGTTTCTATTATTTGCCCACACCACCCCTCCCCCTCCCCCACAATCATCATGGAGAAATAGATTAACCATTTCATTTGGGCGGGTTTGAGTATCAAGAAATACATACTATGTCATCCTCCAGTTGAAAGAACAAAAATTAGAAAAAATTTATTTTATATCAAATTGAGGTTCGTTGCTTATTCGCCTGATATTTATCATTAATTTATTAATTTTGGTGTGGCCAATATGCATCAGTGGAGATCAATAGAGAGTCTATCTTGCCTCGCTCATACAGTCCAATAAATAACTAAATAGTGGAAAGGAAGCCTACATACACAGACAGAAAAGTGGCACACTCAGGATTCGAGCCCTTAATAGCCAGATAAAAACTGCCACTCCTTACCATTAGGGTAAGGAGTTATTCTTTAAACAGTGCATTCTTGTTGTTTTGAAATTGGTTTGGAGATTATTGTAAAGATCATAGCCAAACCCCAAATTGTTCAAAAGGATGAATAAAATCGTATCATTAACTATATCATGGACAGTAGGATTTTTTTCTCTCATATAATAATAAAATAACTATACATTTAAGAAAGAGAAGAAAAGGTGGTTATTTATAATCCATTGTATCAAAGAAACAAACGTAGGACTGACACAAGGCAAGGGCATATCCCAAATCCAATAATTTATAGGCTCAAAAGTTGGAAAAAGACAAAAGGCATTTTAGAAAAAAATCATTTTTCCTCCTGTTTAAAGCTAATAAGAACCCATTTCAAGACACATGAGAAAACTTATAAGGTTAAATGCGGTCCACCTATTTTTAAATCTTGAACCACTCAAAATAAATGTATCTCTTTAATGGAATAATGGAAAAATTTTCAACTAATTTGTTTCAGGTGTTGAGAAATAAGAGAACACCAAAGAGAGAGAAGAATAGAGAGGAAGGAAGAGAGATCTCCTTATTGAGAGAAATGTATATAATAAGGGGGGAGGAGGATCTTATTTATAGAGTAAGATTGCTTCCTCTCAAATCAACCTAATATAGTAGGACTCTAACCCTAAATGCTCTCTTTGTCTCATGTGAGTCCCAACATGAGCATCCTCCTATGATAATACATCTTATAATACTCCCTCCTGGATGACCATCATTCAATGACAGTTGCCTCATTAAAACCTTCTATAGGAAAAAAGCTTAATGGAAAAAACCAAAGCGAAGAAAAAAGAGTACAACATTCTATAAGATCATTGAACTCGTGTTGGACATGTATAATATTACCTCGTTAAAACCTTAACTAGGAAAACCTAGCAGGATAAATCTAGAAAAGGAAAAAAAGTACAGTGTACATATGTCCTAAATAACATGCTTTAGGATGCTTACCTCTAATCAGTTACTTCCCCTGACAATAATAACCTTCACATTGTTTGATGATAGACATTACACATGCCGATCTCATATACAACTTTCTGGAATGTTGATTCTGGTAATGACTTAGTAAACAAGTCAATTAGGTTGTTGCTTGAATGAACATGCTTGACTTCAATCTCACTATTTTTCTAAAGCTCATATCTGAAGAAGAACTTGGGTGCAATGTGCATCGTCTTATTACCTTTAATATACCCTTCTTTAATAAGTTGAATACGTGCTTCATTGTCTTCATATATAATGCTTAGGGTACCTGTATTAGGAGGCAATTAATAAGAACTACGAATATGCTGAATTAACTATTTTAACCACATACATTCCCTACTGGCTTCATAGAGGACTAAAATCTTAGCATAGCTAGAAGAAGTAACTATCGAAGTCTGTTTAATAAAACACCAAAAAATGGTAACATTACCACTAAGGAACACATAACCTGTCTGTGATGGACACTTATGAGGATCAGAGAAATATCTTGAATCTACATATCCTACAAAGTTTAGATTTTTCCAATCATAATAATAATACAGACGTAAATATTGTAGGATTTGTTTAATACCAATCCAGTGCTTTTGAGTTGGTGCAAAACTATATATGGGAAGCATATCTACAAAGAATGAAATATCCCATTAGCATAGTTAGAAGAAGTAACTACCAAAGTTTGTTTAGTAGAATACCAAAAAATGGTAACATTACCACTAAGGAACACATAACCTGTCTGTGATGGACACTTATGAGGATCAGAGAAATATTTTGAATCTGCATATCCTACAAAGTTTAGATCTTTACAATCATAATAATAATACAGACATAAGTATCGTAGGATTTGTTTAATACCAATCCAGTGCTTTTGAGTTGGTGCAAAACTATATATGGGAAGCATATCTACAAAGAATGAAATATCCCATTAGAACTATTTTCGATCTACAGGCTGAGACAAAGTTCTCTTATAAATAGTTAATATTTTTCTCGAGTTCTTCTGGAGTCCTAGTTAGATTTACGTCACCTACATAAACTTCTACTATTGTGAATTATTTAAAGGATTTTATAAAGATACATAGGCAAATGGGATTGTTTTCATATCGTACCTTAGATAAACTTCACTAAGACAATTGTACCATATTTTTCTGGAATACTTCAGGTCGTACAATGAATGTCTTAGTTGTATTGAGTACGTACTCTTTGACTTTACTTCAGGCAAAGTAATTCCTTCTAGGATTTTCATATATATATGTCTGTGTATGTTTTTAATCCTAGGTTTCTGCGAGAAACTTTATACCACAAATCTTTCCTCATATTTAGTAATTTCATTCATTTTCCTTAAAACATCCATTTGTAACGTACAGGGTTAATAAATTTTTTATGGGTTTGTACTATTGGTTCAAACGCACCACCTTTATTGAGAGATTCTAACTTTGCCTTAGTTACATCTCCCTATTTTGGCCAATCTTATCTTTGTCGACATTCATTTATAGAACGTGGTTCTGTATCTTAATCATCATTTTCCTTTGACATATGTTGCTACTATATATGCAAATATGTCATCGATGACTATTTCTTTTTATTCTGTTTTTTTCTTGAATTGATTTAGAGTATAGAGATCTTTTTATTATTGAGTACCCTTACCTTTTCAGGGGCTTTCAGCGTCTCTTCCAGGATATTAACTTCTTACAAAATTTTAGAGAGGGTGAATTTTGTCATAATCTTTTCTTGAGTGAAATGATGTACCTATTCAAGAGTATACGATTTTTCATAACCTCTTCGGAAGTGTATCTATTTTTTAGCATGATTGAGATATGGTTGCTCATTTCTCCTCTTTGGTGGAGCTGTGTCTTTGGAGCCTATAAGCCTGCTATGTTTCTGACGTGTAACAGGTTTATTTGCTGCCACATTTGGACATTTATCCCACAGGGACATTAATTCGTACTTGTCCTATAGCGTCATTAATTCGTATATATGTTCATAGCTAGTAATGTGACCTAGTTACTTTTCCTGCATCATTAAAAATGTTAGGGAATTCGTTTGTAATTAAATACACAATTCTCTTTGCTTCATTATCACATTGTGAAGTACATAGGTCAAGATGAAATAGAGTGGGAGTATTCCACGTTCATTTTTGCCGTTCTTTAGGAATTGACTATTTTGTAAGTACAAGACGCTCTTCAGGAACTCTTTTATCTACCTCTAACGTTGAAAAGACTATCTCATCAAGATGAAAATTGGTAAAACTAGTAGTGAATACATCTCTTATCATTGGTTCTAGATATCTAATAATCCGGAGTGAATCAGTACCAATATAGATTCTTAATCTATGTTGTAGGTTCATGCAGGTCATAAACATGTAATATCAAGCCTTATAGACCTGATAGGATGCTAAGGAAAATGTATCTTAAGCTTAATAATTTGAGTGAATAGGAAAGCAGAAGCTCAGCAAAGTAGGCAAATATCCAACCAATAGGTAGAGGCATTAATCAAAACCATAAAATATCTAAAAAGGTCTACTTGGGGGATTTTATAGGTTCACAAATTGTTGAGTTTATGTCTTATATTCCGGTTTAACCGGATGGGTCCACTGGGTTAGCCAGTGATCGGTTTGAGGTCAGGGGTGTTTTGGTAATTGTATCGGGGCTTTCTTGGTGGCCAAGGAAGCAGAGATTATATATGTGTATAATCTGTAAACCTAGATCTTGTTCTAAAGAGAGGTGAGAGTTTTCTTGCCCATGATGTTCCCACACCACGTAGGAAAGACGATGTGAGAGAGTGAGAGTCTCTATACTTTACTTGTCATAGGGAAGATGATCGTCTCTGTGCCCGTGGATGTAGCCCTGTTTGGGTGAACCATGTAAATCTCTGTCTCTTCTTGTGTGTGGTTGCTTCGTGTTGATCTTGTGATTCATGTGTGTGCACAACGAGTGATGTAAAAAATCACAACAAGTGGTATCAGAGCCAAGGTGGTGTTCCTTAAGTTTCTCAGCAAGGTGGAGATTGCTCAGTGGCTTGGAGGTTGTGCATGGAAGATCAATGGATTGGATCTTCTCAGAGGATTCAGAGTCCTGTGATTCTCGTTGTAGAAAAATTAGAGATCATAGGTGATCTTTGGTTGGGCCACGGATTGAAGTTTCAATCAAAGAGGAAAAGAAGAGAGTGAACGGCTTGGTCTTTGAGATTCTGCTATAGTCACTCGACGATCGAAAAAGAAAAGGCTCTTTTGACTATTTTGATTATAGATTAGAAAATAGAGAGGATCCAGGTTTCTGCATATTCGAAATAGAAAAGGATTTACAAAGAAAAAAGAAAAAAAAGGAAAAACTGCACTACCAGTCATTTTCTCTATCACCGTCGTTCACCGCCTGCCCTTCGATCGTCACCGTCGCCGTTGCTTCCAACAGTCGTTGTCACTGGTTCCCCGAACAGTCCGCTGTAGCCGAGGATGACGACCACAGTTCGTCCGGTTCCTTGTTACAGAATAGGTGCCAACGTGTTAAAAAAAATGACCTTTGCTCTAGTTCAGGTTCGAGTTTTGGGTTGGGTCAGACCCAACCCGTGGTGACAAGCCCAGGAAGCAGAGGCTGCAGGTTTGGGTCCAGGTCGGGTTAGACCTGACCCGGTTACAGCAGCAGAGCAGATAGGTCATAGAGCAGTTCAGTTCAGTTCCGGGTCAGGTGAACCCGACCCGAGTCCGTTTCAGAAGCCCAGTAGAATAGCAAGCAGTGACGTCAGCAGTGAAGTCAGCGTCGGTCAATATGCAGGTTTGACTATTTCAACGGCTGAAATTGTTTCTGCAATATCTTGATTGTCCGATATCCGATAGGAGATCTGTTTGCACCTACGGACTCATTTCGAGCAGATCTATATAGTGGAAGAGGGTGATTTGCTGTTTGGGTGGTTAACAAGGAGGTTTGACTGATCGGAGCGTCGAAACTTGTTTCTGCGATATCGGAGCCATCCGTGATCGAATTTCAGATCCATTTCTTCCAGCGTGCATGTGTTGATGGGATCTACAACTTGATGCAGAAATCTTTAAAAGAAGAATCAGGTCTATTTGACCTGGTTGTTGTTGCAAACCCAATAGTAGGAGTCGTCCACCTAGTTGCAAAGGGTTTGCTGATTCAAACGAAGTTGTTCGTTTGGGGTTCACATGCTTTTCGGATTGCAATTGATGTTATTTATCTTATCAGAGCTAAGCCAATGAAAAAGCAGCAAGGAGGAGCTGATGCATCAGTAGTTGTCAAACATGTGTTTGATTGATCAGAGGCTTAGCCAAATAGGGTTTTTGACTGCTCGGAGGCAGAGGTTGTTCTGCAATTATAAAGTCATCTGGACTTGTATTCCCAATTTGTTTTGCTTGCATGCTTGTGGTAATTGGATCTTCATAGTAATGTTGAAGATGAGGCAGGATGTAAGTGATTCAGATATCGATGTCACTCAGATTTGTCAATGGATTCGAGCTTTAAGTTCGAGGTGGGGTTTGACGAGAAGATGAACTTTGCTCAAAGTTCATGTGCTGGTTCAACATGTCAAAATGTTGAAGAAAGAAGACTGCATCATCGATGTAGTGACGTACCACTCAGCAAGGTTCATGAAAACATTGCCAGTTTTATCTCTTGGTGGCTCGAGTTGTGCGGAATTTAAGGCAAGGTGGAATTGTTGGGTTTATGTCTCGTATTCCGGTTTAGCCGGATGGGTCCACTGGGTTAGCCAGTGACCGGTTTAAGGTCAAGGGTGTTTTGGTAATTGTATCGGGGCTTTATTGGTGGCCAAGAAAGCGAAGATTATATATGTGTATAATCTGTAATCCTAAATCTTGCGCTGAAGAGAGGTGAGAGTTCTTTTGCCGTGGTGTTCCCACACCATGTAGGAGAGACGATGTGAAAGAGTGAGAGTCTCTGTACTTTACTTGTCATAGTAAAGATGATCGTCTCTGTGCCTGTGGATGTAACCCTGTTTGGGTGAACCATGTAAATCTCTGTCTCTTTTTGTGTGTGGTTACTTCGTGTTGATCTTGTGATTCATGTGTGTGCACAACGGGTGATATCAAAATCATAACACAAATGTTACCTTGTATCCTTTGCAATTAATGGTCCTCTAAGGAATGCCCAAAAAAATTATCAATAATTTGTCTTAACATAGTAGCCCCAGGGTGACGTAACCTATCATGCCAAAGCATTGAAGCCTTAGGGTTACTAACTTTCGAGCTTAGTTTAAGTTTCTTACTTGATTTTGTCATTTTACTCATAATCGAATGTGATTCGATATTGGAGATTATCTTGTAATATAGTCCTGAGGTTTGAGGAGAATGTACTTAACTTTTCTAGCATCAGCTCCTAGCTGTCAATGATAGTAATGATGTATAAATATTTTGTGTTACCTTCACTTATAATTTTATATGTGGTACCCATTCATCCTGATGTCTTTGAAACTAAGCAAGTTTCTTTGAGAAATGCTAAAAAAAATAATGCATCTTTTATCATAACCCAAGCCCAGGAGATCGGGGGTTAAACCTCACCAGTAACACACGTACTCCCGTGCCTATACACTTAGACCCTATCTAAATGCACATGCATAAGGGAATTTCATATGTGCCAACATAAGTACGCGGAAGCTGTAGGTATCAAACCCTAACAAGGGACAAACATATGAACAAAATGATAAATATATAAAAGATTACATGAAAGTCAGAGTTATACAAAATGGACCAGAATACAAAATATATAGATCATGAATAAACTCAAAATGTCATGGAGATCCCAAACTAAGACTATATGCATGTGTTACGTGGATAAAAATTGCGGTATCGGTCGCGGTATCGGTCGGTCCAAAAAACCGATACGGTATCGGTATCGGTTACGGTTCGCGGTTTGTCGTGGTCATCGCGGTGTGAATTTTTTTTAATCCAAAAAAATTGAAAAAATATCCAAAAAATCCAAAATATTAGAAAATGCTGGAAAACAATATTTTTTTTATTAGTAACACATATAAATCAAAATATCAGTCCCCCTAAGTTATGGTATCCTATATTGCTGTCTTGTCTGAAATTGTGATTTTTTTTATGGATACCGAGACCAATACATAGTAAGTTATCAGTTCGGTACCGGTTGATACCGGTATGTATCAGACGATACGAACCGGTATCAGCCGATTTTTTTATCCATGCATGTGTAATATTGTCGCACTCCGATAGAGTGATTACATCCACTCCTCTAACCCTGAAGGGACATCTGGGGTCTCCCCTGGAGTCTGGTTGACCGACGAGGGGTCGGTCGAGGGATCTGAGCCTGCAACATCAAGGATAACTCATGAATACAATGATTCAGCAAAATATAAGCAATAACAAGTTAATACATGTTGTATCTAATAGAATCAGTAACAGTTGATAAATTATAAAGTTCAATTTTGTATACTAGGCAATCGTGCAGTCAAATAAAACATGCTATCAGAATCAATGTATAATGAGGTGTACATAACAAGGTGGCCACTACATGTGCCATATACTCCCAAAAAGGGATCTTACATACATACTGAGAACACCATTGACTGGGCCAGGGTATGAATGGGTCTCGAGTTTCTGGGGTCCAAAAGCCCCAAGACATAAACTCACTGTAGCGATGCCATTTATACTGTACTAAATTCAACCCCGTCGGGTATTCTTAGGCTGAGGTTAAGTAGTGCCGGACTATATGGAGTCAACCATATACAAGAATTTGAGTAAACCGTGCATGTCATAGCAAACATATATCATACGTGTCAATCATATATTCCATTCATATCTACAATAGTTAAGTTAGGGAAACATATTGAACAATTCAAACAAATCAAACTTACCATACTAAAAGAGCATATCGGGGACGATATGAACAAACCTTATAGAAGAGTGGAGGTTAATGATAGTCATATAAAATGCCGTCCAACTTAATTTACTTGAATCAAGATCATTTATTAGCCAACCCTAAGCAAGTCATCCAGTGTTTCTAACCATGCATGATGATATAGTTTTAAGTTATCCGATACACCGTTGTCTAGTGTTGCATGGTATTGTGAGGGTGTATCAGAATTCCTTAAACCAACACCCATGGGGAGGTGCTTAACAACTGGATAACGTACATGAATGAGTCACAACCCTAGAGATCATTCATGCAATTCTATCACAATCCATTGGGCCAGTCGAGGTCACCTACATTATAACTTAAAGGCCCTATAAGGTCTTTTCAATACCTATCTTGTTTACTTTTACAGGTCTTACGGCTTAGCCGTGGGTGACCTACGGCTTAGCCGTAAACATTTTACAGCTTAGCCGTAACATGCACTACGGCTCAGCCGTGGTTCCCCTTACTGGTCATCCGCATTTTCGGCTTAGCCCTATTTTTGTTCTATGACTCAGCCACGGTGAGGGCACGGCTTAGCCGGAGCACACCTCACGGCTTAGCCATGGTTGGACCGTAGAAGGTTTTCTTAGATTTTGGCTCTCTAGAAATCAAGCTATAGCTTGACCTACGGGTGGGTCACGGCTAGCCTACGGCTTAGCCATAGCACATTCTACGGCTTAGCAGTAGCCTTATCGTAGAAGAAAAGCTAGTTTTGCAACTCTCTGGACTGTAAGCCGTAGACAGTTACAACTTAGCCGTAAACTGCATGGGATCAGCTTTCTGAACCTATTACAGAGTGAATTAGGAGTGTACAAAACTGAACCAACACACTCAACGAAATAGAAATTGACACAACCGGGCTGTAAAACATCATTCACATGCAAGATTAAGACAAGTATTCATAATCAAACATATACCAAAATGGGTTCATCCAAATCATGCTTATACTTGTCTCAAATGGGTTCAAACACGCATACAGTTGTCCCTGGGCTCAAATTCGACGACTACACCCTGTTCTAATCCCCCATGCATGCAGAAAAGGGATGAAAGAGAGAGACGTGAGTGCATGTAGCAGTAACTGGCATGGAGGAGAAGAAAAAGAAAATCAAAACCCAAAGCTTACCTTAATCAAACCATACAAGAAAAAATTCAAGAGTATAAGTGCACAAAATCTCTCTTCCTTAGCTTGATTGAAAAAAAGAAACAAGGTGCAGAAAAGACGTTGAATGAAGAGGAAGAAGAGTCAGTGCATGTAGTTGCTTTTTATAAGATAAGGATAAGGAAAATTAAAGGAAAGTCCAATAGTTTATACTAATTACAGTTTAAGTCAAATACAGGTCCAACGGAAACAAACGACGTCTGGTGCATACGAGGTAGTTAGGAAATTAACGAGCTAGACAAAAGACACGTGTTGACACCAAGATGATGCATGTATTACAATGTCTTACAAAATCTAAAATTACGAAAAACGGCTCATGTCTACCTAAGCCAGAGTAAACTCAACCCAACTACCTATCCATGACTCGGAACAAAACAAAAATAAAGCCCAAACACAAACAACAACTAATTTGTCATTAATTAGTTGCTAAACCAAGTTAAGTTAGGTCGGAGTGTTACATCCTTAATACATATGTATGCACCATTTGGTAACATTATGTGAATTTTTTCGAAACATTCAAGTATTTATACATATCCAACTATGGTTGATACCTTATGTGAATTAAACACTAACTTTGAGAATAGTTCCAGTTATGGTTGATACCTTTTGCAAATTAAAAACTAACTTTGAGAAAAAATTTTAATTTTTCAATATAATGTGTTTTGTGGTACTGTCTTCCGAACAGATATTATCCTTACTTTCATGCATTCCGTGATCCATACCGTAAGAAATAATAAACTCACATAACTATTTGGTCGCATAACAAAAAAAAAAAGAAAGAAAATAGTCAAGTGAGATCCGAAAATATTCAAGTAAGAACTAGCTAGCATCATATTTCCGTGAGAACTATTTATGTGACCCACCTAACAACCCATCTAAATCGTACACAAATAGAGATTCCCCTTTATCATCACTATTCTCAAGGTTTGGCACTCGGAATGGATGGAGGGCTGAAATATTTTTTGAATATTAAGTCATAAAATTTATGGGCCACGGTTGAAGGGGTTAGGGGCATTGGATTAGAATCAAACTTTATAGTTGTGGTGGTCCCATAGATTTTTCCACCATCAGGGTACCATCCATATATGGGACCCACAAGTGGGTCCCATAGAAAGTTCTCATGTTAATTCCATGAGAATTGTTCTCATAGAAACAAAGCCAATATAAATATATATATATAAGAAAAAATCTTATGAGAACTAGTTCTAATCATTTTTTTGTGAGAAGTCCATGTGAGGCCTATCTATCACCTAATCAAAATTTCAAAATACACAGGGACCCTTTGACAGTCATACATCCTAAGTTTCGATTAAATCCGGATTTACTAGACCGATAAATCGATTTTACACCAATCCAAATGGACTATATTTGAGATTGTGGCTAAACTTGATATTTGATGTGGTCCTACATAGATCTTTCATCCACCCTGGCCCCATCGCCAAAAAAAACCCTCTAGTGGGCCCCATAAAAAGTTTTCTCTGTAGGTGTGTGAGAATACTTCTCATAGAATTAAAGCCCTATATATATATATATGAAAATCTTCACACGCATCCGTCCCTCATCACTTTTAGGAGATGGTAGGAAGTTCAACTCCCCTCTCTAGTTGCCTCAATATTTACATGTAATACATACTCAGTATGTTGATGATATTAGGGTATTACACCCCAAACCTAATTAAGCAATATGTAATTGTTGTCTCTTCGCTTGCTTCTTAGTAATATCTTAGCGAGTCTTGCTATCAAAACAATATGTGTGTGTGTGTGTGTGTGTGTGGTGGGTGTAACGCCCCACCCTTCACACATGCATGATATTGTCCGTTGCCCCACTATTCACACATGCATGATATTGTCCGCTTTGGCCCATGGGCCTCACGGTTTTGTTTTTGGTGGGCCTTAACCCACCAAAAGGCCTCAACCAATCCATGCCCAAAATGACATCAAAGTCATTCATCGTCATAAGCACCATAAACCAATTCTAGCAAACAATTCTGTAGACTTTACACAAAGCGGGTAAAATCTGTCTAACGAAATCAGAACCTCACACATGTCCTATGTTTCTATCCATTTTTAATTTTTTTCTAGAAACATGCTTGGAGCTTTGATACCAACTGTCACGTCCCCAAAAAATGAAAATAGGGATACATGAAATTAGGAGTTAATTTTTTTTATTTTTCTGTAATCAAAACCATTGACTCCTAATTAATTTTCCCACAAGATCTTAGGCCGTGGTGAGTTTAGGCCATTCTTATTCATTCCAAACCTGTGGAAGCATTTTCAACCAATAGGTACCAGGAGAAAAATCAAATTCGCATATCTCCAGATAACAATAATAACAATGTTCAAGTTGCAAATAAAAGAAATAATAATTTATTACAATGTCCCACTGAAGGATCAAGTCTCTAAAGAATTATTTATTTAAATTGATTGCAAATTAAACAAGTCACTCCTGTGCTTGGTTAGACGACCCCGAAGCCATCGTTTGCACCCCACTTGGGAACATCAGTTGGCTCAAGCGTTTGAAACGCTTTAACCTACGCCTCTTCCTTGGCAAAGCTGGACTCGGTACCTATGCATCAATTTTAGAAAACAAGGGTCAACCACAAAATGGCGGCAAGTAAAATATACATAACTCATAATGAAATACACGATCAATGTGAGAATATGACGACAAAATCATAAGAATATGTAAAGAATATAAATAAAAGAATGCCATGCAATATAGAAGGAACGGATCCTAAATCCAATTCTACATTAATTAAACAATATCACATTCGCCAAGCATCGCATCTGCTGATGCCCTTATGGAATTTATACCGTCTTCGGATGCCTCGTATCCTGTCCAGAAACGGTGGATCAAATCCATCTTTGGATGCCTAGCATCTTGTCCAAAATCACGGTGAAACCAACCGTGTACGAGTGGTAAGCTTGTCTTCAGCCCTAAGTCCGGTAAAAATCATCACATTGTACACCTGTGAACCGACTGCAATCATCCAATGACCATATCTGCATAATAATCTCACATAGCCCTGCCCCTTCTTGTGTCGAGACTCATAAACATGGCTCAGTGATTGTTCGACAAGCACATCCTATGGTAGTGTGAAGGGTTAGCCATAGTAGGTATTCAAACACCATATAATAAAACATTATACCAACCAAAGAATTTCCAACATAACATGAATACCTCCCAATTAAACATTGTATGGTCCAAGCCACAACACGGTCCAAGTCATCATAGAATAATGGGTATAAACTCTAACATGTATGCAACTAGGTAAAGAAATGCAACTCAATGATCAAGGAATATCTCCACAAACATTCCTAATACTGTGACCATAATTCACGCATGCGACAATTCCACACGAACTAAGATGAAGTAAGGTTGGGAATTTTTTTTTAAAACCAAGGTGATGCATAGCCCAATTCTCACTTCATCTAAGTACAGGCAGTTTGTACTATAATGTGCAAACCCTTAAATCTGTAAGGGGAAATTTTCCCGCATAACCCCTTACTTTGATGATGTGATGGATCTAATTTTATTAAATCAGATTCATTGGGTTCCAAGACCAACACAAGGGTCTTCCGGGGTATGTAAACCATCTAAAGAAAATCATAAATAAATAGTTAAATAAACATTTAAATAAATTATCGGGCCTAAGTCTATCATTCTCATGATCTCACACAAATGGTAACCCACCAGTACACCACTACTAACAATCCAATTAATTGTCAACCCACATGTTTTTACTACCATGGACCCACAAGGTGATGAACCCACTTGCCCTTGCTGCCAGAGGTCCCACCAGTTGATGGCCCCACTTGGCAACCAGGTCAGGGCCTCACCCATCTAGACTGTACCAGCCAACATTTACACATAGGGAACCTGCCCTGTGCAGCACTGCACAGGCGCAGAGTGTCTGGGATTGATTCCCAGACACATTCATACTTTCTTTTTTTTTTTTTTTTGTTTGTGGCCCACCATCAACCCGGTAATCAAGGGTCCATGTGACAGCAATGAAGCCCACCTGTAGGTAGCAGCCCACAATGTTTACAAAAGATGGAAATCCACTGCACATGCTGCTGCCAACAGCAGCGTGTGCAGGTAGTCCCTCTACCGGCCTAACTGGGACACATTGTAAGTATTATTTTATTTATATATACATGATGAGGCCCCACTCAGGAGCACTGCCCGGGCCCACCCGCCTACATGTGCAGGTGGGAGACCCACCTGTGATCACTGCCAGGCGCACTTATGCGCCTGCCACCTTGCATAGTGTCTGGGGTTCATCCCCAGACACGATCATGCTCTTTTTTTTTTTAACAAAATACCCATCTTCAAGTGGCCCGGTCCCCTTTCATCAAATCCATTAAACATCATCAAACCCATTAAATCCATCAACACCATCAACAAAATAAATCTGTGAAGTCCATACCCATCTAGCCTACCATCATCAATTATAAATTTAAATAGGCATTGGCAATAACATCTAAGACCCTGATAATCAATGGAATTAGTGAAATCATTAAAGATAAGTGCAAACCACTTGCCTTTTATGAAGATTGATGGAAAAGAAGATCTAGATCTCTCTCTCCCTTACATGCCCACAGTCCCCAATAGAGAAGATGAAGAAGAAGAGGAAGAAGAAGATGAACCGGCGGTTGCAACCTTGGCTTGGGCTTAGACCTTGGCCGATCAGGAGGAGAGAAGATGGGGAAGAATGAGCACTGTAGAGATGGAGAAAGAGGAGGATACTCATCGTTTTATATAAATGGGGATTAGGGTTTGAAGGTGAGTTTTGGTTTTTATAAAAAGAACCCTATTATTTAAGTTAATTTATAAGTATGGGCCTGGTTTGGGGTTATTGGGTTTAATGGATCCAAAATGGGTTCGAATTGGGTCGGGTCAAATGATGGATACTCATGCTCCTAAAATTACTATCCGATTAGCCCAAAACCCAAAAGAAAATTAAATAATTATAATAACCTTAATTAACTAAAATACAAACAATTACATAAAATTATATTTAAATTAAGTAAAATAAAACTTAGGTTAGGAATGTTACAGTGGGGGTGTGGGGGGGGGGGGTGGTGCGGCGTGGATCATTGAGGCAACTTGTGAGGGGGATTGAACTTCCTACCATCTCCTAAAAGGGGCTTTTGGTGTCCCCAACTTCCTGAGCTATATTTTCTCTACTCTATTTTGTGGTAGATTACTAATATTGTAGAAATTCATTGCTTGGAATGTTTTAGATTTCTCCAGATATCATGGGAGATGGCAACACACGTCTTTATTCAAGTTGGGGAGTAAGTAATTAACTTTACAATTTCTTGCTACTGATATGGGTCAGTTGCACATCTGAAGCTCAAAATTGGGTATTTGACAACTCTACCTGATCTAGCAATATAATCCCCATTCAAGTTTCTCTTTTAGTTTCTCATATCAGTTTTAGCTTGATAAACTGATAATTTTATAAGCCTTTATCGACTTTATGTATGACTCTGTTTAGGTAGATGCGGGAGCTGGTTGCTACAACTTAATATGCCCTGGTTTTGTTCAACTAAGCAATAAAATTGGCTTTGGTTCAACTTTTACACCAACGTCGTCTACCTATGATGGCCAGCCATACTGGATAACTGAGAGGATATCCTTGGTAAGAAAACCACAAAAAAAAATATATATATATTCTCTAATTGTTCTCCTTCATTCATCATAAATCAAGATTTTTCTGCATAGTATTCCCTACCTGCAATTAATTTGTAAAAAAAAAAATCATAAACCTTTCATTAAAAACTAAGTAGATGAAGCCATTTGTTCCATATCGCCAAACTGATATGTGGGGTTGTATATTGCAATCGTATCTATCAACTTGAAAGAATCTAGCCATGGGCTTTAACGGCAAAAATCATCTATTGATTTGACACTAGATTTGTTGTATTGGTTGTGAAGATAAAACAAGGTAACTGTATAACCTACCGGAGGTTTCTATGAAATATCAACATCATTGGCTGACTTCGACCATTTTCAATACCTAATGAAGACGATGCTCTCAAAAAGCTAATTCAACAAATCTTTCTTTTGAGCTAGTGAATGATTCTTGCCCAATAGCTTATTTGACTTTCAAGTTCATAAAACAAATCTTGGAAGGTAGTCCACTCGCCCATTTGTTGATTTGGCTCAAATCATCACCTTATGTTTCCAAAATACAGGTTTGATAGTGACCATATTGAAAGAATCTTTTGATTTTGGGAGCCACATAACACAATTCTCTTTTTAATTTGTGTATATGTGAAACTGTTTGCTTGCTTATTGGCGCAGGACCCACAAAATGGATATTGGTGGTTAGTAATACAGGATGAAAGTGTGGGATACTGGCTCGGTGCCTTGTTCAAGGACATGGTAGAAAGTGCTGATCTAATAGAGTGGGCGGGAAAATTCTTAAAACAGTGAATTCAAGGATAAACATACTACCACTCAAAGGGTAATGGTCATTTTTAAAACGAAGGGTATAAAAAAGCTGCATTTTTTGATAATTGCGTCTATCTCGTCGGACACGATGATGCAAGAAAACCATCCAATGCCTTTGCTTCGGCTACCAACCCTGGCTGCTATGATATATCAGAGACATCAAAAGGTCGAGATAGAGGGCTTTGGTTCTATTACGGTGGGCCTGGTGGTCCTTTTTGTGATAAATGAAATTAGATCAATCAAAAGCAAATTGTAGCAACCAAAATAAAGCTTTTCCCCTCTCAAAGTAAAGAAAAGTAGTGCAATTTCCTTCATGCTGGTTTTTGTTTTCCCTTTTAAGTTTTATATTCGTCCATATCTAAATATGTGTTATCTGGCCAGGCATATGGGAAAAAGAGAAAATAAGCTTGCAAAGAATATAATTTAATTGGCGTTTACTAAACATTGATTTTATGGTGATAACAAAACATTGGTTCGATTCCACTGGTTAGTCGTCAGTAGTCACCACTGATGTAATTTTGTTATCCGCACTCCCCTTAATCAATTAGATAAACAAGCAAGCTTTTCATCTTGATGAGATTCTGTTAAATTTTCCTAGTGCATTTTACTTGAGAACCGTTGGCCTTCTATAAAATACCCTTTGTGGAATGGTTTTGACCAAGGTGAAGGGAATAGTAAAGAGACATTAGGCCCATCAAATAATCCTTACTTCGGAGTTTTGGAGTGGGGTGCTGCCGTAGAAATATAGGTAATACTTTCCTTTGCATTTCACACAGTCACAAAAAAAAAAAAGGTCTACATCAAAAAATAAATAGAGTGTTGCAATGACTTTTTTTTTTGTTTATAAAAATTCTACGCATTTCTAACGTTGCCTTACACTTTTGTGTATGGTCTTGTTAAGTATGGTTTCACCATCAACCTTCTGGATGTTATAATTTCCTTATCATCATTCTAGATCTTGGAGTTTAATCTACAGCATCTGGAATTAACATTTGCCGATGTCTCATTAAGATTTGATTTATTAACAAATTCAATAAATTAAGATTAGTGTATACAAAATTTAAGAAACTTAGTGATATTCCAACAGAATTTGTTTGGGACCTTGTCACAAAGATGGTTACGGCACCTGATGATGTATGGGATGAGTATTTAAATGTACAAGTTAAAATTTTTTTAACACTTTTATTATTTTATTAAAAACTTTATAGTAAGAAATATTAATGCACATTTAATACTCATCTATGTATAAATCCAAAATTAAATTCCTTCTGTCATAAAGTTTGCCCCATGATTGATGAGCTAAAAATAATATACAGTGATACCACTGCCAGAGGTGAAAATACTAGTGCTTCAACCCAAGGAGCAATGGATAAGGATGAGGAGATTGTATTTTCGAATCCCAAGAGAAAAGAAAATTATGAAGGTGATGATATAGTAATAGAACTTTATGATGATGCCGATCTTGTTGGAGAGAATTAGGTTCGTAGTCATTCTAAGACTCCTAGTCGTCAACGAGGATCAAAGCTAGTGAGCTATTTCAATCAAGTTTACTAATTTTACGGAATACTAACAGCATAGAATTGCGAGCTTGAACAAACGTGTTGATAGTCACGTGGATGCTTTCTCAATTAAGAATTGCATTGCACTATTCTCATCCATCCCTGGCATTAATAAAGAAATATACTTGAAGGTAGTGAAAGTTATCACGGTAAAACCAAAAGTGGACAAAAGCTTTTATGCCCGTACTAAAAAAAACAAAGAGATTTATGCTGACACCTTTAGAGCTAGACTAGTATTAGGATTTGAGTTTAAATATTACTTTTGCAAAGTTTAGACCTTTATTAGGATTGAAATTTAAATAAAACTCTTGTGAAATCAAGAGCAATATTAAAATTTTATTTAAAAAAGACTTTTAATAATCTATGCAAGTATTATGATTTTAACATAAATGAGATTTTTGAGATTTAAGCTACTAGGAGTTGGCTTTTAATCCAATAAATGTTTATAATTGAGCCTAATTTATTGATGTAGATAATATGTAGTTTGAGTTTTATTTTGAAAGTGTGTTTGATGAATGATATGGTTGTAATTCATTTATGTTCGACGGATCCGCCTAGGATTGAGATGACATCTTATGAAGAAGAAAGTGTTATTCGTTAAAACTTCTTATGGATGATGGGTCATTATGCTTGACGCATATGCAAGAAACCAATTAGAGATGCGAGTGAAACATGGATGGAATTTGTGCATAAAGTGCTAATTGGACAGCCAGAAAAATGTTTTAAATATGGTATGGAAAAACATGTGTTTCATAAATTGTGTACCGCTTTGAAAAGAAAAAACCTTTTAAAAAAGGCTCAAAATTTGTATCGGTAGTGAAGCAAGTAGCTATGTTTTCATGTTGAAATTTGAAAATTTACGAACTATATCATAATAAGCACATTAGTACAAAGATGGGATCTGAAGATATTCAAACCTTTTTAGATTACATTATGATCCATACACCCCCAAGAAAGGCAAAACACGAAACATATCTATGTGCATTTCTTATTTTAGAAAGAGAGAGAATCAGATTAGTACCATCATATATAAAGTAAGATAAATCTACATAAGTTTCTCATAGACACTCTTACCGCTATTTATACATCTTCAAACCACTATTTATACAGCTTCAAACCACCAGCATTGCACAACAAACTCCTATTGTTTGAAGATTTGTAGGTGGTTTTCTATCCTTTTTTCCATTATCAAAGAGTAGTGATATCTTTACTCTTTCTACATATATCATTTTTATTATTTCTACACATATCTTATAGTGTGTTGATTTTCAGGTGGTTTACTAATTGGTCGTCAATGGAAAAAGAAATTCGCAAAAAGATAGTGTTGGTTTTAGTAGTCCTCAATTTGATATCTATTTACAGAGCAGCTACTCTCGTAACAGGGAAAAACCTTACATATATTGAAATAAGGAAAGAGCTTAAGCGCCTAAATAAGCCCGCAATCAAGAGCATTAAGGTTGTTTCAAGGAACAAAGCCCCTTTTTTTACTGCTTTTACCCTCCTTAATTACCTCAATCATTTCTAATTGATATGTGAAACATGGGTGATTAACTTTAGGGACTAACTATTTTAACTCATAAAATGACTTAATTTACTCACACTTGTTTTTAAATAATTTTTTTTGTATGAAATTACCCAAATGCCCCGCTCTCCCTCTCCTTCCCTTCTCTGTCTGTCTCTCACCTTCCCCACCTCTCCCTTCTGGCAAAAATCATTGGCTTCGGCAAAGGGGAACAGTCCCTTCCTCTCCCTCTCCCTCCCTTCCAACAGAGGGGGAAGGCCCCATCACCCTAGGGCCACCTGATCTCTTGTCGGGTAACTAGTCGACGGTGACTGGTAGTGTGGCCATCAAGTGGGAGGGAGAGGGAGAGGGCGGGAGGGAGAGAGAAAAAAAGGGCGGGGAGGGTAGAGGGAGGGGACCATCTCCCTTCACCGACGCCAGTGATCGTCGTCTGGAGGGGGAGGTGGGGGAAGGGGAGAGAGAGATAGAAAAACAGAGGGGAAGAGGGAGAGGGGGACATTAGGGGAATTTCGCAGCATTTTTTTTTAAAGGGGTGAATGAACTAAGTCTTTTTATGAATTCAAATAGCTAGTCCCTTAATTTAATATCATCAATTTAGTTTTCCTAAACAATATTGTAGTGATTAAATTAAAAAAATTGAACTGATCATCCGTTGTTGGCACCAACAAATATGGTTATTTCCATATATATTGATAGGAAAAATAAAGATATTATTGATAAGAGACCAACATGGAATTCATGATTACATATTGTTCAATTAGATCTAGAAATGAGAACCACATATTTTTTCTATATAATTGTCTCTATTAAACAACCTTTTTCTATTACGGAGTTCCTTTTTTTTTCCTTCTTCTTTTATTTTTATCTATTTTTTGTACTTTGATGCAATTAGACTCAAACTTGGCACTAATATACATGCCCATATCTCTAACCCACTGAGCTACTGCAGGGGAAAACATTATGTATTAATTTAAGTTGTCACTCTCACCATTTTTTTTCTCATTAAGGTCTACTAAAACACAATTTAACTCATATTCTCTTCACATTATGACTCATGGCTAAACAAACGATTCATCACTAAAGTGGTGAGAGCTGAGAGGTGAAGTATCTAAGATAGAGATGCAGATGGGACCCATAACTTTCCAAGGACTTCATTTACTTAAGAGCTTTGGGTGGATTTTTATATGTCATCTCCCCTAACTTCATTTTCAACTAAAGTAGTGATTGAAACAAGGGTTGCTAAGTTGGTTGGCCCCTCCATTTGTCACCTCCTTGGGTATTGACACCCCTCCCACCCCGCGGCCCACCCAAAAAAAAAAAAAACCCTTACACTGTGGTACTACAAGAAAACTAAGATTATCGGATGAATTTTTTTCATATTTAACCATTTTTTAAAAATATATGGTCTTACAATTCCTAGAAATTCAATTACATGAAACAAATGAGCCCTTGAAGTAAAATATGCTAGATCAGGCTAGAGTTGTTAGGCCACAATATTTTTGATAGCTCAATATCCATTTGAACGTTTCAAACATTCCAATGTCATATCATATAATATATAATACACTACACTTGTGGCCTCTTTTTTTTTTTTTTTTTTTTGGCATAGAATACATAGAAACTTATGGTCAGATAAGCATCATTGGAGGATTGTTAGAAATCAGGGTGAAGGACATTAGGTAGATGAAGATAGGACCTTGACTTTTCTAAGAATTGAATTATAGGGGCTATGTCTTTGTATTAAAATTTCATATTTCTTTGATTAAAATTTTGATTGAAGGAGAAGTTATTTAATGATCATTTTTGGATATTCACTGTTATCATATGTTCAACCACTTTTTGCTTCTTTTTTTTTTCTATTTCTTTTTTGTGTGTGTGTGTGTGCATGAACCCCAGTACTAGGGCTAAGACCAATGAGAAGTGGGAAGAGCAACCCCACTAAGTGGAAAGAAGCCACACAAGTAAAAAGAGTGGCATTCCCAAGGGTCAATCCATTGTAACCAAGTAACAATTGGGGTTGCAAACTAACCATGCTGCCCCAAGTTGTCTAATTTCAACCACTTAAAGAATAACAATACTAGGAAATTAGTTATACGAAACAAACAACTACTACTCGGAGAGCTTAAAGCCTTAAACAAAATAAGGCTCCAAACCCAAAAAGGACAGAGTATGCATTCAAGTCCTCTATAAGATATCAGAGTTGGACCCAACAATACATTGAACTTGCTCAAATCTTACGTTATTACGACCCCATAGGAACCAGGCCATCCTCTTACACCACTCTTGCATGAAATATGCGACCAAATGTGTAAAAGTCTGGATCCGGATTATGTATTTCATATAGTCATTTTTCTAAATAGAGGTAACATACAAAACCTAAAGTAAATTTCTCTAAAGTTAATTTCTCATTAGAAGGGATTGTTATTTGGTGTCTTTTCCCCCAAGGACCCTCTCGTATGGCATGTGGACATTTCAGTTCAATTCCAAGGATTTCAATTATAAGCGAAAAAGGATTTACTTAATAATAGTATTGAAATGATGATGCTTGTTATCTCTGTTATTTTGACAACAGAGTGAAGATGGAGATATAATTGACTGTGTTGATATCTATAAGCAGCCTGCATTCGATCATCCACTACTCAAAAATCATACAATACAGGTTTCTTCATTTCCATGGTCTATACTCTTTATTGGGTTAAAACTATCATTATTATAATTGCTCCAATATGTACTAACGTAGCATAAATGTGTAATACCAATGTCATCATTTCAGTGGATAGTGATGACAATGATTAAATTTCAAGATGAAAGCACTAGGCTAGGGTTAGGCAATATGAAAAAAATTATGATTCATTGTTAAAATAATGTGGGTGAGCTCAACATTTTCTATAGTGCAAGTGAATGATTAGACTGGTTTAGTTCTTGGTTGACCAGTTTAATCTAATCTTGACCTAGTATCCTATATGCCTTGGCCTTTTTGTATTTAAAATCTAGGATAAATTCCTTTCTAATCTTATTCAAGTGCTTGGATTGATTCTTTTTTTCTTTTGTAAAATTTGCATTGTAGATGAGACCAAGTTTCTATGACAGTAAAAAAGTGTCATCTTCAGAACCAATAGAACAATTGTGGCATAAGAGTGGAAGCTGTCCTGAAGGAACGATTCCAATTCGAAGGACTCGAAAAGGGGACTTAGTTAGAGCCATTTCTTCAGAAGGACTAAAGGAACCCTTACCAACCGACGCAGAAGTAAGTTTTTATATTCCGTCTACCATTCGTTTGATACACTATTGATGTTTGCATCAAATGTGTCAGTATGCTAAAATGGAAATGCAAGGTGAAAATCATGGAGCTGAAGCCAGTATTAGTGTATGGAAGGTACATGTGGAGCCATCTGAATACACCGCGGCCTCCATCTACGTCTGTCAAAAAGAAACAATGGATTTTGTCAATGCTGGGTGGATGGTAATCATCTTCTCTCCCTCCCTCTATATCTATCTATGAATAAAAAGCCAGATTCATTGACCTAGCTTGATCCGACATAAGAAGAGGCAGATCTACCTCAATGTGTTCCCACCTTTGGTGAGGCAACAACTCATTAGACATATGTATATTATGGCAACTAGTGAGGGGACTTGCACTTCCTACCATCTCCTAAAGGGGCTTTTGGTGTCCCTAAGCCATATTTTCTCCATTCTGTTTTATAATACATTACTGATATTACTGAAATTCATTGCGTGGAATGTTCTAGATTTCTCCAAAACTCCTGGGAGATGACAACACACGTATTTATGCACGTTGGGTGGTAAGTAATTAACTTTGCACTTCCTTACTACTGATATGGGTCGGTTGGAAATCTAAACTTACAATTGGGTACTTGAAAACTCACCTTGCATAATCCCGTTCAAATTTCTCTTTTAGTTTCGCATATGAATTTTAGCTTGATAAAATTATAATTTTATACGCTTTTATTGACTTTATGTTTGACTTTGTTCAGGGAGATAAGGGGGTTGGTTGCTACAACTTGAAATGCCCTGGTTTTGTTCAACTAAGCAATAAAATTAGCCTTGGCGCAGCTATTACTCCATTGTCTACCTATGGTGGCCAGCCATACTGGATAAGTGAGAGGATATCCATGGTAAGAAAACCAAAAAAAAAAAATTTCTCTACTTTTTCTCCTTTCTTCATCATGAATCAAAACTGTTTTGCATAGTATTCCCTACTTCAAATTAGTTTGTAAAAGAAAAAACACAAACCTTTCATTAAAAACTAAGTAGATGAAGCCATTTGCTCCATATCACCAAACTGATATGTGGGGCTGTAAATTGGAATCGTATCTATCAACTTGAAAGAATCTAGCCATGGGCTATAATGTCGAAAATCATCTATTGGTTTGACACTAGATTTGTTGTTTTGGTTGTGAAGATAAACAGATAAACAGGGTAACTGTAAGACCTAGAAATATCATCATCATTGGTTGACTTAGACCATTACCAATATCTAAGGAAGTCGGTACTTTCAAAAAGCTAATTTAACAAATCTTTCTTTTGAGTTAGTGAATGATTCTTGTTGCCCTATAGCTTAGTTTACTTTGAAGTTCATAATAACCAAATCCTGGAAGGCGGCGAAATCGCTCTTTTGTTGATTTGGCTCAAATCATCACCCTATGCTACCAAAATACAGGTTTGATAATGACCATATTGAAAGATTCTTTTGATGTTGGGAGCCACACAACACAATTCTCTTTCTAATTTGTGTATATGTGAGATGTTTGCTTGCTTATTGGTGCAGGACCCAGAAAATGGACATTGGTGGTTAGTAATACAGGATGAAAGTGTGGGATACTGGCCTGCTGCCTTGTTTAGGTTAATGATAAAAAGTGCTAATCTAATACAGTGGGCAGGAGAAGTTTTAAGCACTGCATCTGGGCAGGAACATACCAGCACTCAAATGGGTAGTGGTCATTTTTCCAAGGAAGGATATAAAAAAGCTGCATTCTTTGATAATTGCGTCTATCTCATCAACCACGATGAAACAAGAAAACCAATCAATCCCTCTGTTGTGGCTGCCTACCCCAATTGCTATGACATATCAGAACCATCAAAAGGTCGAGATAGAGGGCTTTGGTTCTATTACGGTGGCCCTGGTGGTCCTAACTGCGACTTATGAAATTCGCTCCTTCAAAATATAATTGTAGCAAGCTAAATAAAGTTTTATCTCCTCTAAACATAAAGAAAAGTAGTACAATCTCCTCCATGCTGGTTTTTGTTTTTTGTCACTTAAATCTTATACTCTTTGATATCTAAATATAATTTGCCGGGCAAGAAATATGGAGAAAAGAATGAAAAAAACTTGCAAAGAATATAATTTGACTGTCAGTATACTAATTTTTGTTTTTATGGTGATAACCAAATGTTGTGTTCTTAATTCTAATTATGCTAACCTTTTTGGAATATGGGTGGTCAATGTATTTGGTGTCTCTGATTTGCTGGAGGTAGCAGAGGTCAAAGGAACATGGTTGTCGTGCAGGTCATCTTAGTTTTTAAGCGTTTTTCTTTCTTCAGCATCATGATATTCTTGGTGCTGCTGGCAGAGGTTAGGGTGGGGGTGGTTTCTAGATTGCTTGGGGGTATTTTTGGTCGCTTGGATTTAGTTGGTATCTTATCATCTTTGTTTGGGAGCTCCTTGCATATGATTGGATTGGTCAAGAGGGCCAACCTAGTTAGGCTTTTTGATGTTTGGTGATGATGCTTTAGTGAGTTTTCCTATCTAGCTGCCATTGTATTTGTATGTTCTTTCGCACCTAGGTATTAATAACATTTACTTTCTTTGGCTGGTCAAAAAAGAAAAAAAAAAAAGAGCACCTCATAATATCTTGCAGTTGAGTTGAACAAAACCAATAGAAACTATGTTGAAGCACCCTTTTTCCGTTTCTATTATTTGCCAGCGCCCACACCCCCAATCATCATGGGGAAATAGATTAGCCATTTCATTTAGGTGGGTTTGAGTATAAAGAAATACATATTGTGTCATCCTCCAGTTGAAAGAACAAATATTAGAAAATATTTATTTTATATCTGATTGTGGTTCATTGCTTATTTGCTTGATATTCATCATTAATTTGTTAATTTTGGTGTGGCCAGTATGCATCAATAGAGATCAATAGGGAGTCGATATTGTCTTGCTCATACAGTCCACTAAATAAGTAAATAGTGGAAAGGAAGCCTACACACACAGATAGAAAGGTGGCATGCTCAGGATTCGAGCCCTAGATAGTCAGACAAAAACTGCCACTCCTTACCATTAGGGTAAGGAGTTATTATTTAAACAGTGCATTCTTGTTGTCTTGAAATTGGTTTGGAGATTATTGTAAAGATCATAACCACATCCCAAATTGTTAAACAAGATGAATAAAATCATATCATTAACTATATCATGGACTATAGGATTTTTTTTCTCATATAAACAATAAAATAACTATACATTTTAGAAAGAAAAGAAAAAGTGGTTATTTATAATCCATTGTATCAAAGAAACAAACGTAGGACTGGCATAGGGCAAGGGCATATCCCAAATCCAATAATTTACAGGCTCAAAAGTTGGAAAAAGACAAGGGCATTTAAAAAAAAAAATCAAAGCTAATAAGAACCTATTTCAAGACACATAAGAAAACTCATAAGGTTAAATGCGGTCCACCTATTTTTAAATCTTGAACCACGCAAAATAAATGTCTCTTTTTAATGGAATAATGGAAAAATTTTCAATTAATATGTTTCAGGTGTTGAGAAATAAGAGAACACCAAAGAGAGAGAAGAATAGGGAGGAAGGGAGAGAGATCTCCTTATTGAGAGAAATGTATATAATAAGGGGGGAGGAGGATCTTATTTATAAAATAAGATTGCTTCCTCTCAAATCAACTTAATATAATAGGACTCTAACCCTAAATGCTCTCCTTATCTCATGTGAGTCCTAACATGAGCATCCTCCTATGATAATACATCTTATAATACTCCCTACTGAATGACCACCATTCAATAATAGTTACCTCATTAAAACCTTTTATAGGAAAAAACCTTATCGGAGAAAAACAAAGTGAAGGAAAAAGAGTAAGAAATTCTACATGATCATTGAATTGGTGATGGACATGTATAATGTTGCATTCTACATGATCATTGAATTGGTGATGGACATGTATAATGTTGCCTTATTAAAACCTTAACTAGGAAAACCTAGTAGGATAAAATCTATAAAAGGAAAAAGAGTACAGCATATATTATCCTAAATAACATGCTTTAAGATGCCAACCTCTAATCAGTTACTTCCTCTGACAACAATAACCTTTACATTGTTTGATGATAGACTCTACCATGCCGATCTCATATATAAGTTTCTAGAATGTTGATTCTGGCAATGACTTGGTAAACAAATCAATCAGGTTGTTACTTGAATAAACTTGCTTGACTTCAATCTCACTGTTCTTCTGAAGCTCATATTTGAAGAACTTCGGTGCAATATGCTTCATCTTGTTACCTTTAATATACCCTTTTTTAATTTGTTAAATACGTGCTTCATTGTCTTCATAGATAACGCTTAGGGTACCTGTATTAGGGGGCAATTGATAAGAACTACAAATATGCTTTATTAAATATTTTAACCACACATAGTCCCTATTGGCTTCATAGAGGATTAAAATCTTAGCATGGTTAGAAGAACTAATTACCAAAGTCTTTGTAGTAGAACACCAAAAAATGGCAACATTACCACTAAGGAACACATAACCTGTCTGTGATGGACCCGTTACGTTCATGAATTTGCATGATTGAGGCATCATTTTTTATTAGATTAAGGACTTAATTAGATTAAATGCATCATTTTTCATTCAATTTCATCATTTCATGCATTTTTAACTAGAAATTGGAATTTGTACCATTTTTGTACCTTTTATGTATTAATTAAGAATGTTTGCAATTTTTCTCCAAAGATTCCCAGTTAGAGTAGAACTTTATACGGACGGGTCTCACTTCAATGTGGGCTCTCAGTATTTGATGAGTTTAATTAGAATATGCAGAAAATAAAATTTGTAGGACCCACAGAACCTTGGGATGATTTGGGTCCCACTATTTGAAGATCCAAACACTTAGAGTTCATCCGCCCATGGATCCCATATGAAGATGAGCTAAGGCTTCCAGAAGCTCTTATTTCATCCTATTGTGCCAAGAAATATTATTTTGACTTGGCTAACAATTAACAACCATTGCAGATATAAAGTCCATTGCAAATTAGAATTCAAAATTCAATCTTGTTTTTCTCAGGATAGCTTATCTTAAAATGATCATAACTCTCAATCCAGATGCTGGATAGAAGTAAATTACCTACTGTTGAAAGGATCTTTAGAGTAGATATCCGTGGAGCCCAAGATTGCACAAATCGGAGCTAAAATAAGAAAGTAATGGGCCTAAAAATTTTTATGTACATTTTTAGGCGGGATTGCAAATGCATCTACACCATTGAAGTATAACTATTGTACATTTGTCCGTGGACTCTCATATGAAGATCAGATAAGAATGCCAAAAGCTGACACCTTATCTTATTTACAATATCTTTCTCATCTAAAGAGATAAACCCAATAACGAGCAGCATATCTTATCTCTCAATCCATCAAAAAGAGGTTCAGATTCAATGAACTTGAGGAGCTAGAAAATTATAAAAGGAGGCCACATGGGAGGCTCATCCTAATTCCTAGCCAGATCTGGAAGTCCTAGACTTCTCTCTCTTTTTCTTCTCCACCTTTTGCCTCCATTAATTTCTATTTTTATTTTAAAGGTATTCTGGAGCCTTGTTCCAAAAACTAGGATCTAGAAAAGATAATTCTGAGAGACCATTGTATAAGAAGAAGAAATCAATGAAGTTATTTTTAAAGTTCTTTGCAATGGCGGGTTGAGTTTCTGATTAGAGCGAAAGATGAAGCTAAGTATTTTAATGTTCTAGTTTATATTTATTACTTTACTATTTTTTTATTGTCTCTTGTTAATTTGCTTTTAAAAGATAATAATAGGTCTGTCTTCATGCCAAAGGCAAACCTCTGATTTATATTTTTAATGAAAAATTTTTGATTATTTATACTTATGCTTAGATCTTTGGTTATCTTTGATGGTCTATACTTAGTTTGATAGGTGATGCTTAAGATATTCATTCTTTTATAAGGTGAAGGAGATCTTAAGTATTGATTTTGTTTTTCTTAATTAAAAATTGGTTTTTGGAATAGTCAAATCATCTGTATCAGAAACATTGATTTGTTTCTAATCTGGGCAATAATTGAGACAAAAAGGGTAAATTAATTACATAAATTGGATTTTTAAATAACTTAGTGGATTCTGGCTACTCTGATCTGTTTCTAATCATTGAAATTAATTTATTTAGTTTCTGATTTGCATACCACCCTTTTCTTTTATTATTGTTTATCATTCAGATTTTTATTTAAAAAAGTTCAAAAGTGCAATCCGTGGGATCGACCTATATTCACCACTGTCTTAACAAGATAACTGTGCACATGCGGTTTTTAAGTAGATTGACTAAATTCACATCAGGACTGTTATGAGGATTAGAGAAATATCTTGAATCTGCATATCCTATAAAGTTTAGATCTATAAGGTTCTGAATCCCACTAATCCTAATCCACGTTAATTGATCACGTTTTATGTTAATTAAACCTTGTTAAGGTTAATCTAGTTTAAAAACGATTAGGTTTGGGTCTTGGTTAGAGAGTTGAGCAGTGTTTGACCTTTACCTTAGTAGTTGAGGACTTTTTTGTAAATTGTTCTTGCATCTTATGGGCACCTCGTCAGTCACTCCTTGTGTAATTTTTTGTGTAGATCATCTCTCATGTTGGACCCAACTTGATTTGGATTCATCTCAGGCTAACTCCGACCACGTGATTTAAATCGTAAATACCCCAAGGAAATGGGTTTGCATGTAAAGATAGGAAATTTCTTTTTTTAAAAGATGGAACTCAACGTCCCGTCTTCTTTCTCTTCTTTCCTCCTCACGTTGGCTACTGGAGTGGTTCTCTCCTCCTCAATTTTCATCTTCACTTCCAGATTAGGGAGCTACTAGACTTGAGAAGTCTTGCATGTAGTGGTGGGAATTTTTCTTCTTTTTCCTCTTCTCCTTTTCTGTGCATTCACTCCTTGAGCATTCTCCCCTCCAAGCAATTAGCTGCATAAGGTGAAGACTTACCTCCATTTCATTCATTTTGGGTTTATTAGAGCCATAAGGATTCAATTACATGACATGCATGCAAATCTAAATCCCATTCATCAATTGTATGTTCTACTTGTAGAGAACTCACTTTCATTTGGAGGTTTCCTTTAACCACACAACAAGAAGGACTTAGGGAGGACAAATACTGTTAAGAGGCAAGTATTAGAGTTCATTTGTGCTGCATGTGTGGTTAAGTTGTTGATTCTTGGGTTAGTTCTTTAATTCTCCAATTCAACCATTTTTTTTCCTTGTTTTAATTTTGCACTTACACTACAAGAAATTGCATCTTTTCCGGCTTTTTTTCCCGGCAAAAAATTTAAACGCCGGGAAAAGATAACCTTTTCCGGTGAAAAAACTTAATTCGCCAGGAATAGATGGATTTTTTGCAGCACAATAAAACGCCAGTGAAAGTATAGATTTTTCTCAGCGAATTTTTTTTTCCGCCGGAAAAGATTTCATTTTTACCGGCGAATAATTTTTCTCGCCAGGAAATGTATTACTTTCACCAGCGTATTATTTATATCGCCAGCAAAATTCCCCAATTTCATTTTCGCGCCTTTTCTTTTCGGTTGCTATAAAACACAAACCCTAAGTTTCCCCAAAACGCCTCTTGCCCCAAAACGCCTTTTGCCCCAAAACGCTACTCCCTGCTCCTCTCCTGCTGCTCGTGAAGCCCCCAAGCACTGCTCCAGGCACTACTGCTGCTCCCAAGCGTTGCTGTTACTCTAGGCATTGCTGTTGCTCCAGGAGTTGCTGTTGCTCCAAGCGCTGCTACTGCTCTAGGCGTTGCTGTTGCTCCAGGCGCTCACTGCTCCCTTGCTGCTCGTGAGAAATCCTTAAGCACATTATTGCTGCTCGTGAGAAATCCCAGGCGCTACTGCTGCACACTGCTCCCTTGCTACCCCAAACCCTACTCCCCTGCTGCTCCAGGCACTGTTGCTGCACGCAGTGAAGGTACCCAAACCTTGCTGCTTCATCTTTATGCTTTCAACCTTGAAATCAGATGCTATCAGGTGTCTAAAAGATCAAACCCCAAATCCAGAACCTAAGGAAATCACTGATCAAATGAACAAAATCCCCCAAATCAAAATAGACCCAGACCAAGAAATCACAAAACAAACAAAAGACAAGTGGATGGAGAGAGAAAGAGAGAGAAAGAGAGAGAGCATAGACCATAAGAGGGAGAATATTTAGCTCTTAAGCATGTCAATTCAATTGGTATGCCAGCTTGCAGTACATCTTATACTTGATTTTGAGCAGCCATGAAACTTATCCCACAATTTAGATGCCCCCTATTGATCTTGTCTTTGGTGATCATTGGGTGTGTTAACATTAAAGAAAGTTTGATGGCTGAATTGTACACTCTCATGGATCCAACAGATTGATAGAAACCCTTTGTTGATCCAATGTTTTGATGGCACAGCTCTAATTCTAGATGGAGAAGACCATTTTTTTTACCAAATTGGCAACAGAAGTAAACAGATTAATAGCCTAATCCAGAGATGATACAAACTAATTGGCAGTTTATGGTTAAAGTTGAACTAGGAATCCATGCTGTTTCTCCCCTTTTGATGAGAAGTGTCAAGAGAAGCATCAAAATCTCTATCCCCTGTTCTACTCTCATCTCCACTCCTTCTAAATAGTTTCTCAGAAGCCGATTTACTAAAAACCATCATAAACTCATGGAGGGATCTTTCAATCGGTAAGCCCTATCCCGACCACACTTTGTCCCCTACTATGGCCTTTCACACTCAAATGAGTCTTTCTTCTCTATCCCTTCCATCTTTCTCTGCTCTCTTCCCCCCTCGTCCTTCTAGCTTTCTCCTTGGTATGTATTTTCTTCTCTTGTTGTAAGGGTTTTCAAGAAGTTGCAAATGGATTAAAAAACTTGTTAGGATAGAAAATGGATATAGGGTTGCTGTTAAGGGTTTTCAAGCAGTTGCTGTTAGTGGATAGAAAATGGGTTGCAGAAGGGCAACGGTTTTCAAGACATTGCAAATGGATAAAAAACGGGTTGGGATAGAATATGGATACGGGGTTGCTCTTAAGTTCTTTTCAAGCAGTTGCTGTTAGTGGATAGAAAATGGGTTTGCAATAAGGGCAAAGTAATAAAGGCATGTACACATAGGTTTGTGCTGGGCCAGGGCAGTCTTGAGTTTGTTTTATTGCACTGCATGTTGGATTGAATAGTGTGTAGGATTCTGTGGATTGAATAGTGTGCAGGATTGAAACCACCACATGTTGGATTGAAACCACTGTATGTTGGATTGAATAGTGTCTAGGATTCTGTGGTCTTCTACAGAAACTAGATTTACCTCTTCCATTTCAAGTCTCTCTCTCGCTCTCTCTACTTAGCATTCTTGTAAATCTTGGGGAATATTGGTCTTTTCTAATTTGGGGTTTTCGGGCTTTAAAGTTTTGAAATCTTGGGGTTTGTCCTTGGTCAATGATGGGTCTGGAAGTTTTAAAGTTCTAAAATTCTAAAGTTTAGAATTTTAAAAATTTAAAATTCTATTAAGATTCTTAATGACATCTTTTGTTGAATTTGAGTTAACTATCACCTTGCATATATGAACAAATATGGACAAGAGTTGGATGTGACTGTATCAGAATAGATTCAGTCAGCCGTATATGGACGGGGTGAATTCTTTTATTGAATTCGCAAAGGCAAATTCGGGTGGAAGTAAAGTGATAAAGTGCCCGTGTAACAACTGTTGCAACAGTTATAAACATGACTATGAGATTGTGAGAGAACATCTGCTCTGACGTGGGATGCTGGTATCCTACGACACCTGGTTACAACATGGGGAACTTGCACAATCCGATGAATCGGTTAATAGCGAGGGTGAATCTAATAAAGATCTGGATGGATATGGTGAGTTGCTAGTGGACCATGGAAGGGGGACTTACATGGTGGATGATACCTTAGGGATGGATGACATGCAGAACTTTGAAATTATGCTAGAAGCTTCTCAGTGTAGTTTGTACCCAGGTTGTAAAGATTTTGAAACCCTGTTAGTGTTTGTCATTAAGATTCTAGTGTTAGTGTCATTGTAAGAATGTGTTGTCAATTACGTGACCCAAGTCTAGTTTAGCTCTAGAAAGAACTAGTCACATCTATGAAGTTCAAGATCAAGTTAGATCAAGGAAGCTCAAGGTCTATCAATGAAGATCAAGCAAGTTTAAGTAAGATCAAGATCAATTAAGTCCACCACCTAGAAGACCCTCTATGAGTGCCAAGGGATAAGGTAACATTGACCCTCAATGTCCGTAGAAATAGAATGGGAAAAGGGTTTCTAAACACCCTGACTTTGAACTACGGATTGGACCACGGCTAAGCCGTAGATCCTATGGCTCACTCTCCAGAGAGAAAATTTTGAATCAATTGTTCTACGGTTGACCATACGGCTGCACCGTAAAAGGGATACGGCTAAGCCGTAGTACAATTCACGGCTAACCTGTAATGTTTACATGCCACTTTCCAGAGAGCAGTTTTGGGAGATTTTAGCTTACGGCTGACCCACGGCTAGGCCGTAAGGTGCTCATGGCTAAGCCATACAAGGATTTATGGCTAAGCCGTAAGCTTAACCATAAGAAGGAATAACGTTGAATCTGGGTCAAACTAGCCGTTGGATGCTGTTAGAGCATACGGCTAAGTCGTATGCCATTTTGTTCTTAGTCGTAGATCTAACCGTTGGAGCTTTTCTGTAATTAAAGAGGACCTCTCTTTTCTTCCAGACACAGAGATTAAACTAAGAAAAATCCTAACATTGCTGAGCCTTTGCACCATTAGTAAAACTATACCAAAAAGCTCTCACAACCACCTACTCTTCAACTCTTACAGTGCCATTATTGTCCTGAGAAGAGTAGTTGTGTATTTAGGAAAAGCTTCATTCAATTTGAGAAAATCTTAGCCTTGCAAACCTTTTTAAAACCTCTTCCCTTGGCTGTACACTCATCTGAAGATCTTCATCACCAAGGATTAAGCACAAGAGGTCAAAGCTTGGAGGTAGTCTTTCAAGCTTCATGAGCACCACACAAAACTAAGGTATACAGTTCCTTGTTTGGGTGTTCTACTTTATTCAAATTTTCTTTGCTGTATATGGTGGAAAACAAACCACCGCATCAAAAATTGTTGTAGTTGGTGGACTAGATCAAGGATCAACCACCTGATCAAAAATCCAGTTGGTGGAAAACAAACCACTAGATCAAAAATTGTTGTAAGAGGTGTTTGTTATGTAAGTACCTCATATTTAGTGGAACCAAGAGAAATTGCTCTTGAGAGTAGATGTAGGTCTGGGATTGAACCACTATAAATTTCTGTGTTTATTTCTTATTGTGTATGGTGGATGCCGTATAGCCCTATTTACTTGTGTTGATCATCATTTTAAGCTATATCTTCTTTATTCTAGTTGTATTTCTATACACTGCCAGTACACACAACTCTGAGCATCTTTCTTGATCTTACTTGTGGACTCTTAATTTTAATTATCCCTTTAGATTGCACACTAATAAAACCCCATTTCTGGAAAGAAATTTTTAATAGTCCTATTCACCCCCCCTCTAGGACTTGGTGAGATCTAGCTGTTACATTTTCAATTGGTATCAGAGAGGGTTACTTCTTAAGGGTGTAATAGCCTGAAGTAGATCCTTCTTTTGCTAAATTCCTCATGAATCCTGAAGGAAGCTCTATTACTCGGCCTCCTTTCTTTGATGGAAAATTTATGCCTTCTGGAAAGCCCGTATGACAGCATTTTTGAAATCCATGGATTGGGCTGTTTGGGAGGCTATAGAGAAAGGTTGGACGGAACCCACTGAAGAAGTGACTATAAATGGAGTCACAACCACTAGACCATTGGATCCAGCAAGATGGTCTGCTGCTCAGCTACTTCTTAGACAAAACAATGCTAGAGCTTACAATGCTATAGTGTGTGCCATGAATCAAAAAGAGTTTAAAAAAATCATGACAACCACTAATGCAAAACAGGCCTGGAGAATCCTTGAAGTTACTTATGAGGGTACCTCTATTATCAAAAGATCTAAACTTCAGATTCTCATAAGTCAGTTTGAAAAAATTCGCATGGAAGAAAATGAAATGTTTACTAACTTTCATACAAAGCTCATGAAAATTGTTAATAAAATGTGGGCTCTAGGGGAAACTCTTCCGGAAAGTAAAATTTGTAGTAAAATCTTGAGATCACTTCCGAAAAGATTCCACCCCAAGGTAGCCTCTATAGAAGAACACAAGGATTTAGAACAAATGAAAATTGAAGATTTAGTGGGATCCCTTTAGAACTTTGAACTAAAATTTAACAATGACAAAAAGAAATCAATTGCGCTAATCACTTCGCACAACACATCTTCTTCTAAAGATGACATAGGAAAAACAAGTGATGATGAGGATGAAGATGTGGCTTTTTTGGCTAAAAGATTTTTGAAACAATTTAAGAAAAAGAGAGTGAAAGATTTTAAAAATGAAAACTTTAATGATAAACACAAAGGTCGGTCAAGTTCCCTCTCTAAGAGTAAGTATAAGGAGCCCATGTGTTATAAGTATAAGAAATTTGGACACATATTCACTGAGTGTCCACTAAAAGGAAAATCCAAAAAGAAGAATCTAGTAGCCACTTGGGATGATTCATTTGAATCAGATTCTGACTTAGATGAATCACATCAAAATGAATCAAACAAATATACAGTTCTGATGGCTACCATTACAACTTTCAACTTCTCTGAGGAAATGATCAAATCTGAAACATCGCATGAAGAAATCTTAGGAAGTGAGTCAGAGAGTGAATATGAAAACTTAGGTGATGAGGGTACCACCACGGATTCCTATGAACTACTTTATGAGGGAACGTGTAGACTGGTTGAAACTGTAAGTAAGCAACAAAACAAAATTAAGAATTTAAAAGAAAAGGTTGATAGTATCAATACTAAAAAGGAGGAATTAATCAAAGAACTTGAAAAAGTAAAAGCCCAGTTATCAACAGAAAGAGAAAATGTAATCAAATCAAGAGAAAATGAAAAAATACTTTGGAAAATAAAAGATGAAAATAATGCTCTCCACAATGAAGTGGCTGTTCTGAAATGATATAAAGAAAAGTATGAGTACAAATTTACCCAAAATGATGAGAAGTACATTAGACTATTCAAACTTGGCAAATCTTATAAGGATATGACCGGTCTTGGATATGACAAAAATGTTAATCAGTCTCCAAGTTCCGGAACTGTCTTTGTCTAAAGTGCTCTAGAAAAGGAAGATACCAATGTTAAAAACATTTTGGATAGAGCGTCTACTAGTACTCATGCTGTTTCATCAAATGTCATTTGTCATTATTGTGGAAAAAGGGGTCATTTCAAAATGGAGTGCAAGTTGAGAAAAATTCATCATAACATAAGTCTAAAAAATGAGAAAAACACCTCCAAGAAAGTGGAACTTGAAAACAAAATGCTAAAGTCTCAAATAAACAAATTCCCCTTGAACCATAAGATGAATAATCTGTTAAAAGAAGTCCAAAAGTTAAGAAAAAATTTTGAAATATACAAAAGAGATGGAGCAAAAATTGGAGCAAACATTCTTTCCCCCCAACATAAAACATTTTAAGTGAAACATCAAAAGCCAGATTGGATCCCCACTACTAGTACACTTAAGTGGATACCTATAAACAAAAATCTAGTGGTCCACATAGCTTTTAAAGCTGCAGATCAATCAAGATGGTATCTGGATAGTGGATGCTCAAAACATATGACTGGTGATAAATCATGTTTGTCTAAAATGATTGAATTCGATGGAGGCACGGTTACTTTTGGTGATGTTAGTACTGCAAAAATTATTGGTAAGGGAACTTTAAATGTTCCAAACCTACCACCTTTTGAGAATGTTTTGTGCGTTGATGGGCTGAAACATAATTTACTTAGCATATCTCAAATTTGTGATAAAGACTATACTGTAAACTTTAATAGTCATAGTTGTAAGATCTCAGGGAATGGAAAGATAATCTTGAGAGATCTTAGAACTACCGACAATTGTTATGTGGTGGGAAAATCAAATACTTCATCCTCCGCTTCTTGCTTATTCACTAATATTGATGAAGCTAAGTTGTGGCATCAAAGACTTGGGCATGTAAACTACAGGGACTTATCCCATCTAAACAAATATATTGAAGGACTACCTAAGATCAGTAGCCAAGAAAAGATGATCTGTGGAGAATGCCTTCAAGGAAAACAAATTAGAAGTGCCCATAAAAGGGTGAATTCTATGAAAACTTCTCGACCTTTAGAACTTATTCATATGGATCTGGTTGGACCAACAAAAAGAGAGAGTCGAGGTAAGAAAAGGTACTTTCTTATTATGGTAGATGAATACTCCAGATTCACTTGGGTTGCTTTCTTGAGGGAAAAATCTAAAGCCTTTGGAGAATTTAAAAGGATAGTGAAACAGATTCAAATTGAAAAAGGTACGTCAGTAGCCCGAATCTAAAGTGATCATGGGGGAGAATTTGAAAATGATCAATTTGACAAATTCTGTGAGAAATATGGCATTCATCATGAATATTCAGCACCTAAAACTCCACAACAAAATGGGATAGCTGAAAAAAAGAATCAAGTTCTTCAAGACATGGCCACAGTCATATTTCATAGTAAGAATCTTCCTAGAGACTTGTGGGCCGAAGCTGTTGATGCCAGCTGCTACATCATCAACCGAGTCTATCTTAGGACTGGTACAAATCAGACAGCTTTTGAACTATGGCATGGGAAGAAACCAAATGTCAAATATTTTAAGGTCTTTGGCAGTAAATGTTACATTCTGAAAGACAGAGAATAGCTAAGTAAATTTGACTCGAAAAGTGATGAAGGTATATTCTTAGGCTATTCGACATGGAGTCGAGCCTATCGTGTTCTAAATATGAGAACCGGAGTCAACTAAGAGTCAAAAAATGTTATTATAGATGATGAATCCACTGTTTCTGATGATGTTGATGAAGTGGAAGTCCCTTTGGTGACTGAACCCACACGATCCATAGTAAAAACTGTTAGTATCATTGTAAGAATATGTTGTCAATTACGTGACCAAAGTGTAGTTCAACTCTAGAAAGACCTAATTACATCTCTGAAGTTCAAGATCGAGTTAGATCAAGGAAGCTCAAGGTCTATCAAAGAAGATCAAGCAAGTTTAAGGAAGATCAAGATCAATCAAGAAGATCCTCTATGAGTGCCAAGGGATAAAGTAACATTGACCCTTATTGTCAGTAGAAATAGAATAGGAAAAATGGTTTCTAAACACCCTGTCTTTGTACAATGGCTTGGACCACGGCTAAGCTGTAGATCCTACGGCTCACTCTCCAGAGAGAATATTTTGAGTCATTTGTTCTACGGCTGACCCTACGGCTGCACCAAAAAAGGGAAACGGCTAAGCCGGAGTGTGATTCACGGCTAAACCGTAAAATCTACGGGCCATTGTCCAGAGAGTGCTCTTGGCCATATAATGCCTACGGTTGATCTTACGGCCAAGCTGTAAGGCCTTCACGGCTAAGCCGTAGTATGATTCACGGCTAAGCCGTAAAGTTTACGGGCTACTTTCCAAAGAGCAGTTGTGGAAGATTTTAGCATACGGCTGACCTAAGGCTAGGCCGTAATGTGCTTACGGCTAAGCCGTAGAAGGATTTACGGCTAAGCTGTAAGCTTAACCGCTACAGCTTAGCCGTAAGAAGGTATAATGTTGAATCTGGTCAAACTAGCCGTTGGATGTTGTCAGAGCATATGGCTAAGCCGTAGGCCTTTTTGTTCTTAGCCATAGATCTAACCGTTGGAGCTTATCTCTATTTAAAGAGGACCTCTCCTTTCTTCCCAAATCTTCCAGAAAACTGAGTAAATTCCTAACATAGCTGAGCCTTAGCACTATTAGTAAAACCATACTAAAAGCTCCCACAACCACCTACTCTACTGCTCTTAAAGTGTCATTATTTTTCCAAGAAGAGTAATTGGGGATTTAGGAAAAGCTTCATTCAATCTGAGAAAATCTTAGCCTTCCAAATCCTCTTAAAACCTTTTCCCTTGGCTGAACACTCATCTGAAGATCTTCATCACCAAGGAGCAAGAACATGAGGTCAAAGCTTGGAGGTAGTCTTTCAAGCATCAAGAGCACCACTCAAAACTAAGGTATACAATTCCTTGTTTGGGTGTTCTTCTATATTTCAATTTTCTCTGCTGTAGTTGGTGGAAGACAAACCATCGCATCAAAAATTATTGTAGTTGGTGGACTAGATCAAGGATCAACCACCTGATCAAAAAATCCAATTGGTGGAAGACAAACCACCGGATTAAAAATTGTTGCAAGAGGTGTTTGTCATGTAAGTACCTTATACTTAGTGGAACCAAGAGAGATTGCTCTTGAGAGTGAATGTAGGTCTAGGACCGAACCACTATAAATTGCTGTGTTTATTGCTTGTTGTGTGTGGTGGATGCCTTATATCCTTTCTACTTGTGTTGATCATCTCTTTAAGCTATATCTTCCTTATTCGAATAGCATTTCTATACACTGTCAACACACACAACTTTGAGCATCTCTCTTGATCTTGCTTGTGGACTCTTAATTTCAATTATTACACACTTATAAAACCCTTCTTTTTTTCTGGAAAGAAATTTTAATAGTCTTATTCACCCCCCCCCCCTCTAGGACTTAGTGAGATCTAGCTGTTGCACTTTCAATTGGTATCAGAGAGGGTTACTTCTTAAGGGTGTAATAGCCTGAAGTAGATCCTTCTTTTGCTAGATTCCCCATGCATCCTGAAGGAAGCTCTATCACCCGGCCTCCTTTCTTTGATGGAACAAATTATGCCTTCTGGAAAGCCCAAATGACAGCGTTTTTGAAATCCATGGCTGGGCTGTTTGGGAGGCTACAGAGAAAGGCTGGACGGAACCCACTGAAGAAGTGAATACAAATGGTGTCACAACCACTAGACCATTGGATCCAACAAAATGGTCTGCTGCTCAGCTATTTCTTAGGCAAAATAATGCTAGAGCTTACAATACTATAGTGTGTGCCATGAGTCAAGAAGAGTTTAAAAAGATCATGACAACCACTAATGCAAAACAGGCCTGGAGAATCCTTGAAGTTACTTATGAGGGTACCTCTGCTATCAAAAGATCTAAACTTCAGATGCTCACAAGTCAATTTGAAAACATTCACATGGAAGAAAATGAAATGTTTACTGACTTTCATACTAAGCTCATGAAAATTGTAAATGAAATGTGGGCTCTTGGGGAAACTCTTCCGGAAGGTAAAATTTGTAGTAAAATCTTGAGATCATTTTCGGAAAGATTCCATCCCAAGGTAACCTCTATAGAAGAACACAAGGATTTGGAGCAAATGAAAATTGAAGATTTAGTGGGATCCCTTCAGACCTTTGAACTCAAATTTAACAATGACAAAAAGAAATCAATTACACTAATCACCTCTCATAACACATCTTCCTCTAAAGATGACATAGGAATAACTAGTAATGACGAGGATGAAGATGTGGCCCTTTTGGCTAAAAGATTTTTGAAACAATTTAACAAAAAGAGAGTGAAAGATTATAAAAATGAAAACATTAATGATAAATACAAAGGTCGGTCAAGTTCCCTCTCTAGAAGTAAGCATAAGGAGCCCATGTACTACAGATGTAAGAAATTTGGACACATATCCACCGATTGTCCTCTGAAAGGAAAATCCAAAAAGAAGAATTTTGTAGCCACTTGGGATGATTCATCTGAATCAGATTCTGACTCAGATGAATCACATCAAAATGAATCAGACAAATATACAGTTCTGATGGCTACCACTACAACATTCAATCTCTCTGAGGAAATGATTAAATCTGAAATATCGAATGAAGAAATCTCAGGAAGTGAGTCAGAGAGTGAATAAGAAAATTCAGATGATGAGGATAATGACAACACCACGGATTCCTATGAACTACTTTATGAGGGAACCTGTAGGCTCGTTGAAGCTATAAGCAATCAACAAAACAAAATTAAGAATTTAAAAGAAAAGGTTGATAGTATTAATGCTGAAAAGGAGAATTTAATCAAAGAACTTGAAAGTATAAAAACCCAATTATCAACAGAACGAGAAAATGTAATCAAATTAAGAGAAAGTGAAAAATCACTTTGGAAAATAAAAGAAGAAAATAATGCTCTCCACAATGAAGTGACTGTTCTGAAACGATATAAAGAAAAGTATGAGTACAAATTTACCCAAAATGATGAGAAGTACATTGGACTATTCAAACTTGGGAAAGCTTATAAGGATATGACCGGTCTTGGATATGACAAAAATGTTAATCAATCTCCAAGTTCCAAAACTATCTTTGTCAAAAGTGCTCTAAAGAAGGAATATACCAGTGTTAAAAACATTTTGGATAGAGCATCTACTAGTACTCATTCTGTTTCATCAAATGGTATCTGTCATTATTGTGGAAAAAGAGGTCATTTCAAAATGGAGTGCAAGTTAAGAAAAATTCATTATAACGTTAGTCAAAAAATTGAGAAAAACACCTCTAAGAAAGTGGAACTTGAAAACAAAAAGCTGAAGTCTCAAATAACCAAGTTCCCTTGAACCAAAGATGGATAATCTATTAAAAGAAGTCCAGAAGTTAAGAAAAAAATTTGAAATATACAAAAAAGATGGAGCAAACATTCTTATTCCCCAACATAAAACTTTTCAAGTGAAACATCAAAAGCCAATTAAGATCCCCACCACTAGTACACTTAAGTGGATACCTATAAGCAAGAATCTAGTGGTCCACACAGCTTTTAAAGCTGCAGATCAATCAAGATGGTATCTAGATAGTGGATGTTCAAAACATATGACTAGTGATAAATCATGTTAGTCTAAAATGATTAAATTCGATGGAGGCACGATTACTTTTGGTGATGGTAGTACTGCAAAAATTATTGGTAAGAGAACTTTAAATGTTCCAAACCTACCACCTTTTGAGAATGTTTTGTGCATTGATGGGTTGAAACAAAATTTACTTAGCATATCTCAAATCTGTGATAAAGACTATGCTGTGAACTTTAGTAGTCATAGTTGTGAGATCTCAAGGAATGGAAAGATAATCTTGAGAGGTCTTAGAACTACCGATAACTGTTATGTGGTGAGAAAATCAAATACTTCATCCTCCGCTTCTTGCTTATTAACTAGTATTGATGAAGCTAAGTTGTGGCATCAAAGACTTGGGCATGTAAACTACAGGGACTTATCCCATCTAAACAAATATGTTGAAGGACTGCCCAAGATCAGTAGTCAAGAAAAGATGATCTGTGGAGAATGCCTTCAAGGAAAACAAATTAGAAGTGCCCATAAAAGGGTGAATGCTATGAAAACTTCTCGACCTCTAGACCTTATTCATATGGACCTGGTTGGACCAACTAAAAGAGAGAGTCGAGGTAAGAAAAGGTACTTTCTTGTCATGGTAGATGATTACTCCAGATTCACTTGGGTTGCATTCTTGAGAGAAAAATCTAAAGCCTTTGGAGAGTTTAAAAGGATTGTAAAACAGATTCAAATTGAAAAAGGCACTTCAGTAGCCCGAATCAGAAGTGATCATGGTGGAGAATTTGAAAATGATCAATTTGACAAATTCTGTGAGAAATATGGGATTCATCATGAATATTCAGCACCTAAAACTCCACAACAAGATGGGGTAGCTGAAAGAAAGAATCGAGTTCTTTAAGACATGGCCACAGTCATGCTTCATAGTAAGAATCTTCCTAGAGACTTGTGGGCCGAAGCTATTAATACCAGCTGCCACATCATCAATGAGTTTATCTTAGGATTGGAACAAATCAGACAGCTTATGAATTGTGGAATGGGAAGAAACCAAATGTGAAATATTTTAAAGTCTTTGGAAGTAAATGTTACATTTTGAAGGATAGAGAAAAACTAAATAAATTTGACTCAAAAAGTGATGAAGGTATATTCTTAGGCTATTCAACACGAAGTCGAGCCTATCGTGTTTTAAATATGAGAACCGAAGTCATCCAAGAGTCAATAAATGTTATTATAGATGATGAATCCACAGTTTCCGATGATGTTGATGAAGTGGAAGTTCCCTCAATGACTGAACCCACACGATCCACAGTAAAAACTGATGTCCCTACTTCCACTGAAAATTTGGTGAATATAAAAGATCATCCTCGAGAGCAGATTATTGGTGATCCGTTAATAGGTGTAAAAACTAGGAAACAATTGGAGAACATTATGAGTCACCTGTGCTTTACTTCTGTTTTAGAACCTACTTGCATTGATGAAGCCTTTTCAAACAGTGATTGGATAAAAGCAATGCAAGAAGAATTGAACCAATTAACAAGAAGTGATGTTTGATAGCTAGTTCTAAGACCAAAGGATAAAAATGTGATAGGCACTAAATGGATCTTCAAAAATAAACTTAATGAAAATGGAGTCATTGTTAGGAACAAAGCTAGATTGGTAACATAGGGATACTCTCAAATTGAAGGTATTGACTTTGATGAGACCTTTGCTCCAGTTGCCCGTTTAGAATCAATTAGGATTTTATTATCCATAGCTTATTTTTTAAAGTTCAAATTGTATCAAATGGATGTTAAAAGTGCTTTCCTAAATGGAATTTTGAATGAGGAAGTGTATGTTGAACAACCTAAAGGTTTTATAGACACAAAATTCCCTAATCATGTGTTTAGATTAAAGAAAGCTTTGTATGGTCTTAAGCAAGCTCCACGTGCTTGGTATGAAAGATTGACAAAATTCTTGTTAAATAATGATTTTCAAAGAGGTAGTGTTGATAAAACTCTTTTCATCCAAAAGACAAGAGAGTCAATTTTAATTACACAAATATATGTAGATGATATCATCTTTGGCTTCACGTGTAATGAATTGACTGCTCAGTTCGCTAATCTAATGCAATATGAATTCGAAATGAGTATGGTTGGCGAACTGAATTTCTTCTTAAGTTTACAGGTCCAATAATTATGTGATGGTATCTTCATTTCCCAGTCCAAGTATGCAAAAGAATTGCTAAAATGATTTGGTCTAATGGTTGGGAAACATGTCAAAACCCCCATGAGTACAACCATCAAGCTTACTAAATATGCTAATAGTAAAGGGGTTGACTCTAGCCTATATAGAAGTATGATCGGTAGCCTGTTATACCTTACTGCAAGTAGGCTAGACATAGCATTTAGTGTGGGAGAATGTGCACAATATCAATCAGATCCGAAAGAATCCCATCTGACTGCTGTAAAAAGAATCATTAAGTACATTGCAGATACAACTGAATATGGTCTGTGGTATCCTCATGACTCATCATCTTCCATTGCTAGATACTCAGATGCTGATTGGGCAGGAAACTTAGATGATAGAAAATCCACAAGTGGCGGCTGTTTTTATGTTGAAAATTGTCTAGTAGCTTAGCATAGTAAAAAGCAAAATTCTATATCTCTTTCCACTGCAGAGGCTGAATATATAGCTGCCGGAAGTTGCTGTTTTCAACTCTTGTGGATGAAGCAGATGCTTATGGACTATGGCATTAAACAAGAAATAATGAGCTTGTATTGTGATAACACTAGTGCCATACATATTTCTAAAAATCCGGTCCAGCACTCTCGCACAAAAATATTGATATCCGACATCATTTCATTGGGGAATTGGTCGAAGAAGGAATCATTGAGCTTGAATATATTCAGACTGAACATCAACTTGCAGACATCTTGACCAAACCCCTTGATGTGTTAAAATTTGAAATTTTAAGGAAATCGATTGGTGTTCACTGTTTGGAATAAATTGTGTTTTGCCCAGGACCTACGACTAAGCCGTAAGTCATTTCACAGCTAAGCCGTAACATCTTTACAGTTAACCCGTATTTGAGCATCTTTTACCCTACGGCTCAACCGTCAGGGTTTACGGCTCAGCAGTAAAATACTCTACGGCTAAGCCGTAAAGAGTAATTTTCAACCTCATTCTGCGCGCCGATGTGTACTTAAGGCTGTCCCTTTAATTTCTTTCTCACTGTGCCTAGATCTATTTTTTTGGCCTAAGCTCTTTGGTTTCTCTTCTTTCTTCGTTCTTCATCTTCTGGCCTTCTTCCTCAAGGTATACTCTTCCCTTGCATCCTCCACTGTGATCCCCTCTTCCTCTTGTCTTATTTTTGTTTTGCTGTGCTCGTTTCATCTGTGTCGATTGTGTGCTTCTTCCTTCTTTTGATTTTTGGCTTACGTTCCATTTTGTTCCGTTTTGTGGATTAGTTTTACTCTTGTTGCCTAACTACATCTGCTCAGTCACTATGCCTCCACGGACCAAAAATGCTTACCCCACGAGTAAGAGGCCTAGAACCTCGGGCAACTCCTCCCGACCTCGACAGAGCTCTCCACCATCTCCCAGAGTTCTGGTTCCATGGGAACCCACTCGAGATAGGTCCTTTTTCTCTCGTCTGAATATTGTGGAGCGAAATGTTAATATAATTGCTGTTGAAACTTATGGTGTTCATACCCTCCTCACCACGGTTGGGTGGGAAAATATACTCAAATGGGGTGGTCTTGGCTTCCCATCCATTGTGCGAACCATGTACGCATCCATCAATGCGGCATCGTTAGATTCTCTCTCTTTTGAAATTGAATTCACTGATGGCACCAATACCATCACTCCTGCCATCATTTTAGCCCTTATGTGTGTTCCTCTCTCTAATATGCCCCCTTCGGTCATCAAGGATTCTCTCTCCAAAGAGGAAAAACAAACTGTCACTTTCGCTCTATGTGGAGAGACCATCCCTTGGAAGGACAAGGGCTTCCTCCCTGTAGCTTCACTACTTCCTTACTTTCGAGTCTTGCATGCCATATTCACATGTAATATCTATCCTAGGAGGGGCAATTTCTCTGACCTGACCCCTTTCATGATTAATATTCTCTATTCTGTCCATATGGGGGTCAAAGTGTGACTTCCCTATCTTATTTGTGCTTCCATCATTTGTTTCTGGCAATGTCCGGGTAGAGGCACCAATGCTTGCATGTTTGGATATCTCATGACTCGCCTTGCCTCTCATTGTGGGGTCAATTTACCATCTGATGAAGCTCCTGAGTCTCACCCCACCTTTGGCACTGTCAATGTTCAAAACATGCGCTTCTCCAAGCAACAAGCGGCTGGTCCCCGCTATCATGACTCCGGGGATGAAGAGGACTCACTGGTTGGGCCTCCTCCTACAACACCCTCTACTGTTTCACCGGGTCCGGTTCCTCCCCCGGCTTCTTCCTCTGCCTCTTTTGAAACTTGGCTGGCAGCGCTCGAACAACGGCAAACAAAGATGGAGAAGCTATTGAAGAAATCCTTTTAATATCTTTCAAAGATCTCCAAAAGCTACCGGCGAGACGATGTGGTGATTCCTTCCCCCTCTCCTCCTTCTGATTGATGTTCTGTCATGTGTTTTGTTGGCACTGCATTTTTTATGTATTTTGGACATTGGCTGTGCTTCACCTTATGGATATGTTATTAGTTACATCTTTTTATCATTGTGGGTGATGCGCTCTTTCTGTGTTTTGGAAATTGTCATTGTTTGTGCCTTGTACTGCACCTATTTTCTAATATAATATGGCCATTACTTCGCAGTTGCTTATCTTTGTGTGCACTTGTTTTTTTTTCATGCCCTTCTTTATGTTTTATGGTTGTGGTGCTTATTGTATATCTCTTTGACAATATTGTGCCAAAAAGGGGGAGAGTTATATGCATGCCTTCAGGGGGAGCTTTCTAACCTCCCACCTTTCTAGTAGACTGTGTTTACAGACTTTTGCAGGTTAAGCATCTTCAAAAGGGGAGCCTCAATGTGTTGAACTTTCAGGACTTATGTAGATTTGTTTGGTTAAGGTGTATTCAATATTGAAATACTTATTGTACCCTATTGTTGAGTTACAATGTTGTATCATCTTCATTTTGTACATTTTTGTCACAAAATTGACAAAGGGGGAGATTGTTAGTGTCATTGTAAGAATATGTTGTCAATTACGTGACCAAAGTGTAGTTCAGCTCTAGAAAGACCTAGTTACATCTCTGAAGTTCAAGATCGAGTTAGATCAAGGAAGCTCGAGGTCTATGAATGAAGATCAAGCAAGTTCAAGGAAGATCAAGATCAAACAAGAAGATCCTCTATGAGTGCCAAGGGATAAGGTAACATTGACCCTTATTGTCCGTAGAAATAGAATAGGAAAAAGGATTTCTAAACACCCTATCTTTGATCTACGGCTTGGACCACGGCTAAGCTGTAGATCTTACGGCTCACTCTCCAGAGAGAATATTTTGAGTCATTTGTTCTACGGCTGACCCTACGGCTGCACCGAAAAAGGGATACGGCTAAGCCGTAGTGTGATTCACGGCTAAACCGTAAAATCTATGGGCCACTGTCCAGAGAGTGCTCTTGGCCATATAATGCCTACGGTTGATCTTACGGCCAAGCTGTAAGGCCCTCACGGTTAAGCCGTAGCATGATTCATGGCTAAGCCGTAAATTTTATGGGCCACTTTCCAGAGAGTAGTTGTGGGAGATTTCAGCATACGGCTGACTTATGGCTAGGCCGTAATGTGCTCACGGCTACGCCGTAGAAGGATTTACGGCTAAGCCGTAAGCTTAACCATAAGAAGGTATAATGTTGAATCTGGTCAAACTAGCCGTTGGATGTTGTCAGAGCATACGGCTAAGCCGTAGGCCTTTTTGTTCTTAGCCATAGATCTAACCGTTGGAGCTTATCTGTATTTAAAGAGGACCTCTCCTTCCTTCCCAAATCATCCAGAAAACTGAGTAAATTCCCAACATAGCTGAGCCTAAGCACCATTAGTAAAACCATACTAAGAGCTCCCACAACTACCTACTCTACAGCTCTTAAAGTGTCATTATTGTTCCAAGAAGAGTAGTTGTGGATTTAGGAAAGGCTTCATTCAATTTGAGAAAATCTTAGCCTTCCAAACCCTCTTAAAACCTCTTCCCTTGGCTGAACACTCATCTGAAGATCTTCATCACCAAGGAGCAAGAACAAGAGGTCAAAGCATGGAGGTAGTCCTTCAAGCATCAAGAGCACCACTCAAAACTAAGGTATACAATTCCTTGTTTGGGTGTTCTTCTATATTTCAATTTTCTTTGCTGTAGTTGGTGGAAGACAAACCACTACATCAAAAATTGTTATAGTTGGTGGACTAGATCAAGGATCAACCACCTGATCAAAAAATCCAGTTGGTGGAAAACAAACCACCGGATCAAAAATTGTTGCAATAGGTGTTTGTCATGTAAGTACCTTATACTTAGTGGAACCAAGAGAGATTGCTCTTGAGAGTGGATGTAGCTCTAGGGCCGAACCACTATAAATTGCTGTGTTTATTGCTTGTTGTGTGTGGTGGATGCCTTATATCCTTTCTACTTGTGTTGATCATCTCTTTAAGCTATATCTTCCTTATTCGAATAGCATTTCTATACACTGTCAGCACACAACTTTGAGCATCTCTCTTGATCTTGCTTGTGGACTCTTAATTTTAATTATTGCACGCTTATAAAACCCTTTTTTTCTGGAAAGAAATTTTAATAGTCCTATTCACCCCCCCCCCTCTCTAGGACTTGGTGAGATCTAGTTGTTGCACTTATAAAAACTGATGTACCTGCTACCACTGAAAATTTGGTGAATGTAAAAGATCATCCTATAAATTAGATTATTGGTGACCCTTTAACAGGTGTAAAAATTAGGAAACAATTGGAGAACATTATGAGTCACTTGTGCTTTACTTCTGTTTTAGAACCTACATGTGTTGATGAAGCCTTTTTAGACAGTGATTGGACAAAAAACAATGCAAGAAGAATTGAACCAATTTACAAGAAGTGATGTTTGGTACCTAGTTTCAAGACCAAAGGATAAAAATGTGATAGGCACTAAATGGATCTTCAAAAATAAACTTGATGAAAATGGCGTCATTGTTAGGAACAAAGGAAGGTTGGTAGCACAGGGATACTCTCAAATTGAAGGTATTGACTTTGATGAGACCTTTGCGCCAGTTGCCTATTCAGAATCAATTAGGATTTTGTTATCTATAGCTTGTTTTTTAAAGTTCAAACTATATCAAATGGATGTTAAAAGTACCTTTCTAAATGGAATTTTGAATAAGGAAGTGTATGTTGAACAACCTAAAGGTTTTATAGACACAAAATTCCCCAATCATGTGTTTAGATTAAAGAAAGCTCTATATGGTCTTAAGCAAGCTCCACGTGCTTGGTATGAAAGATTAACAAAATTCTTGTTAGATAATGATTTTCAAAAAGGTAGTGTTGATAAAACTCTTTTCATCCAAAAAACAAGAAAGTCCATTTTAATAGCACAAATATATGTAGATGATATCATATTTGGCTCTACGTGTAATGAATTAACTGCTCAGTTCGCAAATCTAATGCAATCTGAATTCGAAATGAGTATGGTTGGCGAATTGAATTTCTTCTTAGGTTTGCAAGTCAAACATTGCATGATGGTATTTTCATTTCCCAGTCCAAGTACGCAAAGGAATTGGTAAAACGATTTGGTCTAATGGTTAGGAAACATGTCAAAACCCCCATGAGTACAATCATCAAACTTACTAAAGATGCTAATGGTAAAGGGGTTGACTCAAGCCTATTTAGAAGTATGATTGGTAGCCTGTTATACCTGACTGCAAGTAGGCCAGACATAGCATTTAGTGTGGGAGCGTGTGCACGGTATCAATCAGATCCGAAAGAATCCCATCTGATTGCTGTAAAAAGAATCGTCAAGTATATTCCCAATACAACTGAATATGGTCTGTGGTATCCTCATGACTCATCATCTTCCATTGCTGGATATTCAGATGCTGATTGGGCAGGAAACTTAGATAATAGAAAATCCACAAGTGGGGGCTGCTTTTATGTTGGAAATTGTCTAGTAACTTGGCATAGTAAAAAGTAAAATTCTATATCTCTTTCCACTGCAGAGGCTGAATATATTGCTACCGGAAGTTGCTGTTCTCAACTCTTGTGGATGAAGCAGATGCTTATGGATTATGGCATTAAGCAAGGAATAATGAGCTTATATTGTGATAACACTAGTGCCATACATATATCTAAAAATCCGGTCCAGCACTCTCGCACAAAACATATTGATATCCGACATCATTTCATTAGGGAATTGGTCGAAAAAGGAATCATTGTGCTTGAATATATTCAGACTAAACATCAACTTGCAAACATCTTGACCAAACCCCTAGATGTGTCAAAATTTGAGATTTTGAGGAAATTTATTGGTGTTTGCTATTTGGATTAATTTGTGTTTTGCCCAGGACCTACGGCTAAGTCGTAATTCATTTCACGGCTAAGCCATAATTTCTCTCTAGTTAACCCGTATTTGCGCATACTTTACCCTACGGCTCAACCGTCAGGGTTTACGGCTCAGCCGTAAAATACTTTACGGCTAAACCGTACAGGGTTATTTTCATCCTCGTTCTGGGCGCCGATTTGTACTTAAGGCTGTCCTTTTGTTTTTTTTCTCACTGCGCCTGGATCTACTTTTCTGCCCTAAGCTCTCTGGTTTTCTTTCTTTCTTCCTTCTTACATCTTCTGGCCTTCTTCCTGAAGGTATACTCTTCCCTTGCCTCCACCGTTTTGATCTTCCCTTCCTCTTCTCTTATTTTCATTTTGCTGTGCCCGGTTCATCTGTGTCGGTTGTGTGCTTCTTCTTTTTGGGTTTTTGGCTTACATTCCTTTTTGTGGATTGGTTTTACTCTTGTTGTCTAAATACATCTGTTCTGTCACTATGCCTCCATGGACCAAAAATGCTTACCCCGCCGGTAAGGGGCCTAGAGCCTCAGGAAGCTCCTACAGACCTCGGTAGAGCTCTCCTCCCTCTCCCAGAGTTCTGGTTCCCTCGGAACCCACTAGAGATAGGTCTTTTTCATCTCGTCCCATTACTGTGGAGCGAAATGTTAATATCCTTGCCGTTGAAAAATATGGGGTTCATACCCTTCTCTCCACGGTTGGGTGGGAAAATATGCTCAAATGGGGTGGTCCTGCCTTCCCATCTATTGTGCGGACCATGTATGCATCTATTAAGGAAACATCTATAGACTCTTTATCTTTTGAGCTTGAATTCACTGATGGCACCAACATCATCACTCCTGCCATCCTTTCTTCCCTCCTATGTGTCCCTCTCTCTAATGTGCCTCCTTCGGTCATCAAGGACTCTCTCTCCAAAGAGGAAAAACAAATTGCCACTTTCGCTTTATGTGGAGAGACCATTCCTTGGAAGGACAAGGGCTTCCTCCCTGTAGCTTCCTTACTTCCTCACTACCGGATCTTGCATGCCATATTCACATGTAATATCTATCCTAGGAGGGGAAATTTCTCTGACCTAACCCCTTTCATGGTTAATGTCATCTATTGTGTCCATATGGGGGTCAAAGTGTGCCTTCCCTCTCTTATTTGTGCTTCCACCATTCGTTTCTAGTTATGTCCGGGTAGAGGCACCAATGCTTATGTGTTTAGGTATCTCATGACTCGCCTTGCCTCTCAATGTGGGGTAAATTTACCATCTGATGAAGCTCCTAAGTCTCACCCCACCTTTGGGATTGTCAATATTCAAAACATGCGCTTCTCCAAGCAACAAGCGGCTGGTCCCCGCTATAATGATTCTGGGGATGAAGAAAACTCACCAGATGGGCTTCCTCTTATAGCTCCATCCACTGCCTCACCTATTCCAGTTCCTCCTCCAGCTTCTTCCTCTGCCTTTTTTGACACTCAGCTGGCAGCACTCGAACAACGGCAAACAAAGATGGAGAAGCTATTGAAGAAATCATTTCAATACCTTTCAAAGATCTCCAAAAGCTGCCGGAGAGACGATGTGGCGATTCCTTCCCCCTCTCTTCCTTCCGATTGATGTTTTAGTTTTTCTGTCATGTGTTTTGTTGGCGATACATTCTTGAAAACCTTGCATGTGCTTTGTCTTATAATTATGCACTATGTTTAGTTAAATCTTTTGTTTTTTGTTTTTTTTTTGGCAATGCACTCTTTATGTACTTTGGCCCTTGCTTGTACCTTGTATTGACCATGTCCTCTTTACTAATGCCCTGATTCTCTATGTATGCACTGTTTTATGCGTCTGTGTTAGTGGCTTTGCTGGTTCTGGTATTTTCCTATCTCTTTGTCAATGTTGTGCCAAAAGGGGGGAGAATTATATTTATACCTTTAAGGGGAGCTTTCTAACCTCCCACCTTTCTAGTACATTGTGTTTAAAAACTTTTGCAGGTTAAGCTGCATCTAAGGGGGAGCTTCAATCTATTAAACTTTTAGGACTTTGTAGAATTGTTTGTTTAAGGTGTATTCTATATTGTAACACTTGTTGTATCCTTTTGTTGAGTTACAATGTTGTATCTTCTTCATTATGTATATTTTTGTCACGAAATTGACAAAGGGGGAGATTGTTAGTGTCATTGTAAGAATGTGTTATCAATTACGTGACCCAAGTCTAGTTTAGCTCTAGAAAGAACTAGTTACATCTATGAAGTTCAAGATCAAGTTAGATCAAGGAAGCTCAAGGTTTATCAATGAAGATCAAGCAAGTTCAAGCAAGATCAAGATCAATCAAGTTTACCATCTAGAAGACCCTCTATGAGTGCCAAGGGATAAGGTAACATTGACCCTCAATGTCCGTAGAAATAGAATGGGAAAAGGGTTTTTAAACACTCTGACTTTGAACTACGGCTTGGACCACGGCTAAGCCATAGATCTTACGGCTCACTCTCCAGAGAGAAAATTTTGAATCAATTGTTCTACGGCTGACCATACGGCTGCACCGTAAAAGGGATACGGCTAAACCGTAGTACGATTCACGGCTAAGCCGTAATGTTTACGGGCCACCTTCCAGAGAGCAGCTTTGGGAGATTTTATCTTACGGCTAACCCACAGCTAGGCCGTAAGGTGCTCACGGCTAAGCCGTTTAAGGATTTACGGCTAAGCCGTAAGCTTAACCATAAGAAGGAATAACGTTGAATCTGGGTCAAACTAGCCATTGGATGCTGTCAGAGCATACGGCTAAGCCGTAGGCCATTTTGTTCTTAGCCATAGATCTAACCGTTGGAGCTTTTCTGTATTTAAAGAGGACCTCTCTTTTCCTCCAGACACAGAGATTAAACTGAGAAAAATCCTAACATTGCTGAGCCTTTGCACCATTAGTAAAACTATACCAAAAAGCTCTTACAACCACTTACTCTTCAACTCTTACAGTGCCATTATTGTCCTGAGAAGAGTAGTTGTGCATTTAGGAAAAGCTTCATTCAATCTGAGAAAATCTTAGCCTTCCAAACCTTTTTAAAACCTCTTCCCTTGGCTGTACACTCATTTGAAGATCTTCATCACCAAGGATTAAGAACAAGAAGTCAAAGCTTGGAGGTAGTCTTTCAAGCTTCATGAGCACTACACAAAACTAAGGTATACAGTTCCTTATTTGGGTGTTCTACTTTATTCAAATTTTCTCTGCTGTATATGGTGGAAGACAAACCACCGCATCAAAAATCATTGTAGTTGGTGAACTAGATCAAAGATCAACCACCTGATCAAAAATCTAGTTGGTGGAAAACAAACCACCAGATAAAAAATTGTTGCAAAAGGTGTTTGTTGTGTAAGTACCTCATATTTAGTGGAACCAAGAGAAATTGGTCTTGAGAGTGGATGTAGGTCTTGGACCAAACCACTATAAATCTCTGTGTTTATTTCTTGTTGTGTGTGGTGGATGCCATATAGCCCTATTTACTTGTGTTGATCATCATTTTAAGCTATATTTTCTTTATTCTAGTTGCATTTCTATACACTGTCAGCACACACAACTCTGAGCATCTTTCTTGATCTTACTTGTGGACTCTTAATTTTAATTAACCCTTTAGATTGCACACTAATAAAACCCCATTTCTAGAAAGAAATTTTTAATAGTCCTATTCACCCCCCCCCTCTCTAGGACTTGGTGAGATCTAGCTGTTGCATTTTCAGCTAGATGTGAAGGTAAAACACAAGTGAAGCAACAAGTCATTTGACAAGGTCTTGAAGATATTGAAAGACACCCTACCATAAGGTAATGTGGTTCCGGCTTCCAATTATGAGGCGAAGAAGATACTGCGTTACTTGGGCTTGTGGTATGAGCATATTGACGCATGCTATAATGATTGCATATTGTTTTGGAAGGAGAATTCTCACTTGGAGAAGTGTCCGGAATGTGGGGAACCTAGGTATAAGGTCAATGATGGCAAGGGTAAGCAGATCACTCATAAGATACTGCGTTACTTCCCCTTGACACCTAGGTTGCGGAGATTATACATGTCTAGGATAACGGCCAAAGAGATGAGATGGTACCATGAGAATCGCATGGATGGTAACCTAGGTAGGCATCCAGCTGACTATAAAGAATGGAAGGCATTTGATTTGAAATTTCTAGAGTTTGCCTGAGAGAACCGCAATGTGAGGTTAGGACTAGCCATTGATGGGTTCAACCCATTTGGCAACATGAGCACTTCTTACAGCATGTGGCCTGTCATACTTACGCTTTATAACCTTCCACCCTGGATGTGCATGAAGGATCCATTTTTCATGATGTCTTTACTTATTCCAGGACCATAGGCACCTGAGAAGGAGATCGATGTGTACCTGAGGCCCTTGGTTGACGAGTTGAAGGAGTTATGGGAGAATGGTGTCCCGACTTACGATGCTCACAGTAAACAGACCTTCCGGATGCATGCGGCTGTGATGTGGACCATAAATGACTTTCCCGCATATGGTAGCTTATCTTGTTGGAGCACAAAAGGTTATAAAGCTTGTCCCACTTGCAACGAAGATTCATTATCACTTAGGCTAAAAAGTAAGATTGGTTGGGTGGGACATCAAACTTACTTGCCTAAGAACCATCAATGGAGAAAGAGCAAGAAGTTCAACGGTTAGCCAGAAAATAACATGAAATCCTTGGAATTACCGGTGCAAAAGGTACTAGATTAGTTAGATCGACTACCGGAAAGTAGATTCGGGAAGGGCCCCACCAACAGGAAAAGACCTCGTGAGCCTGCATTGTTGAATTGGACAAAGAAAAGCATCTTGTATGAGCTACTGTACTAGAAGAACCTAAACCTCAGGCATAACCTTGATGTCATGCACATAGAAAAGAACATTTGTGAAAATGTTGTTGGGACAGTGTTGGGCATAGATAAAAAGAACAATGACACGGACAAAGCACGTGAGGATTTAGAAGAAATGGGCATCAGGCAAGAATTGCATCTTCAAAGGAATGAAAAAGGAACCCGTGTGAAACCCCAAGCGTTCTACACATTAGACCCAAAACAAAGGGAAGGTTTTTATGAATTCTTGAAATCGATCAAATACCCGGATGGCTATGCAGCTAACCTTTCGAGGTGTGTAACCTCTAAAAATGGCAAGTTATCAGGTATGAAAAGTCAAGACTATCATCTCCTTCTTCAGCGTTTTCTTCCAATTGGCCTGCGTGGTTATATAGACAAGGAGTTAAGTATAACTCTATTTGAGTTGGGCAGTTTTTTTCCAGGACCTATGCTCAAAAACATTGAAGCAGAGCGATTTAGAAAAACTGGAGGAACGGGGAGTGCTTATACTTTGCAAGCTCGAGAGGATATTTCCTCCTGCATTCTTCGATGTAATGGTCCATTTGGCTATTCACTTGCCACGTGAGGCCATGCTTGCTGGACTGGTGCAATATCAGTGGATGTACCCCATCGAAAGGTAACTATTACCATCCCATGTAGCGTTGCTTATGTAGTAGTGTGATTCTTTTACATAAGTAACTTTAATACTAATTTTTCCTTGTTTGAAGGTTTCTCGGGACTTTAAAAGGTTATGTTACCAACAGAGCACGACCCGAAGGTTCGATTGCGCAGGTATATATTGTTAAAAAGTGTTTGACTTTCTGCTCAATGTACCTAAAAGGTTTTGATCAAAACGAACGAAATGATGATGGTGGTGTGCGTGGTCCTGGGATGGAGGTCTTCACGCAAATTGTCCGTCCCTTTGCACCGATTACAAGGGCACCAGATCCTTCTCAGAATGAACACAATAAGGCTCATTGGTTTGTATTGCATAATAGTCCTGAGTTAGAGCCGTATCTTGAGTAAGTGGTTTGGTTTATACACATTTGTACATAAATTATGAACTTGTTGATTCTTCCTCTACTTTTATATGCTCATGAATTGCAATTCCTTAAGTAGGGAACACATGAATACAATACAAAATCCAAGGGGCATAACATCAGTCAAATACAGCGAGACACATTTCCAAAATGGTTCAAGCAACGCGTAAGATATATGATTCCTTAGTGACAAGATGAACATTAAGTAACTTGGCTTCAATTGACATTAACTTGATAAATTTGCTGTATGTTGCTCGTGTAGATGAATGAATTACGAAATCTAGGGTCGCCAGAAGCAACCGATGAAATGTGGTCGTTAGCAAATGGCCCTGGTTCGATAGTTTATCTATATTCAGGGTGCATATCCAATGGTGTTCGATTCCACACTAGAGATCGCGAGAACTGGCGTAAGTGCCAAAATAGTGGTTTGGTGGTGGCAGGGGAGCATAAAGGAAAGACAATTGACTTCTATGGGTACTTGTGCAAAGTTTGGGAATTAACATACATGCATGGGGGTCGAGTGGTTCTATTTCAGTGTGAATGGTACAACACTGGTACCAGAAACAAAATACATATTGATCAACACGTAACAAGCATTGATGTAACGGACCGGTGGCATAAAGATGATCCATTTGTCCTACCAAGTCAAGCGAATCAAGTTTTTTATGTTAGTGATACCATCAAAGGCAACAACTGGAGAGTTATAGAATGAGTCAAGCATCGGGGAGTGTGGGATGTAACGGACTTGGATGATGTCCCTGATGAGGCCTTTCAACAACATGAAACCACTAATGCTGTCCCAATTTGTGTTGAAGATAGTGATGTTCATTACTGTAGGGATGATATTCTGCCAGAGATAGTTAATGGTGATGAGCCGATGGAGGAGCATAGCGACGATGATGATGAAACTATGGCAGAGTATATAGATGATGATGAAAATGATTTGCATAGCCAGTTTGATCCAGATATAGATCCTGAAATAGACTATGATGTGTAGTGTTTGTTTTCTAATTTGTGTATGGACAAGTGTTCTAAATTAGTAAAGTTGTTGGTTTACATTTCATGGCTCACTATATATATTTCATTTCATTTTATTTTGTTTTCTTCATTTTTCTTGTATGTCAAATATAGTTGTCAAGAATGCACAAGGGAGGCAAAACGTATGTCAAGCCCGGCTGGGTGGCCAAACAGGCAAAGTTGACAGAATACAAGAAGGTGAGAAATAAGAACATCATAGATAACGACGCAAGATGTCGTGCTCTAGGGGTGAAGCACATGGCCAGCACAATTTTTGGAATGGGTCAAACGAGCAAGCGGAAAAATGGGGAGGGAAATAGAAAATCCGGTGAAGATGATAATGACAAGGAGTATATACCACCACAGGGTAATGTAGGGTTGGTCTACTCGGATGAAGATACATGTGATGACGAGGATGATGAGTCTTTTGGGTCTCAGGCGAATATGGTAAGATATATATATCTAAGTCAAGTTATTTTTAATTATTGATTTCTGATATGCAAGCCATACTAGTTGCAAACATCTTTCATTCACTTTAAGTGAGCATTTATGTACTAATAATTCATTGTTTTATTATGACAGGTTACTCATATGAATCGAGGGAAGCGAAGTAGACATGCTCATGTTGTAGCAGCTACACTGGCCCAGGCTACACTGGTACAGCCTCCAGTCATACAAACTCCTCGTGTAGAAAGCATACCTGAGGGGGTAGCCCAGGCTACAATGGCACAGCCTCCAGTCACACGGTCTTCTCATGTGGGTAGTATGCCACCTTCGTTAGCAACCCATGCGAGACCGATGGATCATACGCAATAAAGGCCTACCTTCTTTTAATGAGATATGCTTAGTAACTCAATTAATATTGTGGCCATGATAGCTTCAGCTTCAAGTGAGGGCTTGACCCATGTACGGGGTAGGACACGTGGGGTGAAGGTAGCAAAGCTGAGGGGGCAGCTTGGCCATGCCATCCCAATTTCGATCCCAGCTTCAAGCAATGCGCCAGAGGGTGAATTTGCCACTACTTTGGCGAACCTTCTCGGTGGAGCGATTCGAGATGAGGCACCAGTTCGGAAAGAAAGCTGGAAGTCTGTTCCTGAGGGGATCAAAAAGTCAGTGGTAAAGAGAGTTCAGGTAATTTTGTTGAAGGTAACTTAATGCAAATTCAATTAAACTCATTTTTATTTAATTGTTGACTCACATAACTTGTTTTTGTTTGCAATTGAAGCAAAATTTTCAGTTCGGGGACTATACGAATGATCCGATCATCAAGACTACCATTGATCGAAGTGCCAAAAATTGTATAGGGACTGGAAGAGTGACTTACATACCCACTATTTGTCTCTTGTGGAGGCGGGAGTACCCAATCCAAAGAGCCACCCACTAAAACCATGTAAGGCAGATGACTGGGCCTGGATGATCAACAATTTGTGGGAGACTGCGGAGTGGAAGGTAACTTTTAATGGTTTTGTATCAAGTTCATTGTATTAGTTAAGATTTGTTCAGGCAATATATTATTCTTTTTAATCTTTGTAAGAGAAATCAAAGAAAGTAAGAAATAACCGTTCGAAGATGCCATGGAATCATACAAGTGGCTCTAGATCCTTCCCAGCACGTCATTCAATCATTGTAAGTGCGAGTTTAGGAACTTTTTCTTATCTGACTAAGTCATGAAATTTTAATTTCTTATATTAATGAAATATCTAATGTCATAACAGAGAGCACAGAATGGTGGACAGGCACACCCTTTTCCGGATTTCTACCACGACACCCACTATATGCATGGGAGTAATAGGTGGATAAATGAGGAGGCTCAGAAGACATATATACATATGCCTAAGTCTTATTTGATAAATCGATACAAATAAACTTTTATACATTTGTTCAACTCACTTTATTTGATTCTTACTTGTTTAAAAATATCACAGGAGGAATTGGTATGAGTGACAGCTGAATAGTCTCAACCCTCGATTACATCTCTGATGAGCGAGGAACAAATATCCGTTAAGGTTCTTGGCAAGAGGTCTGGATATCTGAAGGGTTTTGGCATTCGCACGAAGTTTGCTTTTGCTTCAGCCCATACTCGAACGGGCCCTGATTCTGAGGTGTGTGATTTAAGGGAGTATTTAGAAGAGCACGCAAAGAGAACTAGTTTTCTTGAAGGCTTAGTCCTTTGGTTAACAGAGCGTGCAAGCATAGATTCGGGTATCGCTGTTGGTGGGGAGGGCACCTTTGGTGGAGCTCAGGATGCACCTTCTCTAGGTATGTTCTTCAATTATAAAGTTGTTCCACCATCTCAATTTGTAGTATGTATGTGATTTACTTACAACAAAAAAAAAACAAAAAAAAAAAAGGATCCACCATCCTGTAGGAGACAGTCTTAAATCCATGTGTTATGTTGTTAGCTATTGAGTGATATATAGTACACCATACGATGTTTAAGCTATGTGAAGCTTAAAAATTCAAGAACCTGGTTAGCACTTGGGTACAGTAGACTCTATTCCAGTCCCAGCTTGAAATTTACTTGGGCTTGAAAAGGCCAGGCCCATGTTTGAGCTTGAAAGTACCTAGCCTGATTTTGGGTTTTATGTGGGTTGGCCTTGGGGGTTGAGCTTGCTCTAGCCTGAGCATCTAAGTTGGAAGTACTCAGCCTGGTTTGGGTATTTATGTGGTCAGTCATGCTGGCTTGAGCTTGCTTAGCCTAAGTTACACCCCTGATATTTGTGTAGTCTAATGGTTTTTTTGTTGCCTATAGCAATATCAACTTGCATGGTCTTGATACTATTTAATAAGCAAGCACAGTATGAAGTTTGTTAATTTTCTCTAGTTTTTGGGAACCTAGCAGTTTCCTGTAGTTGAGACCTAGCTGGATCATGGATGCCTCTATCTGTATCCTTGCCCTATATTTTAGGAAAAAGAAGAATCACACTCAATGTTTCCATGTGAGCTACATAATTCCCATCATAGAGACTGTCATCCTTTAGTCAATGACCTAAAAATTCAATTGTAAAGACACATAATAAACTTGATGGAGATCCTTGGGATGTCTTGTAACACTCCGACCCAGCTTGACCTCGTTTAGCAGCTAATTAATCTTGTTTTCGTTGCGAATCGTGTTTTGTTTGTGTTTTTATTTTCGTTGCGGGTCATGGATAGGTAGTTGGGTTAAGTTTGACCTGGATTAAGTAGACCAAGCCCTTTTTCGTAATTTTTGCTTTTCTAAGACATGGTCATTTTTGTCTCATCTTGATGTCAACACGTGTCTTTCGTTGAGCTCGTTAACTTTCGTAATTACGTCGTTTGCAAACGATGCCGTATGATTCCATTGGACCAGGATTTGACTCAAACTGAAAATAAAAATTCTAACTTGGACTTCATTGCAATTTGGACTTCCCCATTAGCTTATATAATTCCATACCATCAATAAACTCACGTTCTCTCTCATTTTCCTCACTGTGCACGTGAAGTTTCTTTCCCTCTTTTGAATTCTCTCCTCCATCGATCACCTTCATTGATCAAGCTAATTTGAGGGATTTTGGCTCTTTTTCACTGGTGTGTTGATTAAGGTGAGCTGAGTTTTCTCTTCCATCTCTCTCCTCTCATTCTTCTTCTTCTCCTTCTTGTTTCCCTGTTGCATGACGTGTCTGTGCTTTGAGATTCCTTCCATTTCTCATGCATGCATGTTGTTTGGTTGGTATTAGGTTGTGTTTGGACCCAAGGACATCAGTTGTGCACTTGAATTCAAATTGAGGCAAGTATAACCATAACCTTTAAGAACCCATGTTGGTAAGCAATTGATTCTGATCAGTTCACATGAATTTGTATGGGAAAATGTGTTTACAGCCCATTTAGTTAGTACTCTATCTATTTCTATTGGATCATTGCAATTCTGATGATTTTACAGGGTTTCTGTACGTACTTCAAAACATTGACTTCGTGCAGATACGGCTCACTTACGGCTTAAAGTCCAGAGAGGGTAAAAATCCAGTTTTCCTCAACGGCTAGGGCACGGCTAAGCCGTGTATTGCCCTACGGCTAAGCCGAAGCTCAGCCGTGGCCCAGCCGTAGATCAATACAGGGTGCCTTTTTCTGGATTAACTGAGAGCAATCAATTAACAGACCTTCTACAGCCCAGCCACGGCTAAGCCGTAGAACACACACAGCTAAGCCGTACGTTCACCTACGGCTACGCCGTATCCACACTAGAATAATAAAGGACAAGGATAAGTGTAAGGGAAAGACCGATATGGCCTTCATGATAGAATGTAGAGCACCTAGACCTGCCCAACGGAATGTGCTACAACTCGTGAATGATCTCGAGGGCTGCGAATCATTCATGTTCGTTATCCGGATGTTAAGCACCTCCCCATGGGTGTTGGTTTAAGGGACTTCGTGCACCGCCCGATTCAATGCAACACTAGACAACGGTGCATCGAATAACTTAAAACTACATCATCATGCACGGTTAGAACACGGATAATTAGATTAGACTTGGTTTGTAAATAAAGATAATCCGATTTCACATGATTTGTTGCATAACATATTGCATTCGATCATTGATCTCAACTCTCTGATATGATTACTTGTGTTCAGTTACTTTCACATTGTGGTTCTTTACCTTGAGTATGCATGTATAATATGTTCACAGATATGCACGTATGATATGTTGTCACGATCTACTCAGGGTTTTCATGATTGACTCTGTATGGTCAGGCACTACTTAGCCTCAGCCTTAGGATCCCGACGGGGTGAATTTGGTATAGTTTACATGGCCTTGCTGCAGTAAGGAAACGTCTTGGGGAACCGGACCCCAGGAAACCGAGACCCATTGTACCCTGGCCCGGACAATGGTGTTCTTTGCACGATACAAGATCCCTCTTTTGGGAGCATATGGCAATGTAGTAGCCACTAGTTCTGTACACCGCATGTATCCATTGATTCGCTTAGCATATTTCTTTCTTGCATGACAGCCTAGTATACGAAAATGCCTTATTTAATTTACATGACGTTCTTTATTCTATTAGACACAGCATGTGTTAACTTGCTATGGGTTATACTTTGCTGAATCGTCGTATTCACAGTTGTTTTTGGTGTTGTGATGAGTCTTTAAAAATGCATATTTTCATATACATTTTGACCCATTTTAAGGACTTATTAACTTGAAAGAGCCTCATTTAGTGTGATATAATGGGTTAATTCATTTTAAATTCATTTTTATATTTTTCTGCATAAATTGCTTAAAAATCACACTTTTTGCATAAATTCATGAAACTTGCTATTTTTAGAAAGTCTATTTTTGTAAAGTTTTGTGAAAATAATTTCTCTCATGAAATAAATTGAATTCTCTTCATCATTAGTTCATTCATACAAAATCATGAAGAATGATGTACATTTTTATTATCATTTCATGAGAAATGGGCCCACAGTCATGCATTTGTGATGTTAGGGGTAAAATTATCTTTTTACATAAATTCACACCTGTTTTTGTAGGAAATTGATTATATGGGTCTCATTTGTAAAGAATTGAGGCAAGGAATTGATTTTCAAGAGAAAGGAGAGTAGAATTTAAGAGAAAAGGAAATTGGAAGAAAATTGCAAAAAGTCGGCTTCATGGTCCCACACACACATACACATGTGTGGGGCACACTTGTAAAACATCCAAGATGGGGTCCATTTATTTGTTGCACATTTTCAAGAGATTTTGAAGAGAATTTGAAGAATATCTCATCAAAGATGGACAAGGAAAGCCACATAGGAGTTGTTTTTTGAGAAGGAGAAGATTTAATTGAGAAAAAAATGCAAAAAAAATATCCAAGCAAGCTATTCCACGTCCAAAAGAGATTTTGGATCAGATTTTGATTGAAAAAGTAAAGGAAAAAAATCAAGGGAGAATTATCTAGAAGATCTCTTCAAGTTAGGAGCCAACAAGGAGAACTGTCCAAAAAAGGAAAGTTGACGATGCAAAGAGATAAAAAGGAAAGTTCTACACCTCATGTGGGCCAAGTTTGATTCTAAGAGAGGATTCTTAGCCTTATTTCATCTTTCAAAAGATCTCAATGCAAGGTGGCAAAGACAAAGAAGGAAAGGAGCATCCAAGAGGGATTTCTGGACAAAACAAGCAAGGAAAGAAGAGAAAAATAAAAAGAAAAAAAATCCCCAAGGATATTGCACGTCCAAAGCATTGGTTGGAGCCCTTTTTTCTTTTATTTTTTTATTATTTTTAAGATTTTAAAGTTTGAGAAGGAGTAGGACTTGAAAAAGTATAAATAGGGCACTATTCTCCCATATTCTTCATGGAAGAATTATCCACCTCCCACCTCTAGATTTCTTCATCCATCTCTCCCTCTCTTGTCTCTACATCTCAAGTCATCAAGGAGGCTTAGCCCTAAAGCCACACCACCAACCTTGAATTGGCAACTAGAAGGAGGAATTCTCATCCATCCTAGTATGTAATTGTTTGCTTTTTATTTCTAATCTTTTGTAAAACAATTTCATGCTAGTAAAGTTTGTTTCTTTTCAATTGTTCTTGTCTTTGATTTTGTGGTGTTCATAATTTTAGTCTTGTTTGTGATTGGGTTAATTTTTGTTCTTGTTTAAATATTGGGATAGAATTGGAATTACAACTTGTAACCCATCTTAGTAACCTTTTTCATATACTTTGTCTCTTTGGACATTGTATGTTTGGAGGCAATGCAAGATGGAGTTAAAGAGGTTTGAGTGAAAAAAGACTAGAGGCCAATTCTGAAATTTATTTCTACATGGAATGGAAATTTGTTATTCTCACTTAGATTGACGACCTAAGATGAAGAATAAGACCCTAAGACAACACTGCTAATCTATTTTAGCCCAAATTAAGATAAGAAATTGAAAGAGCAATCTACCACCTTTGACTTCTTGTTATTACCGCCTTTGACTTCAGTTGTTTACCGCCTTTGACTTTCATGTTATTACCGCCTTTGACTTCCTGCAATTTTATGTTATTTTCTACACTTTTGTTATTTTCTTGTTATATTCACATGGATTTTAAGTTTTGTTTTTGCATAGTTTGATGGTTGGATTAGGAATCATTGCATCTATTTTCTTATCATAAGATTTTGTGCATATTTAAGTTGATGAAAATTAAGCCTTCAGATCTGAATCTAATGATTAAATTCGGACTCAATTTATGAACAGCATAACTTAATAGTTTCAGCAAACTGCAAAAAAAACAGTTTTTGACAAAAAGTTCGAAGTGGGTAGACCAGTCAAATCACAATATTTTTCTTTGAAACTTGGGAAAATTAAAATTTAGGATGTGGTCTTTCATTCCTCAAAATTTCAGATCAAAATAATTTCGGAAGGTTTGTGAACCAGAGGCTTAAACTTTGTCAATCAGTCAACCTGAATCGGAATTTCTGCACAGAATTTTGCAAAGTTGTCATATTCATGCATTCATAACTTTTTCGTTTAAATCCTTTTTCACTTCCGTTTTTTTTTGTTAGTTTCTTGCATCAGTAGAGCATGAATTCTAACCATTAAATTTAAATTTAGGATGCATTAGAATAGTTCAAATCATACATAAAATTTGCATCAACATACTAATTTTTCATACTTAGAATTTTTCAGCATCTCATGGCATGCATTGCATTATTAATTTTACTAACTTTCTAATTTTAAATTTGTTTCTAGTTTTATGTTTTTGATTGTTTTAGTTAATTTTCAGAATTAAATATCTTTCTACAATTATTTTAATTGAAGATTTTAAATTGGAAAGTTTACTAGTTTTGGAAATTCTAACCTAGGAAAGTTTCTAACTTTTGTTTATTTTGTTTTAAACATTTTTTAGTTTAGTTAGTTTCTAATTTTAGATTTAGTTTTATTGGAAGTTCTAACGTGTGTTTTGTTTTGCAGTAAATTTAATTTTACTTTTAGGAACTTTTAGAATTAGGGATTGTAATTATTTTGTTTTAGGAATGTATGTATTTGTTAGATTATAAATTAGGCTAGTTTAGATTTTTATTTAAGATAGGTTACAAGTTGAAAATACCTTAAACACATTGCTCCCTGAGGATCGACCTGGTCTCACCAGTTTTATTACTACATCGCGGTTCTGCACTTGGAACTCACGATCAAGTTTTTGGCGCCGTTGCCGGGGAGCGCCATTTAAGGTAACTTATCTAACTTTCCTTATTTACAATGCTTTGTGGGTGTGGTTTAATTTTGGCATCTTTCTAGAAATAGGAGGACATGCATGGAATGATGAGTCGCCCTAATTTGGAATAGGAATGTGCATGGAATGCTAGAAAGTACACATCACTGCTATTTTTAGAAACTTTCTAAAATCAGGAAAAGTTACTGTTTTTCAACTTGTCTCAACTTCTTTTGGGAAGAAAGTATACCAAAAGTGATCTAATCATTGTCCTTAATCTTCTCGGTGTCTAAGAAAGCCTTTGCCCCTGTAGTGCGCAACAGTTTGTCTGTTCAGGAAACTGGTCCTTCAAACGGGTCCATCTGTGACTCTACCACTTCCTGGTGGCTAACTGGCCAAGTTGGTTTCATAGGACCGGATTGGAGAACTAGAGGAAAGTTTTCAACCTTAAGGAGTTGCTTTTTTTTTTTTCTAACTTAGGTTTTTATCTTTTTTTTCAAAAAATAAAAAAAAGATTTTTGGGAATCCACAAACATGAGGAGACTTAATAATGGGCAAACTAATGGGAATGGAATCAATACTGATGGCCCACCAAAGTCTTGGCGTACCTTTTGTGAACAAGAAAGAATTGAAAAGTTACATCAAAGAAATTGTTCAGCTAGATCTTATGAATGGGAATGGGCCAATCACTATGATCATTGTTACAATGAAGAATTTGTGGAGGATTATAATGTAATGATTAGTTCAGATGATCAACCAATAAAGGTCTCGCATGATTACGCATCCCCCACACAATCATTCACTCATTCTAATATGGATGTGGGATTTCCATGGCATTACCATAATGAAATGGATACCATGTGTGGTCCAAATTGGGTTGATCACTCACTAAACAATTGGCGTAACACTCCGACCCAGCTTGACCTCGTTTAGCGGCTAATTAATCTTGTTTTCATTGCGAATCGTGTTTTGTTTGTGTTTTTATTTTCGTTGCGGGTCATGGATAGGTAGTTGGGTTAAGTTTGACCTGGATTAAGTAGACCAAGCCCTTTTTCGTAATTTTTGCTTTTCTAAGACATGGTCATTTTTGCATCATCTTGATGTCAACACGTGTCTTTCGTTGAGCTCGTTAACTTTTGTAATTACGTCGTTTGCAAACGATGCCGTATGATTCCATTGGACCAGGATTTGACTCAAACTGAAAATAAAAATTCGAACTTGGACTTCATTGCAATTTGGACTTCCCCATTAGCTTATATAATTCCATACCATCAACAAACTCACGTTCTCTCTCATTTTCCTCACTGTACACGTGAAGTTTCTTTCCCTCTCTTGAATTCTCTCCTCCATCGATCACCTCCATCGATCAAGCTAATTTGAGGGATTTTGGCTCCTTTTCACTGGTGTGTTGATTAAGGTGAGCTGAGTTTTCTCTTCCATCTCTCTCCTCTCATTCTTCTTCTTCTCCATCTTGTTTCCCTGTTGCATGACGTGTCTGTGCTTTGAGATTCCTTCCATTTCTCATGCATGCATGTTGTTTGGTTGGTATTAGGTTGTGTTTGGACCCAAGGACATCAGTTGTGCACTTGAATTCAAATTGAGGCAAGTATAACCATAACCTTTAAGAACCCATGTTGATAAGCAATTGATTCTGATTAGTTCACATGAATTTGTATGGGAAAATGTGTTTACAGCCCATTTGGTTAGTACTCTATCTATTTCTATTGGATCATTGCAATTCTGATGATTTCACAGGGTTTCTGTACGTACTTCAGAACATTGACTTCGTGCACATACGGCTAAGCCGTATGTCACTTACGGCTTAAAGTCCAGAGAGGGTAAAAATCCAGTTTTCCTCAACGGCTAGGGCACAGCTAAGCCGTGTATTGCCCTACGGCTAAACCGAAGCTCAGCCATGGCTTAGCCGTAGATCAATACAGGGTGCCTTTTTCTGGATTAACTGAGAGCAATCAATTGACAAACCTTCTACGGCCCAGCCACGGCTAAGCCGTAGAACACACACGGCTAAGCCGTATGTTCACCTACGGCTACGCCGTATCCACACTAGAATAATAAAGGACAAGGATAAGTGTAAGTGAAAGACCGATATGGCCTTCATGATAGAATGTAGAGCACTTAGACCTGCCCAACGGAATGTGCTACAACGCGTGAATGATCTCGAGGGCTGCGAATCATTCATGTTCGTTATCCGGATGTTAAGCACCTCCCCATGGGTGTTGGTTTAAGGGACTTCGTGCACCGCCCGATTCAATGCAACACTAGACAACGGTGCATCGAATAACTTAAAACTACATCATCATGCACGGTTAGAAACACCGGATAATTAGATTAGACTTGGTTTGTAAATAAAGATGATCCGATTTCGCATGATTTGTTGCATAACATATTGCATTCGATCATTGATCTCAACTCTCTGATATGATTACTTGTGTTCCGTTACTTTCACATTGTGGTTCTTTACCTTGAGTATCCATGTATAATATGTTCACAGATATGCACGTATGATATGTTGTCACGATCTACTCAGGGTTTTCATGATTGACTCTGTATGGTCAGGCACTACTTAGCCTCAGCCTTAGGATCCCGACGGGGTGAATTTGGTATAATTTACATGGCCTTGCTGCAGTAAGGAAACATCTTGGGGAACCGGACCCCAGGAAACCGAGACCCATTGTACCCTGGCCCGGACAATGGTGTTCTTTGCACGATACAAGATCCCTCTTTTGGGAGCATATGGCAATGTAGTAGCCACTAGTTCTGTACACCGCATGTATCCATTGATTTGCTTAGCATATTTCTTTCTTGCATGACAGCCTAGTATACGAAAATGCCTTATTTAATTTACATGACGTTCTTTATTCTATTAGACACAACATGTGTTAACTTGCTATGGGTTATACTTTGCTGAATCATCGTATTCACAGTTGTTTTTGGTGTTGCAGGCCCAGATACCCCTGCCGAACCCTCGCTGGTCGGCCAGACTCCAGATGAGACCCCCGAGGCCCCATCAGGCCTAGAGGAGTGGATGTTATCACTCCACGGGAGAGCGTTCTTGGCATGCATGGCATTGGAGTCTTGTTTTTGAGGATTTTTCACACTTGTGTATATGTCAGGATTGTATATATTATTTTGTTCTTTTTGTAAGACCTTCACATGTAATTATGTCAGTTCTTTCTTCGTATTCTCTTCTTGCACTGTTAGTTTGATGTTCTGATATTTACAACTTCCGCGTACATGTTTGGCAAGTGTGAATGTTCCCTTGTACGTGTGCATTTAGACTCGGTCTATGTGTATATGCACGGGAGTACGTGTGTCATTAGGTTTAGCTTTTGCTAACGCCCGAACCTTGGGCTCGGGTTATGACATGTCTTCCGTCATAGGCTCATTGCATATAGCCATTTGATTCTCCATGTTTTGGTTGAATTAAAACGCTTAGACAAGAATTAGAAAGAATAATTAAATATGAAAATTGTTCCATTTTCAAAAAATATTATTGCATACAATCCATGTGTTTTTACAGTTAATGACTAACGTTCAAGGTAGAAAAATACATTAGTTTTTACAGTTAGAGGTGGAAATTAGACCTTTAGTGGCGGAAATTATCTGCACCGATATCCTTTTTTTTAATGGCATATATATATATGTTTTCTCCGATAATGACATTAGCCGTGGTTGAAAATTTAAAAATGCCTTTTTTATTTAAAAAAAATGCCTACATCTCAGCATCTCTTTATATGGGCTGATGTCCCTATTTCTGATTGGCAACTAATTGGAATCATTCCTGAAATATGGTATGAAAATGTTTTATTTGTTTTCAGTTAATTCAAGTGTTGCTAATCTATTCTTGAAATATGGTAAAATGTGATTACTCATCTAAGGAGCTATTGGAATAAATGCTCCTCTCCTTGTTCTTGAACTTGATTGTAGAGTTCTCCTCAATTATATATGGGAGATAAAGAAATTGAATGGTGTGCTTTTTGTGGAAGGAGAGCCCAAAATGGTGAGTTTCATAGGATCTGATAGCTCCAAACATGAATTAGCCAATCCTAACAGGCAGAAGACATAATCATTCTTCACTCATCGCTATGGGCATGTTTCATGAATATCTAATAGATTTGGGTCTGCTTTCACTTAAGTTCAACAATTCTTGTTACATTTGTTATTAAGCTTGTTCTAGCATCTAATGGCCATAACCGACATTAATAATAGTAAGGCGTGTCAATTTTCGATAGCTCACTCCAGTATGGACTATGGTGATCATTAAACTATAAATGTACTAGAGATAAAAAAATGTTGTAGTTTAACTAAAAGTTAGGAGTTGCCTTCAGATAAGGATTTTGATATGTGGACATGAATGTGAGTCAAGGATCATAAATATGATGATGTGCTTTTGGATAACCTAGTTATGGATAAGTACATGACTGTTGAAATCTTTTTAGAACATTTCTGAATTAATGAAATTGTCATACTTTTGAATCAAATTAAACTTCTTTTGTGTCGAGAAGTAAGAAAATAATATAACTACATGAAAGACTACATGTGGGTCTGTGTATTCAGGCCCATGGACCAGTCATGATGCATGTTTTATTTGAATTTATGGTCAAACTGCCTAGCTCATTTTATGTTCTTTTTCTCATACAGATTGAGTAAAAAATGAAGAAAGACTCCATAGAGCTAAGATGCAGCACACATGAAGGACAAATATATATGAAGAGTAACAGACTTTTGTGTATTGAAATGGGATGCAAGAGGTTGTTCTAAGCAATGCTGCAACAATGACATGATTATATGAACATGTAAATTTTCATTGGTATTTGAATGTTGGTATAGAATAGAATGTTATCATGGGTTTTAAATTTGTAATGGTAAAGTGCTTCCAATGTTGAAATGGTATTTGAATATTGTTGAAAGGATGTTTGAATATTAATATGAAGTGGAATGAAATTTCTTGTTTTATTTTTTGGTGGTTTTGGAATGAAAATGGAAATAAGGTGTGTAATAGATCTGGTATTGAATAATGGAATGAGAGAGGCTGGAAAATGTAACAAATTAATGTATCAACAGGGGAAAGAAAGTTAAAAATAAAAGAAACACAAAAGATGATATTATTATTATTGCCGGCGCAATTTTAAGCATTTGCAGCGAACAAAATCGCCAGTAAAAAACCTTCAAAAAAATTAAATAACAAATATAATAGTTATTGCCGGCAATAACGAATGTTGGTAAATGAATTTGATAAATTTTTTCCCGTAAATTTTAAAGTTTTTACCGTCGTTATAAATCACCGGTGAAAAGCCTTAAAAAATAATTAAAATAACAAATATAATAGTTATTGCCGGTGAGCCGGTAAATGAATTTGAAAAATCTTTTCCTGTAAATTTAAAAATTTTTACCGTCGTTATAAAATGCCGGCAAAAGTTATCCCTTCTCGCCGGCAGTCTATAAGATTTACCGGCGTTTACATTTTATTGCCGGTAAATGGAAGCCAAGGCGAATTTTCCCCGGTGGATTGCCGACGCATAAGATTTCGCCAGAAATGTATTTTGCCGGCGTCTTTTTTACTTTTACCGGTGCATATTTTGCGCCAGCAATGATGGAAACCATTGTAGTGTTATGTGGTATGGATTGAGTTACAAGGTAAATATGTAATAGGAGGGTGTGTGAGTACTAGATACCTTCAGAGGCATTTTGATTAAGTCACATTAACTCCCCACAATTCAAATTTCTATATTGGAAGTGAGTTACAAAAGTAACTTCAGAATTCTGATGCGCACGGCGAAACTACGGCTAAGCCATAAGTAGTTACGGCTCAAAGTCCCGAGAGCAACAAAATTGGTTTTTGTACTATGGTTTACCTATGGCTGCACCGTGAAATGAACTACGGCTAAGCCATACCCAGCCCGTGCCCAAGCCGTAAGCCTTCTTACGGCGAATTTTCCCGAGAGTTTGAAAAACCTATTTTCTTTTACGGCTTGCACAAGCTACACCATGTAATGCCTTACGGCTCAATCGTAACCCAACTATAACCTAGCCGTAGGCTTAACACGGCTAAGCCGTAGGCTAATATACGGCTAAGCCGTAAATGCGCCTGAACTACTGGAGGAAACCTGAACCATTTGGTTAAGCCGTAACATTATATACGGCTAAGCCGTAAGAACCCAATGAAATCTAGAATATTAGAGACTCCTATTGACTTGGAGGGCCTTAGTATTGACACCTTTCCTACCACCATACTGGCCAATGGTAAATACACGTTAAAGAGAATGAGGAATTCCCGAATGATCTCCCAATGTCAAGTCATGGATGTTGGCATAAGAAGGGGTGTCCTTAAATACACAAGGTAATACCAAGATGTGGTAACACAATAACAACGGATGTTTTATGAGAACATCGTGTTGAATGACCTTGGGGATCATGGGTTACCGAATATAGGGTGAATTGTGATTTCTTGGATACTTACTCAATCCGAATGCATTCATATTGTTAAATACCTTGCCCTTAACATGATTTGTCTATGCATTCACTCTCTTTAGTCAAACCTTAAGGCAATTCAGACCTGAGCTTCTGATGAGTGCGTGTTTGACAAGCCAAAGCTTCTACTGAGTGTGTGCTTGCTAGCCAAAAGGGGATATAGCGGAGGTTCAAGCCTTCGTAGCTCATATAAATATGCTTCGTTTAATTGTTCATCGGTATTCATGATTGATTATATTTCTAGAATGATATTCCCTATGTATGTTATGGCAAGTATGATTGGAAGTATGAGAGAGGTGAATTTGAGTCGGCACCACTTAGCTTGTGCCCTTTGGGGTATTATTAAGTCACTACTGCAATAGTTTACGGAGAGTTGTCAGCACTCCTTGGGAAGCTAGCTTGATGTCCTAGCAACCCATATGTATGTATGCTCCCTTTTCGGGAGAATAGAGCCTCGTGGATGCCATTAGTGTATGTATTACATCTTGACTTTGATTTCTCACTCACTATTACTCATGCACAATATGCCTTGTAGACTGTTATTGCTCTCCTATCCAGTGTATATTAATAGGTTCATTTGATACATTATGTTAGTTTCATATGCCTCTATACTTGCTTAACCGTTGTGTTAATAGTGTTACCCTTGGTATTGCAAGTACGGAACCCAATTCCAACCCAATTGCTGATGTGCCCCTGGAGGGTACCCTAACGGTACCTCGAGGTATAGATGAATGGAAGGATGGCTATGTCTTTTATTAGTCATCCTACGGAGTGCGCCGGTTCTGGAGGTGTTACAGTCGAACTTTTGGTCTACCCTCGGGAATGTGCAATTTGGACCTTTTGTACCTAATTTCGTTAAGTAGTAATTGGATTGCAGGAATGTAATCAAGGGCTTAACTACTGATATATATATATATCTATCTATGAATATCTAAGGACATGCTTCTCCCGTTTTGCTTTTGATCATTACAGAGTATTTCACAGGAGTTCGTTATGATGAGTTATATTCCTACATGTGTTGGCATTCCTCATACGTTCTTGTAAAATCTTCCTTGTAGGAATTCGTGCACAATTCTTCAGGGCACGGAGTACTATAAGATTACGTATCCACGCCCTGGGGGCCCATTCAAATCCCCAATTCCCAGGATCGGGGCATGACAAGATCTTTACAATCATAATAATAATACAAAAGTAAATATCATAGGATTTGTTTAATACTAATCCAGTGCCTTTGAGTTAGTGTAAAACTATATATGGGAAGCATATCTACAAATAATGAAATATTCCATTAGAACTATTCTCTATTTGCAAGCCAAGACAAAATTCTCTTATAAATAGTTCATATTTTTTCTCGATTTCTTCTAGAGTCCCAATTAGATTTATGTTATCTATATAAACTTATCCTATTGAGAATCATTTTAAGGATTTTATAAAGATATATAAGTAAATGGGATTGTTTTCATACCCTTCCTTAGATAAACTTCACTAAGACGATTGTATCATATTTTTCTGAAATGCTTCAAGTCGTACAATGAACGTCTTAATTGTATTAAGTGAGTACTCTTTGACTTTACTTCAGGTAAAGTAAATCCTTCTGGAATTTTCATATATATATATATATCTATGTATGTTTTCAATCCCAGGTTTCTACAGGAAACCTTGTACCACAAGTCTTACCTTATATCCAGTAATTTCATTTATTTTTCTTACAAGCATCCATTTGTAACCTATAAGGTTAACAAAAAAAAATTTTTTTTTGGGTTTGTACTATTGGTTCAAATGCACGACGTTTATTGAGAGATTGTGAGAGATTCTAACTCTGCCTTAATTACATCTCTCCATTTTGGCCAATATATCCTTTGTTGACATTCATTTATAAAACATGGTTCTGTATCTCAATCATCATTTTCGTTTGACATATATGTTGCTACTGCATATGCAAATATGTCATCGATGACTATTTCTTTTTTATTTTGTCTTTCTCTTAAATTGATTTAGAGTATAAAGATCTCTTTATTATTGGGTACCCTTGCCTCTTCAGGGGCTTTCAAAGTTTCTTCTGGGACATTAACTTCTTACGGAATTTTACACAGAGTGAATTTTATCATAATCTTTTCTTGAGTGAAATGATGTACCTATTTAGGAGTATACTATTTTTCATAACCTCTTCGGAAGTATACCTCTTCTTGAGTATGATTAGGATATGATTGCTCATTTCTCCTATTTGGGGAAGCTGAGTCTTTGGAACCTATAGCTCACCATGCTTCTAATATGTAACAAGTTTATTTGCTGCCATATTTTGATATTTATCCCATAGGGATATTAATTCGTGCTTGTCCTAAAGGGACATCAATTCATACATGTGTACTCATAGCTGGTACATGTGACCTAGTTACTTTGTTGCAACATTAAAAATGTCAGAGAATTCATTTGTAATTAAGTGTACAATTCTCCTTACTTCCTTATCACATTGTGAAGTACATAGATCAAGATGAAATGGAGTGGGAATATTCCACATTCATTTTTGTTGTTCTTTAGGAATTGGCTGTTCTACAAGAACAAGACACTCTTTAGGAACTCTTTTATCTCCCTCTAACGTTGGAAAAACTGTCTCATCAAGATGGAAATTGGTAAAACGAGTAGTGAATACATCTCTTATCATTAGTTTAGATATCTAATAATCAGGGTGAATCAGAACAAATATAGATTCTCAATCTACATTATAGGTCCATGCAGGTCACGAACTTGTAATATCAAGCCTTATTGACTTGATAGGATGCTAAGGAAAATGCATCCTAAGCTTAATAATTTGAGTTAATAGGCAAGCAAAAGCTAAACAAAGTAGGCAAACATCCAACCAACTGGTGGAGGCATTAATCAAAACCATAAAATACCTAAAAAAGTCCATTTAGGGGATTTTATAAGTTCACAAATGTTACCTTGTATCCTTTGCAATTGATGGTATTCTAAGAAGTGCTCAAAAGAATTTTAAATAATTTTCCTTAACATAGTAGCCCCAAGGTGACGTATCCTATCATGCTAAAGCATTAAAACCTTCGGGTTACTAACTTTTAGGCTTAATTTCAGTTTCATACTTGACTTTGTCATTTTGCTCATAATCGAATGTGATTCAATTTTGGAGACTATCTTATACTATAGTTCTAAAGTTTGAGCAGAATGCACTTAACTTTTCTAGCATCAGCTCCTAGTTGTCAATAAAAGTAATGATGTACAAATATTTTGTGTTACTTTCACTTATAGTTCTGTATGTGGAACCCATTCATCCTAATATCTTTGAAACTAAGCAAGTTTCTTTAGGAACTGCTAAAAAAATAATGCATCCTTAATGCATATGTATGTACCATTTTGTAACATTATGTGAACTCTTTCTAAGCATTCAAGTATTTGTACATATCCAGCTATGGCTAATACCTTGTGTGAATTAAACACTAATTTTGAGAAAAACTTTTGATTTTTCAATATAATGTGTTTTGTGGTACTGTCTCCCAAACAGATATTATCCTTAGTTTCATGCATTCCATGATCTATATTGTAAGAAATAATAAACTGACATAACTATTCGGTAGCATAACAAAAAAAAAATTGAAAAGAGCTAAATAATTCACCATTGAAAGCAAATATAATACACAGACACAAGATATGGAGAATAAAAGAATAAGTCCCAACATCTAACAAAAATCATAATAGTAGTTGTAGGTTTTCTAGATCATGCTTGGTGGTTCTCCTAATTTAGAAGAAAAATGCATTGTTAACCACCTCTATTGAGGTGGTTCTTTTCATATCTACTAGAGGAACTATTATGTTTACCTCTTCTGGAGGAATTCTGTTTGACTAGTTTGGCATTTATTTTAAGCATTAGGTAGTATGACCATCTTCTGGAAATCATACATGTCCATCAATGATATAATGGCGTAAAAAATGAGGGCTTATGTTATATCCTCTGAGGACATTCCCTTTTTGATTGCTTCACCAAACTTTTTCGAGTGTGTAAAGATTGATTTAACAATAACAATAATAAAAAAAAGAACTTTGAGGTCTAAAAATCCAATGACAAAATATAATGAAAAATTGGCCAATTAAAAGTTAGAACATCAGGTTCTCTACTTAAGAATCAGAACTTCTAGTTCTGTTAAGACTTCAGGCTTGAGTTAGAATTTTAAGTTCTTAACCAATGAATCAAAACTTCTAGTTTTGTTAATACTTCAAGCATGAATCATAACATCTGCTTCCCTCAAAACTTCAGGTTTGAATCAAAACTTCTGGTTATATCAAAACTTTAGGTTTGAATTAGAACTTCCGGTTCTATTAAAACTTCATGTTTGATTTTATGTCCTTTGTATTGATCTATACTATTTTGGGTTTTTAAAAATCAAAACTTCAGGTTTGATTATGAATATGAGTCTCTGGGTTTATATTCCAAATCTTAGAACTTCTAGTTCCAAAAAACGTACAAATCTTTGGGTCTGAGTTATTCATTTGATATAGAACTTCCAGTTTTAAATATTGTATGGAACATCGGGTTCCAATTACTTATATAGAACTTCTGGTTCTATGAACTTCTTGTTCTATTATATGCAATTATTGCTTCTAGCATTAAATTCATCAAAACAAAAGTTTCATATAACCATATAGTTATAACTTTATGGAAGTAATTATGTCAAGCATGCGGTGCAATGTAATGTAACATAACCAAAATTTAAATAAAAAAGGAAAAAGTTAGATATACTAATTGTTATCATTGATCAAAACTCCTTTTGTGTTTGACCCTTAGATTATATTTCTTTGAATTCTACTACGTAATGCTTGCCACTATAAACATGCAGAAAGAAATGAATCTGAAATCCGACTCTGGATGATTCCAATATCGTAGAAATAGTTTTCTACGCTCCAATTAATCAAAAATTTCTTTTCGCCCATCAATTCTATTAAGACTTCAAGCTTGATTTAGAACTTCAAATTCTATCAAAGCATTTATATTTCAGAACTTCTAATTTCATACTAGAATGACCCACAGATCTTTTGGTCTGGATTAGAAAGAAATTTTGGTTCATAGGTTAACATGCGAAACTTCAGGTCCAAGTTAATATATAACTTTTAGTTCTATTCATGATCCATTGATCTTATCTTGATCCCCCTTTGATAAAAAAAACATAAACCATTCATATCTAAATAATATTCTAATTATATCTAGATCTAAAAGGAAATAAGGATAAAATAATATGAATAATTATTAAATTAAGAAAGATCATAAAGAATGAAAATTTACTTCACCATTGAATCTTCCTTCTTTCACTTCTAACGTGTAGATTTACTCGCAAGCTTTTCCGTAGGTGCAAACGGCTCTCAAATCGGACATCGGATAACAAAAATGCACTACAAAATGTTACACTTTTGGCGACATTATTCAGCAATGCTTTTATAATTTCGTCGCTAAAGACTATTATTTACTGACGCTTTCAATTTCGTTGGTGAAAATTAGGTATTTACCAATGTTTTAAACAAAACGTTGGTAAAAGTCTGACTTTTACTAACGTTTTATTTAAATCATCGGTAAAATAGGAATTTTACCGACATTGGTTGAGTGTTCATTGACAAAGGTCGATAGTGAATTATCTTCATTTTTAGAAAAAAATAAAATAATATAAATTATTTTCAACTAATTTTTTTGTTTTAGTGGTGAAAATAAGTGTCGCTAAATCTCAAGAGTTGACTTTTTCTGACGTTTTTAATTTTTGTCGTCAATACACTACAATATTTGGCGACATTTTTTAGCGACAGTTTCATAATTTCATCGGTAAATACCAAGCTTGGACAATTATTTACCGATGCATACCGTTTTGTGTGTGAAAATTATATAATTACCAACGTTTAATAACTTCATCGATAAATACTGAACTTTTACCGACGTAAAATGTGTAGATGTCAGTAAATTTATAGAATTTTTACTTAATTTTCCAAAAGATGGGAAATTTTTTGCCAACGAATTTTTACGTCAGTAAAAGTCAAATTTTGCTGTCGTTTTTTTATTAATCATTGGTAAAAATTAATTTTACCAATGGAAAATGATTTACGTTGGTAAACATTTGAAATTAGGATGAACATTTGCCGATGAAATTTAAATTTTTGCAATGAAAATTAATCTTTGGTAAGAATGCTATCAAACTTCGGGCCACCACTTTCCCTTTTTTATTCCCCCTCCCCAAATATGTTTTTTTCTCTCACTTTCTGATCCTCGCTCTATCTCTTGCCCCTAAATTCGTTTTTCTCTCTCTCTCTGATCTTTCACTCTCGCCTCCAAATTGGTTTCTCTCTCTGCTCTCTTTCTCTCACTTTTTCTAATCTCTCGCTCTCTCCGATCTCTCTGATCTCTCTTTCGCTCTTTCCAATCTCGCTATTCTCTCTCTTGCTCTCTCCAATCTCACTGTTCTCTTTCTCATTCTTTGTCTCTACTCTTTCTCGCTCTCTCTTTCTGCTCTTTCTCGCTCTTTTTGCTTACTCTCGCTCTCTCTCTCTAATCTCTCTCTTTGTCGCCCCCAAATTGGTTTCTCTCTCTCTGCTCTCTTTCTCTCACCCTCTCTGATCTCTCGCTCTCTCTGATCTCTCTCTCGCTTTTTGTCTCTGCTTTCTCTTACTCTCTCTCTCGCTCTCTGTCTTTTCTTTCTCTCACTCTCTCTCTCGCTCTCTCTACTTTCTCTTGCTCTCTCTCTGCTCTCTCTATGCTTACTCTCGTACTCTCTCTCCGATCTCTCTTTCTCGCCCCCAAATTCGTTTCTCTCCCTCTCTGTTCTCTTTCTCTCACTCTCTCTGATCTCTCGCTCTCTCCGATCTCTCTGATTTCTCTCTTGCTCTCTCCGATCTCACTGTTCTCTCTCTCTTTCCTTCTCTGCCTCTGTTTTCTTTTGCTCCCCTTCTCTGGCTCTCTATCTCCACTGTCTCTTGCTCTCTCTGCTCTCTCTTTTGCTCTCTCTGTGCTTACTCACGCTCTCTCCTTGCTCTCTCTTTCCCTCTTTCTTTCCCTCTCTTGCTTTCTCCGACCTACAATCCATTGCCACTATCTATGCAATCTGCTGCCGCCACCACCGTAATTTGCTGCCAATGCCTCTACGATCTGCTGCCGGTGCCTCTACATTCCAATGTCACTACCTCCGCCATCCAAGAGGAGGTCATCTTTGCGAGTGGACCTCTTCTATCCTCTCTCTCTTTCCTTTCTGATCACCTCTTCAGGTAATACCTCCCTCCCTCAATCTTTGAAATCTAGGTTGGAAGGGTTTTTGGTTTTTTCTTTTTTTTTTTTTTTTTTTGTGTTGGTCTAATTTGTAGAAATGTTGGTTTTTAATACCATGAAATTTACTATTTAAAACCATTTTCTTTTCAACAACCAGATTACATTTCTGAAACTTGAACCTTGACAAGTGGTTTCTAATACAAAACAATAACCATTTCTTTTTTCTGTTTTGAATTGGTCTGGCATATAACATTTCCTCTACTAAGCTTAGTAAACCATTGTTTTGGTATGCATATAACACATGGTATGTTTGTTGTTATGTTCATTGTTTTGATAGCTGTTGTTTGGTCTTTGGCGGTCTTTATAAGCTTGTCAGTATCTCTATTGTACTGCTAGCTTTCTCTAATGAATTTTACCTTTCATAAAAGAGACACATGCTATGGATGCAACATCAGAAGTCAAATGACAAGGATAAGAAATAGTGGACTAAAAAACTTGGCCGTTGTTAAGCTTATTCTACACACACACACACCATGTTCATGAAATAAATAAAGATCATCTCATACCCATCTTTTGGCTTGAAAAAATCAAGGGTAAAGTTCTCCATCATACTGTAACTAAGCTAAATACAAGTTAGGGCCTAGGTAAGAGAAGTTAAACATAATTATTCTAAACAATTCTAATGAGCCAACTTTTGTCCCATTTGAAGCAAGCTAATTATCAAATGGCAATCCTAGATCTGATGGTATGCTTGGCCCATACATTTATACATTTCCATGGACCACATGGCTTAATTCTTGCCCTAATTGTCCAATGAAAATACTGTCTTGTCTTAGGTAATAAAGTTAGAACTGTAAATCAATCTGGTTTGGGTAGAATCCAGTTGAATGTGAACAACTTCTATACAGCTATGGTTAATTGGGTTCAAGTGGAGTATCCAACTACAAATTTCAATCATTGGAGTTAGACCTGATCAAATTTAAGTAGGATACACCTTGTATATTAATATAACTAAACAACTGTTTCTATCCAAAGCGGGTGACCCCTTGCATGCAAATAGTTATCCCTTAAGAAGCCCATTTGTATGCATGATAATTGTGGATAAAGTGACAAAATAGTTTATAACACAGATGAAGTGCAAAACTGGGGGACAATTAATTATCTTAACCCTCATTGAAAGATTTAGAGTTTGACAATTGTTCATTCTTGGATGAAATGCATTGTTTTACAATGATCAATCCAATATTGAATAAAAGGTTGATTAGTGCCAAAGTAAGATTAATACCAATTCATGGATTAGTTGACCACAATTGGACTCGATAGGACTGACATCTAATTACACAATAGAGGCTTCACAACCCCTGATAATTTCACTTAAGTACAGCATAATAAATGTCATACTAATAGTATCATACTAGCTTCATTTGGGTTAGTTTCATTTGGGCCTCGATATTGCATTAACTATCTCAAAATAGGGAGGTGAAGTCCATTTTTCATAAATAGTTTATAGTTCAAACATGAATGCATTTAATATATATGAGAAATAATTTTCTTCTTTGTAGAATTTTTGGCTATTGGGTTTTGGGTATTTGTTTCCTCTTTTAGAGTTAAAACTTGTATGATGAAGTTTCAAGATATTAGACTTGCTATCATTAAATGAAACCTCCTGTCAAAGATATCATACATGGAGCAATTTCTAACTTCTATTTGCTTGTGATTAGGTAAGAAATAGACAAGAGTTGGATATTACATTATCAGAACCGATGTAGTGGGGAGTATACGGCCGGGGAGAACTCATTTATTGATTTTGCAAAGGCAAATTCGAACGGGGCAGCGGTCATTAGGTGCCCATGTAATGATTGCTGTAACCATCGGAGGCATGACTATAGAATCATGAGAAGTCATTTGTACATTCATGGAATGATGGTCTCATACCAACAGTGGATAGTTCACGGGGAACCTATAGTTCAACCCGATGATTCGGATGAGAGCGAGGATGAATCGGAAGAGAATCAGGATGAATATGATGAGTTGATAGAGGACCATCGTAGGGGAACTTACTTGGAGGAAGACACTCAAGAGAGGGATGATGTGTAGGATTTTGAAAGATTGTTGCAGGCTTCCTTGCGTGGCCTGTACCTAGGATGCAAGAGCTTAGATACTCTGTTAGCATTTGTTATCAGGAAATTGCATGTGAAGGTCGAAAGTGGGTGTAGCAATAAGTCGTTCGACAAGGTCCTGCAGATTTATAAGGACTTCATATCTGAAGGTCATGTGGTGCCAGCCTCAGTTTATGAGGCAAAAAAATTATTATGTGACTTGGGTATGGGATACAAGAACATAGATGCCTGTAAACACAATTGTGTGGTGTATTGGAAGGAAAATGCTCAATTAGATAAATGTCCAAAATGTCAAGAGGCTAGGTACAAGGTCAATGATGGCAAGCGAAAGAATATCCCTCATAAGGTGTTCCGTTACTTCCCATTGACACCGAGGTTACACAGATTGTGTATGTCAAGGAAGACAACGACAGATATGAGATGGCACAGTGAGAAGTGCGTTTATGATGGGATAGCGAGGCATCCGGCTGACTCCGTGGAATGGAAAGAATTTGATAAGAAATATCTCGAGTTTGCTCGAGAGACACGTAATGTGAGGATGGGGTTAGCCATCAGTGGATTCAACCCTTTCGATAACATGAGCACCTCCTATAGCATGTGGCCTATCATACTTATGCATTATAATTTGCCACCATGGATGTGCATGAAGGAGGCTTTTTTTATGATGTCATTACTTATTCCTGGACCAAGCTTATCGGGAAACGAGTTCGATGTATATCTGAGGCCCTTGGTTGATGAGTTGAAAGACTTATGGGATAATGGTGTATCCACTTTTGATGCCTCCACTAAAGAGACCTTTCAGATGCATGCGGCTTTTATGTGGATTATAAATGACTTTCCTATGTATGACAACTTATTTAGGTGGAGCACAAAAGGTTATAATGCTTACCCCTCATGTAATGACAGCTCATTAGGGGTGAAGTTGAAAGATAAGATTGGATATATTGGCCATCGAAAATACTTGGAACTGAACTATCAATGGCATAGAAGCAAGGCCTTCAACGGTTAGCCTGAGCATGAAAAGAATTCTTTGGATTTACTGGTGTAGAAGGTATTAGACTAGCTATAAGAACTAGCGCCGGTAAAGTTTGGCAAGAATAAGAAAAAACCGTGTGACTCTAGAGAACTGAATTGGATAAAGAAAAGCATCCTATTTGAATGGCCCTACTAGAGGTGCAAAAAACTTTGACACAACCTTGATCCTGTGCACATTGAGAAAAACATTTGTGTAACTTTGGTTGAAACAATTTTGGGCATAAAGGGCAAAAATAAGGACATAGAGAAAGCAAGCGCGTAAGGATTTGAAAAATACGAGCATCAGGCCAGAGTTACATCTAGTGAAGAGGGGCGATAGATCCAGCTTTAAGCTGCATGCCTCTTACACTTTGGAATCAAAGTAGAGAGTTGAATTTTATGAATTCTTGAGGTCGATCAAATACCCAGACGGCTATGCGGCGAACCTCTCGAGGTACGTAACATCGAAAAATGGTAAATTATCTAGTTTAAAAAGCCATGATTGCCACATCCTTATCCAATGCATCCTTCTTATTGGTCTGCGCGGCTTTTTGAATAAGGATATTTGTATAACATTGTTTGAGTTAGGCTTTTTTTCCAAGACCTCTGCTCAAAAACATAGAGACATGATAATTTGAAAAAATTGGAGGAGCAGATAGTTTTAATATTGTGCAAGTTGGAGAAGATTTTTCCTCGTGCTTTCTTTGATGTAATGGTTCATTTGTCGGTTCACTTACTGCGCGAGCCCATGCTTGGTGGACCGGTGCAATATCGGCGGATATACCCAATAGAAAGGGAATAGTTAATGACCCCTATCTAAATATTTATTTATTAGTACAATTGCCTTCCATTGAAAATCATAAAAGGGTATGTTTGCAACCGAGCTTGGCCAGAAGGTTCAATCGTCGAGGCTTACATTGTCAAAGAGTGTCTTACTTTTTATTCAATGTATTTAAGGCAAATTGATCAAGTTGAACGTTATGATGATGGTGGCGAACGTGGTCCGAGGATGTTAGTATTCACACAAACTGTCTATCTAATCGGACTGATGGCAAGGGCACATGATCCTTCGCAAGTAGAGCGTGACATGGCTTATTGGTTTGTGCTGAATAATACCCCTGAGGTGGAGCCGTATCTACAGTATGTGCTTCAATCTAACCATATTTATACATTGCTTGTTAACTCTTTAATTTATTCTCTACTTTTACTTATTCACTAAAAGCTACCTTGAGTAAGGTACACAAGAATTTAGTACAAAATCAAAGAAGGGGAGAAATTGGGTGTGTACAGTGAAAAGAGTTTGCCAAATGGTTCAAACAACATGTAATACATATAAAACAATATCATTTTAAATGCTATACATTATTGGATTACACTTCAAATGACATTAGCATAATACATTAGCAAATGGCCCTAGATGATGAGTGAATCTATATCAGGGGTGTGATTGCAATGGTGTCAGATATCACACTAAAGACTATAAGAATTGCCGTATAAGTCAGAGTAGTGGATTGGTTGTGAACGGGGAATACGAAGGAGAGAAACATGATTATTATGGATACATCCACAAAATCTGGGAATTGTCCTATTTGCACAAGGGCAAAGTGGTTTTATTTGAATGTGAATGGTACAACACTAGTACCAAGTACAAGATAAACATCGAAGAACATGTTACAAGCATTGATATTACGGGTCGTTGGTGTAAGGATGATCCATTTGTCCTACCAAGTTAGGTGACACAAGTCTTCTATGTCAATGACACCATTAGAGGAAAAAATTGGATAGTTATAGAACGGGTCAAGCCTCGCGGAGTATGGGATGTACCCGCCAAGCGGGATGATGATGACGATGATAATGAGCCTAATAATGCATTTCAGTAGGACCAAAAGACATTTGTTACCCCAGTCCTCGTCAATGGTACTAGTGTCTAATACTCTAAAAATGATATAGATCTTGAGATAGTTCTCAGTGATGAGTCAGAAGACGAGGAGGGCCAAGACGATGATGAAACACTGGCGGAGTATGAAGATGAAGAAGACATTGATGTACTTAGTCAGTCTGACTCTGACATGGAATATAATATGTAGTGCTTGTTTTAGGTTTTTCACATGTAACGATTAAGTAAATTAATAAAGATCTTAACCTATAGAATGACATTGTCTTCAATTTCATTTTCTCTTGTGATCTGTTCATATATGGATAAAACATTTCTATATTTTACGTGTTTATGCTTATTTATATATATTATAATTGCAAACGATGGCAAACGAAGGGAAAAAATGGGTCAAACCAAGAGAGCTGTCCCGTCACGTACAAGCATTCAAATATTTATTAAAAAGAAAAAACACAATTAAGCAAAATGCAAATAAACTTGCATCTCCAAGGCTCCCATTGACCGCACGTGTTATATTTGGTTCGACTAAAGGGACAAATGAGAACAGAAAAAAAAAGGTTAGTGGGAATGATAACGACAAGAACTAAAGTCCCCCACAAGATGATGCTGTAAATGACGAGATATCTTTGTTTGAATCGGATGAGGTAATCTTTCTGTGAATGTCTATGACATGCGCTTTAAAATATTAGTTTTTGATAGTGACACTCATGCTAAAATGATTTTCATTTCCATTGAATATAAATTGTTGACATTCACTTTACTAATATGATTGATTTTTTGCTAATAATTAGTTATTTTCCTTGTCACTTTGCTCTAAGATAGATTGCAGATATGCCTTGGGAGAAGAGGGTTATGCATGCTTGAAGTATCGCAACTGCACTTGGGTTAGCTCGTGTAGAGAGCACACTCGAGGTTGCGACACAACCTTTGCCGATATAGCTTCTGACCACACAGCCCTCGCCGATGTAGCCATCTACCACACAGCCCTTGCCGACCCAACCTCCACCATCCCTGCATCTGTCGAGTCCTCATACAGTTGGTAGCAGTGTTGGTGAGAAAATTATGACCTTTTAAAATCCTGAATCCACCTCAATTTAATGATTTGTGCTTACTAACTCATTTAGCACTGTCATCTTAACAGCATCAACCCTAGTCTCGGAGGTTCGGAGCCGTGTAAGGGGTGCTAAGTGAGGGAAAAAGGCGACAAAGCTGAGGAGAGAGTTGGGTCATAACATCCCAGTTCTGATCCCTAACTCGAGCCATAGGCCAAAAGGGGAACATGCACCATCACTGGTTAACCATCTTGGGCTAGCCATTAAAGAGATGGCCCCAGTTCAACCCTATGGTTGGAAGAAGCTTAATAGTGGGATCAAGCTTACTGTCATTGGTTTAGTTCAAGTAAACTGTAATGATAATTATCAACCAAATTGTCACAACCCGAGCCCAGAAAATCGGGGGTTAGCAAAAAGCCAAACCTGTGACACACGTACTCCCGTGCACGTGCATCCAAACCTAGTCCAGATGCACACACACAAGGGATCTAACACATGCGAAACCAACGAACGCGGAAGCTGTAGATATCATAGCAAGCAACAAAGAAATAGCGGAAGCCAAAACAAATGCGGAACGGAAAAGACAAAGCTAAATACAATACTCGAAAACCAGATACAAGTCTGGGTACACGACAAAATCCAAATGTACAAATATACAGAGTGACAAAGTTCGAAGTACAAAATACACAACTCCAAAAACCAAAACCCAAAAGCGACAGAAGATATGCATGTATGCACTCGGCAGAGGTGATCAGTCCCACTCTGCCAACCCGGAGGGTGCCTCTAGGCTCTGCCCTGCAGCCTCCTCGACCGCCGGGGAGCCGGGCAAAGGATCTGTTCCTGCAACACCACAGACAACGCAGTGAATACAACGATCCAGCAAATATAAGTAACAAGGATGAAACACTCATAGTATCAATTGAATAATGACAGAATATTAATTACAGAGTTTCATGTTAGTATGCTAAGCAATTCGTGCATAGAAGTAAAGCATGATATGTGAATCAAAGCATAGAAATACTGAACTAGGTGGCTACTACGTTAACCATATTCTCTCCAATAGAGAGCAGAGCAGAGTAGATGAGAACACCACTTACCGGGCCAAGGGTACAAGTGGGTCTCGGTTTCCTGGGTTCCGGGGTCCCAAGACAAAGCAACACTGCAGTGATATAGAGATACAGAGATCTAAGCCAGAGGTAACCCCGTCGGGCATCCTAGGGCTGAGGCTGAGTAGAGCCAGACTAATACCAATCAAATCAAATCCAAAGGAAGGGAGATTATCCGCTTTGGACTCACCGATGGCCAAGACCGGATCTTATCCTCACGTATTAATTTCTAGGCAGAGCCACCAGGGAATACCCAATGAATCAGAGATATACAAGTCAGAGATATACAGAGTATAGCAGAAATACTGATCATAGCATAGATTAAGTCAAAGCACAGCATAGATCAAAGCATAGCGCAGATCGAAGAATAAAACAGATATACAAGACGAAAGCAAAATGACCTCGTAATGCATAAACATATATTAGCAGAATAGAGGGCAAAACTGTAAACAATATGCAATGCATCTCAAATTAATACGGAATCAAGGTTAATTGCAAGCCAACACTAATCTAGTTGTTCACTGTCACTAACCGTGCATGATGATGTAGTTTTAAGTTATTCGATGCACCGTTGCCATCCAAGTGTTGCAATGTAATCCTCACGTGCACCGAAGTCCCTTAAACCAACACCCATGGGGAGGTGCTTAACAGTAAATCAACGCTCACATGAATAAGTCACAGCCTAACAGACTATTCATACGGTCCAAAGAGTCCATTGGGCATGTTTACATAGGTGGTTAACCTGTATTTTAGCCCTACAAAGTCACACCATTATCCTAAGTTTTATTTCAGATTTTCCAGGTCTTACAGTTTAGCCATGGGTGACCTACGGCTTAGCCGTATACACTTTACGGCCAGCCGTAACTTGCACTACGGCTTAACCGTGGTTCCCTTCCATACACAGCTAAACTGGTTATCTTCCACCTCTGATCTGATACATTTCACGGCTGAGCTACGGTGGAGTCCACGGCTTAGCCGTAGACCAATCCACGGCTTAGCCGTAGCTTCACCATAAGAGTACTGAAATCAGAAAGTTTCGACTGATCAGGGTGATAATTCATGGCTGGGTCACGGCTAGCTTACGGCTCAGCCGTAGAACATTGTACGGTTCAGCCGTAGCCTAGCCGTAGAACAAAATACGAAAATTCAAGTCTCTGGAATCTAAGCAGTACAAAGTTACGGCTTAGCCGTACAATATAGAATCGAATTCGGGCTGAGTACAGAAACTAAAATTTGGTACAGAAACTTAACAAAACAATGTCCAAAGGTTCCAAAATCACCGAATTTGGCTGTAAAACACAACAAACATGTATGGGATGTAATAGATGAAATCAAAGCAGTCAACCAAAATACCCATATGTGTTATACAATCCTGTACTTATACTTGCCTCAAAGCTCTGTCAATCACTGAAGCCAAGCTCAAATCCAACTACAACCCAAGCAAAACAAATCCAAACACAAACCATGAGCATGCAGAGAGAGAAAGAGATGGGAGATCCAATTGGAGAAGAAGAGTTGGAGAACCCACTTACCGACAGAGATGAGAGAAGAGAAAGAACCCAATCGAAATGGATGGAAAATCCCAACACCAACAGAAAAGGAAGAGAATGAAGAGAAGAGAACAGACGTGTAGCTCTCCTGGAGTTTCATGCAATGTCTAAGCAAATGAAATGAGCAGGGGAGAGACATCTGGAGGATGACTCATATATATAGTTTTGGGAGTTTAAAACAAAGTCCGATGAATTTAGACTATTTACAATTCAAGTCATACGAGGGTCCAACTTCTCCAATTGACTCCGAATGGGTCTGAGGCAGTTACAGAAAACAACGAGTTCAACAAACTACACGTGCTGACACCAAGATGATGCAAATATGATGCACTCAAAGCAAAAGCAAATTTACAAAAATGGGCTTAGAACTACCTATCCCAGGTCAAAGGTTACTCAACTACCTATCCAAGACCCGAAACCAATTCCAAATGAATTAATTAACAGAAAAGCACACTAATGAGCCATTAATCCGGCTCAAAGGGGATCGGAGTGTTACACAAATTGATCATAGTTGTGCTCGTCATTACAAGACATGGATTATATTTTATTATTACTAATCATTATATGGCTCTCTCTTAATTGTAGCAAATATTTGATATGGGGGACTATGAGGGTGATATGCAGCTTAGGGCGGACATTAACAACCAGTGCGGGATTTTGTATAGGAGTTGGAAATACGAGCTGCATAGTCACTATCTCAAGCTGTTGGAGTAGTGAGTTCCCCGACCCCAGGACCACCCAGAAGATGGCTGTGATCCAGCTGGCTGATAGTTGATGATCTCGCAGTGTTGGGAATCACCACAGTGGAGGGTAACATTTTGATGTTATCTACAACAATTAATCATATTCCAACGTAATTTTATTAGTTATGATTAGAAAAAAGCTATTGTATTATTGCTCTTCTATGTGGGTGAAGTCAAAGAAGGCTCAAGAGAGTCAGCTAAGCAGCCATATAATCATACTAGTAGCTCCAGGTCATTTGTTTCAAGAATGTCTCAGATGGTACTAATTATATTCATATGAAGAAACTTGATTAAGTTTATTGATTTATCAATATGTAGGTTCATATCTAATAAAAAATAATTTCAAATGACAGATGACACAGCATGCCGGTCAAGCACCGCCTATTACTCAGTTCTTTCATGACACCCACTAGAGGCAAAAGAGTAATGAGTGGGTAAATGACGTAGCTTACCAGAGACATGTATGTTTGCTCTTCAATTCAATTTTGGTCAATAATGCTATAAAAGCATTCTAAATCCCTTATTGATTTAAATGGCAGGAGGCCTTAGTGCAGCAGACTAAGGAGCAGTCGCAGCCCTCTATCACAGCTCCGATGACTAAGGAGCAAATTGCTGTTGATGTGCTTGGGAAGAGGTCGGGTTACTTGAATGGGTATGGTATATACATGAGGACTTCTTTATCTTCCACACAGTCTTGAGCGCTGCATCCTGAGGTTATCGCCCTGCGCTAACAGAAGCTGAGTAGGCTAGGAGGCAAGCCGAGTAGGATGCTAAGCAGGACAGGAGGCCAGCTGCAACATGAGGCCCTTATTCAAAAGCTGGCAGCTGCAGCAGGGATAGATCCAACAATCTACTTCAACATCTCTAAAGGGACCAGTTCTGCTGGTGGTTGCACAGCTATTAGATAGCATGATGAGACCCCTTGATTAGTATATTATTCTCTTGAAATTTTAATAAAATAACTCGTTGAAATTTATAAACACTGAAAATGTAGGACTTTCAACACCTACAATTAGAGACACAGCCCTCGAAGCTGGTCGAAATGGGAACCGGCACTCAAAATTGCCCACTAGGGGGTCAAAAATGGGAAATGGCTCCGGAAAAATAAAAAACAGGCACGAGCACTTTGCTCGAGGGTAGAGTAACTTGTAGGAACTAACAATTTGTAAATCAAACGCCCGGTTAGAGAATTAGAAGTAAAAACCTATGATTTCCCAAGACTTAATCTCAAAAACCGCCCATGGGGGGTCAAAAATGGGAAACGGCCCTTAAAAAATCAAAAACTGACACAAGCACTTCGGTCGAGGGTAAGGTAACTTGTAGGAATTGACGGTCCGCAAATCAAACTCCCAATTAGAGAATTGGAAGCAAAAACCTACGAATTCCAAGACTTAAGCTTGAAAACCGTCCATCGGGGGGTCAAAAATGGGAAATGGCTCTGGAAAAATCAAAAACTTACTCAAGCACTTCGCTTAAGGGTAGGGTAACTTGTAGGAATGGACGGTCCGCAAATCAGACTCTTGGTTAGAGAATTGGAAGCAAAAACCTATGATTTCCAAGACTTAGGCTCGAAAACTACCGACCGGGGGGTCCAAAATGGGAAACAGACTCGGAAAAATCAAAACTGACACGAGCACATTGCTCGAGGGTAGTGTAACTTGTAGGAACTGACAGTCCACAAATCAAACTCCCGGTTAGCAAATTGGAAGCAAAAATCTATGATTTCCAAGACTTAGGCTCGAAAACCGCCCACCAAAAGGTCAAAAACGGGAAACAGCCCGAGAAAAATAAAAAATCGGCACAAAGACTTCGCTCGTGGGTAGAGTAGTTTGTAGGAATTGACGGTCCACAAATCAGACTCCCGATTAGAGAATTAGAAGCAAAAACCTATGATTTTTTAAGATTTAAGCTCGAAAACCGACTACCAGGGGGTCAAAATCGGGAAACGACACCGGAAAAATAAAAAACTAGCACGAGCACTTTGCTCGAGGGTGGAGCAACTTGTAGGAATTGACATTCCGCAACTCAGACTCTCGGTTAAAGAACTAGAAGTAAAAACTTACGATTTTCCAAGACTAGAAGTAAAAACTTACTATTTTCCAAGACTAGAAGTAAAAACTTACAATTTTCCAAGACTTAGGCTCGAAAATTGCCCACCGGGGGCTCAAAAATAGGAAATGGCTTCAGAAAAATCAAAAACCTACATGAGCACTTCACTCGAGGGTAGAGCAACTTATAGGAATTGACAGTCCGTAAATCGGACTCCCGTTAGAGAATTGAAAGCAAAAACCTACGATTTCCAAGACTTAGACTCGAAAACCGCCCACTTGGGGGTTAAAAACGGGAAACAGCCCCAAAAAAATCAAAAACTAGCATGAGCACTTCATTCGAGAGTTGAGTAACTTGTAGGACCTAATGGTTCGTAAATTAGACTCTCGATTAGAGAATTGGAAGCAAAAACCTACGATTTCCAAAACTTAGGCTCGAAACTGCCCATCTGGGGGTCAAAAACGGGAAATAGCCCCGAAAAAATCAAAAACCAGCATGAGCACTTCGTTCAAGAGTTGATAACTTGTAGGACCTAATGGTCCGCAAATCGAACTCCTGATTAGATAATTGGAAGCAAAAACCTATGGTTTCCAAGACTTAGACTCGAAAATTGACCATCTGGGGGTCAAAAACGGGAAACGGCCTCGAAAAAATAAAAAACTGGCACAAGCACTTTGCTCGAAAGTAGAGTAACTTGTAGGAACTGATGGTCCACGAATTGGACTCCCGGTTAGAGAATTAGAAGCAAAAACCTACGATTTCCAAGACTTAGGCTCAAAAACCGCCCACCGGGGGGTCAAAAACGGGAAACGGCCTCGAAAAAATTGAAAACTGGCACAAGCACTTCGTTTAAGGGTAGAGTAACTTGTAAGAACTAATGGTCTGCAAATCGGACTCTCGGTTAGAGAATTAGAAGCAAAAACCTACGATTTTCTCAGGCTTAGGCTTGAAAACTGCCAACCGGGGGGTCAAAAACAGTAAATGGCCCCGAAAAAATAAAAAACTAGGATGAGCACTTCGCTTGAGGGTAGAGTAATTTGTAGGAACTGACGGTCCTCAAGTCAGACTCCTGATTAGAGAATTAGAAACAAAAACTTACGATTTCCTAGACTTAGGCAGGAAAACCACCCACCGGGGGATAAAAAATGGGAAACAGCCCTGGAAAAATCGAAAACCGGCATGAGCACTTCGCTTGAGGGTAGAGTAACTTGTAGGCACTAATAGTCCACATATCAGAGTCCCGATTAGCAAATTAGAAGTAAAAACCTATGATTTTCCAAAACTTAGGCTCGAAAACGGCCCACCGAAGGGTCAAAAGGGAAACAGCCCCGAAAAAATAACAAAACAGACACGAGCACTTTGCTAGGTGGTGGAATAACTTGTAGGAACTGATGGTTCACAAATTGGACTCTCGATTAGGGAATTAGACCTAAAACGTTGGATTCCGAGTACTTAGGCTCGAACATTGGCTGCCAGAGGTCTAAAATGGGGAACAGCCATCGGGCGGCCTAAAAACCAGCACGAGTACCTTGCTCAAGGCAAAAGTAAATTGTACGAATTGACGGCTCGCGAATCGGACTCCTGGTTAACGAATTAGATGCAATAACTGCTTAATTCTCAATACTTAGACCGGAAAACAAGCAACCAAAAAACTTAGGAAAATATTATATATATATATACATGTTTATCTTACATTTGTAATTTAATTCATTGAAAAAGTTCTAATGTTATTTTTGTCATTACAGATTGATGGACGATTTGGGTTCGGTTGCAGACTTGGACGGGTGTTTTATTTTCATTTTAGTCTATTTGTATTTGCATATTGGATATTTATGTGGGACTATATCATTGTTAAATGAGATGAATGACTTGGTGAAAAATGATGATGGTTGCTTGTTTATTTAGCAATTTTTGTATGGATAGATTTCTTATGTTAAATACAGGTACATGAATAGGTTTATGTTTGATATAGGTGTATAAACAGCTTTATTGAAAGACTATAATAGAAAAACAATTATTATATTTTAAAAAAATAAACTTTTGCGGACGAAAAATGATATTTGCCAACATTTTTTAATGTAGGCAAAAGTAAATTAAAGTTTTAAAAAATCATTTGCTTACATTTTTTAACGTTGGCAAAATGATATTGTAAATTTTATAAATAGGGATAAATTTTACCGACGTTAAAAACATCGGTAAAAGGAAAAAATTAAAATTGAAAAATAAATTATTTTACTGACATTAGAAAACATCAGAAAAAGTAAAATAAAAATTAAAAGAACTGAAATAAATTTCTCGATGTTTTTTTAACGTCTGCAAAATGGAATTTTAAAATTTTCTATAGTTTTTTTACCTTCATTTAAAATTTCAGTAAAATGAGATTTTAAAATTTAAAAATTAAGAGAATTAAAATGAAAAAATGAATGAGTTTGCCGACGTTAGCAAACATCAGGAAAAGTAAAAAAATATTAAAAAATATAAATTGATTTGCTGACGCTTTTTTAATGTCAGCAAAATGGAAGTTTAAAGTTTTGGTAATTTTTTTACTGACATTTGAAAACGTCAGTAAAATAGATTTTAAATTTTAGAAAATACAAAAATTTTTTACCTATGTTAAAAAATCGTCGGTAAAAGTGAAATTAACATTGAAATGAATTTTGACGACATTTTTTAGCTTCGCTAAATGTCAAATTTATTATCAGTAAATATTGTTTTCGCCGACAAAATTTTGTTCCATCGTTAAAATATTTTGTTGACCTTTTTTTGGCAACGTTCGGGTGACGAAAATATTTTCATCGGTAAAAGTATATACTGATATTTTGTTATCTTTTGGCGACAAAAAAGTTCATAGCTAAAAATGTGAATTCTTATAGTGATATCATAAAAATAAGTTTTTATCGTCAATCGGATCAAATATACCCTTGGCGGTACCTGCTAACACTGTTGATGTCACATCACTGATGTCAGCATTGAACTGCTGTTGTGAGATTTCTGAAATCAGTTCAACCTGAGTTGACCTGACCTGATCTCGACCCAATAAGGAATAAATCCCAGGTCACAAGCCCTCCTCTGCCTGGTTTCTGCAACTTGGGTCGAAACACCCCAGCCACACATTTCCTGCGGCGGCGACCAGTGAGCAGTCTTGCTTGCAGTTTCCTGCGAAGAAGAACACTATGTGTTCTTCTCAAGAAAACCAAACAGACACACGTTTGTTTCTGTGCAACGACCTAGACTTTTATCTTTCTTTTTTCTTTTTATTAATCAGATCTTTCTCACCGGTTGTCAGGAGAGACAAGTTAACTCTATCCTTTGTTTCTTTTCAAAGAAACCAGAAAAAATACCCAAGTCAACAACACGTAACTTCCAATCCGGTTTCTCTCTCTTGTATCCCGTGGTTTCCAATCCGTCGCAACACGAGTTAGATCTAGTAATCTGCAATAAACTGAAACCGAGTTTGAAGTTGCAACTGAACCTAGCACTCTCAAGACAGACACAGAAACCGCAGTCAATCGTGTGTTGAGAAATAAAAGAACACCAAAGAGAGAGAAGAAGAGAGCAGAACGAAGAGAGATCTTATTTTTATTGAGAGATATATACATAATAAGGGGGGGAGAGGATGATCTTATTTATAAAATAAGATTGCTTCCTCCTCAAACAACCTAATAAGGTAAAATTTAATACTAAGTGCTCTCCTTATCTCATGTGAGTTTCAATGTAGGCATCCACTTATTATAGTTCATCTTATAACATCAGGTCCAATAGAAAATTTTATAAAATATAACATACTTCATTAGATAACAACTCCTTACTTTTGTGATAAGGAGTGTTCTCATTGGGAGATTCCAAGTATATGTGAGTTTTTATCCCTCACATATGCGCTCTTTGAATTATGAGTTTTTGTCACTTCATATGTGCGAGTTTTAATTACCTCACATGTGTTATCCATCTATTTAAACTCTTTATAAAAAATGCTTGTATGAGTTATAAAAGAAAATATCACGTTAACATGTTTTTTTCCACCATAAGATTGATTCTAGATAATTAACTTGAATAGAACACTATAGGCATGTTTGGGAGAGAGATAGCGTAAAGTAAAGTAGAGTAAACAAAAAATCAAAAAAGAATAATATATAATTGGATTATGATGACATTTTGTTTTTAGTTGTTTGAAATGAAATCTTTTTAACTTTTTATATAAAAAAGTAGAGATTTTTTGTAGTTTCGTGACAACTTTTTTACTTTCTCTTAAAAAAGATGAGAAAATTTTGAATTTTTTTTAAAAAAATGAAGAGGGAAAATTTGAATTTTTAAAATTTAACTTTACTCTACTTTACCCTACTCATTTTCCAAATATGCCCTACGTTTTATGTTTCATAGATGATCGATCTTTCAGATGTCTCATCTCTTATCTTAGAGAAATTTGATTTGGACCAATGGAAGAGGGGAAACTCATGTTAAGAGGTGAGAGCCTTTTTTTTTTTTTTTTTTTTTTTTGCGTTAAGGGAAGATATATCAGTAAACGAGGTTCCAAGCAACAGAGACAAACAAAGAGATTCCGGGGAAAGTGGATAGGTTCAAAATACACAAAATCTATTTCCCTTGCCCGAATTCCTCTAATGATAAGATGAACGGCCAGTCATGGTCACCATTGATTTCCTTAACAACATCCAAAGCATCCAAACACAAAATTACTGACGGCACACTACTTAGTGATAAATGTAAATCGGGCCACCCTCCCTTCCGCCTCGTTAACGGAGGCGGTTCTTGGTCCTTTTCTAGCACCAGCAAAAATAAGGTGAAACCAAAAGCGGACTAGCTTGCCAGAGGCGGCATCATACGCTGCATCACTCACTCGGATAGCAGTATTCTCTGGCAAGACATTTATTTATGATTAAAGACTGTTAATTAATGGTTGACCAAACATTTATGCTGTAGGAGACATCCAGCCTTGTAGGATATGGTAAGTAATGACAATATTGACAGATTTAATCAAAGAGATATAGGAAGAATTTTAAAATCATTACTTATATATTGACTGATACAGTTGGATTGTTTGGCTTGAGTCTAAACTCTAAACACGATTCATTTCTATCAATTTTTTCAATCTCCTATTTTACTTATGGTCAATGTGGATCCACCTCTAATAAAAGAGGAAAAAAAAAGCCTCCAATAAGAGTAAAACTTGGAAAAGTTGTAACATATCCACAGCCCATTGGTTTTTTTAATCAGGGACATGTCAATTATGCAGTATAAAATTAAAAAAGAAAGAAAGAAAAGTTGTGAGGCTTACCATCAAATCACGCCACATCAGTCAATGGATTGTATTCAGCTCATATGAAATCAACATGAAGGTGGATCCATTTTTCAGTTGAGTGAAATTTACCATAGAAACAAAACATTGACAGCAATGATTCACGTTTTGAACTAAACAGATTTACATGAGTATTACAGCATTAATCAGATCCATAAAAGGATCCGGGCTCATAAGACTCAATGCATGTACTACTCCTTTGATCCATGCTGGCATGTTTGTGTTCGACAGAAAAATCAACGATTTCCATAAAATAAGTGCTACTGGCTGTTTGTGTATAAAATTTTCTGTGACATTGCATTGGCAAAAATCCACTCCATCAAGGATTCTGAAGTCCATGTATAGAAGAGAGGTTGTATTAGTGAAATTCTTGCTTGTATGGGAAAGAATTGGAAACTATCCTAGCCTTAAGCTAGCCTAATCTATTAGCTCCTGGGCATCCCAGGGTTGTCCATGGACTGCCTTGCCATGTCCTTTGTATGCTATGCACCTCAGTATTTTTTTTTTTGATCGTTCTCCACTTTGCCCGACCACACCATTGCAGGTGAGAAGCGACACCTCTACCACTATGGCGTCTCATGCAACTCTCTTCTTTTAATATTTTATAATAGGTGGAATATACGGAAAGGAAAAATCAGTTAGATTCCTATATAGTCATTTTAAAAAAATAAAGAACAAAAAAAAATTCAGAACCTTCTAAAAAGAACTACAACAAATATCCAAACATAAAATTACATTTGCGGATTTTAGAATACGTTTCATACAATAACCATCAGTAATGATTTCCATGAAAAAATAAGGTTAAACATATAGAATGCAATATAAAAAATAATAATTAGAAATCTTCTGTTGTCTGGTAGTCAATGATTTTTTTAAAGAAGTGTTGGCCATTGTATTGAAGGGTTTTGTATTGTGCCTTCTCTTTTAATTCCAGTAGACTTGTCAATTTGGCCCTAAGACAAGGTGGGCCGGCCTGGCCCTTAATAGGCCCTTAAAATGATGGCTTTTATTTTTGAGAAAAAGCTCTAAAGATGGACTTCAATATAAATTTTTTGTAGGCCCTGCAATTTGTCAGACGGGCTTGGATAGTACTAGCCCAGCCCGGCCCTGACCCTGGCCCTGGCCCTCTTGCTTTATTTATTTTATATATAATATATTTATATATGTAAAAATATACTAAAATGCCCTTATCACAGTCACTTAGTACTAAAAGGGAGATATGAAGGCAATTTCATACTCACTTGTCCATTACAAAATCTCCTAAAATCCATACACACATACTCGATTCATTTGATCCATATTTAATTATTTAAGTTGTGCATTATACTTAACACAGAAGCAATAAGTAATGTACGGTTGCTTCTAATCCCTTTCTCCTAGTTTGATTGCTTCTTATTAGGCTTTTTATATTATATTTATATATTATTGGGGGTGCACTTCTTCATGTTAATAGGATATATGTTTTCTATATAGAGTTACTTGAGATGCCAACCAATTCATAGAGGTGGTTTGTATGTGCATGGAATTTTAAAGAAATGACATGATCTGGATATCCTTTTAATCAGATAATTACAACTATCACTGTTTAAAAGTCTAAATTAATAGTATTTTTAAATGCATTTATTTTGTGGTTGAGATCCAACTGTGCATAATGGTCAAATTAAAGTTAAATTTAAAATAATGCTAATTCAAAAAAGGCATGTGAATGTAAATAGTTTAAACTTTTCAAAGACAAAAATGAGAGGGGTGAAGTGTTGACTGCTATGAGTGAGATAGAAAATGCAGTTGAGGAAGTTAAGGATATTGAAGCTTTGGCATCATAGTCTCTCCTTTTATCCTTTTCTATAGTATCTTTCCTAGTTTTCTAGCTTCTTTCTATCTTGTTTGCTCTGGGGCTTTTGCCTTTGTATCTTTCTCTCTCCCTTTCAATATATACTTGCCTTACAACCAAAAAAAAAAAAAAAGAGGATATTGAAGCTTTGGCAACCCTAAGTTGTCTTCAGATGATTTATGATATTGATGTAAGTGATATTATTCTGAAAAGTAATTCTTTACGTATGATAGATGCTTTGAAAATATCTTCTCCAGTTCTATCTAGATAGGGCCTTTTGGTTGACGAGATAAAAGTTTTGCTGAATTCTTTTAGGAGTTTTGAAGTTCTACATGTGAGTAAGGATGGAAATGCAGTGGCCCATTTTCTTGCAAGGCATGCTTAGTTTGTGGAAGAGATGTTGGTTTGGTGGTTTTAATCTCCTAATCTAATTAAACAATATATAATCATTGATTCCATGTTGATCTCTCATCAATAATATCTGTATGGTATTCCTACAAAAAAAGTTTTCAAAGATAAGATACTACCAATATGATTTTATTCGTGGAAATTCTTGTCAAAGGTATGAAATGGATGATACTCGTTAACCATTTTACTTTTTTGACAAAATAAATAAAATCGTATATTTAGAGCCCAAGTCACCAAAGCACTTATGATTATATCAATAAAAGAAAGTTTATAGAGGCAACTTATATTATCCAAATATTTTCTTAATGGTTTCTTCACAATTAATGTTAGAAAAAATAACACTTGGTTGACGCTCGATTATTCTTGGTAACAATACCAAATAATAATAATAATAATAATAATAATGGTTTTTTTTCTAACTTTGAGGCTTTGAGCTCTACCCTAGCCCTTGAGTGTACGATAACGGCCTAGGTGCTGTAGGCCCTCTAAAGACTTTAGCCCCGCCTAGCCTCGCCCTACTTATATTGAGGGTGGGGTTAGGAAAATCTAGGGTGCTGCCCGGCCCTTTGACGGCCCTAAATGCTGGTAGGATGTGTCATTACATTGATGTTTTTGGTCGAATCCATTCTGGAGGCCCCTTTAAATGAGATCCACTTACATGGAAAACGACTATGATGGGAAGTAAAGCTTCTGAAATAACGTCTAAGGATAGGACCCACCAGCATAACCACAATAAACTTGTATTTATAAATAGTTACGGTTGAACCCCAAATCCATGCACAACCCATCGTCAGTTGATGAAAGTTAATTTCAAACCACATAATTTAGCTTCATATACATGCTACAGAATGATAAAAAGAACATCCGTATCTTTTGTAAATAATGATGTAATTTTGTTTAATGGATGTAAAGTCAAAGTTGCCATTTTTAGAAAAAAATTCAATGTAAATCTCACATGGTTGCTCATCATTTTCAAGTTTACTTCTTTTTTTTTCCCTCTATATATATATAAGGTATTAAAATTAGGGGGAGCTAAAAAAAACATAAAAACGATAAAAGGGCTTATTTAAATTGTACCCCCAAACAAATTTTCTGTCCAAATCATTACATGGGCTCCCATGCCTATACCTCAGCCCAACTTGACTCTGGTTAGTTTTATCTTTTTGTATTTGGTTGGGCTTCATCTTGAGTTTCTTGATAGTGGATTAATGGATCTTGCAGCCTGATTATACGGCTCACAAATAGGCCAAGCGAAACCATAACATCCCAAACTTTCTTTTTTTCTTATCGCTTGCTTGAGAATGAAACTCATTCACACATGCATGTCTATAACTATTTGAAAACCCGATAATTGCTCCTTACCTTAGTGGTAAGGAGTTATGTTTTCATTGAGGAGGTCAAGGGTTCAAACCTTGGCAGCTCGCCCTCTTCCTATTTGTACGAGCTACCTTTCCACTTAGGTTTGTTTCCTTCCTGGATGATCGATGACCCCAAGTGCAAAGCCTCAATTTTAGTTTACCTGGTGAGTCAGAATTGAATCTACAGGGAGTTATGTATCTCATAACCTTTTTATTGAAAAACTAGTATTATCCTCATAAACTATATACAAAATAATGTCTAACTAAACTAAAAATTAAATTAAAATTACGATCCCAAATCTGAAATTAAAGTTACAAATCAGAAATAAAACGTACTCTAAAATTCCTAATAAAAAAAATAACCTAAACTACTAAACTACAAAACCATAAAATTCATCAAACCACCAATTGTAAAAAAATAAATAAACCATGCATTAAACTAAAAATCAGAAATAACTCATTCAAAGATAAAGGATAAAAAATAAATTAAAAACAATTCTAGTTTCTTTTATTATAGGAAATTAGAACATCATATTGGCGGAATTAACAAAGACCACAAAAACACTGCACCAAGTGCGTACTGTCACCACACACAAATGCTCGATGTTGATCCAAGGCGAGACACCTTAAACTCACTAATTGAGTCTTTTAAATTAAAATGGACTAATACAACTAATAATCCCCCAAAACAATTAAAACTAAGAAAAGAAACTATCCTTTCCTTAGATCATGATATCAAGAAAGAGATGGGACTTTGTGTGTAATCTGAGATCTAATCTTCATGCTTTACACCACGGGAGGATAATTGGACAAGAGAAGGATAATGGAATGGAATGAATGGAGTGGATGGAATCTAAGAGGGCTGACCTAACCCATCTTGGATTAGAGAAGAGATGGAGAGAGAAGGAGGGCTTATGGTGTACGTTGTGCAACTCCCCCCTTAATCATTTTTATAATGTTTGGTCTCCTTCTTTAGCCAAAAGTTAGCATATAAATAGTAAGTAAAAAAAATCTTGGTTTCTTTTCTTTTGCAAAATTTCTCTCTACACTCACTTTCTAAAATCAGAACAAGATTTCAATTTTATGCAATCTTGCCTAAAAATACACAGCCAACTTCTCAAGGTCATAATTTTGTCATTTTCGCTCTGATTGATGTAATCTTCTGTTCTACGGAATGATGGAATGGAATGAATGGAGGATGGAACCTAAGAGGGCTGGCCTAACCTATCTTGGATTGCAGAAGAGATGGAGAGAGAAGGAGGGCTTATGGTCTACGTTGTGCAACTCCCTCCTTAATCCTTTTTATAATGTTTGGTCTCCTTCTGTAGCCAAAAGTTACCATATAAATAGTAAGTAGAAAGAATCTTGGTTCCTTTTCTTGTGCAAAATTTTTCTCTACACCCACTTTCTAAAATCAAAACAAGACTTCAATTTTATCCAATCTAGCCAAAAAATACACAGCCAACTTCTCAAGGTCATAAATCATTTTAGCTCTGATTGATGTAATCTTCTGTTCTACGGATATCTACTCAAAAAGAGCTTTCCAACAGTAACTAAATTGCCCTAATCTGACACTTGGTTTGAGAGTTATGACTGTTTTAATCCATGCTGTCCAAATAAAAATGGGATTGACTTTCCATTTTTTATCTCTTCTTCTTTGATTTTCTTTTTCTTGAACTTTTTCCACCATGTCTTTACCTTCTTCATTCCAATTTGAGTTCTTGAAATCCAAATTTAGATTCATGTAACAATTGAAGAGTAGGACCCTTGTCCTCAATTTTCTTTAGACACAAAAGCAACTTTTAATTAAAAAGACAAGTTTGACCAAAAGTCACGAATGCACTAATGTGGGCCCAATTAACATAAAATGACACCATAAATTCACACCATTACTCATGATTTAACTAATGACGATGACAAATTATATCATAAAAATAAGATAATGAAAAACATTTTAAAAATAGAAATCTGAAAATGGAAAATTTCATGATTTTATGAAAAAATTGTGATTTTTGAATGAATTTTGCATGAAAACACTACACTAATTCTCAAATCCATAAACACATAATTTTTAACTAAATGAGGAAATTTCTAATGAATAAGTCCTTAAAATCGCCTTAAATGATAATGAAAATGATGCATTTTTAGGCACTTATCACACCCCCAACCAGCATTTTGCTAGTCCCGAGCGAAATATGCGATCTAGAGTTGAAAACTAAACTAAACTAACCAAAGAAAATACATAAAATAAAAAGAAAAATGCCACTTTCGCTGACACTCTCGATTACATTTAGCGTATACAGCAAGCCCTTAAATCCCTAGGTTACCTCTAGTGGATGAGTTGTGTCTCGTGAGGGTTTATAGTGAATATGCCCACAAAAAAAAAAAAATTTCCTCTTTTATTTTTTTAAACAAACTAAAAACAAAGGTAAAAGAAATTCTGCAAAAGAAAATCTGCTTATATCAGATATTTTTGAAATCTGAAATAATCAAAATTTTAGACTTTTCAAAGTCTGGTTCACAGTTCTATTTTCGAAAACTTTCTCAAATTCAAATAAAACTTGCGTGCACAGTGAAAACTGTATACATCAAAAACTTTTTTCAAATATTCCCTGATAATGCTGCAAAAATAGAATTTTTCCTTCAAATAGCCTGATCCCCCAAAATTTAGAAAAAATAAATTTTCTTTCAGAGCCAATAAGATGGCTGCCATACTACTGTTTATTTTGATGGGCCTCTTTTCTCTTATTGTCTTTTTCCAACACATGGGTTTCCAAGTTCATATGATATAAGAAAAGTTAGGATCCAAGGAACACACCTGGTCCTTGATCATCCCTACACATACTCCCTTGCAAACTCTTGTGGATACTCTTCACTCACTCACTTTTTCCAACGTAGAAATTTTCAAGTTCATATGATATAGGAATAGTTGAGATCTAGGGAGCAAATCTAGTCCTTATGCATTTCTGCACATTTCCCTTGAAAATTTCTATGGACACTCATTGGGCCATAATTCATTATCATTTTTTTTCTTTTAACAAATCATTTTGTGACTGTGCACTATCTAGGTCCCTTAAACTTTTTAATTAACCCATGTAATGAGCATAAGGCTAATGACTCCCAAACCAGATGACTTTAGAGCACTAGATGTGAAAATATCCCTACAAGCTTATTAGCTCAAATTAAAAAGGTTACGTACCCAAACTAGTCACAAACTAATATTTTTTCTTTTCTCTTTTTTTTTAAATGAACTATAATAAAATTGAAAGTAAACACTAGGTGGCCTTTCTCATTTCAGTCAAATTAATTCATTTTGGTTCTAATATACAATCTACCTAAAATGAATCAGGAAACAAAAATATTTTATAAATTTAATCTAGGTTCTTATCGTATTCTCCAGAAAAATTCCAAAAACAGCATTAAAGTTTTTTATCCAAAATGTTGAAAAAATGTATATTTGTATATATGTGAGTAATAAGTTTTAGTAATTCTTTGATAGGTTTCATCCTTTAAAAATAGCAAACTTCCTTTTGACTTGCTTCCAAAAGTTTTAAAAATCTCAGATTCCTGTATATCTTCAAATCACCTCAATTCCTTTGAAAACTTTCTTTTCTAAAAAGAAAAATAATTCTGATCACAGGAATTCCTAAAGCCAAAAGAAAAGTCCTAAAAATTCAAAAACTTCCTAAAAAAACTAGAAATAAAACAAAAAAATTTGCAAAAATTTTGTTTAAAAGTGGACAAGTGTGCTTGTTCCCACCCCTTAACCTAAGATGAACATCGTCTTTGATGTTATGCATGAAATGCAGCATATAAATGACAATGATAACATGAGAAAAGAGATGAATTGAGGCTAAAGTGGAAGAAGAATATGTGTGTATAGCTTTTCCACGCCCTATTGATCGTTAGACAAAACACAAAAGAAAACAAATAGAAAAGAAAAATCTACACTATAGAAAGAAAAGAAAAAAAATTATCTACACTACTAGATCCAAAACCTGAAATCCACCAGGATCTCAAACAAAATTTTCCTCTACAATTTTCAGATGAAGCACATAAAAAGATATAATGATTGCATCAAGAAACACAGTGAACCTTAGGACCGCATGTTCTTTGTGAATGTGTATAGTAACGACTACCATGAAAAACTCCTCCTCCTTTATGAATGGATCTTAAAATTTCACATGAGGAGGCAACATTAGAAAATGGGGTGATACATAGTCTTCCCGTGCCCATAACTCTTTGAAATGAATGTTTACAAATTTCTTTAGTGCAGGCTCATAACTTTCATTGGCAACATCATGATCTAAAGGTGAAAACAATGCCAGATGTGATTTCAATTTGTTAGATTCGGGGATCTAAACATAGCCTTTATCCTCTAATGCCAAAAATTCATCCAAATAAATTTTCTCTCTTCCTCCAATTTTGAAACCTCATGAATGGGAAGGGTAATTTCATTAAGAAAGCGATCATTATTTGCCTCATCATTAACCATAAATTTCAATGTCTCAGATTCTAAAACCTGAAAAATTGGATACACCTCCCATTATTGATTTTTCTTTAAGGGCTCATGGGGTGCATTTGTAGTAACATTAATCATGGGAACCCGAACATTTTGAAAACCCAAAATGTTGGATTCGTCAGAAGAATTGGATTCATAAAAGGTATTATCTTGAAATGGCTCATCATCCTCATTAAGGAAGTCAGGTTTCTCCTTGTTGCTTTAGCTCAAACTCTAAGGGAAGGGTGCTATGAGCTTATATATGTTAAAGTCAAAATTGTCATTCATCATACCACTATAAATCTGCTTATCATCACCCTTAGATTCCAATTGTGTGTTTGTGTGATCCATTGATGAATGATATTCATTGTATGTTGAATCACTTCGTGGAATCTCTATGTCACTTCTAATGGTTATAACTTGTTGCTCCTCATGGAATATAACTTTAGAAGTACATTCTCTTAATAAAGATCCTTTTTCATCTTTGAAAGTGTGTCACAACCCGAGCCTAGGAGATCGGGGGTTAGCAAAAACCTAACCAGCGACATACGCACTCCCGTATATATGCACTTAAATCGGGTCTAGATGCACACGTACAAGGGAAAACACACGTGCAACAAGTATGCGGAAGCTACAAGTATCAACATGTGACACGAGACACACAAGAAACAAAAGGAATAATATCCAAAGACTGACATAAAAGTCTGAACATACAAATTGGGATCCAAGCACGATGTATAGAACATGAGTACAATCAATGACATGAAAAGAAAGAAAACGATATGCATACATGCAGAGAATAGTCACACTCTGGTGGAGTGATGACACACACTCTACAACCTGAAGAGACAGCTGGAGTCTCCCCTGCAAACTGACGACCGACAGGAACACGGTCGAGGGTACCTGAGCCTGCAACACCAAGGACAATTCATGAATACGACAATTCAGCAAAGTATAAGCAGTAACAAGTTAACACGTGTGGTCTCTAATAGAATAAAAGACATAAATAATCATAACATGTCAATGTAGTAGTCTAGGTAGTTGTGCATTCAAATTAACATATGCTCCGTGAATCAATGTGTAAGTACATACTAGGTGGCTACTACGTACGCCATATGCTCCCAAGGTAGGGATCTTGTAAACGTACTGAGAACATCATGGGCCAGATGGCTCTCGGGTTCCTGGGGTCCGGATTCCCCAAGACATGTCCTTCTGCAGTAAGGCAATACAAACTATACCAAAGTCACCCCGTCGGGATCCTAAGGCTGAGGCTCAGTAGTGCCGGACATATAGTGTCAAACAAACATAAGAACATGCATAACTTATCATAACATGCATCATAACGTGCATATCACACTGTGTGCATAGCATAACATGTATCTCTTATCAGAGTGTGACGTGCATGTCTTGTTAGGCAGATATCAAGTAGATGTAAGAGATCATACGAGTTCAACTAATCAACAACCACATCAAACGGAACAGATCAAACAAACAATATAGTAGATGCCAACAAAGTAGAAAGCATGCAGGTAACCAAGGATGAAGACATATTAGCTCATGTACATCAATTCGTAAGATCGAACATGCAAGATCGCTGTTCCACCCGGGATTGACCATGGACAGAGTTAGGAATATCCAATCGTGTGCCCTAGCGCAGAACGCGTATAAGAGGGCAAGAACTGAAGTCAATATGCCATGCAATTAGGTTATCGTTCAAGAGTCACGATCTTTTACTAGCTAATCCTATTCTAGTTATCCAGTGTTTCTAACCGTGCATGATGATGTAGTTTTAAGTTGTCCAATGCACCGTTTTCTAGTGTTGCATGGATCCGAAGATGCACCGAAGTCCCTTAAACCAACACCCATGGAGAGGTGCTAAACAACCGGATAACGTGCATGAATGATTTGCAGCCCTCGAGATCATTCATGACCTACATTCAGACTATTGGACAAGTCTAGGTGATCAACATTCTATCATGAAGGCCATATCAGTCTCTTTCTTAAGCCTATCCTTGTTATTCATTTTTCAGGGGTGATACGGCTTAGCCGTAGGCATCATAGGGCCTAGCCGTAATCTACACTGCGGCTCCACTGCGGTTCCCCTTTACTGTTCATCCACAATTACGTTTCACCCGAAATTTTTTCTACGGCTTAGCCGTGTGCTGTTCTATGGCTTGGCCGTGGCTGGGCCATAGAAGGTCTGCCAATTGCTTGTTTTCAGTTAATTCAGAAAAAGGCACCCTATATTGATCTACGGCTGGGTCACGGCTGAGCTAAGGCTTACCCGTAGGATAATATATGGCTTAGCCGTGTCCTGGCCGTAGAGGAAAACTGGGTTTTTTTCCTCTCTGGACTTTAAGCCGAAGGAAACTTACGGCTTAGCCGTGGTACACACGGAAGTCTTTCCGAACTAATTACAGAAACATTGAAACGTAGACAAACGGACTCAAACACATGTAATAGAGGGAAACAAACACAAGATGGGCTGTAAACATCATTCATAAGTAAGAATACTCAACTCAATCACAATCAAACACATACCCACATGGTTTAGCCAAGTTATACTTATACTTGCCTCAAATGAGTTCAAACACGATCTTGTTGTCCTTGGGCTCAATTCACACTACCACATGCTTCCAATTGCCGTGCATGCAAGGAAAGAAGAAAAGGGAGCTGTGAGTACATGTACCAACTAATACTGAGAACGAGAAGGAAAAGGAGAAGCAAGACAAGAAACTCCAACTCACCTTGAATCACACGAGGGATGCCCAAACATGAACATGCACAACTTTTTTTCCCAGCTAGAGCAATGAAAAGGAAGGAGAAATGAGCAGCAGAAGAAGGCTCCTGAGAGAGAGAAACAGAATAGTGAGAGAGAGAAGGAGAAGAAAAAGGTCGGTGACTTATAAAGATAAATATCAAGGCCAATTTGCAATAAAGTCCAATCGTTCCAAGTTAAGTCCAATTCGAGTAAAATGCGGGTCTAACGGAAACAAGTAACATACTTGGCAAACGACATAGTTACGGAAATCGACAAACATAATAGAAGACACGCGTTACTACCAAGATGATACATGAATGACGACATCGAACAAAATCGAATATTACGAAAAAGGGCTTATGTCTACCTAAACCAGGTCAAACTCAACACAACTACCTATCCATAACCTGAAACCAACCAAAAACAAAAACAAAACACAATTAGCAACCAAATCATCAAGAATTAGCCGCTAATCCAGATCAAATCGGGTCGGGGTGTTACAAAGTGCTCATAGTTAATTGATAGATTTTAATTCGTCTTCGAATGGATTCAGGGAGCATGTCCACCAAAGATTTCTCCAGGGGCAGTGGTGGAGGTTCATATGCCCGTTCAAGTGAAGTGAGTTTATCAAGGGCATATGACCATGGGGATATTGGGGTGCATAGGAATCCTCGTAGAAAGAATATCTGTATGACTCACCCGAAGTAGGATCTTGGGGCATGTAAACATTTTGCGCATTGGGCCCATTATGCCAATTGTAATTGGATTGATTTGGCCAACTTGGAGTAAATGTATTACCCATTCCATTCAAATAAGGCCATTGCTGTGCATTTGATTCAATCTTTTGCTTTTGCAACACTTCTAAAATAGTTTCTAAACTCGAATGATAATTCTTGCCTGTTTGGGTGTCGCTTTGATAATTCCTCCACACATCCGTATTAGAATGAGTAAATGACTTTTTGGGGTATGTGTAATCATGTGAGGTCCTAATTGGTTGATCACTCATTATCTCATGGGTGTCCTCATTGGCGGGCTCTTCTGTATAATTATATCCATAGTGATTTTCTCATTTTGGACCATACATGGTGCCTATTTCATTGGAACAAGTCCTTCAATATACATTTGCTTCCTCCACTTGTTCGCGCAACAACTCCACGATAAAATTTTGTCCAACATCATTAGAGGATGAAGATTTGGTGTTGCTTTGGTCACTTCCTCACGCATCTATATTGGACTGATTGTACGTTGGGCGGTATAGGTAGTCACGTAAAGATTTCATGGGAATATCACTAGACGATGACGATTTGGTAATGAGAAGATCACCAACCAACACAAAACCCCCCCCCCCCCCCCCCCCCCCCCAACAAACACAAAATCCATATAAGAAGTAAAGGTTGGTGAGGGGGATAGGTAATCACTTAAAGATTTAAGAACTTTTGCAATTAATGGATGGCCGCTTGACAGTGGAATCCCATTGATTCATCAAGATGGGTGTCAAGAAGGGAAGGCCGTCAATTTTGGATTTTTTTTATTTTTATTTTTGTTTTTTGTATATGAGGAACCTAAAAAAAATCTAAGAACAAGAAAGGCTTCCTAAAAATTGGTTCCTAAATATAAAAACAAATAAAACAAACAAGTTTCTAATAAAAGTTCTGAATTTTTTTATTTTTTTGCAAGTTTCTTAGCCAAAAAGCCGAATTTGGAAGGTTTTCTTTTTCTACTCGCCTTTTAAGAAAGTGTTTCATATTTTTTTTTTAATTTTTTTAGAAACTTTTAAAACTTAGAAAGTGATTAAACATAGAAGGAGAACTAATTGCAAAAAAGTCCTAAACAACTACAAAAGAAACAACTAAAACTAGCTAACCATAGGACTAGTTTAATGGTAACTTTCCAAAAATAGATATAATTTTTGAAAAGTCAAATCACAAAAATAATTTTTTAGATCTGAAAATACTGAATTTTAATAAAAATTCAGAGATAATTAATCCAATTTTAATGTTCATTGGCTGGTCCAAACATTCCATGCATGCTACACCTTGATCTAGAATGATGTAGAAATATTAAAGGCACACCTACAAAGCAATTAAAAGGAACGTTGGAAAACTACCCTGGGGATGAAATCTCCCCGACAGCGGTGCCAAAATTTGATCGATGACCCCAAGTGCAAGGCCTCAATTGTAGTTTACCCGGTGAGTCAGGATCGAATCCACAGGGAGCTATGTATCTCACAACCTGTCCTATTGAAAAACTAGTACTATCCTAATAAAATCTATACAAAATAATGTCCTACTAAACTAAAAATTAAATTAAAATTACAATCTCAAATTTGAAATTAAAATTACAAATTAGAAATAAAACCTAATCTAAAATTCCTAATCTAAAAAAATAACCTAAACTGCTAAATTGCAAAACCATAAAATTCATCAAACCAACAATTTTAGAAAAATAAATAAACCATGCATTAAACTAAAAATCAGAAATAAATCATTAAACGATAAAGGATAAAAAATAAATAAAAATAATTCTAGCTCCTTTTATTATGGGAAATTAGAACATCATATTGCCGGAATTAATAAAAGACTACAAAAATACCGCACCAAATGCGTATTATCACCACACACAAGCACACAATGCCGATCTAAGGGGAGATAGCTTAACTTCACTAATTGCGTCTTTTAAAATGAAATGGACCAATACAACTAATAATCCCCAAAAAAAAATTAAAACTAGGAAACGAAACTATCCTTACCCTAAATCAACACATTAAGAAAGAGACAGGACTTTGCGTGCAATCCGAGATCTAATCTTCATGCTTCACACCACAGGAGGATAATGGGATAAGAGAAGGATAATGGAATGGAATGGATGGAACCTAAGAGAGCTGGCCTAACCCATCTTGGGGTGGAGAAGAGATGGAGAGAGAAGGAGGGCTTGTAGTCTACATTGTGTAACTCCTCCCTTGAATCCTTTTTATAATATTTGGTCTCCATCTTTGGCCAAAAGTTAGCAAATAAATAGTAAATAGAAAGAATCTTGGTTCTTTTTCTTATGCAAATTTCTCTCTACACCTACTTTTTAAAATCAAAACAAGACTTCAATTTTATACAATCCCGCTTAAAAATACACAGCCAACTCCTCAAGGTCATAACTTTGTCATTTTAGATTCAATTGGTGTAATCTTGGCTTCTACGGATATCTACTCTAAAATAGCTTTCCAACGGTACCTAGATTGCCTCGATCTAATACTCACTTTGAGAGTTATGACTGTTTAATTAATCCATGTTGTCCAAATAGAAATGAGATTGACTTTCCATTTTTTATCTCTTCTTCTTTGACTTTCCTTTTCTTGAACATTTTCCACAATGGGTATCCTTTCTTCATTCCAATTTGAGTTCTTGAAATTCAAATTTAAATTCATGCAACAATTGAAGAGTAGGACCCTTGTCTTCAATTTTCCCTAGACACAAAAGTAACTTTTAATTTAAATGACAATTTTAACCAAAAGTCATGATTGCACTAATGTGGGCCCAATTAACATAAAATGACACTATAAATTCACACCATTACTCATGATTTAACCAATGATAATGACAAATTATATCATAAAAATAAGATAATGAAAAACCTTCTAAAAATAGAAATCAAAAAATGGAAAGTTTCATGATTTTATGAAAATTTGTGATTTTTGAATGAATTTTGCATGAAAACACTATACTAGTGCTCAAATAATCGCCTAAAATGATAATGAAAATGTTGCATTTTTAGGCACTTATCACCGTGTGTGCCAGGTTATCTTTGGGTCCCAGCCCCACTTAAGTTGGGCTATAAAAAAAAGAAAAAAATTACTTGAAAACCCATTATACATAATTGCAACTTCTACCATGGTATCTAATGTGAGTTGATCATGATGAACTGTTTTAGTAAGGTGTCTAATGTTAGTGGCTTTTTTTTTTTTTTTTGGATATTCAAATCTTAGGAGGGGCTGGGGCTTAACCCTCCGGTGAGGGAGCCCTTGAGTGTCTATTGTCAGTTGATGATCAGTTATGTCATTGTGAGGCCATCATGATTTTCAACAATGACTGTTAGCATCATTTCAGATGAACAAAAAATGAGTCCCACTTTGACTCCAAACATAAGATACGTCCGACTTTATTGCAATTGTTCGGTGGCTCATCCTGATCACAGTTCTTTATGTGTCCATTGTAATTTCAAACATGAAACGAATAATACAACAATGACAACCATTAAATGAGTCCACATGATGGTCTCTGAATTTTGGCTTGATGGAACACATTACGTTTTACCATTAGACAATTCCTATTTCAGTAACCACCACCAGAGGACTCCACAACGATTACTCATTGGTGAATCCTGCCCGGGGTAAATCATTTCTACTTGTCCCTACATTTATTGTTTTATAGATATTATCCTGTTAGTCTTTAAATTACCAAATAGTGTATTTTTGTAACGTTGAAATTATCATAATAAGCACAACATAACATATGTAATAATAATAAGCACAATATTATCAAAGATAAAATTTGAAGATATCTAAACCTGAGAACGGCCTTTTACATAAGTGGTAAAAGATGTCAATTTTCACTGGCTGCATAGACTTCGAACCTCTGGCATGGCACCTTTTCTTGCCGAGGTCTACTCAACTTTCCCAGCCCCACAATAGATGGGTATATATATATATAAGAACAGATATCCAAACCTATTGAGATTATGTTATTCATCCATACACCCCCAAGAAAGAAAGAACTAGATTTTTTTTAGATTTTTTTTAATGTGCATTTCTTCTTTTAGAAAGACAGGCAATCACATTAATACCATGACATATCTACATACGTTTCCAGTGGACTCTTTAACGCTATATATACGTGTTTAGACCAACCTGCTTTGCGCAACAGACTCCTACTGTTTGAAGATTTGCAGGTTGTCTTCTATCCTTTGCTCTATTATCAAAGAATAGTGATATCTTTAGTTTCTCTACATTTATCTTATAGTTTGATACTTTGATGATTTTCAGGTGGTTTTCTAATTTGTTTGTCTCAATGGAAAAAGCAATTTGCAAAAAGTTGATGTTGGTTTTAGTAGCCATCATTTTGCTCTCTCTTCAGGGGGCTAACTCCGCAGCAGGAAGGAAAGGCCTCACAGATTTGGAAATAAGGAAAAAGCTTAAAAGCCTCAATAAGCCCGCAATCAAGAGCATTAAGGTTGTTTTCAGCATCTTACTCCCCTAAGTTCAAAAATCATCATTTTAATTTATATAGTAGTGAGGAAAATAAATAAACAAACATGAAAAATCTAAACCTGAGCCGCTAATAATCCAGTGCTGGTAGCTAAGACGGTTATTACAGAATATTGGTTGCTACAAAACAACTTTCGGTGTGCTGATTTTCTTCTTCTGTTGCTTTTTTTAATGCAATTAGACTCCAACTCTCTCTCTCTTGTTCTCTAACTGGCTGGGCTAGCACAGATAACATATACTTTTTGTAGCCCCTGCCCTGGATAACATTTTTTTTTTTTTTTGTTGCCCAAGCCAAGGGGGTTGGGACTCAAGAGATAGCCCCACATGTGGGAAGGAAACATAGACAAGCAGGAAGAGGCCGTATATATGACGTTCAAACCCTGGATAGCTAGATGAGAACTGCCCACCCTTGGGTGACGTGCTGTTCTCCATAGAGAATATAATTATGTATTGATTTAAGTAGTGACTATCACCATTTTCTGTTCATTCGGGTCCATTGAAACATGGTGAAACTTTTATTTCTCTTGATATTAGTATTTGCGGCCAAATGTGTTCAAACCAAGGATTGATCATTAAAGAGGTAAAGGTGAAGGATCTAAGGTAGAGATATCGATGGAACCTTGCCTTTCATAAGATTTCAATTACTTGGGTTGTGGTTGGTTTTTTATATTCTATATTCTCTTAATTCATGTTCTACTAAAGTGGAGATTATTTGATTATTTTCTTCAGTTTTAACCACTAATAGAAATACAGGTCATAGAATTCTTAGGAGTTTAATTACATGAAATAAATGGGCTCTTAATTTAAACAATGCTAGATCAAACTACGGCTTTTATGCCATCGATATCTTTGATGGTTCAAAATATTTTTGGACGTTTGAAGAATTCCAAAGACAAATTATATTATATGTAATACAGTACACTTGAAAACAGAAACTCACGGTCAAATGATCTCCACTCTACCATTATTATAGTTTAGGGGAGAAGGATACGAGGTTGAGAAGTAGATTGGACCTTTACTTTTCTAGGCATTGAATTGCTAGGGTGATGGCCTACTATTCGTGTCCTATCTTCCCTTGATTCAAATTTCAATTAAGGTGAAAGTTATTTAATGATCATTTTTTTATATACACCATTACTCTTCGGTTTTAACCACATAAATAATACACTACTAGGACAAACAAACAGGCCCTCCAATGTGCTGACAAACAATTTAACTAATATAAAAGTTTACTTATTTATAGAACAGTTGACAGGCTTCGCATTCAAGTCCAGTCCAGTCCAGTCTACCAGAGTTGAACTGAACAATGCCTTGAACTTGCTCTAATCTCACCCTAATACAATCCATAGGAATAAGACCATCCTAGGACACCTGGCAAAAGACCAGAGCAGAAACAAATATTTCATCTAACAATTTTGTTGAATAGAGAGTTATAACATAGAGACACAAGTTAATTTCTCTATATTTTAGATGGGATTATTACATGGTGTCTTTGTAAATATGTTTGAAAAACAATTAACTCTACAATATTAAAGTGGTGACGATGTTGTTTCTTTATGTTATTGTGGTAATAGACTGAAGATGGTGATATATTTGACTGCGTCGATATTTATAAGCAGCCGGCATTTGATCATCCATTACTCAAAAATCACACAATACAGGTTTCTTTATTTCCTTGGCTCTATACTTTTTATTGGACAAAATTTTCATTATTTTGCTGCCACAAGTACCACAGAAGCATAAATGCGTAATAACAATGTCAGCCTTTAGGTTGATGTTGATGATAGCATTTACGTTTCATTGGGATATTGCCTGTAATACGGTAAAATGTTCGCGCGATATTTTAAGGTAATACAATATCACGCATATTGGATTGTGTGATACCTTAAGGCCATGTGACATCACACATGCATATTGCCCTATGTGATATCCTAAGGCCATGTTATATTACATGATTAACTTACAAACAGCTCTGTGGGACACATTTAAACTTCACCCGTTCTGGGGTAAAATATTAGATTTAAGGGTGTTCGTACCGGCAATATCCCAATTTTGAAAACAAATACACTAGGCTAGGGTTAGGTAATGTGGAAAATTTTTGATTCATTGTGAATATAACATGGCTGAAGCTCCACATTTGGTGTAGTGCAGGTGAACGATTAGACTGATTTGATTTCTTGGTTGATCAGTTATAATCTAATCCTGCCCCAACTTACATGCCTTTGCCTCTTTGTACTTCAAAGTCTAGGATTGATTCCTTTTTAATATTCATTCAAGTGCTTGGAATGATTTTTGTCTCTTTTATACAAATTGCATCGTAGATGAGACCAAGTTTCTATGATAGTAAAAAGATGCCATCTTCTTCAGAATCACTGGAGCAATTGTGGCATAAGAGTGGAAGCTGTCCCGAAGGAACAATTCCTATTCGAAGGACTCGAAAAAAGGATTTGGTCAGAGACATGTCCCCAGGAACTAAGATTGAATTACCGTCCCAATTTGATGTAAGTTAGTTATATTTTAGTTATAGTTCATTTCATACCCTATTGATGTGTGTGCATCATTTGATTATTTGGGCATATTATGTCAGCACGTTAAAATAGTTATGGAAGGTGAAAATCATGGAGCTCAAGCAAATATCAATGTATGGAACGTACCTGTGGAGCAATCTGAATCCAGCACGGCTTCCATCTTCATCCGCAAAAAAGATAAATTCGATTTGGTCAATTCTGGGTGGATCGTAATTTCCTTCACTCCCTCCCTCTTTATTTTTCTAGGAATAATAATCTAGATGCAATGAGCTTCCTGAGACATAAAAAGGGGCAGACCTACCTCAATATGTTCCCACCTTTTGTAGTGCAACAACTCATTAGATATATATAGATGTTATGCAATCTACTGAGGGCACTTGAGTTTCATGTCATCACCAATCCCTACCATGCTGATCAGCTACAGCAGGGGACGGTATATTTTCTTTAATTTTTCTGTCCAAGTAAGCTCTAGTGGCCAAAGGAGAGTAAGAAAACCTAATCCCAAAAGAATCGATGCCAGGGTGGGACCTTGAGAGAGGAGTGGTATCCCAAGGGGATATTTTCTTTACTAATTGTGGTTTATACTACATTTGGTTATGTTGTTAAATTTTGTGCCTTGAAATTCGTAGGTTTCTGACTATATCATGGGAGATAACAGAACACGGTTTTATGCATATTGGGGGGTAAGTAACTAACTTTCTGAAAAGAAGTAACTAACTCTTCACTTTCTTTAATGATATTTGAGTTTGTGGTCTGTATTAGGTTAGTGAGCTAGGCGGGTTTGCTTGTATCTACTCAACTCAAGCGCAACTTGAATTGTGTGTGCCGCTACATGTCAAGCACATGAATTTTGCAAACAAAGTGCAAAATCAAATATAATACGATACAATATATTACTCATTTTATAGTGTTCATATATCATAGTGTGAACTACCTAAAATCCAAACCATATTTGAATGAAACCCTTGCTTGAACTCTACCTAAGTGCAATTTGGGTTGAGTTGTATTCACCTGTGTAGGTCATAAATATATATAATTTGTGTATTTTATAGTGTATGCCAAAAATGTATGCGCGCATAGACATACAGGTTGGTCAAAATTTGCTAATGTAGGTCAGTTGCAAATGTGAACTCTACATTATTAGTATTGAAGAGTGGGCTCCACCCGATGACAATTATTGATTTTGTTTTTTACCTTTAATAACACCTTGATGTCTTGATAGGAATGGTTAGCTAAAGATATTTAATATGATATCCGAGTTAGTTTATTATTAGGGTATTGTTATTAGAGTATTGAAGAGTGGTCACCAATTGATGGAAAATATTGAAAAGCATTTGCAGCCCAAACTTCAACTCTACCTGAGCTAGAATAATCTCAATTCAAGTTTCTCATTTAGTTTCTTATGCTATCTTTAATTTGACAAAATATTTTCATTTTATACATTTTATTCTTTTTTACCAATTTTATGTTTAACTGTGTCCAGTCAGATACGGACGGTTGCTACAACTTGAAATGCCCTGGTTTTATTCAAACAGTTCACACATTTGGCTTAGGCTCAGTTATTACTCCTCTATCTGTCTATGGCGGCGACCAACGCGTTATCTCAGTGAGGATATCCATGGTAACAGTAAACCATTTCAAACAAAGAAATCATTTTTTCTCCTTCTCCTTTCTTCATCATGAATCAAAACGTACGTTTTTGCGTAGTCTCTCCTACTTAAACGTTCTTAGTTAGAAAAAAAATCATAAACTTTTCTATTCCATGTCTGGGGTTATAAATTGGGCTTGCATCCCACTACTTGAAAGAGTGTAGCGCATGGACTTTAATGTTGAAAATCATCTATTCATTTTGTCCAGATTTATTGTTCTTTTTACTATGTGAAGATAAACAAGGTAATTGTAATACTTAAGAGAGGTTTTTATGGAATATCAACATCATTGGCTGACTACTTAGATCCAAGCAAGATGGTGGTCGGCAATAGTTGGCCAATATATATTTAGACCAGTAGCAGTATCTAATGAGGTCGATGCTATGAAAATCCAAATCATCGAATCTATCCCTTTTTTTTTTTTTTGGTGAATGACTCTGGCTCAATAGGTGATTAACTTTGAAGTTCAAAATCATCAAATCTTGGAAGGCAACGAATTCGCTGATTTGTTGATTAGGCTCAAATCATCACCCCATGCATTCAAAAGACAGGTTTATAAATAATCATATGGAAAAGGACTATTGAATCTTGATATTGTGAAGATTGGATTGTAGCGAGCCACACAACACATTTCTCTTTCTAATTTGTGCATGTTCAACTGTTTGCTTGTTATTGGCACAGGACCCAGCAAATGGTCATTGGTGGCTAGTGTTAGGGCAAGACACCGTGGGATACTGGCCTAGTTCGTTGTTCAAGGACATAGTAGGAGGTGCTGATCGAATAGAGTGGTCAGGAGAAGTCCTAAATATTGCATCTGGGAATCAACATACTTCCACTCAAATGGGTAGTGGTCATTTTCCGAGCGAAGGACGAGGAAAAGCTGCATTCTTTGATAATTGTCTCTATCTCGTTGAACACGATAAGGCAAAAACACCCGCACTAGTAATTGTTAATGTTAGCAGGCCGAAATGCTATGACATATCAAGAGTAACAGCGACGCGGGAAGATTTAGGGCTTTTTTTCCTTTTCGGTGGGCCTGGTGGTCCTACTTGTGATATTGTATGAAATTCTACCCATCAAAAGCTAATTGTAGGAGCCCTCTAATAAATGATTTCTCCTCTTACCATAAAGAAAAGTGATACACTTTCCATCATTCTGGGTAATTTCAATGGCTCTTTATTTTTTACTAGCAACAGGTCACAACCTACTAAAGCTAGAAGCATAAAAAATAAATAAGTTCTTGGTGAAAGAAAGTGTCGCATCCTCATCCATTTGCTCAACACAAGTAGTAGTGAAAGCAAAGTTAAAATAGGCATGTGATGTAACATTTTTTTATTATAACTAGTTACTGTGAAAAAGTAGTGGAGTAATGTGGCACCACTTACGTACCTTTTACTCCTCCATAAGTCTCTTTAAAAAAAAAGAAATGTGATAATTTGTGGCTAGTAAACTTTAACAAAAATTTCTTTTTTAATTTGCACTCTTCTCTTACTGATATTTTACCTTATAGTCTTATACTATGCAAATAAGAATTTTACCACACCTCTACTTTCACTGAGCATATCTTATTTTTTTTTCCATGACTTGATATCAATCTCACTGCTACCCCTCCACACATGTAAATAAACAAGCATTTGATTCGCAATCGCGGTCATGTTAACTTAAATAATGGGTTAGATTTCAAATGATCTATATTGTTTTGGCTCCAGAGTTCATGATCAATTCTTTGTCTTTTTTAATTGTAGCCCTAATTTTCATATAAGTAATATTCTGACTGCAAATTGACTAAGGTTAGGACTCAAAGAATTCTAGGTGAGTCACGACTAAAATTTGAAATGCAACACATCCTGTCTTTCCCGCCTTCAACATTTTTTTTACATTCAGCAATGCAAATCTTCAGCCCACATCCCTGCCGCTAATCCAACATTTTCTACCTCTCCCAAGTAAGCTTTCTGGCCCACCACCTGTTCCTCCATCCCTTCCTCCCTTCCAACCAAACATGGTTAGTCCCAGCGAGCCTCGTTAGATCCAGAATCAGATGTCATCAATGCAGCTCGAACCCACTTCTCACTTGCCTTCAGACACCATCAAACATTCCTACTGACATTGCAAACCCCTTCTCTAGTCACCACCTCTACCCTTCCACCGCTTATCCCCCAACCTCCTTGAAAAACGAGAAGCCTACCCTCACCATCCCTCAGAGTATGCCCTCCACAAGCAAAGAGTCCTCCGATGCAGTTAATGGTCGATTCGTAGGAAAATTCACATCCCTCAAATGCTCGAAGAGAAAGTCAGACATTGGAGGTTATCAAAGACCTTTCTTGGTCTCCCTCACCATCAAAGGCCATTTCATCTTTTGATTTAACTCCCAGGACGACAAAGCCTGCATTCTCAGCCTCTCCCCACTTTGAATGGACAAGAAGCAAATCATTGTCCTCCCTTGGACCCCAAGGCAAGACTGGCCGTCTTTTGCCCCTGTGTGGATTCGTCTCAAAGGTTTACTCTACCACTGCTGGAGCCAAAATATCCTTCTCTCTCTTGCAAACTCCATTGGCTAGCCAATCAGGCTTGATGACATCACCATACTAGGAGAATCCTAACCTATGCTAGGATACTGGTAAACATTGATCCCTCGATATCTAAACCAAATTCCATCTAGTGGAGCTTGAAGGAGAAAAAGAGTTGGAGATTGAGGTAGTCTATGAAAATTGCCCCTCACTCTGCCTCACTATTGGACACTCCCACCTATCATGCCCTTCTGCCCCACCTATGGCCTCTGTTCCACCCTTAACTAGGAACACAAACCCCACACCAAACAGCCCAAATAGCTCTCCCTCCCGCTGACGTTTCAACCTTTGGCCAAAACCCCCCTCTGTAACTCTAGACCCCCAAACACAACACCACGGCTCTTCATCTCAGCAAACATCTCAAATCCATTCTACCCCTATCCATAGCCCCTGTGGAAACCCCATAGGAAAACAATGGTGGCAAGACAACAACTTCTGTCAAAGAAACCCTCTGTCTCTCTCAATAACCTCCCCTATGTTGCCACTACAGGGATTCTTAATGAAATCCTTGCTCCCACAATTAGCATCTCAAATCTTTTCTCCATTCTAGAGAAATGTTCTTTCATTGACCCATCTTCTAACCCAAAAAAATTAAGCAAACACCTCATGGCCAAGCTTCCTGAAAGTTCTCCATCTGATTACACAGATGACCACTCTCTTAGATTTGAACAACCACATCTCCCAGCAGACTGCACTTCAACCTGGCCTAGCTTGACTGATACAATGTGACAAATTCCTCCAAACGTCGAAGTAGCCTTTATTGAACAATCACACTTTGCCTCATCTATTGGGAAAAGCGGCACAAAGGAAACTACCTGCGATCAATAGATCAACTACAATGAATACACAGCAATCATACCATCAAGCAATCACAATATGAACACAACAATTTTACGTGGTTCGGTAACCTTGCCTACGTCCACAGGAGGAGAGAACTCATCTACTATGATCCCATCTCAATCCCCTCAAGATCTAGGATTATAGTACATCAATATATATAGTTCCCGCTTTCTTGACCAACAAAAAAACCCATACATAATGACTAAAATACCCTGATCCTGAGCCTCGATTCTAGTTAAACCAGACGACCGATCAGGCTAAACCGGAATACAAGACAAAACCCAACATCATCCTTCACACAGTTACAAAACCATGAAGCTAATGTAGGTTCTACTCCAGATCAACTACTTAAAATGGGGGAAAAAAAAAGACTTCAATTGCAAGTCCCATAATAGGAGGTCTAGAGGTAGAATCACCTCCCTCAACTGGTTAAAATGATCAAAATGCTTTATCGTAATTGTTGTAAGAGCTCTTGCAAACTTGGTATTCTAAAGGATTTTAACCTTGATACAAGTGAAGGTCCCAACACAGGTTTCTTGTATGTAGTTAAACAAACAATTAACCTAAATTAAGAAGCAATCAACTACAAGAGATGAATGTAGGATTTTTATGTGAAAAATCCAAATGGGAAAACACCAGTCCAACAAGATTAAGCACTATAAACTCGAAAGTTACAAGATATACTTAGTATCCTTGTCATGTTCCACATAACCTAAAAGACTTAGGTAGCGTTTGGTTCGCTGGAATGAAGGTCGGAATGGAATGGTCATTTCGTTGGAGTAACCATTCCCACGTTTGGTTCGTAAAAAATTGACGAAATGAGCATTATTGTAGAAATCACTATTCCTTTAAACAGGGGAATGACCATTCCATTAGGGGGGCAGAGGAATGGCCATTCCATTCCTTTATGATTCTTTGTTAAGTCCAAAATGCCCTAACCCGATCGAGAGCTCACCATCATTTTCCCATCTTCGTCTCTTGCCTCTCTCCCCCTCGCTTTCTCTATCTTCGTCTCTGGCCTCTCTTTGCTTCTCTGTCATCGCCGATCGCACGCCATCGAGCCATACCAGGTACTCATCTCCCTTTCTCTCTCTCTCCTGTTCTCCTTTCTTTCTAAAAGACATTACTACAGAGGCACACACAGTTCTCTGCCTACATTTGAACCCTAGCTTTTGGGGGTGGGACATAGGGAGAGTGAGAAGGCTCGGTGAGAGGGACAAAGGGACAGAGGGAGGGAGAGGGGAAGGACAGAGGGAGGGAGAGGAGGGGGGACAGAAAGGGGGGGATAAAGAGAGGGAGGGAAGTTGGATAGAGAGAGGGGGGGCTGGGATAGAGGGAAAGTGAGAGGAGGCTTGGCGAGAGGGACAGAGGGATAGAGGGAGAAGGAGAGGGGGCTGGCTGAGAAAGGAAAAGAGGGATGGGAGAGAGAGAGGGAAAGGGGGCTGGGCGAGGGAGGAGGAGGGCTATGACAGAGGGATAGTGGGAGGGGGGCTAGGTCAAAGGGATAGTGGGAGAAGGCTGGGCGAGGGAGGAGGAGGGCTGGGATAGAGGGATAGTGGAAGGGGTGCTGGGATAGAGGGATAGTGGGAGAGGGCTGTGCGAGAGGGACAAAGGGACAGAGGGAGAAGGAGAGGGGGCTGGCTGAGAAAGGAAAAGAGGGATGGGAGAGAGAGAGAGGGAAAGGGGGCTAGGCAAGGGAGGAGGAGGGTTGGGACAAAGGGACGGTGAGAAGGGTCTGGATGTAAGACAGAGAATGGAGGGGGTGGGGGTGGGATGAGACAGAGAAGGGGGTCTAAGACAGAGGGAGAGTGAGAGGGGGTGGGACTGAGGGAGACAGTGAAGGGGCTGGGATAAGACAAAGAGGGTGAGCTGGGACATAGGGAGGTGAGAGGGGGCTGGGAGTGAGGGCTACTGAAAGAGGGGCTGGGAATGAGGGAGAGTGAGAGGGGGGTTGGGGCAGAGGTTGAATGAGAGGGGGATGGGACTGAGTGACTATGAGAGGGGTGCTGGGACTAAGGGTTAGTGAGAGGGGGTCTGGGAATGAGGGAGAGTGAGAGGGCTGCTGGGCCAGAGGTCGAGTGAGAGGGGGCTAGTTCTGAGTGACAGTGAGAGGGGCTCTGGGACTGAGGGACAGTGAGGGGGGCTAGGACTGTGACAAAGAGGGGGGTTAGGATGAGACAAAGAGAGGGGACTGGGCTGAGATAGAGAGGGGGGGCTGGGATGAGACAAAGATAGAGGGGGCTGGGATTGAGAAACAGAGATAGAAGGGGCTGGGATTGAAGGACAGTGAGAGTGGGGCTGGGACTGAAGGACAGTGAGAGGGGTACTGGGACTGAGGGAGGTGAAAGGGGGCTGGGACTGAGGGCTAGTGAGAGGGGGTCTGGGACTGAGATAGAGAGGGCGCTGGGCTAAAACAGTGAGAGGAGGGCTGGGATAAGACAGAGAGAAAGGGAGCTGGGACTGAGGGACATGAGAGTGTTGCTGGGACTGAGGGACAGTGAGGGGGGCTGGGACTGAGGGACAGAGAACGGGGTTAGGATGAGACAGAGAGAGGGGCTGGGCTGAGATAGAAAGGGGGGGCTGGGATGAGACAGAGGTAGAGGGGACTGGGATTGAGAGATAGAGATAGAGGGGGCTGGTATTGAGGGATAGTGAGAGTGGGGCTGGGATTAAGGGACAGTGAAAGTGGGGCTGGGACTGAGGGACAATGAAAAGGGGCTGGGCTGAGACAGTGAGAGGGGGGCTGGGATGAAATAGAGATAGAGGGGGCTAGGATTGAGAGACAGAGATAGAGGGGGCTGGGATTGAGGGACTGTGAGAGTGGGGCTGGGACTGAGGGGCAGTGAGAAGGGTGCTGGGACTAAGGGACAGTGAAGTGGTTTAAGGTAAATGATTCATTTTTTTTTAAATTATAGCTGTGTAATTTATCATCTATGTGTAAGTTTATTTTGATGTATTGTAATGTCTTGTAGGGATGTTTAGGAGCTTTAGACGGGACACACATACAGGTCCATGTGCTGGCTATTGACAGACCTAGGTATCGAACTAGAGAAAATCACATTGCAACTAATGTCCTTGCAGCGTGTAACCCAGATTTACAATTTACTTATGTATTGCCCGGATGGGAGGGGTCAGCCGCTAATGGTTGAGTGTTACGGGATGCAATTGCTAGAAGACATGGTCTAGTTGTTCCACGTGGTAAGATATAATACTGTTATAAAATAAATAATAAACTAATTTCTTGAAAAGATTGTATATCACTAACATTAAAAAAATGTTCAATTTGTTTAAGGTACCTACTATTTGGTTGATGCTGGGTATACAAATGGTGAAGGATTTCTTGCACCAGATAGAGGTCAACGTTATCATCTGAATGAGTGGAGTAATGGACGTCAACCGACGAGTGCGGAGGAATATTTTAACATGAAGCATTCAATTGCTAGAAATGTAATAGAAAGAGCCTTTGGGATATTGAAAAAACGATGGGCAATTCTTCGGAGTTCTGCCTTTTATCCCATTAATATTCAAGTTCATATTATCTTGGTGTGTTGTTTGCTTCATAACTATATAAGGAACGAGTTACGTGTAGACCCATATGAAGATATAGAACTAAACGAGGAGGACAACGAAGGAGACAAGGATCTAATTGGCACTGTAGAGACTTCAAATGAATGGAACTCATTTAGACAACAAATGGTTGTTTCTATGTTTAATGCGTGGAGATGAACTATTTGAATTTGTTTGTATTTTAATGGCAAAGTTTGTAATGGTTGTTTCTTTTATTTGCTTGTATTGGAGTGACTATTTGTAATAGTTAATTTAAATTGCTATATCATGTTATTTTTAAACATTATATTCATTGTGTTATTTTTCTACATTATGTTGTTGGTTCATGACTAATTAAGTATCATATTATTGGTGATTTGGTTGTTCCAATATTAATAGGCATGGACATGAACGAAGACATAGACATGAATGAGAAGGTGTAAGTATTTTTGTATTGGCAAATTCATGGGTTGGACAAAACTTGAGTCCATTAGTATTGCATTTTACATATTTTTGAGTATGGATAATGGTTTGAGTCGCTGGATGCACTGAAGTGAAGAAATAGAAGAAAAAACGACAAATTGAAGTAGTTTTCTACAGACAATGTGGATTAAAAAGGTCATATCTTACAAACCGAGCATCGGATATGGGCATGCAACCTATCGTTGGAAAGCTCTTTTCGAGAGGATTCCGTAGAGCCTAATATCGCCTCAATCGGAGCTGAAATGAGAAAGTTATGGCCTCCAGAAGTCTGCAGGAAAATGCTGAAATTTGCACTCGGACAGAACCTTAATCCGACCGGTCGGGCAATTTATCAGACCGGTCGGGCAAGTGCAGAAAGTATGCCGACTTGCTATTTTTTAGTCTGAATTAAAGGGAAACGTACCTGTTTGATGCCAACTCCTTTCTTGATCGTATTATACTTGTGAGGCACGAATTTGGAGCTATAAAAGAGGGTTCTCTCTCAACCCTAAGAAGAGGCACACAGATCTTAATATTCTAAGAAGAAGATTGTTATTAGAGATCACCTTCTCTAGAGTTCTTCCATTAGAGAGTTGAAGGGCTGAAGTTCTGCTCTAGAGATCATTGTCTTCTACTTCTCTGAGTGTAGAAGATTGCTTTGGGGAGTCAAGTACAACATCTAGAAGGCGTCTAGGTGTCTTGGATCTGTCACAGAGAACGGTAGGGAGTCGTTGCAGCAGGGAACTGTGCAAGGGAATCATAAGGTCCTTAGGTTGAGGAGCAACTGGATAAGGGTTGTGAGTATTCTCTTGTAATTGTAGTATGATTCATACTGCTTAATTCTTGGCCGTGGTTTTTTCCCAGGTTGGGTTTTCCACATAAAATCTATGTCTTCTTGTGGTGTGTGCTTGTGGTTTGATTTATTTCCGCTGCACGGTTGGTTGTTTGTACACACATATTATTGAGACTAATTGGCATTAATCCATTCTAGAGGATCTCTTCCCCCAAAAACCTTCAAGTGGTATCAGAGTAGGTTGCACTAATTTGTGGTGTTTGATCCTAAGAGATATCTAGAATGGTACTTAATCAAGAAGGCAAATCCACTGTGAAGCCTCCATTGTTTGATAGCTCAAATTATGCTTATTGGAAGCAAAAGATGATTGGGTTCCTCAAGTCCATTGATGATGATGTGTGGGATAGTGTTGAGGAAGGTTATTCAAAATCTACTATTATTGTTGATGGGCAAACTATTGCTAAACCTAAAGCCCAATGGATTAAGGAAGAAAAGCATGCCTCCAATTGCAATAATAAGGCCATGAATGCTATTTATAATGGAGTGTCTGCTGATGAGTTTCGTCGGATTTCCACTTGTAAAACTGCAAAAGAAGCATGGGATGTTTTGCAAACTGTTTATGAGGGTACTGATACTGTCAAGCAAGCAAAGTTGCAAAGGTTAAATCATGCCTTTGAAACCATTGTAATGGAAGAAGAAGAAACCTTCAATCAGTTTTATGCTAAGCTGAATGATATTGTCAATTCTATTTTCAATTTAGGTGAAGTAATCCCTGAAAGTAAAATTGTCAAGAAGATTCTAAGGTCTCTTCCTTCAAAGTTGGATTCAAAGGTAGATGCTATTGAAGAGAATAAGAATTTAGATACCCTCACAGTGAATCAGTTGGTTGGAAATCTTCAGACTTTTGAAGAAAACCGTCTAAATAAGGGAAAATCAACAAAGACTAAAGATTTGGCTTTTAAAGCTTTCAAAAAATCCGTGAAGCAATCTGCAAAGAAAATTGAAACTGATTCGGATTCTGATGATGATATCACTGAGTTAATGGTTCAGTTTCAAAAACTTATGAAGGCTAAGAAAGCTGAGTGGAAGGGATCGAAATTTGAAAAGAAGACGTCATTAGCCAATGTTAAGTGCTTTGATTGTCAAGGTCTTGGTCATTATGCCAGTGACTGTCCTAACAAGAAAAAGAATCCAAAGTACAAAGCTCTAAAAACTTGGGATGATGATTCTTCAGAGGAAGAGAAAGACTCTGAACCTGATTCAAAGGATATTGTGAATAGCAAGTTTATAGCTTTTATGGCTAGATCCACTGTGTCAGATGCCAGTTCTGTTACAGATACTGCTGATATTACACTTTCAGATGACGAAGATGACAAGGAAGTAGAATATGGGATTTTAATGGATAAGTCTATGCAGATGAGCAAGTTTTTTGAAAAAGATGCTCTTAAGCGGAAAGCGGAGATTTTGTCTCTTAAAAAAGACTTAGAGGATGCCAAATCACAGGTTCATCTGTTAGAAGGACAAAAGAATTCCATGGCTGATAAGCTGACTACTGAGAGTCACAAGTATGGTTTACTGAAAGATGAGTTTAAAAAGGTTGCGCAAGAGTTTGAAACCTTGAAAACTGACTTTAAGACTGTTCAAGCTGAAAAAGAAGACCTTGCTGGGAAACTGAAGATTGCATTATCTGAACTGGATTCTACAAAAGCATCTCTGAATAAGCTGAATTGGTTCAAAGATACTAAATGACATCTTATGTATTCAGAAGCTGCCTAATGACAAGCGCGGTCTTGGTTTCAATGATGGTGCGTCTACTTCAAAATCTAAAGGTACCTCTGTTTTTGTTAGAAGTATTGCACACACTGCTCCACATGTTGCACATGTTCATAATGTAATGAGTAGTTTACAAAAAAAGAATGTGTCACGTCCTACACGAACATCCACTTGTCATCACTGTGGAGTTAAAGGACGCATTCGTCCCCATTGCACGAAGCTGCATGTTTTGCCAAAATATAAGCAATGGTGGAAACAATTGTCTGAGCCAAAGGTCAAGACAAGAGCCATTTGGGTTAGGAAATCTGATTTACCTCCAAAAGTTGCTCACACTTTGCTGAAAGATCATACTACACAAGTGTAGGTGGCTAAGTGCAAAAAACCCTGATTAAGATGATCAAGCTCCCATCCCCCGTGCTACTACGAAGATATAAGTAAGGGAGAGCTGTAATCAAAGGGGAGCTACTACTGTATCCAGGTTGACAACTTTGTTGCATGATGATCATTTGCTTGGTCAATTATGGAAAAAAAGGGGGAGATATTGCATTCAGGGGGAGAATGGAATTTTTGTGCATTCTGAAGATAGATGGAGCTGAAGATGTACCCGATACAGAGCTGATGGTAAATTTTTTTTGTTATTTTAATTTACACTATGTTGAATGTATTTTTGGTTTTATTTTTGGGTAGATTGAATGTATAGGAAGTTTTGTCCATGAATTGCCAAAGGGGGAGATTGTAAGTATTTTTGTATTGGCAAATTCATGGGTTGGACAAAACTTGAGTCCATTAGTGTTGTATTTTACATATTTTTGAGTATGGATAATGGTTTGAGTCGCCGGATGCACTGAAGTGAAGAAATAGAAGAAAAAGTGACAAATTAAAGTAGTTTTCTACAGACAGCGTAGATTAAAAAGGTCATATCTCACAAACCAAGCATCAGATATGGGCATGTAACCTACCGTTGGAAAGCTCTTTTCAAGAGGATTCCGTAGAGCCCAAGATCGCCTCAATCGGAACTGAAACGAGAAAGTTATGGCCTCCGGAAGTCTGCAGGAAAATGCTGAAATTTGCACCCGGGCAGAACCTTAATCCGACCGGTCGGGCAATTTATCAGACCGGTCGGGCAAGTGCAGAAAGTACACCGACTTGCTATTTTTCAATCCGAATTAAAGGGAAACGTACCTGTTTGATGCCAACTCCTTTCCTGATCGTATTATACTTGTGAGGCATGAATTTGGAGCTATAAAAGAGGGTTCTCTCTAAACCTTAAGAAGAGGCACACAGATCTCAATATTCTAAGAAGAAGATTGTTATTGGAGATCACCTTCTCTAGAGTTCTTCCATTGGAGAGTTGAAGGGCTGAAGTTCTTCTCTAGAGATCATTGTCTTCTACTTCTCTGAGTATAGAAGATTGCTTTGGGGAGTCAAGTACAACATCTAGAAGGCGTCTAGGTGTCTTGGATCTGTCATAGAGAACGACAGGGGCTCGTTGCAGCAGGGAGCTGTGCAAGGGAATCACAAGGTCCTTAGGTTGAGGAGCAACTGATAAGGGTTGTGAGTATTCTCTTGTAATTGTAGTATGATTCATAGTGCTTGATTCTTGGCCGTGGTTTTTTCCCAGGTTGGGTTTTCCACGTAAAATCTGTGTCTTCTTGTGGTGTGTGCTTGTGGTTTGATTTATTTCCGCTGCACGGTTGGTTGTTTGTACACACATATTATTGAGACTGATTGGCATTAATCCATTCTAGAGGATCTCTTCCCCCAAAAACCTTCAGAAGGGGCCAGGGAAGAATAAAAGAAAATGGATCGAAGCAGAGGATAAAGAGTTAGTTTTTGCATTGTTTGATATGGTTAATACTGGGACTCATAAGACTGACAATGAGTTCAAGCCAGGCTTTCTTGGAGTGCTTAAATCTGTGTTGAAGCAAAAGTTACCTCAAAGTGGAATTGAAGCTAAGCCACACATTGATTCTAGAATTAAGACAATGAAAAAGGACTTTCGTGTTGTATATGATATGCTTAATGGAGTGAATTGTAGTGGATTTGGATGGGATTCACAGAAAAATTTGGTGGTTGCGGAAGATGAAGTTTAGAACGGTTATGTGAATGTATTATTATTTTAAGAATTATTTGATGTATTTTTATCTGTCCTTTGAATATAATACTTTATTTGTCTTATTTATATGTTTTTTTGTAGACGCATAAGGGTGCAGCTCAGTGGAGGATTAGAAATTTTCCACATTATGAAATGCTTTGCACTATCTTTGATAAAGATCATGCCACAGGAAGGGCAGCTGCTACCACTGAAGATGTCTTAGATGAGTTGACTAGAAATGAGGACGATGAAGATACAGAAAATTGTCCTGTGAATTTAGAGGAAATTTCCACAGCTTCAATCAATAATGAAGGAACTAGTTAGAAAGGAAAAAGGAGGAGAAGCATCGATAATATGGATGGATTTTGAGAAGCAGCCATGATCATAGGCAACAAGATTGATGAAGTTACTGAGAAGTTCAGTCGAGCTATTGGTGTTGATTTGGATATAGCGACGAAGAAAGATAAAATCAATGAAGAACTTCGCAAGCTTCCAAATCTATCAAGGATGGAACGCCATAGAGCCTTGATTGCTATAGGCCGTGATCATGAGATGACTGCAGTTTTTTTTTTTTTACTTTGGAAGATGATGAGAAAGAAGACTTTGTAAGGGTTTTGTTAAGTGGAGGTCTTTGATGCACCTAGCACCTAGGTGCATTGATTATCTATATTTTATATTTGCTACTCTTTGTTTTAAGCACTATATGGATGTTAGTTCGGACATGTTGGATGAATTCAAACTTTTAAATGACTTAGTTTAGATAATATATGTGATGTTTAAGTTTAGTAACATGTTACATGGAGATTTAGTTGATGTATATTGCTATTGTAAATCATGTTTAAGGTATCTTATCACAGGGGTATATTGGTCAGTTTATATAAATTTTATTCCATTTCTAACATCATTCCAGCGTACCAAACACAGAAATCGGAATGGGAATCCCATTACTGGATTGATTCCGTTGTCTAACCAAACGTTGGAATATGAATTACTATTCCAGCCTTCATTCCATTCTAGGCTTATTCCAGCCTCTATTCCATTCCTATCAAGAATCATTCCAGCGAACCAAATGGTATCTTAAGTTCTTCTTATCAACACACGTGCCGTTCACTTTCAACACTTTTGATTCAATACGCCTTGATGATACTAAAAATGAATCTCCAGAAAAAGTAGGAGAAGGAGAATCTCAGGAACTCAAAGCTTCAGCACAATAAGGAAGAGTTACTCCAGAGTAGAAGATGATCTCTCAAAAAGTATTCTAGGCTTAGATGAGTGGTGAATTTATAGCCCAATACTCATGGGATGCAAGTAGGGTTTGTTTTTATAAAGAATTAAAAAGTTTGTTTCAAACATGAAACAAATTTGGAAGGTTGGTTTTGGTTTTTGCCACCTATCCAATCGATCAGGTAAGAGCTCAGTTGATTGGGCATCAGGTCTGATCGGTCGATTTGAGGTTCTATCTCGAGCATTCTTTTTTGTTGAATTGATGACATTCATCTGATCGATCGGGCATTAATCCAATCGATTGAGCCTTGTAAAAAAACTTTTTTAAGTCTTCAAATCTTCGCTTTAGCTCCACAACTTTGACACAATCTTCAGTCCTTCTAAAAATGTAAAATTACAACTCTTTTGAACCTAAGTTTTGTTTAACCCATGAATAAGCCAATATTACAATCCTTACATATCTATTGTCACTCTCCAAACCTAATCTTCATCTCTAAAGTGATGACTTTTTTCTCGTTATTTCAGTCCCATAGGCTAGATATTTTTGGTTTTGACACCTTCCACTCAAATGCCTCCCACAATGATCACAACTATAACCTCTAGTGCCTTTCCAAATCCAATCACTAGCTTATTCCTTCTTTCTTAGATTTCTCTTCTCGGCACTTGTCTATGCTCCTCTTCATTTAATCCTCATGTCTAACAACTCTTTGTATTGGTGTTTAGGGCTCTACCAATCAAATCCGAAGAAAAGACTTATGGAAAATGCACATTAATTGCTCCCCTACCAACCTCGATGTGTTTTAGGGGATTTCAATGCCATCCTTTCTCATGATGGAAAACTCAGCCTCTACCCATCGAACAACTCATCTCTCAAAAGATTTTTTTGATGTAGTAATGAAGGCTGGGCTCTCTGATATTCAATTCTTGGATCGCAAATTCACATGATCTAATAACCGACAAGGGTTTTCCTATCCTGTAGCTAGGCTAGACGGTGCCTTAGTTAATACCCATTGGCTTTCAAACTACTCTGACCCATGCTTCATCACCTTTCAAGATTATCATCAGACTATAGCCCAATTCTCTTGGACCGTAACATGCCAATGCAAGACTCAAATGTGCCATTGAAGTGTGAAAATAAATGGTTGCTTCATCCCTCTTTTCTTGATGTTGTTAAATATAATTGGGATACTAACATAGACGAAAATCCACAATACACCTAGTCTAGAACACTAAAACTCTAAAGTAGGCCGTCAAAGTCTGGAACAAAAACAACTATGGTCATCTACGCGAAAATGTCAAAGTTGCTGAGGCCCATGTTATTCTCTGTCAACAAGCATATTATTATAGCCCTTTAACTGCCAAGAGGACCTGTTCTTAGCGAAGGTAGCTCTCCATAAGGTTCATAAAGCACAGAATACTCACTGGAAACAGATATCAAGAATTAAATGGCCAAATGAAGGTGACCAAAACACCAAATTCTTCCACCAATCAGCTAAGGCTAAGGGCTCCATCAACAAAATCAATCGCATTTCCATAGATGGCAGCAGAACAGATGACTCAGCTCTCATTCATGCCAAGGCAGTCAATTACTTCTCCAACCTTTTCAACCCCGTTCAAGGTCAATTAAATCCCTTGATGTTTCATATTGACAGCCCAAAGGTATCTGACTCTCAAAACACTTCTTGGGTTTCTATTCCCGTAAAGACTACAGTCTTCTCCCTTTAAAAAAAAAAAAGCTCTCGAGGGTAAATAGAGTCCATGGAAAACAATTTACAGAGGTGGTGGTAATCCATGTTTGGTGTACAAAAAAATCTCATTGGTGAAATTATTTTTTTTCCAAAAGGAGAAAGAGGTTACGCAAGTTATGCAACTCAATCGAGCATGTTTGAGTCGGCATTTATATTTAGTTGGACCCATTCAACCAACCCAGATCATGATCCATCTAGTTGAGTCGGCCAAACACTATCTCGGTGAGTCAAAATGAGTAAATATGCTAAGACATATACTGAGGTGGTAATAATATATTTTCAAAAATAAGAAAATTTGCAAGCAAGCAATGCATAAATCAATCAAATCATCAACTTATTCAGATATTTTGAAACTTTTCAAAAATAATTTTAGACAACTTCAAAGAGGTGCATAAGGGAAGTTGAACCAGAACGAACGTTGACGAACAGTGGAGCCCTGTTCTTCCTTTCTTCCATTTTCTACTCTAGACAGCTATAATGACAGTTATCAACAGGAATATCTACTCTTTCCACAGTTAGTGATTTTGGATTGGGCAATCTCTTGGATATTTCTCTAAATGTTGTAAGAGATTATCATTAGTGGATACCCAACTTGGGGCCCACATTAGATATGAAAGCAGTTTGGGTTACAATCCTGTTATATTGGATTGCTTGGGGAGGAAACAATCTTACTCTATAAATAAGATCCTCCTCCCCCTTCATTTTGTACACATCTCTTATACAATAAGAGTATCTCTCTCTTTCTCCCTCTACTCTCTCTGTTTTCTCTCTCTCTCTCTCTCTCTCTCTCTCTCTCTCTCTCTCTCTCTCTCTCTCCTTAAACAAGTTATCAGCACAACAAGGCCCTCCCCCGTCCTCACCCTCGACATGATACTCCCTTCCCTTTTGTTTTCTAGTCCGGTCCACGTGAAAAAAACCCCAACCACCTTTTTTTCTCTCTTCTCTGCACTATGCAAAAAAGAACAGTACTATACATTAAATCCATATGCATTCTCCTATTACAATCTCTTTGCATGAAAGAAAAGGGATTAGTCAAATCAACAAGGAGACAAAGTACTTTTGCCTCGGTCTGCATGCAACAAGGTTAGTTTTTCTTTTTCTTTCCCCTTTCTTTTGCCTTAGGTCGCGTACAACATAGAGAAAAGGCTATTTTGCCTTGGATCATGTGCAACAAAAAGGACGCCAACATAAACAAGAACACATCATCGTTAAAACTTTAGATCACAATATCTCAATCGTATGAAGTCAGATCGACGATCCGTTGGAACCTACGGAAAGCTTAAAAGCAGATCTGCACGTTAAAAGCAAAAGGAAGAAGATCCAATGGTAAAATAATTTTTGTTATTTATAAATTTTTATTAGTTTAATAACTATATATGTGCTCTTATTCTTATTACTCTTATTTAGAAATGAATGATTATTTATTATTATTATTATTTTTTTAACAAGGGGAGATCAAGAACGGATCATAAATAAGAACTTGAAATTTTATATTAATACGGACCTGCAGTTCCGTAAGAACCATAAGTTCCTTCTAAATCCGACCCAGAAGATCCGTGAATTATCAAAATATGAGACCAGAAGCTCTCAGATCCACAATATGAACATGAAGATTCATATTTCTAATCAAACCTGAAGTTTGACATTTAGATCCAGAAATAAAACCAATAAGCTATAATATCAAGTCCAAAGCCTTGATAGAACCTGAAGTTTAAAAAATTAAAGAACTTGAAGTTCTAATCATTAACCTGCAGTTCCAAATCAAGCAAGAAGCCTTGCTAAAACCTGTTGTTTTGGATTATTAAAGTTGATAACCTGATGTTATTCAATTTTAAATTGGCCAACTTAATCTGACATGGCTCACCCCTTAATTTATTATGAATGCTTTAAAAATTTTATTATTTGTCTTTTATCTTCTTTTGTATATCAATGATCATGTATATTTTTTCCTTTTTAGCTCTTGCATAATGTCGAATTTAGCTAAACTTGAATTTAAAGCCATTAACATTACCGGGGACAACTACTTATCCTGGTACTTTGATGCAAAATTACACTTGCAATCCAAGAAACTTGGAAGACGATAAAAGAGGGTAATAAAGAGTCCTTGGAAAATAGGGCATTGACACTTATCTTCTTACGTCATCATATACATGATGACCTTAAGAATGAATACCTCACTGAAGAGGACCCAACAGGTCTTTGGAAATCTCTGAAGGATAGATATGATCACCAGAAGATGGTTTTATTACTAGCGGCTCAAAATGAATGGCTAAACCTGCGATTTTAGGACTACAAATCGGTATCTGAGTATAACTCCGCTCTTTTCAATATTGTTTCTCGGTTAAGATTGTATGGGGAAAAGATTACGGAAGAACAGATGTTAGAGAAAACGTTGTCTACTTTCTATGCATTAAATGTAATCCTGCAACAGCAGTACCCTGAACGATGTTTCTCTAAATACTCAAAACTAATTTCTTGTCTTCTTGTTGTTGAGCAGAATAGCAAAGCCTTGCTAAAGAATCATAACTTCAGACCAATTGGATCTATGGCAATGCCTGAAGCAAATGCCAATTTCAATTCCAGCAAAGCTAAAGGAAAGGGGCGTGGGAGAAATAATCCCTCCAGAAGAGGGGGAAAAAGAAACTCTTCCCAACGAGGAGGATTTCGAGGTCCTCCCCAAAAATTCAAAACAACCAGAAGTGGTTTAATCCTCAGAAACAACAAAATTCGTATCAACATCAGCATCCACCGAATAATTCTACCCACCGTTCTGATGGCCCTTGCTACAGATGTGGAAGGAATGAGCATTAGTCACACACTTGTCATGTACAAAAAGATGTGGTGGAACGATATAAAGCATATTCTGCAGAATCAAATGATCTGAAAGATTGGGATTGGGATACAGTCCTACAAAATGACAATTACCAGTTGGATATAACAAATTTGGAGACTAGAGATTTTTTTTGAAGACGAAAATGGCCAACCTCTGAGTAACGAGGCATTTAGTGCTAAGATCGGAACTCCTCCTGGAATAGTCTAGAAGACAAAATAAATATTTTCAGAATCTCTATTTAGAACTTTTTTTTTCAGATATTTACCTTTTTTTGGATATTTTATGCTGGATGATTTATTTTTCAGTTTATTAATTTTGATAAACCTTTTTTTATGGATTTTTTGAGATGGATGACTTTTTATAAATTTGATGAAATTTCTCTTATGAATTTTTTTAATCATGTAATTGCTTAGTTACATTTTTTTATTATTATGTTTTGTTTAAAGGTATGGACTACAACAATGGAGATACTCATTGTCTTGTAGATAGTGCTACAACACATACCATTCTGAAAAACTAGAAGTTTTTCTCAGAATTGGTATTCAATTAATGAAAGGTATCGACCATAGCTGGACCTATGCAAATTATTGAAGGCTTCGGAAGAGCCCACATAACGTTACCTAATGGTACTTATTTATTCATTAAAGATGCATTGTTCTCCAGCAGTTTCCAAAGAAACTTGCTCAGTTCCAAAGATATCAGAATAAATGGATACCATATTGAGACTGTCAATCAAGGTAATAAGGAAATGTCATTTATCATTACTAGTATTGGAGGACAGAAGTAAATACTAGAAACATTAAGTGCACTTTCTTCTGGGTTATATTATATAACAATATCCATTGTCGAATCATATTCGATTTTGAGCAAAACGATACAGTTAAGCCCAAAGCTTAAACCAAGCCCGAAGCTTAGCAACCCTCAGGCTTTATTACCTTGGCATGATAGGTTAGGGCACCCCGAAGTTAGCATGTTAAAAAAAAATCATTGATAACTCTGTTGGGCACTCTTTAGACAATTATAGATTGACCATACTTAATGGTTATCTATGTCTCCCATATTTACAGAAAAAGCTAATCACTCAACCTTCCTTGGTCAAAATTGCATTAGAATCCCCATCCTTTCTGCAAAGGATACAAGGCGACATCTATGGACCGATCAATCCACCTAGTGGATCTTTTAGGTATTTCATGGTTCTGATTAATGCTTTTACCTGTTGGTCGAATGTTTGCTTACTTTCAACTAGGAATATAGCCTTTGCCCGCCTATAAATACAAATTGTTAAACTTAGGGCCCATTTCCTTAATAATCCTATTAAGTCCATATGACTTGATAATGCGAGCAAGTTTACATCACAAGCCTTCGATGATTACTGTTCATCTCTTGGCATTGTTGTCGAACATCCTGTCCCTCATATCCATTCCTAGAATGACTTAGCTGAATCTCTAATTAAGCGCATTCAACTTATTTCTAGGACTTTGTTGCTACAGTCCAAATTACCAGTTAACGCTCGGGGACATGCTGTGTTACATGCATTAATGCTCATTAGACTTCGACCTATAGCCTACCATCAATACTCTCTTACACAGTTTATATCGGGACATCAACCTAATATCTCCCATCTCCCATTTGTGCAAGTTTGGTTGTGCTGTTCTAGTTCCTATATTACCCCCTCAGCGTACTAAGATGGGACCATAATATAGGTTAGGAATATATATCAGTTATGAATCTCTTTCGATTATTTGATTTTTAGAACCAATGACAGGAGATGTTTTTACTGTTTGTTTTACTTATTGTCAATTCGATAAGACAAAATTCCCGCCGTTAGGGGGAGATAAAGGACGTATTGTTCATGCAGAACAACCTGTTCCTAAAGAATGACTTGAACTAACGTGGAATGCTTCCACTTTGTCTCAATTAGACCCACGTACTTCACAATGTGAAAATGAAGTCTGTATAATTATGCACCTATAAGAAATTACAAATAGATTACCTGAGGCATTTAACCATGCAGCAAAGATAACCAAGTCACATATTCCAGCTATGAATGCACATACTAGACTTAATGTCCCTATAGGACAAAGTCAAAAAGTGGTGACAAAAGAGTCTGTAATACACCGAAGTGCGGCAGACCTATAGGTTCAAAGGATACAGCTCAGCGAAAAAAAAGAAATGTGCAATCATCATGTCCTCCCAAAGATACACTTAAAACTCCTGAAGAGGTTCATAACGCTCCCTAAGAAGCTATGAAAAAATCCACTCTCTCTAGAATAAAAAAAGTCTTTGATAAGACTATAAAAGCCCCCGAAGAGGCACCGGTACCAAATAATAAAGAAATCTCTATATTTTACAATTATTCAAGAGATAGATGGGATAGAAAAAAAATTATCATCGATGACGCATTTGCATATGCAGTAGCTAAACAAATATCAATGGACCATGAGGATGACGATTTGGATATAGAAGAAAGATTGGCCAAAATGAGAAATGGCCATTACAGCAGAGTTAGAGTCTCTCAACAGACATGGTGTATTCGGACCTATAGTACAAACCCTAAAAGGTGTTAACCCTATAAGTTATAAGTGGGCGTTTGTAAGGAAAATGAATGAAATTATTAGATACAAAAGAAGACTAGTGGCACAAGGTTTCCTGTAGAAACCTATGATTTATTATGAGGAAACATACTCCCTTGTTATGGATATAACGACATTTAGATATCTGATAAGTTTAGCGATTTCTGAAAATTTGGATATGTGACTCATGAATGTTGTGACCGCTTATCTATATGGGAACTTAGACACAAAAATTCATATGAAAATCCCAGAAGGATTTACTTTGCCTGATACAAAGCTCAAGGTACGTACTCAATACAATTGAATGATCATTGTATGGATTAAAGCAATCCGGAAGAATGTGATACAATCGTCTCAATAAATATTTGTCTAAGGAAGGATATGAGAACAATCCTATTTGCCCATATATCTTCACAAAGAAATCCTTAAAAGGATTTGCTATAGTGGTAGTTTATGTCGATGACATAAATTTAATCGGGACTTTAGAAGAGCTCGAAATAACTGCAGATTATTTGAAAAAAGATTTTGAGATGAAAGACCTTGGGAAAACAAGATTTTGTCTCGACCTGTAGACCAAGAGAATTTCTAATAGAATATTAGTTCATCAATCTAATTATACCAAGAATATACTGAAATGCTTTGGTATTGACAAAACCCATCCACTAAACAATCTTATGGTTGTTCGATCTTTAGATATAAATAAAAATCCATATCGTCCAATTGAAGAAAATGAAAAGGTACTGGGTCCAGAAGTACCATACGTGAGTGCCATTGGTATTTTAATGTATTTAGCACAATGCACTAGACCGGATATTTCCTTCTCAGTGAATCTACTTGCTAGATACAATTCTGCGCCAACGCAAAGGCATTGAACTGGTATCAAACATATCCTACGCTATTTATGTGGTACAATTGATTCAAGACTCTTTTATTATAAAGATTCTAAATTTGTAGGACCTGCCGATTCAGGATATCTCTCTGATCCTCATAAGTGTCGATCACAGACATGTTATGCATTTCTTAGTAGTAATGCTGCTATTTCTTGGCGCTCTACTAAACAAACTTTGGTAACTACTTCTTCTAACCATGCTTAGATTTTAGCCCTCTATGAAGCCAGTAGGGAATGTGTATGGTTAAAATCTTTAATTCAGTATATTCGTAGTTCTTGTCAATTACCTCTTAGTACAAGTACTCCGAGCATTATCTATGAAGACATTGAGGCATGTATTCAACAAATTAAAGAATGATACATTAAAGGTAACAAGATAAAGCACATTACACCAAAGTTCTTCTTCACACATGAGCTTCAGAAGAACAATGAGATCGAAGTCAAGCAAGTTCATTCAAACAACAACTTAGCTTATTTGTTTACTAAGTCATTACCAAAGTCAACATTCCAAAAGCTTATATATGAGATCGACATGCGGAGAATTTATCATCAAACAATGTAAAGGGTATTGTTGTCAGGCGGAGTAACAGGTTAGGGATAGGCATCCTGAAGCCTGCTACTCAGAACATATGTGCGCTGTACTCTTTTTCCTTTTCTAGATTTTATCCTACTGGGTTTTCTTAGTTAAGGTTTTAACGAGGCAATATTTTACATGTCCAAACACCATTTCAATAACTTTGTAAAAATGTTGTACTCTTTTTCCTTCGCTTAGGTTTTTATACTATTGGGTTTTTCCTTCGCAAGGTTTTAATGAGGCAACTGTTATTGAATGGTGCTCATCCAAGGTCGAGTGTTAGAAAAGATTATCATTAGTGGATGCCCACCTTCGGGCCCACATTAGATATGGAAAGCAATTTGGATTAGAATCCTACTATATTAGGTTGCTTGAGGAGGAAGCAATCTTACTCTATAAATAAGATCGCCCTCCCCCTTTATTAAGTACACATCTCTCATTCAATAAGAGTATCTCTCTCTTTCTCCCTCTACTCTCTCTATTTTCTCTCTTTCTCTCCTTAAACACTAAAGGCATTTTTGTTTGAGAGAGCGCATTATTAAATAGAGGCAAAAATGAACTTGGTAGAGGGTGTCCGTAATCACTAGTCACCAATGACGGACCCAGGATTTTCATTTGGGTGGTGCTGCAAAAGGCGGGTGAAGAAATCATATTAAAATATAATCTTTTGAGGCTAATTTAAGGAATTTCTCGAATAAGTACTCACGTGCTAACACATAGGTCCGCCCCTACTAATCACATGTAGTGGTGTAGTTCTCACTTCCCAAATTCATGGGAGGTTAGTAGACCTCGACTGAACCTAGCCTAGGCACCATTGGCCTGTGTTTTAATGTCCATGGAATGGACTTGGACCTAATTTTCTGGGCTTGATAGTTAAATTGACCTTGCTTGGGCTAGATAAGCTTGAAGTTCCAATGGGCATTCATAGACTTCTCAAATGGGCAGGGCCAAGATGTTAGGCCCAATGAGTTAACAGGCTAGGATTGCACAAGATATACCATGGATTTGGTTTTGGAGCCGGGTCCATAGCACCCATGCAAAACCTGAACAATTCACATCCATATTTCTATTAGATACAGCCACTAAAAATTCTTTTTGATCCAAAAGTTGAGATCACTTTACATGGTGACATGTTGAAAATCGGGATATTGCCCATGAAGTGGTCCTTATATATGGCATTCATCCATTAATTGTTGAAGTTTAAGTTTGTACTATAGAACGGTTTGTGTGATTCCTAGGTCACGAGATATTGCATATAGCAGACTGTTTGATAAGTTAAGGCTGCGCAATATCTCACCATTATTGTATGAACATCTCTATAAAAAGATGCTTAAATTTCACTTATTTGGGGGTAAATTTCAAATTTTGAGGGGCAGTGGGCCAGTGGCATGGGCAATATACTTTGAAAATAAGCACTTGTGAGAGTTCTCACAAGTTTTAGTGCTCTCAAGAAATAATTTACAAATGGAAGAAGAATGCCTTTGCTAAGCTTTTGTTAAGATATTAGTTGGATAATGATGATAGATTTCCCAAATTCAAGGATGGACTAAACCTCCTTATGTCCAAGTTCAAGGATGGACTAAGCCTCCTTGTGCAACCATAGATTTTGGAAATAATTCTCTATTACCTTTCGTATTATTTTTCTGTTATTAAATAGCCATTGTTGGCTTTACATAGATAGAAACAAAATAAAAAACATCTGCCTTAAATCAGGAAAAGATTACTACACAATAATAAAAAGAATCCTACTACTTAATTGGGAAAGAAATCTAATCCCTAGCAGACTGACAACTGAAGCCTCATCACTTTATTCACTTTCCTAACTTGCATGCAAATAACCTACCCTTTCAAAATTTACCTTAATCCCAAGTCAAAATATGGAAAACACTGTCCCAATAGATGGCTCCTTCTTTGTTACAACCTTAGTCGAGGAATTGGCAAGAACCGAACAACACCACCCGTATCAAACACTAAACAGACTAAGACAAGTTGTTTCAATAACTGTAATAATGCAACATCATCTATCTTTGAATGATTCAATTTTGTCAAACTCAACAACATCTCAACATTTGCAATCATAGTATGAAGCTCGTAGTCCATTTGAACTGAATATGTAGCAAGTACAAATTTCAATGTAAAAGTGTCGCTTGAATCTGTCAAATTGACCTTTTTTTTTTCTTTTTTCTGTTGAAGTGCTTTCTTTTAGGTTAAGTCATTGAACAAGATCTTCAGTTCAGCTGGTTTTGCTTTTAAATCGTTCTCTTTTTTGGATTGAATTATATTTTCCCCCTTTATTGGGTTGCTTTCAGACGTAAATACTTGATGCTTTATAGATGCAATGCCATTTTGTACTTATATCATTGTTATCTTCACCTTTATTGCTTTATTATGTAATTCTATCATTGATGCTCGCATCTCCATGAAAATGAGGGCTATCTCATTAAGGGTCATTGTTAACTTTGAATTTTCTTATAAAATATTTTCTTTTTCCTCCCTCAATAGCTGTGGTGTAAATAACTTGTACCTTGTGGCCCTTTTGATAAGTAGACTAAATGGAAAACTGTGAATTGATGAAACTTTTTACCTAATCTCAATTGTTTTTCTTGTACACAATGAGACATAATTGACACATTTTGGGTGCAAAATGACAAAGAGTAGTAAATATTTGGATTTTCAGCCCTTTTGTTCCAACTAGTCTTTTTGATGGCTATAATGCAATCACCAACAACTTTGTACCCTATTGCTTTGCAATAAAACTTAGAATGTACCCAGTTTCATTGCCCTTTCTTCTATTTTCTTGGTGCAAAGTGTACATTTCTTATTTCTCAGCATTCTGTTGTGCAACCGTGTGCAACAATGGTGGAGGTTAGATTGAATGATATATATATATATATGGTGGGATGGGATTTAGATGGAATTGAAGGATTGGACCAGACCTGACCTGCGATTGCTTCTAATGTAGCGATGAAGACACTGCAAGTAAAGATGAAGTAGGCCATAATCGATGCTTTGATGCCAATTGTTATATACCATTTTGATGATGATGACAAATTGCCCAAATTGGAGGATGGACTAAACCTCCTTATGTCCAAGTTCGAGGATGGACTAAGCCTCCTTGTGCAATCACAGATTTTATGAATAATTCCTTGATACCTTTCTTATTATTCTTTTGTTATTAAATAGTCATTGGCTTTATATAGATAGAAACAAAATTAAAAAGATCTCCCTTAAATAAGGAAAAGATCACTATACAACAAGTCAAAGAAATCTGGCTACTTAACTAGGAAAGAAATCTAATCCCTAGCAGGCTAACAACTCTAGTCTCATCAATTTATTCACTTTCCTAACTTGCATGCAATTAACCTCACATACTTGATCCAAAGTTTAACAAACTAACCCAAGTTCTCATTCATGTGGGCCAATGACTCAAACCTAATTACACAGTTGGGCTGGGCTCCTAACAGCTTTGCACAGGCATAAAAAAGAGTCCTTACAGTGAAAGTACTCAAAGTCTATGGATCCGACTGCCAAGTCCTTCACTTCATTTTTCTTAATTTAGGTCAAAAGGAATGGTTGGATCTACGGAGAAAGGGAGAATTTAAAAATAGATAAATTTATTGGAGAAAAGAGAGATAAACGAAAAATGTTTTTCCAAGAAATTATCTGTCACGCCCCAATCCCGGGAATTTGGGGATTTGAGTGGGCCCCCAGGGCGTGGATACGTAATCCCGTAGAAATTCGTGCCCTGAAGAATTTTGCACGAATTCCTACAAGGGAGATTCCACAGGAACGTGTGAGGTATGCTGACACACGTACAAACATAAATTATCATAATCGAGAACCTGTGAAATACTCAATAATCATCAAGAGCACATAAAGTTCATAGTCTATTAAAACATATTTACATACAATAGTGTTATAGTCCTTTAAATACATTCCCAAAATCAGTCCTTAAAGGTGATACAAAAGTCTTCAACATAATATTCCCAAAAGAGACGCTCTCCGTAGGATGGCTAGTAGTAAACGTCGCCATCCATCCATTCACCTACACCCCGAGGTACCGTTGGGGTATCTTCCGGGGCCGCGTCAATATGCGTGTCGGGAGCGGGTGCTGTATCTGCAATACCGAGGGTAACACTGTTAACACGACGGTTAAGCAAGTACTAAGCATAGGAAACTAATATAACATAATACATTAGCAAGAACAATCACTAAACATGATGCATGAGTGAAACTTAATGCTATACATACTGATTGGCAACCACGATGCTCTATTCTCCCAAAGGGAGCATACATAACGTATGGGTCGCTAGGGGATCAAGCTAGCTTCCCGAGGAGCGTCGACAACCCCTCCGTAAACCTACTGCAGTAGTGACATATAATACCCAAAGGGCAGAAGCCAAGTGGTGCCGACTCGGAGTCAATCATACAATCATAACATATATAAGGAATAGATAATCATGAAACAACGAATACTTAAACGAAACACATGCAGGTAGGCTACAAGGCCCGAGCCGCAGCTACACCCTTGGCTAGCAAGCACACACTCAATAGAAGCTCTGGCTTGTCAGACACGCACTCATTAGAAGCTCAGGTCTGAATTGCCTCGGGGTTTGTTAGAGGAAGTGAATGCGATAACAGTCATGTCAAAGGTAGTGTTATGTATCAATATGATATGATTGCATTTAGATGAAGCAGTCTCCTAATTCCCAATGACATTCAGCACGATGTACACATGAGATGTTCGGTGTCGTTGTGTTACCGTGTCCGGGTATTACATTGTGTGCCTACGGAACACCCTTCTCTTGCCAACATCCATGACTTGCCATTGGGAAATCCTTCATTCATTCCAATGTGTAATTACCAATGGCCAATGTGGAGGTATAGAAGGTACCATGACTAAAGCCCTACCAATCAAGGTTCCTAACATCTTACATTCACTGGGTTCTTACGGCTTAGCCGTGTACAGGGCTACGGCTTAGCCGAGAGGGGGTCACAGTTCATCCGGATTTTCGGTGTGGTTACGGTTCAACCGTATATTGGCCTACGGCTTAGCCGAGCTAAGCCTACGGCTGGGTCACGGGGAGGTTACGGCTTAGCCGTAGGGTATCTCACGGTGCAGCCGTATGCAGGCCGTAGAAGGAACTGGGTTCTGTGAGCTCCCTGGAAAGTTCGCCGTAGAAAGACCTACGGCTAGGCTACGGGCTGGGTACGGCTCAGCCGTAGTGGATTCCACGGCTTAGCCGTAAATGAGCCGTAGTACAAAAGCTCATTTTCTGCTCTCTGGACATTGAGCCGTAAGAGCTCACGGCTTAGCCGTAGATTCGCCGTAAGCTTCAGAAAATCAACATACAGTTCTGTAGCTAAATTTTCTGTGCGGGATCACTACAGAACTGACTTATAAGGGGGTTCTGTAGCTCAATTGAAGTGTCTTGAGAGTATCCCATACTCACACACCTCCTATTCCCATCTCCATCATTCTTACTTGAATCATTCATACATATAAAGAAGGAAGAATCACAATGAGCACAACTAGCTTAACATGCAATGACAATCCCACATGCAACGAATATAAGCTTAAGTACTTGCCTTGTTACCGTGTTTAGCCCTTCCTAGATCCTTCTTGCTGTATGCTCAGAGGCAACTCCCTGTACTGTAATGGGTTCTCTAATGGGTTCTCTACACATAAGCCCCAAAATGTGGAAGAATTCACATGCATGTCAATAACGAAGTCCCTATGATCCTAACAAACCCAAGAAGACGAAATGGAACCTATTCCTTACCTTGTATTGCTGTAACTTGGAGGAGAGGTCACTCCACACCAGAATACAATGGAAAAAGGAGTCAAGGAAGAAGAAGAATGTGGGTGCATGCCATCCCTTGTGCATGCACACTCCCAAACGCCCACAATGCTTCGATTGAAATCAAAGAGAGGAGAAGAAACCCAGAAACTAGAACTCCAGCCAAGAGAACGTGAGGAAGAAGGGGAGTATACGTTGAGTCTCTCTCTTTTAAACATATTTTTCCTGAAATTGCACATCAGCCCACTGGTTTCTAGGAATTTCAGTTTAGTCCGGGAGGGCTCCAATTGGCTTAAGATGAGTCCGGATCAACTCGGGCCCAACACAAAAGATGATCTACGCGATGAATCACACGTAAGGAGATGGACGGGGTAACCTAGAGGCATAAGGAAGGAAAATTTACTAAAAAGCCCTTAGCTATTTAAGCGGGGTCCAAACCCAATAATTCACACTAAATTGGGCCTCAACAAGTCTTAATCAATAGGAACATGATTAATTAACGTAATTAGGATTAGTGGGGGTTCGGGTCCTTACATCCTCCCCCACTTAAGATCATTCGGTCCGCCGAATGCACGTACCTTAGGTAGTAGCTCTGGATATTTCACCCGAATTTGATCTTCGAGTTCCCAAGTGGCCTCTTCTTGTCCATGGTGATTCCATAACACCTTGACCCATTTGATTGTTCGTGTACGCAGCACCTGTTCCTTAGTGTCAACGATACGAAGGGGTCTCTCTTCGTAGCTCACATTAGGCCGTACCTGTACATCATCCAACTCAAGAACATGTGACGGATCTGGGAGGTATTTCCGGAGCATTGATACATGGAACACATTATGAACTCCTGCAAGCGAGGGTGGCAACTCCAACCGATAAGCTAAGTCTCCCACTCTACTCTGTATCTCAAAAGGCCCTACGAACCGAGGAGCAAGTTTACCCTTCTGGCCAAACCTGATAGTACCCTTCATTGGGGAAACTTTTAGGAAAACTCTGTCCCCCACTTGGAACTCAAGGGGCCGGCGGCGGTTGTCTGCATAACTTTTCTGGCGCGATCGTGCAGTTCTCAGCCTATCTTGCACTTTTTGTACTTTCTCCGCTGTATCCGCTACCAGAGTGGGTCCATGGAAACTCCTAACCCCAACTTCTTCCCAACAGACTGGCGTACGGCACTTCCGTCCATACAGGGCTTCAAATGGGGCCATACCGATGCTCGTGTGAAAGCTGTTATTATATGCAAACTCGCACAAGGAGAGGTGCTCATCCCACTCCTTTCCGAAATCCATTACGCTAGCTCGTAGCATATCTTCCAAGGTCTGTATCGTTCGTTCCGACTGCCCATCTGTTTGAGGATGGTAAGCCGTGCTAAAACTGAGTTTGGTGCCTAAAGACGTCTGGAAAGACTGCCAAAAGGAGGACACGAACCTACTATCTCGGTCGGACACAATTGAGACCGGGGTACCATGTAGCCGTACAATCTCATCAATGAAAATCTTGGCCATTTCCTGAAATTTCATCCCTTTCTTGATGGGAATAAAGTGGGCTGATTTTGTTAGTCGGTCGACAATCACCCACACTACATCATGATGTCTACTTGTTCGAGGTAGTCCGGAAACGAAATCCATCGTCAGATTCTCCCATTTCCATTTAGGAATCTGTAGAGGGTGTAACAAACCGGGAGGCTTCCTGTGCTCAGCCTTCACTCGTTGGCAGGTAAGGCATTTGGCCACAAAGCCCGCTATGTCCCTCTTCATGTTATTCCACCAAAACCTGCCATGTAGATTCCGGTACATTTTTGTACTCCCTGGGTGCATGGAATACCGAGCATGGTGTGCTTCAGTCATAATTGCCCTCTTTAGGTTATGATTTTGAACTCCTGGAACACAAAGCCGATCTCGGAAGTACAACACACCATCTACAATCCTGAAGTCCGGTTTCTCAGAAATATGGTCACGAATCTTGGCAAACTCCGGGTCTTCAAACTGTCTCTCCTTGATCTGCTGAATCAGGGTGGGTTCGAAGACTGACATAGCCACTAACATGACCTTATCGTCTACAAATTCAACTTCCGCGTCCAGATCTCGGAATTCCTCCACTAGGGACCATTCACCGCACAAGGCTGCCAACTCGGTGGTGGATTTCCTGCTTAAAGCATCAGCTACTACATTCCCCTTTCCAGGGAAGTATCTAATCGGAAAGTCATAATCCTTTATGAATTCCAACCACCTGCGCTGTCTCATGTTAAGATCATGCTGCGAAAACAGATACTGGAGACTGCGATGATCACTATGGACTTCAAATTTCTCTCCGTATAAATAATGTCTCCACATCTTTAGCGCGAAAATTACTGCAGCCAATTCCAAGTCATGCACGGCATAGTTTTTCTCATGTTCCTTCAATTGGCGAGATCCATATGCTATTACCTTTCCATTCTGCATGAGTACACACCCTAGCCCAATCCCTGAAGCATCTGTATAGATAACAAATCCGCCACTCCCTTCTGGCAGGGATAAGATCGGGGCTGAGGTTAACTTCTCCTTAAGCAGTTGGAAACTCGATTCACACTCTGCGGACCACACAAATGGTTCGTTCTTTCGTGTCAACTTAGTCAAAGGGGCGACTATTTTGGAAAAGTCCTTCACGAACCTTCTATAATAACCGGCCAAGCCAACAAAACTTCTAATTTCTGCAACGGTTTTGGGACTCTGCCAAGTAGTTATAGCCTCAATCTTAGCTGGATCTACTGCAAGCCCATCCTTAGAAATTATATGCCCTAGAAAGGCAACTTGTTCCAGCCAAAATTCACATTTGTCCAGTTTGGCATACAATTGGTGGTCCCTTAGCAATTGTAGAGAGGTCCTCAGATGCTCCACATGCTCGTCTTTGGTCTTGGAATACACCAGAACATCATCAATGAAAATTACCACGAACTGATCAAGATATGACGAGAAGATCTTGTTCATTAAGGCCATAAACACTGCGGGGGCATTTGTCAATCCAAAAGGCATAACCAAGAATTCGTAATGCCCATATCTTGTCCTGAAAGCTGTCTTTGATGCATCTTGGTCCCTAACTCGCAGTTGATGATATCCAGACCTAAGATCGATCTTCGAAAAATGTGTTGCACCCTGTAGCTGATCAAACAACTCATCAATTCTAGGCAGTGGATATTTGTTTTTAATTGTCACCTGATTCAACTGCCGGTAATCAATACACATTCTAAGGGTGCCATCCTTCTTCTTCACAAATAAAACCGGGGCTCCAATGGGGATGTGCTAGGGCGAATGAATCCTTTATCCAATAATTCTTGTAACTGTAGTTTCAGTTCACGCAGCTCTGCTGGGGCCATTCTATATGGAGCCTTAGAGATGGGAGCGGTACCGGGTACTAGCTCTATAGTAAAATCCACTTCCCTGATTGGTGGAAGGCCGGGTACTTCATCCGGGAATACATCCGGAAATTCGCAAACCACCGGTATTTCTTCTAACTTCTTAGGTGATTTCTTTTCTACGATGAAGGCAATATAGCCCTCACAACCACTATGTATTAATCGTTCCGCTCGAAGTGCTGAAATCAATCTGGTGTTCGAACTCTTCTTGTCACCTTGGAACACCGCACTTGGACCATCTTCACTCACCCTTACGGTGACGGTCTTACGGTAGCAATCCAAACAGGCCATATATTTGGTCAGCCAGTCCATGCCTAGGATTACATCGAAGTCGTGCATGGGTAGCACAATAAGTTCCGCTGGGAGAAGAACTTCTCCGATGAGAACTCGACAACCAGGGTAATAGTCGTCACAGGTTACCCGTTTACCAACCGGAGTGATAACACTCAACACATATGGCAATTGTGCAGGCGATTCCCGTATCCTACTAGAGAACCGAGGTGAGATGAAGGAGTGTGAAGATCCCGAATCAAACAACACTTTAGCTTCAATACCACAAACAGAAACCTTACCTACAACCGCATGTTCTGCCGCTTCTGCCTCTTCTTGTGTTAATGCATAAGCGCGGCCTTGCCTTTGGGGTCGGTGTTGCTGTCCTTGTCTCTGTTGTCCCTGGCCTTGTCGTGTCTGCCCTTGGCCTTGTCGTGTCTGCCCTTGGCCTTGTCTCACTTGCTGTTGCTGTCGGCTAGGCGCAGGAGGGGGCTGCTGATACTGCTGCTGTTGATAGCCTTGGCTAAATTCCTTCCTTCTCGGGCACTCGGACAAGCGATGGTCCATGGAGCCACAGCCGAAACAGGCTCCCATAGCCCTCCAACATTTACTAGTCTCGTGACCCTTCCCACATGCACCACAAACTGGTCGGGACGTGCTGCTAGCAACTCCCTTCTGTTTCTTAGAGTACTGCTGACCTTTCCCAGAAGGTGGAGCACTCTTCTTAGACTCTCCCAAGAATAAACTCTTCTCAATTTCTTCCGCTGCATACGCCCTTGCTACTGCATCATCATATTGAACGGGACGTTGGAAGGCAGTGGCATGTCCCTTGATAGCAGGCCTCAACCCTTCCAAAAACCTTTCCACTCTCTTCTCCTCAGTATCAATCAAGTCTAGAGCAAACCGAGAAAGCTGGCTGAATACATGCACGTATTCTGCAACGGTCATGAGGTTCTGCTGCAGGGAAAGAAACTCTGCCTTCTTTTTGCGAGTAACGTGGTCAGGGATGAACTTCTTTCGAAACTGCCTTTTAAAGGCTTCCCAAACAGTAGCGTCCGGCATAGTCCTCATGTGGTCCCGGATACTCTTCCACCATGTATCCGCGACGTCTCTAAACATGGATGCTGCGAGGACCACTTGCTGTCTAGATGTGCAAGTCAAGGTATCGAAAACATTTTCCGTGTGGACAAACCATTCATCTGCTTGTAATGGATCCTCATGTCCAGTAAACTCTGTTGCTCCCCTTTTTCGAAACTTCTCATACAAGGAGTTGGGATCTCCTGGCTGATCCTGTCGGTTCAACATGGCGGCCATCTGCAACTGCATGGCGGCCTGATTGGCGTTACTAGCTGCCAATTGATGCATTAACATCATAAACCGTTCCTCTGTATTGTAGGTGGGTTGAGGAGGAGGTTGTGGTGGAGGGTCTGCGCCGTCCAACTCAATGTTATTACGGTTATTATCACCGGAGCTGTTGTTCGTATCGGATCCAGACGCCATGGTTCTGCAGTCACAATGGTCATTAATCATATATGTTTAAATAGATGTACATACATACATACTACAGTCATACCATAGTTATCATTATAATAGAAACCCACTTCAACGGATCTATCGGAACCTCACCACGCTTTCTAATGTTGCTAAGTCTTTTAAGTGACTTCTTGGAATGGCTCTGATACCATTACTTACGTATGTCACGCCCCAATCCCGGGAATTTGGGGATTTGAGTGGGCCCCCAGGGCGTGGATACGTAATCCCGTAGAAATTCGTGCCCTGAAGAATTTTGCACGAATTCCTACAAGGGAGATTCCACAGGAACGTGTGAGGTATGCTGACACACGTACAAACATAAATTATCATAATCGAGAACCTGTGAAATACTCAATAATCATCAAGAGCACATAAAGTTCATAGTCTATTAAAACATATTTACATACAATAGTGTTATAGTCCTTTAAATACATTCCCAAAATCAGTCCTTAAAGGTGATACAAAAGTCTTCAACATAATATTCCCAAAAGAGACGCTCTCCGTAGGATGGCTAGTAGTAAACGTCGCCATCCATCCATTCACCTACACCCCGAGGTACCGTTGGGGTATCTTCCGGGGCCGCGTCAATATGCGTGTCGGGAGCGGGTGCTGTATCTGCAATACCGAGGGTAACACTGTTAACACGACGGTTAAGCAAGTACTAAGCATAGGAAACTAATATAACATAATACATTAGCAAGAACAATCACTAAACATGATGCATGAGTGAAACTTAATGCTATACATACTGATTGGCAACCACGATGCTCTATTCTCCCAAAGGGAGCATACATAACGTATGGGTCGCTAGGGGATCAAGCTAGCTTCCCGAGGAGCGTCGACAACCCCTCCGTAAACCTACTGCAGTAGTGACATATAATACCCAAAGGGCAGAAGCCAAGTGGTGCCGACTCGGAGTCAATCATACAATCATAACATATATAAGGAATAGATAATCATGAAACAACGAATACTTAAACGAAACACATGCAGGTAGGCTACAAGGCCCGAGCCGCAACTACACCCTTGGCTAGCAAGCACACACTCAATAGAAGCTCTGGCTTGTCAGACACGCACTCATTAGAAGCTCAGGTCTGAATTGCCTCGGGGTTTGTTAGAGGAAGTGAATGCGATAACAGTCATGTCAAAGGTAGTGTTATGTATCAATATGATATGATTGCATTTAGATGAAGCAGTCTCCTAATTCCCAATGACATTCAGCACGATGTACACATGAGATGTTCGGTGTCGTTGTGTTACCGTGTCCGGGTATTACATTGTGTGCCTACGGAACACCCTTCTCTTGCCAACATCCATGACTTGCCATTGGGAAATCCTTCATTCATTCCAATGTGTAATTACCAATGGCCAATGTGGAGGTATAGAAGGTACCATGACTAAAGCCCTACCAATCAAGGTTCCTAACATCTTACATTCACTGGGTTCTTACGGCTTAGCCGTGTACAGGGCTACGGCTTAGCCGAGAGGGGGTCACAGTTCATCCGGATTTTCGGTGTGGTTACGGTTCAACCGTATATTGGCCTACGGCTTAGCCGAGCTAAGCCTACGGCTGGGTCACGGGGAGGTTACGGCTTAGCCGTAGGGTATCTCACGGTGCAGCCGTATGCAGGCCGTAGAAGGAACTGGGTTCTGTGAGCTCCCTGGAAAGTTCGCCGTAGAAAGACCTACGGCTAGGCTACGGGCTGGGTACGGCTCAGCCGTAGTGGATTCCACGGCTTAGCCATAAATGAGCCGTAGTACAAAAGCTCATTTTCTGCTCTCTGGACATTGAGCCGTAAGAGCTCACGGCTTAGCCGTAGATTCGCCGTAAGCTTCAGAAAATCAACATACAGTTCTGTAGCTAAATTTTCTGTGCGGGATCACTACAGAACTGACTTATAAGGGGGTTCTGTAGCTCAATTGAAGTGTCTTGAGAGTATCCCATACTCACACACCTCCTATTCCCATCTCCATCATTCTTACTTGAATCATTCATACATATAAAGAAGGAAGAATCACAATGAGCACAACTAGCTTAACATGCAATGACAATCCCACATGCAACGAATATAAGCTTAAGTACTTGCCTTGTTACCGTGTTTAGCCCTTCCTAGATCCTTCTTGCTGTATGCTCAGAGGCAACTCCCTGTACTGTAATGGGTTCTCTAATGGGTTCTCTACACATAAGCCCCAAAATGTGGAAGAATTCACATGCATGTCAATAACGAAGTCCCTATGATCCTAACAAACCCAAGAAGACGAAATGGAACCTATTCCTTACCTTGTATTGCTGTAACTTGGAGGAGAGGTCACTCCACACCAGAATACAATGGAAAAAGGAGTCAAGGAAGAAGAAGAATGTGGGTGCATGCCATCCCTTGTGCATGCACACTCCCAAACGCCCACAATGCTTCGATTGAAATCAAAGAGAGGAGAAGAAACCCAGAAACTAGAACTCCAGCCAAGAGAACGTGAGGAAGAAGGGGAGTATACGTTGAGTCTCTCTCTTTTAAACATATTTTTCCTGAAATTGCACATCAGCCCACTGGTTTCTAGGAATTTCAGTTTAGTCCGGGAGGGCTCCAATTGGCTTAAGATGAGTCCGGATCAACTTGGGCCCAACACAAAAGATGATCTACGCGATGAATCACACGTAAGGAGATGGACGGGGTAACCTAGAGGCATAAGGAAGGAAAATTTACTAAAAAGCCCTTAGCTATTTAAGCGGGGTCCAAACCCAATAATTCACACTAAATTGGGCCTCAACAAGTCTTAATCAATAGGAACATGATTAATTAACGTAATTAGGATTAGTGGGGGTTCGGGTCCTTACATTATCCCTTGACAAGGCCATATGGAAACTATCTACCCCATTTAACTTGTACTTGGATCACCTTTGCATAATCAAATTCTTATCTGTTCAGGTGTAATGTAGAGATTGGGGTGTTGAGATCACTTGGGATCATAATTTTCAATATTATCACCTATTAAGATATCTTATTCACCTTGTGGAATAAGATTAAGAAGGCTTTAGCATTTTTTTTCTGAAAGAAACTCAAATTCTCATCTAATTAGATGAACCAAAAGGTAAGTAAATTTCTCTGGCAAGAAAAAAAGACAAATAATGATTGTATGCTAATATAGGGCCCATTTTCTTGCATGGAAAGTGTTGGGTTTATGTCTTGTTTGCCACGTGAAGATTATTGCAAAAGGTGTGAGATAGAATATACTCTTTAATCATTTTCTTTCTTTAACAAAATAAGTGAAACCATAAGTCTAGAACCCAAGTCACAAAAACACGTATAACTTTCTTCTATAAAAGAAAGTTTTTAGAGACTACAATTGTTCTCTTAGTTGTCCACTTGCAATGGAAGCTAGACAAAGTAACGATTGGTCAACACTCAATACTTGGTAATAGTGTTAAAAATAATTAAATAATGATTTTCTTATTTGAGGCTATGATCCCACCTTCACTCGACCCTGACCCTTTAGGGTAGACTAAATGCCTAAGTAGTGCAGACCCTCCAAGGGCTTTTGCTCATCGAGGCTTGGCTCTACATATATTGAAGGTAGGGTTAGGACAACTACCCCGACCCTGGCCTGGCCATTTGACAACCCTATTTGTAGTGTAGCCCTGCCCTTGATGTTTTTGGATGAAACCATTATGGAGGCCACTTTAAATGAGATCCATTTACAAAGAAAATAACTATAAATAAGGCTTGTGAATAACAGACAAGGATAGGGCCCACCGTCATAATGAAAATTAACATCTATATTTAAAAATGGTCATGGTTGACCCCAATCAATTAAATTGGATTTATAAACAAGATAGAGATTCCAAGAGAGACCATTGGTATCTTTTGTAAATAATGATTTAATCTCGCTTAATTGCCGTAAGGCTAAAGTTGTCATTTTTATAAAAATCTTTTATAAATCTCAAATAGTTGCTCATCATGGTCAAGTCTACTTTTTATTCTAGGATATAAAAGGTATTAAAATCATAAGCAAGGATATAAAACTAAATATAAAAATCACGATAGTTTTAAAAATCCTAAAACCCTTTGGGGGAACTTAAAAAAAACATAAAAAAAGGGGAAATGGCAACTGTAAATTGTACTCGGAACAAATTTTCTATCCAAATCATTACATGGGGCACGCCTACACCTCAACCAACTTGACTCAAGTTAGTTTTATGTGATTTTCTTGATGGCAGATTATTGGAAACGGCCTCATTATATGGCTCACCAAACGGCCAAGCCAAACCATAATAACAAACTCAAAATATCAAAAAGCAGGTATTTGGCTAACCTATAAAATATAAGTATATGTTAAAAAATAAAGGAGAGAACGAGAGAGAGAGAGAGAGAGAGAGAGAGAGAGAGAGGAATAAAAAGGACGCAAAAGGGATCTTTTTATTATTAATGAGAGTGTACAAGAATGGGAGGGGGCATGCCTATTTATAGGCTAAGATGACTTTCTCTTCAATAAACCTATTACATTAGGAGACTAATGATAGTTGCCTTATCTTATCATATGTGGGCATTCACACATTGATAATATATCTCATAACACTCCCGCTTGGATGACCATCATTCAATGATAATTGCTTCATTAAAACCTTGCTAAGAAAAACCCCTAGTGGGAAAAAACCAAAGCGAAGGAAAAAATTACAACATTTTTCAGGATCATTGAAGTATGCATTGGATGTGCACAATGCTTCCTTATTAAAACTTTTACTAGTAAAACCCAGTGGGATAAAACCTAGAAAAGAAAAATGAGTACAAAGCATATATATCCTGGGCAGTATACTTCAATATGCCTACCCTTGACTAGTTACTCCCCTTGATAATGACAACCTTTTAAATAGTATGGTGATGAATTCTCCGCATACCATTGTCATATACAAGCTTTTGGGATGTTGACTTGGGCAATAACTTGGTAAGAAGTTCTGCTAGGTTGTTACTGGAACAAACTTTCTTGACTTGAATCTCTTTATTCTTCTAAAGCTCATGAGTACAAAAGAATTTTGATGCAATGTGCTTAGTTTTGTCTCCTTTGATATAATCTTCTTGAATTTGTGTTATACATGCTTTGTTGTCTTCATAAATAATGCTTCGAGCATTTGTACTATAAGGCAATTGACAAGAACTATGGTACATTGTGCCAAGTACATTAGGTCACTAATAGCACTTAAGTATGGTACGTCAGGACCCAATACTCTTCATTTTCCTTTTTAGAATGGTAAGAGTCTTTCTTTACATCTAAAGACCAGACAACCATAGAGGTACTTAGTGGATTTTCCTTGTCCAGACCAAAATTTCTTAAAACATTTTTGATATACTAATAAACTAACAACCCACTAGAAGTCTCTCGATTTGCAGGATCAGACAAAATTTTGTTTATCCAAGGTCTTTCATTTTGCATTCTTTTTTCAAATAATCAGCAATTTTCTTGAGCTCTTTTGGTGTCCAAATTAAATTTATGTTATCTACATAAACTGCTAATATTACAAATCCTTTTAAGGATTTCTTTATAAAGATATATAGGCAAATTAGATTGTTTTCATACCCTTCCTTAGATAAATATTCACTAAGACGATTATACCATATTCTTCTGTATTACTTCCGGCCATACAAGGAACGTCTTAATTGGATTGAGTACATGCTCCTTGACTTTGCTTCAGGAAAAGTAAATCTTTTTGGGATTTTCATGTAAATCTGTGTTTAAGTCTCCGTACAAGTAAGTAGTTACAACGTCTATAGTCTTATATCTAAATTTTCAAAAACTATTAAACTTACTAGCTATTTGAATGCAGTTTTGTGGCAATGAAGGGGGAGTATGTTTCCTTATTATCAATCCCAGGTTTCTAGAGGAAACCTTATTCCAAAAGTCATGCCTTGTGTCTAGTATTTTCATTTATTTTATTTAATTTCCTTACAAACACTTATTTGTAACATACATAGTTAACACCTTGTGGGGCTTGTACTTTAGGTCCAACTGCACCATGTTTATTGAAAGACTCTAATTCTGCCTTGATGGCATCTCTCCATTATAGCCAATCTATCCTTTGGCGACATTCATTTATAGTACGTGGTTCTATATCCAAATCATCATTTTTCTTTGATATTTGTGTAACTATTGCATATGCAAATATGTCATCAATAACTATTTAATTTTTATCCCATCTCTCTCTCGAATCAGTGTAAAGTATAGGGATTTCTTTCTCACATTGTGAAGTACATGGATCTAAATGAGATAGAGTGGGAGCATTTCATGTCAATTCTCTCCATTCTTGAGAACAAGATGTTCTTCAAGAACTTTCTTATCTCCCCCTAATGACCAAAATACTATCTTATCAAAATGACAATCCACAAAACAAACAGTAAACACATCTCCTGCTATTGGTTATAGATATTGAATAATTTAGGGTGAGTCATAACTGACATAAATTCCTAACCTTCATTGGGACATCAGCACAACTGAAATTGAGAAGTCATCCTTTTCATGGAGGACCAACCAGTAGCCCTCTATCACCATGAGTGAAATCTTCAAATGGTATACAATATCATATTTAAGTGACGGTTAATTTTTTCTCCTTCATATTTAAGTTCTAAATTCTTTGAATTGTTTATCGGAACTTTTTTTTTTCATTCTTTCGAAATGCTTTAAGCATTTTAAGTCCTGTTTAGTTAGTGGCTTAACCAGCTGATGTTATATGTCTTGTTGTCTTCTTTCTCTACTCGATGAAATTGATATGTTATCTTCTTTCTATTATGTGATGTTTATTTGTTAAAGAAATTTTATGATATGGATCTCTAAAGCACTTCATTGGTGGAGATAGATGGCAAATTTTCCGCCATTGTAGGAGCCCCAAAAGAAGTTTCTAATATGTCTCTCACAGATTTGTATACAAGACTAGTATGGTGTAAAGGGGATAGAATAGAGGTCTAATATAGGTAGGTGTCATAGGATTTGAATATGAAAGGTGGTGATGGGACTCTATCCTACTTCAAAGGTATTTTTCATCTAGATGAACTTGCCACATGAAAGACCTCAAGTTGATGACAGAGTACTCATGAGAACATCTCATTTCAGTGCAGGGCTCTAATGTTTATCAATAAATGAATTCCTCTTTTCTATGACTATCTTTCCACGTTTCATCCATGGCCATTGTAGAAAGCCATCTCTTATACCTTCTTTCTCTTTTCTCTACAAACTTCAAAGTATATTAGATATTTCTTTCCAAAAAAAAAAGCATATCAAATATTTTGTGGGTAGTCCAAGATGGGTTATTTGAAATTTCTGTCTCCGAAAATTAGATGCAGTTGAAGTTTTGATTTGGGTTTTGTCAGGAATTGCAGAGAAAGGGTTAGTCTGTAATGATTTTTCATGGGTTAAGGCTTGGGTATGGTTTTGTATAATCACTAAAATAGAGATGTGCATTTTGTAGATATCTTCATTTGGGAGTTCAATTTTGGAGATATAGATTTTTCTTGGTTTTGAGTTGTTCTTTTCCTCATATGGGTTTGCAGAGAAGTTCTTACTGGGGATCTTGGATTTGCAAAGATTGGGGCGAATTGAGATTTGGGTTTGAGAAAGAATAGGACTCTTGCTGTTGATATTAAGTTTGCAGTGATTAACATCAGTTAGACTTAGTTTGGCTGATGTAAGCCACATTTAACCCACTTTCTAATTTGGAATTAGGTTTGAAAAGGTCATTGGGGTTTGCCTGTTGGACTTGCGCAATTTGATTGGGTAATGAAATTTGTGTTTTTAAAGTATGCTATAAATGGAGATTATTGGTAGTAGTAATGATTTTAATAGAATGGACTTCATCTTTGAATTAGATATGGAAAGTTATTTATAAAAAGAAATCAACTGCTAATCTATTTTCTCTAATTTCAAAGCTATGATGACTTTTGATTATAGAATGTATGTTCTTTGATGCAATTCAATATTTATAATTTATTTAATATAATATAGCTTTTTTTTGCTATTCTTAGTAAAAAAAAATAAAATACATCAACCATTTTAGTCCCACCTAAACAAATTTTTTGGGTCCGCCAATGGATTATATGGTGTTGTAGGGATTTTGGGGGCATAATTTGATTGGAGGTTGGGGAATCCTTTTCTCTTATTCCTTTGGTGTTCTACCTTCAAGAATCCTTTTCTCTGTAATTTTTTCTTTTGCAATTTTTTAAGTTGCTAAAGCTTTACTTAAAAGTAGCTTCTCAACGGCTACTTCTCTAGGGCAAATTTTTAGAAAAATCTTGTTTGCTAGGTGCAACTTTTATACCTACTGTTAAAACGTAAAAGCAATCCAAGTTGTTTGGTTAGAACATGAAAAAATAGAATTTAGCATATAGAATCATGTACTCTATTAAAGTGTTTATTATAAAAGTTAATTACATATTTGTTAAAAATCGTTGATGGTGAATCTCATGCATGCTTATGATTTTGTTGTCTGTAGTTGCTTACCTTCTTACCCATTGATTTTTCCTTTTGGTTATTGCACACTATCATTGTCACTTTTATGCACCATTGGATTGATTCTTTGATATTTGAATATTCAAAAGGTCGAGAATTATTGGAGCAACAAAGGATTTATTCCACTACAAATGTGTTGGTGGATTATCACTACAAACGTTGTTCATTTGATCGAGCTAAATATTGATATAAGAAACTATATTAGTACTTTTTTTATCCAACCAAACTTACATGTGTTCTTTTCTCCAAAAAGAAGCTACATTAGTATTTTTTGCTTATTTGATCCAACCAAACTTACATATATTCTGCTTTTCAAGAGACCACATAAGTATCTCACTTGTCAAAGAATCTACAAATTCATAATTTCACTGGACAAATGGCAACCAAATTAGAGAGATGTGACAGATGCCAATGTTATTGATAGACACATGCCGTGGAGCTAGACATGCATTCCATGATTTAGCAAATAAAAAATCCTGATCCCCACTAATCACAATCACTATTCTTCTCCCAGTTTAGCTTCTTGCTATGGAGAAAACATTTCTTCAAGCCTTATTCTGGTTTATTATAAATGTGTAAAGCACTCAAACAGAAAAAAAAATTGAAACATTTATCTTAAGGTTTATTATATCTTTAAGAATTAAGATAAGTTGTGTTTTACAGTATTATTTTATGTATTTAACCATATATACTAAAATAGATATTTTTTTTTTGTGCTTGTTTGCGAGGGGTGTGTGTATGTGTGCACTAGCTGCCTTATTTGCATGCTAATATTTTCACAGGCTTTTATTTTGTCTCACTTACTTTGCTTTTGATTTCCGTGTTGAATGCCTTTATAAATTTTTTATTTGGGCCACAGATTTGGATTGGAGATCAATGTAACAAAGGCCAATTGCTTGAAGATCTTTTTGTTTTTCATAAGAATATTGTCCTTACACAATTTTGGATGTCACATTTTTGGGACTGGAGATCAATGTAATAGAGACCAATTACACTTTTTGTTTTTCTAATATGTTGAATGAGCAGATTTTGTACATTTTATTTTAGCTAAATATGCAAACTTTATTGTACATTTTGTTATAGTTGAATGAGCAAGTTTTATTGTACATGTTATTTGAGTTGAATGGGCATGTTCACTGTACATTTTATTTTTCTTAAATGATATGGCTTTTTATACATTTTATATTAGTTGAATGGGAAAGTTTTTTTTATATTTATATTAGTTGAATGAATAGGTTTGTTCATATATTTTATATTAGTTGAATGGGCAGGTTTTATTATTTATAAAATAAATATATTATTTTCGCAACAAAATTTATTTGTTACCTAATAAAAATAAATATATTTCTGTATATTATCCCTGACATATATAATTTGTTGCCTAAGAGAATTTGTGGCAAAGCTTAATATTAGGCAATGCAGTTAGGTTGTTATCTAATGTCTACAAACTATGCGCAACAAAACTAATTCATCAACTAGTATAATTCATAGCAATTTATAAACTATTTTGCGACAATATAGTCTTGTCGGTAAAAACTAATTCAGCGACGACTCCATTTTGTCGACAAATTTCTTTTCACCATTTTTTATCCTTTCTTTTTTGATGAATTAGAGATATTTGGTGACAAAAAGGTCTTTTTTGCCGACGATATTATTTGTTGCAATTTAATTCATTTGGAGACGATAATCTGATGTCGCAAAAAATTGACATGTTGCAACGATTAGCTATGATTGTCGGCAAAAATATTCACTGGTGCATAATGGGTGATGTAATGGTGACCAAATTGGTTTCATCGCAAAATATATTTGGCGACGAGTTTGTATTTTTTGCAACAAATAATTGCGTCGGAAAAAATGATTTTTGTTGAAGTGGGCCTATCTTGATTTGTTGAGGTGGTGGAATGGGGACTTGAACTGCACAAACAAATTTGCGTAAATGTGATATATTTAGTTGATTATCTGTTACAAGTTCTGCAAGTGAGTACTTATGATAGGTTGTAAGTCGAAGTTATCTTATCAGCATTGATATATGCAATAAAGCATGTCCCTATACACTAACTGGTAATTTGGACTGCATCAGTAAAGTCCTTGAAATGTGTTACCTGAAAGGTCCACTTACAAGGTTTTATGGGGCGACAAATATTACCTTGTGAATCATAGGGTACATAAATATGCACCCACTGTGTATAGTCAATTAATGGTTTTCTAAGTAGTGCCCATTAGGGTTATCTATTATTTTCCTTAGCATAGTTGTCCCAAGGTATCCTAACCTATCATGCCAAGGAGTTAAAGGTCTTAAGATCACTATGCTTCAGGCTTTGTTAAAGCTTTGGGCTTGGCTTTGCCATGTTACTCATAATAGAGTGATTCAATATTGGAGATTATTGTGTAATACAGTCCTGAGGAGAATGCATTTAGCTCTTCTACTGTCACCTTCTGGCTTCCAACACTAGTAATACTATATAAATGCTTTGTTACCTTCAATTATAGTTTAATGGGGTACCCATTTATCCTGATACCTTTGAAGCTAAGCAAGTTTTTTTGAGTACTGTTGAGAGGAAGTCATCTTTAATGAATATGTCGGTACTATTGGGTAACATTATGTGGGCTCTTCCAGAACCTCTGATTATTTGTACAAGTCCAGCCATGGTGGATACTTTGCTTGGATTGAAAACCAACTCTAAGAAAACTTATACTGTTTCAGTATAGTATGTGTTTTTGCACTATCTACCAAACATAGCTTATCCTCAATTTCATACATTCCATAATCCATACTGCAAGAAATAATAAACATAACTATTCAGTCCCATAGCGAAAATGAAATTGAAAACAACTAAACCATTTACCATTTAAAGCATATATAATAATTAGACATAAGATACGGGGGATAAAAGAATAAGTCCCAACATCCAACGAAATATCTAAAAATTAAACTCAAAATTTAGATCATAATAGTAGTTATAAGTCTTCTAGACCATGCTTGATGGTTCTCCCAATTTAAAATCAAATGCCTCGCTAATTATCTCTCCCTGGATGTTTATTTTCATAGTTGGAGGAATTATTTTGTCTACCTCTTCTGGAGGAATTATTATATCTACTTTTTCTAGAGGAATTATTATATTCACTTCTTCTAGAGAGATTATGTTTTTGGCGTTTTATGCTTTTATTCTATTTGACTAGTTTGATATTTATTATAAGCATTGGGTGGTCTGACCATCTTCTGATGATTATACTTATCGTTCAAGGATATAATGGTGAAGAAAAATGAGGGCTTATACTATGTTTTCCGGAGACATCTTATTTCCTTCTTTGATAGCCTCACTAAGCTTTTTCGAACGCAAATGGATCTTAGTATCCAATTACCATGACAAGTAGTTTTCTCCATTAATTACAAGAGCTTTAAATCAAATTTACCAATGTTCGACAACTCTTCAATTATTGCAATAATAGATATAAAATTAAAAGTGTGCAGAAAAAAATAAATAAAAGGTAGAACTTTAGGTTCTTAGCATCTAATTGAAGATAATCAGAAATAAATGTGATGAAAAATTGACCAATTGAAATTAGAATGTCAGGTTCTCAACTTAAGAATCAGAACTTCTGGTTCTGTCAAGACTTCAAACTTGAGTTAGAACTTTAAGTTCTTAACTCATGAATTAGAACTTCTGATTCTGTTAATGCTTCAAGCATGAATTAGAACTTTTAGTTCTGTTAAAGCTTCAGGCTTGGATCAAAATTTCTAGTTCTTGTCAAAGCTTTAGGTTTGATTTTATGGCCCAATATTGATCGATTTTATTTTGGATCTTAATATCAAAACTTCATGTTTGATCGTAAATATGAATCTTACAGGTTCATATAAAAGTTTAAAAAATCTTAAGACTGCTAGTCCATAATTCAGGGAACTTTGAATCCAAATTATATATTTGATATAAACCTTCCAATTATACTATATCCAACTATTGCTTCTAACAATAAATTCATTAAAACTAAAGTTTCATATAACTATATAGAGTCATAACTTTACCGAAGTAATTATGTTAAGCATGCAATGCAATGTAATATAACATATCCATAATTTAAATTAAAAAAAAAAAGAAAAGTTAGATATATTGACCGTTATTGCTGATACAAAATACTTTTCTTTTGACCGTTAGATTATCTTTTTAATTGTTAGATTATCTTTCTTTGATTTCTACTATGTAATGTTCGCTGCCACGAATATGTTGAAAGAAACAGATTTGAAATTCAACTCTGGATGGCTCCAATATCATAGTAATAGTTTCCTACGCTTCGATTAGTCAAAATTTTCTTTTGACTGTTAAAGAGCCAATCCACTCCTATTAATACGTAGATCTGTTCGAAATGAGTTCATAGGCGCAAATAGATCTCTAATTGGACATTGGATAATCATGATATAGTGTTAAATAGTCCTCCTTTATTGTTCATGTATAGATCTACTCGCGATGTTTCCGTACACTCAAACAGATCATCAACCGGACTCCAAATGGCCAAGATATCACAATTTAAAGCTTTAATGGCTGAATTGTACTCTACCTGTGGCTCTAGCTAGGGTCAGCTCAAGCTGGTTTTTTTTTTTTATCAATTAGAACTAATGAAGAAGAAGAGAGCCTCATGCTAATAATGTGTTATAAAATAAAAGAGAGAACCATTGAGAGAGAGAGAGAGAGAGAGAGAGAGAGAGAGAGAGAGAGAGAGCGTATTATTATTTTTGAGAAAGCACAAGAATAGTGGGGAGATGCCTATTTATAGAATAATGATAGTTGCCCTATTTTATCATATGTGGGCATCTACACATTGATGATACATGATCTCATACCAATATACTATATGTGAATTTTTTTAATATAGTTTTATTATACTTTTTTTCCAGCATGAGACTGAACTCATTCACCTATGCATGCTAAACTGTGTCCCTAACCTTTTTGCATTTTTTTTTTTTTGGTTGATTTGGGGGGGGGGGGGAGATAAATATGTCCCTAACCATTTGAATATCCATTTGGTAATGTGGATATATATAGGAATGAAAACAGCCTCAACAATATGTGCAATGAGGAGATTTTGCAGGGAACACCATCCCAATTTCCTTCTTCTTTTGGATACCAAAGTGTGTGAGAATGAAATTACCATCCTGTCTAGAAAAATCAAATTTCATAATATAGCAATTTTTCAAGCTAGAGGTAAAGTTGGAGGACTTCCCTGATGTGGCATATGGATTATGTGCGAAAACCATTGAACTCAACTTATGGTTTATCCATTTTGCCATTGGAGAATAAAATGATTTATAGTATGTGACATTTATTCAGAGCCTCCCATGCCCTTCGGAAGAGAAAATTTTCTGGGAGAACGTCAGTGTGATAAGCGAGGACCTAAGAGGACCCATGGTAGATTGTAGGGGACTTTAGGGGTCGTTTGTTAACAGCACTTTACATATGTAAATGGCTAAGATGCATAACGGTTACTCACCATTACGTTTATTTGGCTGGATTTACGTATGCGATATGTAAAATGGATGTAAAAATGGTGTGAAAAAGACTTGTTTTTCTGTCAAAATTCTTCACATTTCATATGGTGTGAAAGGGGTATACATGTTACTGTTATGAGGCGCTGCTGCAGTACATAGAAGAGCAATCTGCCTTTCTTATTTTTTTTGTTACTGTGTGTCCCATTTTTATAATTGGAACTGTTCATTGTTTTCAAAAGGTCAAAAACGACCAGCATACCAATTTTCAACCATTGATGTTGCTTGGATGTTGAGATATCATCAAACAATTATAACTGTTGGATTAATCTATTATACATTATAATCCCAGTCCGCCTGTTATGATTTTTCTGTTTCTATGGGAGCCATGCATGAAATCAAAACCGATTATCTTTTTGATAATATCAAATACGGCCACATATCCAATTTTCAACCGTTTATGTTGCTTGGATGTTAAGATATCATTAAAACAATACAACTATTAATCTATTGAAGATGGCAATCCTAGTTTGCCTTTTTTATTGTTTTGATTATTGTGGGTCTCTTTTTTATAATCAAAACCGTTCATTGTTTTCAGAAGGTGAAAAACGGCCAGCATACCAATTTTCAATCGTTGATGTTACTCGAATGTTGAGATTCAACAAAAAAATGTGCAACTGATTACATAACCTATTGTAAATGATAGTTTCATTCCCTTTTTCCAAGTTTTTAAATTATGTGGGGCCCAAAATCCTAATCTGAACCATGTATCCTCTTTATAAGACCAAAATCAGCTATGAGGTCAAATTTCATCCGTTGATGTTCCTTGGATTGTGAGATATTTACAAAAAGATTCAAATTATTTGAATATATGCACCTAAATTCACATGTGAAGAGGTATAAAAGAAAATAAATAAAAAATTATATTTCACATGTGAGTCATTTGAATATGTGAGTCATTTATATATCTATATATATATAAAGTATTTTCACATCATATGTAAAATTTGTAAGCTAAAATGGCCCCTTAGGAAAAACTTTAACGGATTAGATTTGCATTCTGACGGATTGATTTGTATTATAAAGACAACCAATATTGGGCATACCTGAATCCATCGCGAAACGAAGAGGAGATCCGCAACTTTAACTCTCTCAGTCTTCTCGTAATGCCTGCTAATTGATGGGTATGCCAAGCAGTGATTGTATATGTGTGAAGATGAGAGAGTTCCTAAGCCTTTTATAGACTTCGTTAATGCTTTCCTCCCCATCAACGGAAAGCCTTCCATTATTGCACGACCTGAGAGTTTCCAGGAACGTGGCCTTAATGGGAAGACGTACAGTTTGAATATATCAAAGTGAGTGGTGGTCATGTGGGCCACCACCCATGATATCCAACAATCTCCCACTTGGTTCATATGACCACCATTAATTCCTGTTTATTTTATAAAATTGTTGCAAATATAAGAAAAAACTTTGAAAGAAATAACTCTAACTGATGCGCATCATTTGAAAATACCGGTTTTTCATGTAACTTTAATGTTAAGATCCTTTAATCTGTGATAAGGTTAGTCTATTAATGCGAACTGTAGCGGTTACACATCTTAAGTGATATGCTTCCTTCCACAATCACAACATTAATATTCTCGCCTAATCCAGCACTTAATAAGTATCTTTAATATGACTTACTTAAATGGGAACTGTAATGCCATAATGCTTTTATATTCCTACTTTATTTTACAATTACCACATGTGAGCCCATAACAAAGTAAGAATTGCAAAATCGTTTCTTTATTTGATCAATATATTAAGTGTCATACATCATTGACCTTTACAAGGCATTTTATTCAAGCCCATATTTATTACATGGTCTTTAAAATCCTTTGGCGCCAATGCCTTTGTCAATGGATCAACAATCATGAGCTTCGATGGAGCTCCAACAACTGACACTAAACGATCTCGCACTTTTTCTTTGAGTACAAGATACTTTACTTCCAGATACTTTGATTTAGTGGAACACTTGTCATTTTGAGCGAAACGCCTAGCAGCGTCGTTGTCGCAGTAAATCTTTATTGGTTCAGACATACTGCCCATAATTTCAAGTCCCATGATGTAGTTACGCATCCATAATGCGTGACCTGTGGCTTCAAAACATGCCACATACTCTGCATCAAATGTAGATGGAGTGATTAGCGTCTGCTTTGCACTCCTCCACGATACTGCCCCGCCGGCCAACAGAAAAATGTAACCTGATGTTGACCTCCTTGTATCGAGACATCCAGCAAAGTCTGAATCTGAATATCCAATGACCTCCAGTTGATTGGATCTTTGATATGTGAGCATATATCTTCTTGTTCCATTGAGGTAACGCATCACTTTCTTGACAGCTACCCAATGAGGCAAACCGGGATTACTTTGATATCTATTGAGCATTCCGACTACAAAGCTAATGTCTGGCCTCATGCAAGTCTGTAGGTACATTAGACATCCTACTGCTTCTGCATAGGGATATTTATTCATTTCTAACTTTTCTAAGTCAGTCATGGGGCATTGATCCTTACTAAACTTGTCTCCCTTGGTAATGGGTGCATTTTGTGGTCTGCTACTTTCCATTCGGAAACGTTTGAGAATAGTTTTGACATAGGCTTCTTGACACAACCCAAGTAATCCTCGAGATCGATCTCTAAATATCTCGATTCCTAATACAAAGGTTGCTTCGCCCATATCTTTCATATCAAAATTATTCTCAAGATATATTTTAGTTTCTCGAATCATACTTAGGTCATTACTGGCTAGTAAAATATCATCTACATACAAGACTAAAATAAGAAATTTGCTCCTACTGACCTTGAGATATATACAATGGTCTACTGGATTTTCGGTAAAACCAAAAGATGTAATAACATGATTAAATTTTAAGTACCATTGTTTGGAAGCTTGTTTTAGTCCGTATATCGATTTCTTTAATTTACAAACCAGTTTCCTTTCATTACCTCGTTGAACAAACCCTTCCGGTTGTTCCATATACACTTCTTCATTTAAATTCCCATTTAAGAAAGCAGTTTTTACATCCATCTGATATAGCTCTAGGTCATAATGAGCTACAAGTGCCATAACAATTCTAAATGAATCTTTCTTAGACACCGGAGAGTAGGTTTCATGATAATCGATACCTTCTTTCTGAGTGAATCCTTTAGCTACAAGTTGGGCCTTAAATCGTTTAACTTTCCCTTTAGAGTCCCTTTTGGTCTTAAAAACCCATTTACAACCAACTGTTTTGGACCCTCCAGGTAGTTCAACGAGATCCCAAACTTCGTTTATAAACATGGATTCTAACTCTTCATTCATAGCGTCTAACCACTTATCAGAATCTTTACTTTCTACTGCCTCTCTAAAAGTCTTTGGATCTTCTTTAATTCCAATATCTGATTCTTCGAGATACACAACATAATCATCTGAAATAGCTGGTCTTCTCGTACGAGTTGACCTTCTCAATTCCTCTGGATGTTCTTCAATAACAGGTGACTGTATTTCAAAAGTTGGTTGTGTATCTTGAGGAATCGGAATAACAGATCGTTCTGGGAAAACCTCTATATCAAGTGGAATCATTAATCCACCTTGAGAAGAGGATTGAGGCTCATTTCTAATCTCCTTATATTTAATATTTCTAGCCTCAGAACTCCCACTGTTTTCATGATTCTCTAAAAACTTAGCATTATTGGACTCAACTATTCTTGTTGAATGATTAAGACAGTAAAATCGATATCCTTTAGACCTCTCTGGATATCCAATAAAATATCCGCTTACTGTTCTAGGGTTTAACTTCTTTTCTTGTGGGTTATAAACCCGCACTTCAGATGGGCAACCCCAAACTTGAAAATGGTTTAAGCTGGGTTTCCTCCCAGTCCATAACTCAAAAGGAGTTTTAGGAACTGCTTTAGTAGGAACTCTGTTTAAAATATACATGGCCATCTTTAGTGCGTCGCCCCACATAAATGCAGGTAACGATGTGTTGCTAACCATACTCCTAACCATATCTAAAAGAGTTCTATTCCTTCTTTCAGCCACTCCATTCTGCTGAGGTGTTCCAGGCATTGTATATTGGGCAACAATACCTTCGGATTTTAGGAATCTAGCAAACGGGCCTGGATTATGACCTGTTTCAGTGTACCTACCATAATATTCACCACCTCGATTTGATCTCACGATTTTGATCTTTCTATCTAATTGTTTTTCCACTTCTGCTTTGAATATTTTGAACATAGTCAAAGAATCAGACTTTTCTTTAATGAGATAGACAAAACCAAAACGTGAGTAATCATCTATAAATGTGATGAAATATTGTTCTCCTGTGAAACAAGGTATATCAATTTTTCCATAAACATCCGTATGAATTAACTGCAGGAGTTCAGAACTTCGTGTGGCAGTTTTCTTGACTGTTTGTGTCTGTTTTCCTTTAATACAGTCAACACAGACATTGAAATTAGTGAAATCAAGGGTTGGTAATAACCCGTCTTTCACAAATCTCAATATCTTCTCTTTCGAGATGTGTCCTAACCGTTTATGCCACAACTTAGGGGAGTTCTCTTTTATTAGTCCTCTCTTCATGCCAACATTCATCCCACAAGTAACATGGTGTGCAGTTAGTGATTGTGTGTATAAAGTATCTAACCTTAACTTATACAAGCCATCACATAATAAACCACTACCAATCATTATATTATTGTGGAAAAGTTTCAAAGATCCTTGATCAAAGTTAAACACAAATCCTTTTACATCCAACTTTGAAATAGAAACTAGATTTCGGGAAATATCTGGAACATAGAAGGTGTTTGGCAGATCCAAAACAAATCCTGTATCTAGCACCAGCCTATACGTGCCTACTGCCTCGACTCTTGACTCCTTCCGGTTTCCCATAACGATGGCTCTTTCTCCATCACTTGGCCTCTGGGTTGAAAGAAATCCCTGCATACAACCAGAAATGTGAACGGTTGCACCAGAGTCGACCCACCATGTATTGGATGGGACATCAATAATATTGGTTTCACATACAAGAGATAATTTTCTTTGCTTACCTCTTTTCTCAAACCAATTCTTCCTTTTGAGGCAGTCCTTCTTGAAATGTCCTTTCTTGCCACAAAAGTGACATTTTTCGGATCCCTTCTTTCCCTTACTCTTCACCGGTTTCTTACCTTTCAAATCTACCTTGGGCATATTGGCATTAGTTTTGAATTTTCTAGGACCTTTCCTGCCCTTAGCATGGGAGACAAAATTTACCTGAAGTTGCCCCTCGGCTTTAAGCCTCCTCTCTTCTTGATCGCATCGTGCGATCAACTCAGTAATGGTCCACCGACTAGAGCTCTGATTGTATGTTACTTTAAATGGGCCAAATGCAGGGGGAAGGGAGTCCAGAATGAATTGGATCAAATATCCATCGGAAATACTCATGTCAACGTCCTTTAATTTTGATGCTAGGTTGGACATGAGTAGGATATGTTCCCTAACTCCCTTTATCCCATCGTACTGCATGTTAGTCAATTTATTCATTAAGGTGGCACCTAATGCCTTGTCTGTCACTTCAAATTGTGACTTAATTTCATCTAAGAGTTCCTTGGCATGTTTTCCTTGATCTAGTGATCCCCTAATACTCTTAGAGACTGAAGTCATAATAATCTTTTGGCATTTTTTATCACATTTGTGCCACTGATCATATTTTGCCTTTTCATATTCAGAGCTCTGTTCGGTAGGTGCAGGAGGCATGGGTTCATCTAAAGCCATCTCTAAGTCTAGAAAAGTTATGGTTAATGACAGCATGTCTAGCCAGTCAGGGTAGTTTGATCCGTCTAATGAAGGAATAGTTCCTAAGCATGAGGGAAGAGACAAGGATCTGGAGGAAGATGCTGTAAAAGAAGAGATAAACTATTATTCTCACAATTCTATAATGTTTTGAATTTAAAGGGAAACTTGCAGCAGAAATAATAGTTTTACATCATTACAAATAACCTTTGGGTCAAATGTAACATGTTAAATTTATTATTCTCGTTTATTTGATAAAACCACAATTTATTAAGTGAATAAGTGAGATCCCACCTTTGGGCATAGATCAACACGAATTCACAAAACATCTTTAATGTGTTTTATCCCAATCTCCAAATAATCGAAAGATAAACTCCTTTGGGTCGATTATCTATCTTTTAAGTGAAGTTGCAATTTTAGTGTCATTTATGGTATCTCTAATTCAATAATTGAAACATGAGTTTCATCATAACTGGGCCACTTTGGTGACTGCCTAGTTAACTCATAATTGAAACCTATGACACTAATTTTTAGTCTTCTTATGATTTCAACGATTCTGATGCTCTATTTCTAATTTAATTGAGCATTTAATATTGTTAAATCTAAACATTTAGGGAAAACCTAACTTTAACAATTATTATATTATTGTGAAAATGAGATTCCCTAAAATTAGCTGTCCAGATGAACATTGATCGGACCATTGATATCACAATAATAATTTTCTTTAATCAATCTATCATAAGTTTGAAATTTGTACTAATTTAGTCATCAAGCATGCATGCATATGACAATATAACTCAAAAATAACATGGATCATGTAAACGATAAGCGGAAACATGAATTTGAATGAGTGAAACATGCATGATATCAATATTGAAACATTCAATTAGGAATTAAATTCAGTAATATGATAGATCTCATTATAAGGGACACAACGAAAGAAACGGATCGAAAATCTGATATCATATGTGTCAGAAATGATCAAAATACGATTTCGATCGTTCATTTTTCCTTGATCTGGCCTTGATCTGATCACATTTAAATGATCCAGTCCCATCAGAATGATTACAGCATTTAAATATATCAAATGGACGGTTCTGATCGGAACGGATCAATTTTATAATGACCCAATTATTCAAAACATACAATTATCAAAAATTAATAATACTTTATTCAAATTAGGCCAGGCCAGTGAGTCGGGTCAAACCCAAGTCATAAAATAACCTGTTCAGTCCAGTCGGGCTTGACAGGTTGGGCTAGGTCAGAACTAACCTATGAAATAACTGGAAGCCCAAGTCTGCTGGGTTCAGATCAGGTCGGGTCAGGTCGGGTCGGACCTGACCTGTCATTTATATATATTCTGTTATGTTGGGCTGGGCCAGGTCAGTCGACCCGGGTCAGTCAAAACCCAAATCCGAGGCCCAATTACTTTAATTCCAGTTGAACCGGGTCAGTTGGGTCGGATCGGGTCAAGTCAAACTGACCTGACGTTATATTAATGAACCGGGTCCGTTCGGGTCGGATCGGGTCAGGTCAAACTGACTTGTCCTTATAGAAATGGACCGGGTCTAATTCGGATCGGGTCAGGTCGGGTCAAACTGACCTGACCACACATAACACAGGCCGGATCAGTCGGGTCGGGCCGGATCGGATCCGTTAACCCAGTTCATTTTTCTTTAATAAACTTAACCGGGTCGGGTCGGGTCAGGTCCAAACGACCTGAGACCTGACCCGACACAACTTCATCTTCCTCCCGAAAACAGGGGCAATCGGTTAAAACTGATTGCCCATTTCTCTCCGGCTTATCCCTCTTCCGATGCCAATGATTCCGGCCGCAACGAACGGCCGGCGCTCGGACGACGCCGGCAGCATCTGTTGCCGGTTGTAAACATTTCTGGCGATGGCGTTTTTTTTTTTTTTTTAATCTTGGGCGCTGCCGCTGGAACAGCAGCAGCGCCCTACTGCGCTGTTGCAAGGTAGCGCCCCACTGGGCGCGCGATCCTACTGTAACGAAATTTTTTTTTTTTTTTATTCTGTGTTGGTGTTGCTCTGTTTCTGTTGCTCGCAGCCCGCCGCGCAGCGCCCAGTCCGGCCCTGCAATTTCGGGCTTGCCTGAAAAATGCTGTGGCCGACCGATTTTTTTTTTTCTTTCTGTAAACAGTAAACACCTTTGATGCAAATCCAACCCCATCAATGGAAATCCATGGCTCTGATACTAATTGTAAGCTAAAATGGCCCCTTAGGAAAAACTTTAACGGATTAGATTTGCATTCTGACGGATTGATTTGTATTATGAAAGACAACCAATATTGGGCATACCTGAATCTATCGCGAAACGAAGAGGAGATCCGCAACTTTAACTCTCTCAGTCTTCTCGTAATGCCTGCTAATTGATGGGTATGCCAAGCAGTGATTGTATATGTATGAAGATGAGAGAGTTCCCAAGCCTTTTATAGACTTCGTTAATGCTTTCCTCCCCATCAACGGAAAGCCTTCCATTATCGCACGACCTGAGAGTTTCCAGGAACGTGGCCTTAATGGGAAGACGAACAGTTTGAATATATCAAAGTGAGTGGTGGTCATGTGGGCCACCACTCATGATATCCAACAAAATTAATAAACGACATCTTATAATAAATCATGGACAAAAATGAGAAATAGGGAGGGAAGGGCTTCAACCAAAGGACGACAAAATATGGTTTGAAATTCTACGAGGATGATGGATATGGGGTCGGCGGGTCCTGCTTTCACTTGAACAACAAAAAAAAAAAAAAAAAAAAAAAGCAAAGGTTTAGCGCACGTGGAACAAAGGTTAGATAAAGCAGTGGGCACTGGGTCACATAGAATGGCGGACCCGATTCCTAGAAAATTCTATCGTAGTACTCACTGCAAATGGCTCGGAGCCTCAGACCATTCTCCAAATCTTTTCATTAGAAGTCCTATATATATCAGCTAAGCTTCCTCGCCCAGTTCGATTTCATTGTATGTGAATAAGAGAAAACGAATGTGAAGAAGTCATTTCTAACAAATGGTGCAAATTTTTTAAAATAAATTTAATAAAAAAAATATCAATTGTAACTTAGGCCTCATAGGAAAATACTTAACAAATCAAGTTTTGGTAGAGTTGTAGCTATAAGAAAGGAACTTTAGGAAATTAGGTGCAAGGGTGCCACTGTGGAAAATATTGATAAAGGAAATCGAATTAAAAAACAAGCTTGATCAGAGAGGAAAGCCTGTAGACACAGAAGTCTAGAGAGATTTAGATTAAAATAAATAAATAAATAAATAAATAAATAAACTGAATTTTTTCACCAAAGTCACTATCAATAGAAGAATGGTCAATATAATTGATAGACTTAAAAATGGCAACGGAAACTGGTTGGAAGGTAGGGAAGAAATTGGAGAGGCCCTATTTAACAATATTAAGGATATCATGACAACCAGTGGACACAATATTTAAATATGATTAGCGGAATCATTAGAACCAGTGTCTCTAATGAGAGCACTTTATCTCTCATCCGTCGGCAAAGGAAGTCGAAGGGTTGTCTTCCAAGTTGGTCCTCTTAAGTCGGGCTGATGGTTTCCTCGCTAAATTTTATTAACATATGTGGCATGTGATTAGACGTAATATCGTGTCTACTGTTCAAGATGTTTTTAAGGAAAAATCCTCTCTCATACAATAAAGCTTTGCCCAAGAAAAATAATCATGAAGATGTAAATGACTTCAGTCATATTAGTCTATGTAATGTCATATATAAAATCATTTATAAAGTTGTGGCCAATAAGTTTAAGAAGGTCCTCAATAGAATAGTAGGGCTTTTCCCTAGGTGACGTTATCAAAGGTAGAATGATTTTGGATAATTACATCATTGCCCATGAACTCATTCACTCCTCCAGAAAGAAAAGAAAAGCTTATGGGCTTGAAATTCCATATGGCCAAAGCTTACAACTGTAAGAAATGATATTTAATTGAAGCAGTCTTGGATGCTTTTGGCTTCCATGATGAATTTTTCCAAAGCATAATGGAATGTGTATCTTTTGCTTCCTTTTGTTTTGCTCAATGGTTCTCCTATGGTAACTTTATGCCATCAAGAAGTCTAAGGTAAGGGGACCCTTTATCCCCATATTTGTCTATCTTTGGAGCAAACGTTTTATCTTGTATGCTTTTAAAAGCCAAAGAGGAAGGGATAATTCATGCAGCCAAGGTTGCTAGGGGTGCTCCATGTATTTCTCACATGTTCTTTGTTGACGACAGTCTTCTCCATCTATTATTTTAATAATCATGTTGATGTTAAAGATATTGGCAAATTTTTTATTTTTAGATTATTTGCTAAGGATGAAAGAGTTTGGCCTTTTTTTAAAAAATAGCTAGTTGACGAAAATTAGGTTACAGATTAATTTGTACAAGATATGATACTAATCAGTCCTCTATAGTAAATTCAAAAGCCTTATGGAGACTTACTCTTCCTCAAAGAATTTTACTATTTGGGTGGAAATGCATTAAAAATGTTATTCCAACAAGAGCTAATATTAAATAATATTAAATCTAAGATTAACCATCTTGAGGTTAAATGTCTCATATGTGAAAAGGAGGAAGCACGGTTGCGCGTGCTCTAATGCGTTGTGACTTTGCTAGAGCGTATTGGTTTGGTTCAAAATGGGGACTTTCTTATGAATCTATCCATTCTATGATCTAATTGAATGGTGGAAGAATTCATGTTCACATGCCCACCCGATATGCCTCTAGGGGATTGTCACTTAAAAATGTGGATCACTTCCATGTAGTGGACCATATAGAAAGCCAGGAATGATTTTATTTATAAATGTCATTCTCTAGATCCATCAAAGATCATTGGATTTGTCCATAAAACTATTGAGGATTCTACATGTTATCCTGAAGACCCCCCTTTAAGGGAAGGTAGAATACATTATAAAGCCCCTTCTGTGATTTCTATTAAAGAAGATAGTATAATCTTCTTTGATGCAGCCTAGAAGTCTAATATTGAGTGTACTGCATTTGGTTTTGTAATGATGGTAAATGGGTTATTGTGGATGCAAGAGCTATCAAGGGGCCCGAAGTTGTCTCTTTGAAAGAGGATGAAGCGAGGGCGGTCCTAGTAGCATTGGAGAAAGTAAGGAAGAATGATTTTATCATCATTATATTTTGTCAGATTTTCAAGAAGTTGTAAATGCTTTGAAAGGACACAATGATTGGTCTATACATCCTATTATTTTGGACATTAAAGCTTTATTTGGTTTTTTTTAGTTTTGTAGACTTTGTGTATGTTCCAAGGGCCCTAAATGGCCAAGCCCATAAACTTGCCAAGTTTTGTTTCTTTGTTAGGCAAGATTTAGATTGGGATTGGGCCTCTTCTATTCTTTTGGTGGGGGATTAAGTTATTTTGTCCCCCTTTTTCCTTGTTTGCTATTTGGATGTTTTTTGTTTTAATGAATTTTCCTTTCTACTAAAAATGAAGGAAATGAAATTCAGGATATCTTAGAGGAATGCTGAATGATCTCTAACCAACAAATTAATTTTGGTAAATCGGTAGGCTACTTAAGTAAAGGTACTCATTCTAAAAGGTGAAAAATCCTCCCACTAACCCTTGGTGTTAGGCTTATGAATGACGATGAAAAGTACCTTGGACATCCTGTATTTATTAAATGAAACAAAACTCAAAGTTTTGAAGCCGTGATTTCTAAAATAAAAAATAGAATAATATATTGGCAAACCCCTCTCATTTCCAAAGTTGGAATAAGTTAGTTGCTTTAGCCATCCCAATTTACAATATGTTTGTCCTTTAACTTCCATTTAAATGATTGGAGCTATTGATATAAAATGGTCAGAAAAGTTTGATGGAGTGAATTTGAGTAAAAAAAAAAAAAGAAATTTTACACCATGTGGAGAGATATATGAAAGCCAATGGAGGATGGTGGTTGACACTAGAAAAAAATAGTGCATTGCTGGGAAAGACATATTGGAGTATCTACGAATGAGCTCCCATGTTCTCGGATCCTCAAAGCTAAATATCGTCCCAAAAAAGCCTTTGGGAGGGTAAGGAAACTTTTGGTTTTGGAAGGGTTTTAAGGACTCTTTGAGATTCATTGACTATAAATTGGCATGGGTGATAGGAAATGGTGGAAGTACTATCAGGTTTTAAAAAATAATTGGATTCCTTTTGATGGCATCTTAGAAAGCCAGTGTCACCAATTTCCAACCCAAACCTTATAGTCCAAGACTTATGGGTTGATAATGTAGAATGAGCTAAGGATTTAATAAGAAATACCTTTAGTGATTCAAGAGACATCAAAATTATTTTAAAAATCTACATTCCAAGAGAGCAAAAAATGATAGCAAGGTACGGCCTCTCACTAAAAATGGTGCCCTCTCAACTAAATCCACTTATAGGACTTTAATTAATACAGATAATGATGATCACAACCCCACCTTCAACTGGAAGTCCCTTTGGCGTATCCCACTTCAGCAAAGGGTTTTACTTTTTGGATGTTGTGTCTCTAGAATGCAATTCAGGTATGTATGATCTTGTAACAAGTCTTTGTGCCAAAATGCCCACTCCCCTGTATGCGAAAATCATGAGGAGTCGATTGAACATGCTCTATTCCTATGTAATCATGCTAGAGCCACTTGGTTTGGCTCAATTTTTTGGTCTTCTTACCCTCTTAAGCTCAACATCTGTGATTTTTGAGCGGTGGAAAGAATTCCTTAAAACATGTGAAGCAACTTCTAATGAAATGATTAATCAAACTAAAACTTGGGTCTTGGCCATATGGTATGCAATGCAGAAAGCCAAAAATGATTTCACATTTAAGGGTATTGAAATAAAATATGCTAGTGGCCTAGTGGCCGGGTTGAAGAGCCAAGTTCAGTTGATAAACCCCACTAAAAAATTATTAACCCAAGATTTTAGTTTTAATAAGGATGTGACCTTGATTTTTACAGATGCTTCTTTCATAAAATCTGATGGAAAATGTCGGATTGATTTTTCCGTTAGTCTTAGTGGTAATATTGTTCATGTAGGTTCAATGGAAGGTCCAAAAGTCTCTTCCCTTAAAGAGGCTGAAACAAGAGCCATTCTTGCATTGCTTTTAATGTTGAAGGAATGGGATTTCAAGAAGATTCTTACTTTGTCTGATGCAGTTGAAGTTGTGCAGCTATTAAAGGGACATGTTATTGGTTCATTAACTCAATTCTGATTGACACTACAACAAGCTGCACTTTTGGCGACGTTTTTTAGCGATGATTTTATAATTTCGTTGCTAAAGACTATCATTTACCAACGCATATAAATTGGTCGTTGAAAATTCAGCTTTTAGCGACGTTTTTTTTAAAACGTCACTAAAAGCTGAATTTTCAACAACAAATTTATATGTGTTGGTAAATGATAGTCTTTAGCGACGAAATTATAAAATTGTCGCCAAAAAACGTCGGTAAAAATTACTTTTACCGATGTTTATAGTTTTCGTCGGCAATAGTATGTACTTGGGCCACCGATGAAATTTTTTGCCGACGAATTCGAATAACGTTGGTAAAAGTATGTACTTGGGAAGACAATTTTTTCACTGTAGCAATGTTTTTACCGACAAATTTAATAAATGTCGGTAAAAATACAAATTTTACCGACGTTGTTAGAACATCGTCGGAAAAAGTATGTACTTGGGAAGAGAATTTTTTCCACTGTAGCAGTTTTTTTGTCGACGAATTTAAAGAATGTCGGTAAAAATACAATTTTTACCGACGCTTGTAGAAAATCGTCGGTAAAACTTATTTTTACCGACGAAAAATAATTTACGTCGGTAAAAGTTTTAAAAATTTTCTCCCCGTTTTACAATGAAATTTTGATTTGCTGATGAAAATTAACCGTCGGTAAAAGCTTGGGCGCCACCATTTCAATTTCCTGCCTCAAATTGGATTTTCTTTCTCTTTCGCGCTGTTCTCTCTCGCTCGCACTCTCGCCCAAATTTCTTTCTCTCACCCTCTCTGATCTCTCGCTCTCTCTCTCGCCCCAAATGCGTCTCTCTCTCTGCTCTCTCTCTCTGATATCTCGATCTCTCTCTCTCGCCCCATATCCTCTCTCTGCTCTCTTTCTCTCACTCTCTCTGCTTTCTCGCTCTCTCTCGCCCCAGATCCTCTCTCTCTCTCTCTTTCTCTCACTTTCTCTACTCTCTTGCCCCATATCCTCTCGCTGCTCTCTTTCTCTCACTCTCTCTACTCTCTCGCCCCAGATCCTCTTTCTCTGCTCTCTCTCTCTCACTCGCTTTCTCTCACTCTCTTTGCTCTCTCTCGCCCCAGATCCTCTCTCTGCTCTCTTTCTTTCACTCGCTTTCTCTCACTCTCTTTGCTCTCTCGCTCTCTCTCTCGTCCCAGATCCTCTCTCTACTCGCTTTCTCTCACTCTCTCTGCTCTCTCGCTCTCTCTCTCGCCCTAGATCCTCTCTCTCTGCTCTCTTTCTCTCACTCTCTCTGCTCTCTCGCCCCATATCCTCTTGCTGCTCTCTTTCTCTCACTCTCTCTGCTCTCTTTCTCTTACTCTCTCTGATCTCTCGCTGTCTCTCTCGCCCCCAAATTCCTCTCTCTCTCTCTCTTCTCTTTCTCTTACTCTTTCTGATCAGTCACTCTCTCTCGCCCCCAGATTCCTCTCTCTTTGCTCTGTTTCTCTCACTCTCTCTCGCTCTCTCTGCTCTCTCTCTCTCTCCGATCTCTCTCTCGCTCGCTCTCTCTCTGCTCTCTCTCTCTCTCTTATCTCTCTCTCTCTCTCTGCTCTGTTTCTCTCACTCTCTCACTCTATCTGCTCTCTATCTCCAGTCTCTCTCTCTCTCACTCTCTCTCTCTGCTCTCTCTCCAATCTCTCTTTCTCGCTCTCTCGCTCTCTCTGCTCTCTCTCTCGCTCTCTTTGCTCTCTCTCTCTCTCGCTCTCTCTCTTTTTGCCATAGTTTCTGATGTGGTTTTGCCGATGTTCAAAAACGTTGGCAAAGGAAAAATAAAAAAATTAAAGAATTCAAATTATAATGAGAAAATAAATATTGTATTTTTTAAAAAATAAAATTATTGGCGACGAAAATTTTCCTAAAAACGTCGGCAAAAGTAAAATTCCATTTTTAAAAAATAAATACATTACCGACGTGTTTTTAACGTCGATAAAAGCTATTATTATCTAATTGAAATGAAATTTTATAACTTCTACCGACGTTAAAAAACATCGATGAAAGTCTCCATGGTGCGTCGGTAAAGGGGACTTTTGCCGACGAAATTGAAAAACGTCGGTAAAATGTTTTGGTCACATTTTTTTACCGGCGGCCAGGCGGCGAAAATTTTTTCGTCGGTAAAAATCTTTGCCGACGTTTTGAATACTTTTAGCGACGAAAAAATGCATCGCTGAAACTGTTAATTGTTGTAGTGTTATAAGACTACTTGCTGTCTTATTAATTTCATAGATTTTCTTCATATTCCTAGAGTGTTTAATTACAGAGCTCAAGAGTTTCCTAAGGTGGAGAGGGTTATGAATTTGTGTCTTTGTTGTTTGTTATTCTCTATTTTTCATTTTAGGAAGCTTATTTTTTCAATCGAGAAACATTAGACAGGTCCCACTTTATTGCAACTGTTAGGTGGATTTCATCGTGATCACAGTTGTTGGGTGTCCATTGTAATTTCAAACATGAAGTGAAGCGAATAATACAACACTGACAAACGTTAAATGGGTCCACATTGATGGTCCCATCTGAATTTTGATTTGATGGAAACACATTACTTTTTACCATTAGACAATTCCCATTTTAATAACCACCATTAGAGGACTGCGCACTTATTACTCATTGGTGGATCCTACACGGGGTACATCATTTCTACTTGTCTCTACATTTCTTGGTATAAGGATTATATCCTGTTAGTCTTTGAATTACCAAATAGCTAGGTTGTCCTGGTCCAAGGCCCTTGTAGCTGGGTTTAAAAAAAAAAATCCAAACCTGATGTAGGAGCATATCACTTGAATTTAGTGGATCATGTGGTAGATCAGGGCCTAAAATCTTTAGATCGAGTTGATCAATCAGATAAGGTCTTAGACCACTTTTTTGAGGGACCAATCAAAAGGAATGATTTAGACTGTATGTTGAATGGCCATGTTGTATGTTGAATGGTCATGATAGGTCTAAAATAAATCCCAAATCTAAAGTGAAGATGCTAGCATTAAAAAAATGGATTTAAATCGAACTTTTCGTTGAAATTGACGGGCATTTATATGCGAAGTTACGAAGGATTAAGATGCTAACACTTAGTGGCTGCATGTGGGACCAAGTTTCCAAAACGCATTACGTACAAATCACCAAAGAAGAAGACACGACCTTGGATTGATTTTTTTCCTATTAAAGTGATATTATGAGTCCTTTATTGAGTAGGCTCGTGTTAAGGAGGGAATTAAGAGGTTGACGTCAGTACGAACTCCAAATTATTAGGCTAGATGACGACTCATTATTTTGTAAAACTTACCAATAAAGGAGGAGGATAAAATGCTGGTTCATAATGAGAATGTTTAATCTCCACAAATGTGCAAGAGGATCCAAACGACTATGCATGATTCTAGAGAACAAGAACAATCGGATATCTCTATCAAGTGGCCACTCAAACGAGGACATTCAAATGCAAACCTATTTCTTTCTTGGTTTCTCAGTTTGTTTGTTTTTCTAATTTGAATGTAATACAGTAATAGGACTCTAATTTCTAGGATTTTTCATTATTCATAAGATCTTGATCGCTGTCTAGATTCACCTATATATATTACTGTAATGGATAATAAGAAGTTCTACTGTTTTAGGTTACATTTTTTTTTTTTTTTTTTTTTGTGAAATTTGACAAAGTTGCATTGTTGCAATTTTATTTCTTCTCCTATTGGTTGAGCATCTGCCATTGGATTGAAGATTTATGTGGTAATTTCAATCGGAATTATTGCATCCCTGGCTGCCTCAAAACCTGTTTTTATGCATCGATACACCCCCAAGATAGAAAGAACTTCATATGTGTGTGTATGTGCATTTCTTCTTCTGGAAAGACAGATAATCACATTAATACCATGACATATCTACATACGATTCTCAAGGACTCTTAACACTATTTATACGCCATTGGACCACCTGCCCTGCAGAACAAACTCCAAATGTTCGAGGAATTGCAGGTCGTTTACTATCCTTTGCTCTATTATTTAAGAATAGTGATATCATTGCTATCCTCTACATTATAGTTTGATGATTTTCAGGTAGTTTTCTAGTTTGTTTGTCACAATGGCAAAAGGAATTTGCGAAATGTTATTTGTTGGTTTTAATAGCCCTTATTCTACTCTCAAATCAGGAGGCCAACTCTGCAGCAGGAAGGAAAGGCCTTACTGATTTGGAAATAAAGAAAAAGCTTAAACGTCTCAATAAGCCTTCAATCAAGAGCATTAAAGTTGTTTTCAGTATCTTAAATCAAAACCTGAACCCCTAATATTCCAGTGCTTGTAGCTAAGTTTATTACATAATATTGGTTGCAACAAAACAACCTTGTCCACTAAGGTGTACTGATTTTTCTTTCTCCTTTTTTTTATTCATTATTCATTTTTAGTGGGATTTAGACTCCAACTCGCACTCCCTCTGTCTCTCCACCCATGTCTCTGACAGGCTTTCTTGTGCCCTTGCCCCAGATAACATTTCTTTTTTTTTGTTTTTGTTGGCCCAACCAAGTGAGCTAGGATCAAAGAAAGCCCCATGCACGGGAAGAAGGCCTACATATATAGAAAGAGGTGGCATACACAAGTTCAAACCCCTAGATAGCCAGATGAGAATTGCTGCCCCTTACCACTTGGAGAGCAATTCTCCATAGAGAAAAATAATTATGTATTGATTTAAATAGGCGCTATCACCATTTTATGCTTATTAGGGTCTACTCAAACACAATCAGACTCATACTCTCTTAATATCGGTAGATCAATAATCATGGCCAAATGTGTTCCAACATATTCTTTAATTCATCTTCACTAAAGTGGAGATTATTTAATGATTTTCTTCTTTTTTAACCATTAATAGAAATATCGGTCCAAGAACTCTTAGGAATTTAGTTACATGAAACAAATGGGCTCCTAATATAAATGATGCTAGATCAAACTAAGGCTTTTATGCCACTAATAACTTTGATAGTTCAAATAATTTTTGGGCGTTTCAAGCATTCCAAAGACATTTTATATGATTTGTAATACAGTACACTTAACATAGAAACTCATGGCCAAATGAGTTCCACTGAAAATTATTACACTTTAGGGTAAGGGTGAAGGATAAGAGGCTGAGATGTGGATATGACCTTGACCTTTTTAGGTGTTGAATTGCTAGAGTGATGGATCAGTATTCATTTTCCATCTACCCCTGATTCAAATTTTGAGCAAAGGAAAAATTATTTAATGATCAGTTTTGGATATTTATAGTTATTCTTTGATTTTAACCACTTAAATAAATACAATGCTAAGAAATTCAATTACATAAAACAAACAGCTCCAATGTGCTGATAAACAATTTCACTAATATATAAATTTACTTATTTTTAGAATAGTTGGACAAGCTTCAGATTCAGGTCCATTCTAGTCTATTTGAGTTGGACCGCACAATACCTTGAACTTGCTCTAATCTGATCACCTTAGTACAATCCATATGAATAAGGCCACCTAGAACACCCAGGCCAAAGACTTATGCTATCAAATGTGCAAAAGACCAGATCCATAGCAAATACATCATATAAAAATTTTGTTTAAAAAAGGGTTATAAAATTGAAAACCGAAGTTAATTTCTCCCTATTTTAGATGGGGTTGTGATTTGGTGTCTTTGCAGAAATGTTTGAAAAACTACTATTTACTCAACAATACTATAGAGGTAATGATGTTTGTTCTTTATGTTATTGTGGCAACAGAGTGAAGGTGATATATTTGAATGTGTCGATATCTATAATTAAGCAGCCTGCATTTGATCACCCATTACTCAAAAATCACACAATACAGGATTCTTCATTTCCTATACTCTTTCAGGGATTAAAATTTTCATTATTATGCTTCCACATGTTCAGAGGTAGCATAAACGTGTAATACCAATGTCAGCCTCTAGGTTGATAATGATGACAGCAATTAAATTTCAAAATGAATAATCTAGGCTAGGGTTAGGAAATGCGTGAAAATTCTAATTCATTGTCAATAGAACATGCCTGAAGCTCTACATCTACTGTAGTGCACGTGTACGATTAGATCGATTTGATCTCTTGGTCGATCAGTTATAATCTTCCTCCCCCACACTCTATATGCCTCGGCCTTTTTGTACTTCAAAATCTAGGATTGATTCGCTTCAAAAATTCATTCAAGTGCTTGGAATGGTTTTTCTTTCCTTTTGTACAAATCGCATTGTAGATGAGATTTCTAGGATAGTAAAAAGACTGTCATCTTCAGAATCCTTGGAGAAATTGTGGCATAAGAGTGGAAGTTGTCCCAAAAAAACTATTCCTATTTGAAGGACTCGAAAGAAGGCTTGCTTAGAGCCAGCTCTTTAGAAACTAAGATTTCCTTACCATCAAAATTTGATGTAAGTTAATTATATTTTGGTTATAGTTCATTTCATACCCTATTGACGTGATTACATCATTTGATTATTCGGGCATAATGTGTCAGCACGCTAAAATGGTTATGGAAGGTGAAAATCTTGGAGCTCAAGCAAACATCAATGTGTGGAATGTACTTGTAGAGCAATCTGAATCCAGCACAGCTTCCATCTTCGTCCGTAAAAAAGATAAATTCGATTTGGTCAATTATGGGTGGATCCTAATCTCAACACCCCCCCTTCTTTATTTTTCTAGGAATCAAAAGCCAGATGCAATGCCCTAAGCCAGATGCAATGCCCTGACCTACCTCAGTATGTTCCCACCTTTTGTAGTGCAACGGCTTATTAGAGATAGATAGATATATATATATATATATAAATGTTATGGCATCAACTGAGGGAACTTGAATTGCATGTCATCTCCATGCTGATCAGCTAAAGCAAGGGATGGAATATTTTATTTTCTTCTTTCCAAGTTGGCCCTAGTGGCCAAGGGATCAATCCCAGGGTGGCACTGTGAGAGCGGTGTGGTATCCAAAGGTACCAATCTGTGATTCCCAAGGGGATATTTTCTTTATTCATTGTGTTTTATAATACATCTAGTAATATTGTTAAATATTTTTTCTTGAAATTCTTATGTTTCTGACTATATCATGGGAGACAACAGAACATGTTTTCATGCATATTGTGGGGGTAAGAAATTTACTTTCTGAAGAGAAGTAACTAACTTTATACTTTGTTAATGATATGAGTTTGTGGCCTATATTAGGTTAGCGACTCGGGTGGGTTGGCCTGTATCTACTCAACTCAAGCACAACCTGAATTGTGTGTGGACTTATAATGCCAAGATACAAGATGGATACGGCAAGGGTACATCATGGACACTGCAATGACATGAATTTTACACACAAAAAGTGAAATATCGGATATGATACGACACTGCTCATTTTGCAGCATCAATGCATCATAGTGTGGACTACCTAAAATCCAAAGCAGATTTGAATGAAACCCTGCTTGAACTCTACCTAGGTGCAATTTGGGTCGAGTTGTATTTACCTATGTTAGGTCATAAATATATATATATATATATGATTGTTGTACGTTATAGTGTATGCCATAAATTTATGCATGCATGGACAACTAACAAGGTCAAAATTTTCAAATGTAGGTCAGCTGCAAATCTGAACTCCACATTAGCTCAAAATTGGGTGCTTGAAGCTCAAACCTCAACTCTCTCTGACCTAGAATAATCCCAATTCAAGTTTCTCTTCTAGTTTCTTGTATCATCTTTTACTTGATAGAAAATTTTCATTTTATACATTTTAACTAAATTTACGTCTAACTTTGTTCAGTCAAATGCGAAGGGCTGCTACAACTTGGAATGCCCTGCTTTTGTTCAAACAGTCTCCACGTTTGGTTTAGGCTCAGTTATTACTCCTGTGTCTGTCAATGATGGTAACCAACGCGCTATCTCTGTGAGGATATCCATGGTAACAGTAAACCATTAGAAGCATAGAAATCGTTTTCTATGCTTGTTCTCCTTCATTCATCAGAAACATTTTGCATACTATACCCTACTTAAGATTTCTTAGTAAAAATAAAATAATAAACCTTTCATTGAGAACTAAGTAGATCAAGCCATTTGTTCCATATCACCGAATGGGATTCTAAATTGGGCTTGTATCCATCAACTTGAAAGAGTATCGCACATCCGCTTTAATGTCGAAAATCATCCATTCATTTTCTGCTAGATGTGTTGTTTTCTATTCTATGTGAACATCAACAAGGTAATTGTAAGAACTAACAGTGGTTCTTATGAAATGAAACATCAACATCATTGGCTGACTACTTGGATCCAAAAAGGATGGTGGCAAGCAGTTTGCAGTTGCCGAATATTTACACCAGTAGCAGTATCTAATGAAGTTGATACTTTCAAAAGGCCAATTCATCGAATCTTTCTTTTTAGATGGTAAATGACTATGGCGCAATAGGTGATTGACTTTGAAGTTCATAATCACTAAATCTCTCAAGGCGTTTGATTAGGCTCAAATCATAACCCCATGCATTCAAAAGACAGGCTTAGAAAGAACCATATTGAAAAAGACTCTTGATATTGTGAAGATTGGATTGTAGGGAGCCACACAACACAATTCTCTTTCTAATTTGTGTATATGTACAACTGTTTGCTTGTTTATTGGCACAGGACCCAGAAACTGGTTCTTGGTGGTTAGTATTAGGGCAAGACACCATGGGATACTGGCCCAGTTCGTTGTTCAAGGACATGGTAGGAAGTGCTGATCGAATAGAGTGGTCAGGAGATGTCTTAAACATTGCATCTGGGAATGAACATACTAGCATTCAAATGGGTAGTGGTCACTTTTCTAGCGAAGAACTAAAAAAGCTGCATTCATTGCTAATTGTGCCTATCTGGTGGGACACCATGAGGTAAAAACTGTTGGCTATAGTTTGTGTAAGCGTAAACAAGACACACAAATGCACGATGAACAAGACACTCATTATTTTTTTGTTAGTCGTCAATACATCTTTTCATTACTCAGTGAGTAGAAGTGTATAACAGAGCTTCTTTTCATTACCCAGTGAGTACAAGTGAATAACCAAGCCTCTTTATATAGGTTAAAACCAGGGCCGACTCAAGACAATTTAAGGTCTAAAGCGACAATTATAAATGAGGAATTTTTTAAATGTTATTATAATATTTTATTTAAAATTTTTTTTTTCATTTTTTGTAATGCAATATTACTATTTAAGTTTTTGTATTCAAATTTTGCTAACATATTTTTTAAAATTGATAATATGGCTAATCTACTTAATCTTTTTTGTGATATTTTTTATCTAAATTACGATTTTATCAATTTTAATTTTGAAAAATTTCTTCCTATAAAAGTAACAGTTACAGATATTGTCAATTTTTTTCTAGTAGGTATATTTAATATTTATAAATTATTACTAATAATATTTACAAATAAAAAGAACACTAACTATAATAAACATATAATGTGAGCTTGTAATTAAATTTTTTTTACAAGCATAGAACCACAGAAGCTAATTTAGTGATTTATCAGTATTGGCCACAAACAATATAGATATGGATTACTTTTGAATTTGATGTAGCTTCATCAATATGAAAAAAAAAAGATTATATTTGAAGTTGTCTTCTAACGATTTCAAGCAACATAGATATAGAGGGAAAAATGTGCAAACTGGAGGATTTTCATAATAGAAAATGATTTCTTGCTTATTGTAATTTTAGATTTTTTTTTCTTTTAATGGCAATATTTTCTTAATGGTGAAAGTAGTCTTTAATTCTTTTTTTGAAATATGAAAAGATGACACTTGTTTTTTCTAGAATGTAAAAAGATAGTAGTTTCTTTAATTACTTTTATGAGGCCTTATTCTTTAGGAGAAACTAAATGATTACATTTGCTTTTTTTGAAATTTAAAAAGATTAAAGTTGCTACAATTACTTTTTTAAGGCCTTATTGTTTTGGATTGAAAAAAAAAATATGAGATTTACATTTTTAGGGGCCTTATTTTTTGGGGGGCCTAAAGCAAAGGCTTTTCTGACCCAATAGTCAAGCCACCCCTGAGCCTAAAATGCCTATCAATCTTGACACAAGTGTCCCATGATTACAATATAGGAGTAGAATAGGTAAACCTAGTACCTATAGCTCACAACACGTACAGGATAGTTATTGACTAAATCAGCTAGTAGACCAGTCAACATGACCATTTGTACAAGCATTTGAATTATTTTTTAACACCTCCCCTTAATACAAATGGTTTTAACTCCAAGCATTTCTCATAAATTGAAAAATTTTTCTCTTGAAAGAGCCTTTGTGAAAATATCAGCAATTTATTCCTCTGTGCTACAGTACTCTAGCTTACTCTCTTACTTAGGCACAAGCTCGTGAATGAAATGGTGGCAGACTTCTATGTGCTTTGTTCTTCCATGGAAGACTGGATTCTTTGTTAATTCAATTGTTGACTTGTTATCACAAAATCAAATTGTAGCTTCCTCTTGCTTTTCCTTCAGGTTAGATAGAATCCTCCTGACCCACACAGTTTGCAAGCTGTACTTGTAGCCATTATATATTCTGCTTCAATTGTAGACAATATTGTAGTTCGCTGCTTTTTTGAGGCCCATGATATCAATGCAAACCCAAGACTAAACCCATAGCATGTAGTACTTTTCTTGTCATCTACACAGCCAACCCAATCACTATCAGTATATGAGACAAGTTCACAAGTATTTGATTTTTTATACCTGAGTTCGAGATCCAATGTTCCACAAATATATCATAGTATTCTCTTAGCTACACCCATGTGAGCTTTACTTGGACTGTTTATTAACTTTTGAAATTAAACTCACTAAAAACATTATATCTGGCCTTATATGTGTGAGATAAATCAAGCCTCCAACCATACTTCGAAATTCTTTTGCATCTGCCTTTTCAATTCCATTCTTGTCCCAGTTACTGGCCACCTTTTTTTTGCCGATGACATCATGGTCTTCACAAAAGCCAACCAAAAATCCTTATCCTCTCTGAAGTCTCCTAAGAATTGTTACCCAGTTGCGTCGGGATAGAAGTTTAACTTACAAAAGAGTAACATAATTGCGGGCCACTGTAACTTCAGAAAAAATAGACTTATCTCCTCCACCGATGTAGCCTCCAAACTTGAGAAATACGTCGGTGTCCCTCTTATCATAGATGCCCCTAAAAGAGCTCACTTCTCTTTCCTCATTGATAACATTCGGAAGAGACTGGACAGTTCAAAGAATAGATTGCTCTATTTTGCCGAAAGGCTAATTTTGGTAAAGCATATGTTAAGCTCCATCTCTCTTCACTACTTGATGATCTTCCCCATTCCTTCCAAAGTGGTCAATGACATTGAGAGGCTTATTAACTACTTCTTTTGGTCTGCTGGTGACAGTAGGAGAAAAGTCAAAGCTAGTTGGAATAATATTTGTCTGCCTAAATCAAAGGGTGGCCATGGTCTGCGTAAGCTAGCCAAGGTCAACAAAGCCAGTTTGTTAAATCTTGCTTGGATTGCTTCATGTTCTTCATTGATCTAGGCTACTTGGTTCCGTAACAGATATTTTAGGCATGCTTCATTATGGGACTACATGTCACGCCCCGATCCGGGGAATTTGGGGATTTGAGTGGGCCCCTAGGGTGTGGATATGTAATTCCGTAGAAATCCATGCCCTGAAGAATTATGCACGAATTCCTACAAGGGAGATTCCACAGGAACGTGTGAAGTATGCTGACACACGTACAAACATAACTTATCATAAGCGATATCCTGCGAAATACTCAGTAATTATCAAGAGCACATACTTTCATAAGTAAACATATAACATATAAACATACAGTAAAGTTAAAGTCTTTAAATACATTCCCCAATTGTCTCTTTAAAGTTTGATACAAAATCCCAGCATAATATCCTTAAAATAGACGCTCTCCGTAGGATGGCTAATAGTAGACGTCGCCATCCATCCATTCGCCTATACCCCGAGGTACCGTTGGGGTACCCTCCGGGGCCGCGTCATTGTCCGCGTCGGGACCAGGTGCTGGATCTGCAATACCAAGGGTAACACTGTTAACACGACGGTTAAGCAAGTACTAAGGCATGTGGAACTAATATAATATTATACATTAATACGAATAATCAGTGACAGGATGCATGAATGGGGAATTATAATTGAAACATCATACATACTGATTGGCAACCACGATGCTCTATTCTCCCAAAGGGAGCATACATAGCGTATGGGTCGCTAGGGGATCAAGCTAGCTTCCCGATGAGCGTCGACAACCCCTCCGTAAACCTACTGCAGTGGTGACATACATATACCCAAAAGGGCAAAAGCTAAGTGGTGCCGACTCAGAATCAATCATACTAGTCATAACATACATAAGGAATAGTTAACCATGAAGCCACGAAGGCTTAAACGCAACACATGCATATGGGCTACACGGCCCGAGCCTCGGTTATACCCTTGGCTAGCAAGCACACACTCAATAGAAGCTCTGGCTTGTCAGACACACACTCATTAGAAGCTCAGGTCTGAATCACCTCGGGGTTTGCTGGAGGAAGTGAATTCAATAACAATCATGTCGAAGGTAGTGTAATGTATCAATATGAATGCATTCAGATGAAGCAGTCTCCTGATCCCCAAGGACATTCAGCACGATGTACACATGAGACGTTCGGTGTCGTTATGTTACCATGTCTTAGTATTATCTTATGTACATACGGAAAAACCTTCTCATACCAACATCCATGACTTGCCATTGGGAGATCATTCACAATCATTCATTCATTCTAACATGTAATTACCGGTGGCCAACATGGAGGTGTAGAAGGTATCAGCACTAAGGCCCTACAAAAGGCATTGAGGTCCCTAACATCCTACATGCACTGGGTTCTTACGACTTAGCCGTGTACAAGGCTACGGCTTAGCCGACTGGGTCAGAAATTCATCCGCATTTTCGGCGCAGTTACGGTTCAACCGTATATTGGCCTACAGCTTAGCTGAGCTAAGCCTACGGCTAGGGTACGAGGAGGTCACGGCTTAGCCGTAGGGTATTACACGGTGCAGCCGTCTGCAAGCCGTAAAAGAAACTGGGTTCCATGAGCTCTCTAGAAAGCTCGCCATAAGGAGACCTATGGCTAGGTTACGGGCTGGATACGGCTTAGCCGTAGTGGGTTTCACGGCTTAGCCGTATGTGAGCCGTAGTACAAAATCAGGTTTTGCTGCTATCTGGACTTTGAGCCGTAAATGCTCACGGCTTAGCCGTAGATTCACCGTAAGCTTCAGAAACCTGAATACAATTCTGTCGTCAAATTCCATTCCAGTCAGCACAGAACTTATATTAGGAGGGGGGGTTCTATTGCTTACTAGTGGTAACCCATTCAGGTGTTCAGTATTCCCACACACTCCATTCCCATTTCTCCCATTCCCACTTGATTCATGCCCCATTGGTAACCGAGGAACAACATGATTCACACCCACATTAAGGAGAGATTACAATTGGGGCAAAATCAGAAGAACTAGTCAACATGCATTGTACAAATCACACATGCAGTGAATACAAACTCAAGTATTTGCCTTGTTACAGTGTTTAGCCCTTCCTAACTCTTCTTGTCGTGCGTTTAAGAGGGAAACTCCAAATCAAAAATGGGTTTTCGTAGTGCTGTACTGTTGGAGGTACCCAAGAAGAAGAGAGAGACAGAGGGAAGCTGTGGATATCGCATGCAAGCTCTATCTCCTCCTTTTCCAGCTCTAGGGTGAATGGAGAGAGAAATTAACGAGGTGGCTCCAACAACAATAAGGAAACAGTGGAGGAAGGACGAACGTTGAGCCCGTTTTCGACTTAAACCTCGCATATTTCACCAGCAGGTCCATAGTTTCTACAAATTACAGTTTAGGCCAAATGGACCCCTATTGGCCCAAGGTGAGTCCGGATCAACTCGGGCCCAACACAAAAGATGATCGACGGGGAAAATCACATGTAAGGAAATGGACGAGGTGTCTAAGAGGTACAAGAACGATTTACGAAAAAGCCCTTAACTACCAAGGTGGGGCCAAACTCCGCCCATCTCCCTAATCAAAGTCCAAACCTGGCTAATTTTGAATTGAATTAGTCTTAATCAAGTTTAATTAATATAGAATGAGCTTAATTAACGTAAATTAAGATTAGTGGGATTCGGGACCTTACATTACAATACCATTAGTTTGGGCTATTGCATCTGGAAATCCATTCAGAAGCTAGGTCCTATGCTTAAGCTCAACTGCAAGTGGATACTTGGTAATGGTTCTAAGATCAATTTATGGTATGACAGGTAGCTGGACAACTCATCTATTGCCAACAAATTTCCTCACATTTCTCTCCCTCGTGATGTCAGAGTTCCTCACATCACTGACAAAAACAATTGGGTTTTCTCTAACAATCTCTCCTTAGAAGTAGCTGACTTCCTTGCCAAGGCTAGAGCAATTCCGATCAATTAGCAAGCTAATGATTCTTTGGTTCTCTCCATCTTTTCCACTACCGAGCTCTCTCTCAAAGGAGCCTGGGAATTAGTTCGCTCAAGATCGACCATCAAGCCTTGAGCTCACTTAATTTGGCATTCCCTCATGCCACCTAGACTCTCTTGCTTCTCTTGGAGATTAATGCATATAAGACTTCCAACTGATGATTGGGCTCAAAAAATTGGAGTCAACCTCTTTTCTATCTGCTCTCTCTGTAATTTGAATGGTAAATCCATGCATCATCTCTTTTTCAATTTCTCTTTCGCTTTAGCCCTTTGGAAATGGATCCTCATAGTTGTGGGTTGCTCCTCCTCTTATACCAATCCCAACTTCTTATGGACTATTTTCTCTTCTGGTTGTAACAAACATGCTAGACAAGGTATGGCTATTGTTTTCTTCTCTACATTATATGTCATTTGGCAATCCAAGAATTTGTTTAGATTTGAAAACAAAGTTCCTTCCACCGATATCTCGAAAAAGCTTCTTTGAATTCAGTTAAATTCAGCCTTAGATCACCTGCACAAACCTTTCCTTGGGCCTCCGGTCACTGCCATCATGAATTTTTTAAAGCCATTTCTCTGTAATTATTCTTTTATTTTTTTTTATTTTTTTGTAATTGGCTTGCTCAGGCCTGTTGAGCATGGTTCTCCTTCTTGGGGATCTTCTGTATCTTCTCTTTGGGAGCTCTTTTTTAAGGCTCTTTTTCCACAAACACACCCCCCCCCCCCCCCCCCCCCCCCCCCCCCCCCTCCTTTTTCTTTCTTTTTAATACAAATTTCCTTTTAGCAAAAAAAATTCCATCCTCTCAAATGAGCTTTTCATCTATATCCATAGGTGTTTTAGTGGGATTGCAATTTAACATATGAAATTTTTTTAGCAAATCCCTTGCATATTTTCCTTGGTGGAGAAAAAAACAATTTGAGTTTTGAACAACTTGCATCCCCATAAAATAATGTATCAAACCTAAATCTTTCATTTCAAATTGGGAAATCATATTTTTCTTGAATTCTTCAATCAATTTTAGAGAGTTACTAGCAAATATCATATCATCAACCTATAGACACATCATGAGAATTTCATCCACACCTCCCACCTTCACATAAGGGGTCAGTTCACTTTCACTTTTTTAAAAATTATGGTCCAAAAAATATTTGTCAATCTTAATATACCAAGCTCATGGAGCTTGTTTGAGCCCATATAATGCCTTTTTTAGCTTGTACACTTTATTTTTGGATGCTTTAATCTAAAGGGAAAATGAAAAAAAGGGAGACCGGATCTCCCTCCCTCTATTCCTTCCTTCCCCCGTTTCTCCCCTTCCCCACGTGGTCTCCCTGCGCAGGGAGACTGGATCTCCCCTGCAATAGGGAGACTAGGATTTGCCTGTGTAGATTAAGATCGTCTCCCTGGATCGGTCAACGATGAGCTTGGTGATGACCTCTCCCTCCCTCTATTCTCTCTCTTTTTCCCTCCCTCCCTCTTTCCCTCCTTTCCCCTTTCTCCCCCTTCCCAACATTTCCCCGCGGCAGGGAGATAGGCAAGGAGAAAATCCCGGTGTTCCCCACACCAGGGAGACCAGGATTGTCTCCCATCTCCCTGCTGCAGGAACACAGGGATCATCTCCCTGCCCAGTCTCCCCATAGTAGGGAGATCGGGGTCTCCCTGCTGCAAGAAGACAGTAGGAAAGGGAGAAAGGGGAGGGAGGAAAGGCAGAGGGAGAGGGAAAGAGAGAGGGAAAAGAGGGAGGGAGAGGAAGAGGAAGAGGAAGGGGAAGAGGAGGAAGGAGAGAGAGTGTGAGGGGAGAGAGAGCTCTCCGCCAGCCGAAGCTAAGAAGAGAGATGAGGTGTGTATGGAGAGAAGGGTAATTTTGAAAGTTTTGAATTTTTTTTTTAGTTTTTTAGCCTATGTAAGGAGAGAAAAATTTTGTGTAAGAATAGAAGGACTCCTCGTTTTTCCCCTCCAGAGATGACTCTCTCTCCTCCCCATTTCTTTTCTTTTTTTTCTTTTCTCTCTTTCCTCTCTTATTCCCCTCATTTCTCTTATCTCTGCTCCTCACTTTCCCTCACTCTCTCACCGTCTTACCACTCCATTTTTCACTCCTTTTCTTCTCCTAATCAAGCCATCACGCCCCAGCCATCTTCCCTTTTCTTCTTCTCCGTTTTCTCTCTAGTTTTCCTCTTTCCCCTTTCCCCATTTCCTTCCTACCTTGCTAATGCCGCCCAAATGCGTGCCTACCTCCATCACCAGAGCTTCTTCTTCTCTCTCCATCTTCCTCCTCAAACCTCCATCTCCCTAAAGAACCTATTCCTTGAGTTTTCTCCCCATCCAAACAACCCTAGCTAAGGTTTTCCTCCCTTATAAACTAGGCCATTTAGAGTTTTAGTTTAAAATAAATTTTGGCATGCTCATTAGCTTCTCTTAATTGTTTTTGTAGGTTTGATTTGAGTTGGGTTTGGATTACTTGAGTTTGAGCTTCTTTGGGTCTCTTTGGTGAGCTAGGGAATACCTATTTTACTTTCTTCACCAAAGGCAAGTGGTGATTAACATATTTGATTGATGATGTGCATGTATATTTGGTTGATTCTAGCATTTTATTTGCCATATGTACACCCTTTTGCTCATTTTGGGTTTTATGTTAAAAATACTAGATTTAAGTGTGGTAATGTATGTGATGAATTGATGGGTGTTGGAGGTGATTTGAATGTGCTAAATGAGGGGGTGGAATACCCATTTTCTGCTGGTTAAGAAGTGTGAGAAGAATGAGGGATTGAAAACCCATTTTTATTGGGATTGGTGTATGGTGACGGAAGCCGGGGTGTGGGCTGATTGTGGGACTGTTAATGGGGCTTTTTTACTTACATATTGGGGGTCTTGTGAAGACCTATTATGAGGGTCATTGGAGAGCAAATGTATCTCTCATAAATGGTATGATTTGTGTACAATATACAAATTAACCGAACCCAGTCAATGTTGGACCTGGGCTATGCATCCTTATGACTTAAATAAAATTAATTACTCAACCATACATCACCTAGAGTTTGAGTAGAGTTATTAGGTACACAAATTGCCATCATTGACCTAGGGATGGTTTGTAATTTCTCCTTGGCTTTCGGGTTTGCATACTTTGCATTCTTATTACATTGTTTATGACTCTTTAGTGACTGTACCTTGTATTTGCATTATGTGGACCGTTTTGAAACTTGGCTTGGCGTTTGGGATACGGGAGGACCACTCATTGTGGGTATGAATTTATGGTTGTGGACCGAATTATGTTGTAGAGTAGTTCCTCAATATTTGTATGGTATGTATGAATTTAGCTCCCTTCACATTTGACTTAAGAACCTTTGTCGGCACACCACTAAGTCGGCCTATGTGTGTGTTGTGTGGGATCAAGGTCTTTTGGATGATTGTAGATCGGTGTTGGTATGATATGGATGTACCCTATGACTCTGGATTGAATATAATACACTCTATGGCCGATTGACCAACTGTTATGGACAAGGCCTTGTGCTCTATAACTTAGGAGTGGGTGTGATGCACCATAAGGCAGATTGATCCACTATATATGGACAGGATGCCTAGCATCAGAAAATGGATTGGGCCACCGTATTTTGGGCCGGGTTTTACTCGGATATTAGCTCATGTGGTTTGCGTATTTGTGTAGCTATGGATTGGGATTCCGTTCTTTCTTATGCCTTTGTTGTTTATTACTCTTATGATCATATATGTCTTTATTCCATTTTGACATTGTATGTTATTATGGTTTATGTTTATTCACTTGTCATCTATTGTTGTAGACTGATGTTGTAGTGTTTGGTGCATAGGTACCGAGTCCTACTACCCCAAGGCAATGGAAGAAGGTGAAGGGCTACAAGCGCTTGAGCCGGGTGTTGAGTCCAAATGGGGTGCAAATGATGGATACTTATCCATCTAGACATTCACCCGAGTGACTAACATTATTTCGACATCTTAATGCTTTTCATTATTATTCTTTTTGGTAGCCTAAGTTTTTGGTGGGCATGCTTTTAAAATATTTTGTATAAACTTTTAAAATTTAAACTCAAACTCTAAACTCTATACTCCTTTTGATGTGTAATACTCTGATTATTTTGATAATGCCAGCTGCTAAATATTGCTTACGCAGGTATTTGTGTTGGTATGAAATATTAAACTCACCGTGGACTAAAGATCCTATGGGGAATTGATTAGGAGCTGCTTGTCGGGATGATTACGGGAAAATTATTTAATTGGCCCTAATCTCATGAAACCCCAGGTTTAAATATTGGGGTCGTGACACAGATGCTCAAGTCAAGCAAATAAGAACAACAACCATTACAAAGATACAAATAATGGTAAAGATGGCAAACAATGTTATGCATGTGGTCTTGATGCTCCTTGAATGTACATCCTTGGCTTGTACATTTGCATGGCCAGCGCCAACCAAGCTCTACACAGTTGCCCTCTAGAGAGAGGGAGGGAGGGAGGGAGGAAGAGAATAAAGAGGAGAAGGGGAGGGAGAGGGAGAGGGAGAGGGAGAGGGAGAGACAGGGGAGAAAGGGGGTGACAATATTTTGGAAAGTTTTTATTTATTTTTTTAAATTGGTGTATAAATTGAGAAATTTTGCATATTTAAATAGAAGATTCTATCAAAATAAATAGATTCTGTTACTTTTGCACTTCAGTTTTAAATTCAAGATAGTTTAGCGCAAAATTTTAAAGTTGATGAGGGCACTTTGCAATCGGATCATAGTATAAGGAGTTATTTGCTATTTTCCCTATATTATAGTATAATGGGTGCAAAAACCACTTGATTAAAAAAACCTATCGTATCCACGCAAGTGAATGATAAATATGTACACAGTGAACTAGGATCATTGACTTAAAGGAAATCATAACCCACTGATCATGAACCTGAGTTTCAATTGGTGATCCCAGATTGATTAAGATTGAAATACATATTTTCCTATAGACATTGAAGTACTTAACTTGCGTCAATCAGCGTAATGGACGAAAGAGAACAAAGACGAGACTATAGAAAGTACGAAAACCCCATAAACGCAAATGAAAGAAAACAATGGAGCCCTTGAAAATCCTGGAGCTGAACAGGCCTAGCCCAAAACCCCTATCCTAACAACATCTCGATCTAATGGGCTTGTATGAATCATAGTTTTGAGAGCTTGCAAACTTGACTCATCTTAGAAGGTCAATGAGCTGTGAGCTGAGTAGCATGGGGAGTCTGGCTGCATATTCGACTTAGCCAGACTCAGTAAATGAGGTTTTGAACCATACTTTGGGTGGCCCTAGCTTGGAAAGAAATAATTGCAGGTGTTTCTCAAAGTATGGATTGAGATGGCATCTCTTAAGCCCATTATGGGAGCCACTTGGACTCATGCCCATAATCAGATAAATGGAAATATCTTACTCTGGACTGAATTTTGAGTAAAAATTCATGTCAATCGTATAAAATTGAATCCAACGGTGAGTATAGTTCAGTTTATTGTCAATTTAAGATTTGAGTAATGTTGGAAAAATTGTTATTGCAATGAAGAATTTGACAGAGACGAGTAGTCTTAAACCTAAATTGAGTTATGACCAGGAAAGATAAAACTCAGGTTGTGAGAGCAGTAGGTCCAAAAAGCCCCCCTCGAAGGTATACACCAAATCAACCATCTCCAATTTCATGTCCCTTCCGCTCTTAACCAACATAACAACCGGCAAAAACACAAACCATAATCATCATTAGAGTTAACAAAGGCCATCAACTGACGGTTGAAGATACAATAGCAATATTATCTACAACGAATAGGTGATTCCAGCAATTCATATCACCTCTTCTAACGAAGAATACAGAGCACTCAAATAAAAACATCAGTCCCACCCCCCAGGAGAAGTAGGAAACTAATTATCCTTGTAGAAACTGAGGGCAGTGTAAATGGTTTGCACCAGAGTTAATGAAATGACAAAAATTGCAGCAATTAAAGAGATTACAGTCCATGGGCTGGTGAAATAGTTGCGCTTGAATTGACCAGCCCATCGACCCATCAGCACCCTGGCACGGTTCAAATGTCTCGTACAGTGTCTGTCGATACCTTCGATGACATCGCCATAAGCATCAAAATCAGGGGACAAGTGAGCAGCCAACTCCTTGAAGATTTCAACAACCTCCTCATTGCTGCCGAGGCGGTTAAGCAGTATGTTCTCAGATTGAAGCTCCCTCACATCCTCAGTATTATAAATCAAGGAATCCAACAAGCATATGTAGGAGGTAACGGTGCGGTCCAAACGACCGTCAGAGCACATTTCGTAGGCAGCCAGGTTGAGCAGGCGAGTCTTGGTCGAATCGTCGACTATTAACTGAGGAAGCTCGAGATGGCTATTGATGAGGCCCTTTTTGAATTTAACATCTCTCAATAACGTAACACTGCTTCTTCTTACCTGGATGCCTGTTGATTTGAGCTCACTGATAGGACGAAAATAGTGATGCCAATAACCACTCCCATGGGAAGAGGGACTGGCGCCGACACCAATGAGTAAGGTTTGAAGAAGGCCAAGAAGGTGAAGGGGCTCCCTGCCTTCATCAGATACTGACCTCAAGAAAACTTTAAAAGGATGATTCCATTTAGGGAAAAGTAAGTCTTTAAAGATAAATACCAACAGCCTAAAGAAGCCGATTTCATCCAAGTCGATTTCATATGGAGGGAGAAAGACAATATAGATGAACTCAATTATAAAGCGGCTATCAAAGCGTTCTTGATCAGGCAGTAAGCTCATCAAAGCTTTGAGAATTGAATATGGGATTTGATTCTCAAGTAAAAACATGTCTCTTACAATATGTGCTTGATTAAGGTGGCTACTCTCAGAAAGATTGGTCACTTTTCCAACGATGTGCATGAAATACAAGATGAAGCAACCATCTAAAAACATCATCTTCATGAACTCTGCTTGGTTGTATATGTCTTTGAAGTTATCAGCATAGCTTTCTTGGGGAGACAATTCTTTTGTCGCCTCTGCCACGAACTTCTCATAGACATTTTTCACCTCCACATCAGTAATTGAATTCTCAGATTTTGTACCGGCTGAGAGAGAGAAGAACCAGCGGGCAGCAACTTCCTTGTGGCGCTCCATCAGCATAAGACGAGGTTTGCCGTGGTGGTATGGGCCGAATGACACCACCAATGGATCAAAGCATGTTTTGTTCGATTCAATCTCGCGTAGTATTCCGGGCACCTTCTGTATCCGTGGCTTGGCTCTGGTTTGTGGGTCTTGGCCTCTGCCTTTCATTATCTCGATCAACCACTCCTTTGTTTCGGGTTCCCCTGATAAGGGGGCGGTTCCATGATGACTAGTCTCAGCGGCCATTCTCAATACTCTCCGGGAAGAAATGGAATGGAAGTGAAGGCAGCTGCACCACGTTCAACTACACGCAGATAAATACATAAGACCTTCTTTGTGTATAAGTGTTTTCCACATTACTACCAAAGTGCCGCGTCTTGAAAAATTCAGCGTAAATAGATTCCGTTGAAAATAATTTACAGAGCTGGTCGCAATTCATGTTTGGTGCAAAAAAAAAAAATCCCCATTGGTCAAATTGGTTCTTTTGAAAAGTAGAAAAAGAGGTTATGCAAGTTATGCAACTCAATCGGGTCTGTTTGACTAGGCATTTATATTTAGGTGGACCCATTCAACTCACCCAACTCGTGACCCATCTGGTTGAGTCAGCCAAACATTCGCTCAGTGAGTTAAAATGAGTAAGTATGCGAAGATATATATACTGAGTTGGTAGCAATATTGTTCTGAAAAATAAGGAAAATCGTAAGTAAAACCACACAGGAATCAATCAAATCATCTACTCAATCAGAAACTTCCAAACAATTTACGAAACTTATTCAAAGAGAATTTCAGACTGTTTCAAAGAGGTGTAGAGGGGAAGTCGAACCTGAACGCTGACTGAGACAGAAGTACCTATTCTTCCTTATTCGAATTTTCTACTGTTGACTGCTATAATGGCAGTTATCAACAGGAACATTTACTCTTTCCACGGTTAGTGATTGAGCAATCTTTGTACTGTTGACTGCTATAATGGCAGTTATCAACAGGAACATTTACTCTTTCCACGGTTAGTGATTGGGCAATCTCTTGGATATTTGTCTAAAGACATTTCTATTTTAGAGAGCACAATATTAAATAGAGGCAGAAATGAGGGTCCCCATAATCACTAATCACCAAATGCAGACCAAGGATTTACCTTTAGGTGGTGTGGACAATGGCAGGTGAAGAAGTCAAATAGTCTTTTGAGGCTAAGTTAAGGAAAATCTCGAATCAACACTTGTGCTAATGCCTAGGTCCAACCCTACTAACCACATGTAGTGGTGTAGTTTTCACTTCCCAAAATTCATGGACGGTCAGGGCCCCGGGGAACCCTAGTCCAGCCCACATTGGGCTGTGTTTTAAGGCTCATGGGCTGGACCCCAACCTGATTTTTTGGGCTTGATAGTTAAATTGATGTAGCTTGGGCTATATAACCCTAAAGGCCCAATCCCCCAGCATGTCCACGAGAAGGGCATGTACAGACTTCTCAAATGGGCTGGGCCTAGTTCTTAGTCCCAATGAGTTAACAGGCTAGGGTTCCAAAAGATAGACCAGGTTTGGATATGGGCTCTAGGGTTGGGTCCACCATACCCATCTAGAACCTGTTTGGTTTATCTGATTTTGTCAGATCCAGCGACTACGAAATTCTTTTTGTTTCCAAAGGTTTGAGATCATTTTGAGTGGCAGGCACGTTTAAAATAGCTATATTGCCTGTGCAATGGTCCATAAATTTACCATTTGCACATGAATTGTTGAAGTTTAAGTATTTTCCATAGAATTATATTTGTATGATATCTTAGGGTTGTATGATATTAAGCCATTATTATACAAATAACTCTACCAAAAATATTAAATCTATGTTTTGGGGTAAATGTCAGATTTAAGGGCAATCGTATGAGCAATATCCCTTGAAAGTAATTGTGGCAAGACAGATTTTAATAATGTCAGTGAATAACATACAAATGGAAGAAGAATGCTATTGCTGAGCTTTAAAGGCGCGTAAAGAAAAGTTTCTACAGGTGAAAATTTTCAAAGTCCATGCAGCATAAAGAAAAGTCTCTCAAGTGAAATTAGTACTCAAAAGTCTATGGATCCTTCCTCCCTTTCTCTCCTTCCCCACACGGTCTCCCCTGCGTAGGGAGATAGATCTCAGAGCGCGGTCTCAGCCGAAGAGGCAAAGATGTCGTCCGACGGAGCAAGCGCAACAGCAACTAAAAGTGACTGACCCGATCACCATGCCATTCCTGATCCCGAACAGGCCAATTTGGTCGAAATCATTGCGACAGCCGTTGTGGTTCCTAAGATCGCACTCGACTGGGCACTCACTGGTCTAGCCCGGGGAGAACGTGGAGCACGAGGAGATGAGGAGAGGAAAAGCACGAGGAGATGAGGAGAGGAAAAGGGAGAGGAAGAGGGAGGAGAGGAAGAAGGAGGAGGAGGAGCTGAGGAGAGGAAGGAGGAGGGAGAGGAGAGGAAGAGGAGGAAGAGGGAGGGATAGGAGAGGAAAGGGAAGAGGAAGAGGAATAAGGAGAGGAAGAGGGAGAGCCCCCCTCCCTCTTGCCGGAGCTCATCGCTGGCAGAATGGAAGGGGCAAGAGAGGGGAGGAGAAGAGAGGGAGGGAGGGAGAGAGAGATAGGGGTATTTTTGAAAATTTTTTTTATTTTTCTCTTGTGTGTAAAAAGTTAGAATTGTTGTTTATCCAGCAATTCTCTTGGAGAACCAAGTCTTTCACTTATTTTTCTCAATTAGGACAATTGGATTGGTTGCATTTATACAGGTGACAATTTCATCCATTGAGAATAAGAGAATTTTAAAATAGATATATTTATTGGAGAAAAGAGGGAAAAACTCAAAATGTTTTTTTTTTTTTTTTCAGAAATTATCCCTTGGCATGGGCTAATGGCAACTATCCACCCCATTTAACCTCAATTGGGATTACCTTTGCATGATCAATTTGTTATCCATTCAGGTGTGATGTAGAGAGTGAGGAATTGAGATCACCCGGGCTTATAATTTCAATATCATCACCAATTAAGATAACTTATTGACCATGTGGAATAAGTCTAAGAAGGCTTTAGCATTTCTTTTTTCGTAAAGGAAGTCAAATTCTCATCTAATATGACGAACTAAATGGTAAGGAAATTTATCTAGCAAGAGAAAAGCGAACTAATCATTTTATCTATATAGGGCCCATTTGCTTATATGAAAATTATTGGGTTTATGTCTTGTATTTCAAGTTAGCCAAATTAGTCAATTTAGATTAATCTAGGTGTAACTGATTTGAATGTATTTTAATAATTATAACACGTTTCTTGGGGGATATATATGTAGGGCTCTGTTTAAGTAAGAGTTGTTAGCACGGAGTCGCCACGAGAACTTTTCCTGCTACCCAATTATGGGTCCCATTTTGTGATAGGTCTAGGGGAATATAAAGATCTATATGGGATTACTTTAAGTATCAAGTTTAACCACAATTCCATGCCCTTAACATCTTCATCCATGGCCCAAAAGTTTAACGGCTTCATATTTAAAAAACAAAAAATTTGTCAACCTTTCATCTAACGGTCTAGTCCATTTAGATTAGTGTCAAAACCTATGACCTTCAAGGGGGCCCTGTTTATGTATGGTTTGATTGGGTTGTTAGGAAAGCCCCATCAATAGTTCTCACAGAAACACGATCAAAAGTAATTCTCATCTAAATGTTTTCCGTATATATATAATGTAATCTCTAACCCTAGTCTTAAGCACATTATTAATAAGGGAGAAAGATGATTTGAATAGAGCATTTTTCATAGACGTAGGTGGTTTCATCGAACCACATAAATTCTTAAAGCTTCATTTTAAGCATGGGTGCCCTGGTCTAGTCCGAGCACAACCTGAAGCAACCTACATTTGGGTGAATTTGGGCTCCTTTTTCCAATCCACGAGTTGTATATCAGGCCCACACTTTTATGTGGTTAAATGCTCAGCCCAAGCCCAAAGTGTGCTTGTTTTTCTTAAATGTAGGGGTGTTCATGGGCACAAGCCCAGCAAGACTTGAGGAACAATGGCCCAACCTGCCCATTTAATCAATCTGGTTGGGCTGAGCCAAGCTTTTTTATCAATTTTGTGGGCATCGAAGCACCTATTTGGACTAATTGAATTAAATTACATGCATCCCTACACAGGGTGGGCAGGCCTGGCTTTGGGCTTTCTATCACTCAATTCAAGCCGGGCCCAATTATTAAATGGGCCGAGTTACATATCCAAGCCTAGTCCAAAGAAGGCTGGGCAAGGATTGGGCTCGTTCTGGCCTGGCCCAGAAGCACCCTTAAATGGGCTGTACTTGGGCATGAGTTTCAAGCCCGTAGGTTAGATCCTGGCCTCAATACAAGGCCTGACAATGATCAGGCTTTGATAAGCTTTATGATCAATGCAGCTCAATCCACTGGGGGCCGATTGTTGTATGCTAAATAAATGATTTTTCCTAATATGATGAAGAAAACGACACAACTTGACCAGGTTATTTCTGATGTTTCTTGTTTTAGAAAGATAAGATCATCACCACATTAATGACAAAGTAATGATACGATATACATTTGTCAGGGACTTAACGTTTATTTCATCTCCTCAAAAGAACAGTGATATCTTTCCCTTCTGTTTATTTATCTTAAGTTTGATGGTTTGCAGGCGGTTTTCTACTTTCTTTGTGCCAATGGAAAAAGCGACTTGCAAAAGGATAGTGCTGGTTTTAGTGGTCCTCAGTTTGATATCTGATTATGGAGCAGCTACTGCAGTAGGAAGGAAAACCCCCACAGATTTGGAAACAATGCGAGAGCTTAAACGGATAAATAAGCCTGCAATCAAGACCATTAAGGTGGTTTTTAACTCTACCCTTTTTTCACTGTTTTCATTTTCCTGAATGACATATACCGTCTCTAACTACAATCTCAGACAGTGTTGGTGATGGATTAAAATACCAATGACCGAGTCACTCTTGGATCCATGGTAGTCACAAGCTCTGTCATGGGAGTCCAGATCCTCTGCACTAGTTGTATTTGAATTTGAGATCTAGCTTTTTTTTTTTTTTTTTGCTAGTATTAATTGGGCTTGGGCCCGTTTACCAAATGCAAATGCTCATGCCTAACAAGTTTGACACAGGTCAGGCATTTACAATTCATGTCAGGCTTGGATCAAATAGCACCTGAGCTTATAAAGTGGGGCTGAGTCTAAAAAATATGCCTCAACCTGGCCCAACCCAAACACCACATGCCGCACTCGCAAATCTAATTTTCTCTCCATGGCCATTTAGATGATTTCCAAAGATTTCAAACATGTGTGAAAACCTAGTTGCTCAATAAGATTTAGTGAGTATCATTGTGGGCCCCCATAGGAGTTCATTGTGAAATGAACTCGGCCGAAATATTATTATAGAGATAACTAAGGGGTAATGATATGAGGAAAGAGATAAAGGATATATAGGGTAGAGATGTATACAGGACCTTTACTATTCTAAGTATTGAATTTTTTGGTCTTCTTATATATAGAATCAATACGGTGATGATTGGGCTTTCATTTTCCATCATCAAGGAAACTCACCTTTGATCTCTATTTTTAACGACTTATATATGGCATGAAGTCCCATGTATTCTAATTCAAATACACAAGCCTTATGTGTTGATGATATTCAATCTAGAGCTAATTAAAGATTATTAGTATATTTACGTGTTGGCTAATTCATGAGTTAAACAAAACTTTAATTTGGTCCATTGAATTGTATTATTATTATTATTTTTATTTTTTTTGTTCCTTTTAGAGCGGACTGTGGTATGAGTCACCAGATGCACTAAAGTGAAGAAATTCAAGAAAGAACCCAAATTGGAGTGTTTTGAAGTGATTTTCTAACGTCAATATGGATTAAAAAAGTCATATCTTATAAACTGAGTGTCATATTGGATAAGCTGCCTACCATTGGAAAGCTTATTTAAGTAAATATCTGTAGAGCCCAAGATTATGTAAATCAGAGCGTAAATGACAAAGTTATAGTCTCAGAAAGTTCACTGATGCGCGCAAAAAAATCAAGTGCACTCAAGCGCGAGTTCGACCTGGCTCAAGCGCCAAAGATAGTGGCGAATGCACTTAAGCACCTATGTGACTGCACTCAAGCATACGGATAGCAGAAGCACACCGACTTGTATGAAAACCATTCTTATTTGTACCAGACTTACCTGTTTCACTTGAATTTGTTTTTTAAACCTAAGGTATAAATTTTAGGCTATGAAAAGGGTGTTCTCTCAACCCTAAGGCATCCATCTCCCTACTCTAAGTTGAAATTACACATTGGAGATACCCTTCTTCTCTAAAGCAGCCATTAGAGAAATTGTGCTGAAACTTTGAGTTCTAGAGATTTGTACTTCTACTTCTTTGTAGAAGATTGGCTTTCTTATACCAAGTTCGTTCACCTTGCGGATTCAAAGTGGTTGTTTTAAGCGTGGTGAGCAGTGAATAACAAGTCGATAAGAAGAATTGTAGTCCTTAGGTTAGTTGCAAATGAGTCTATGAGTATATCTTGTACATGCTTGCTATGAGTGCTTGGTTTCTGTTAGTCCGAAGAGGACTTGTGGTTTTTACCAAGTAAGGTTTTCCACGTAAAAACTCTTTGTATCTTCTTCTTGTGGTGTATAATTGATTTATTTACTAGTTCTTTTATTTTTCCACCGCATTTATTTTAAACTGCAATATAGAGATTAAAACCTAGGACATTCTTTCAAAAATGTTTATTGTTTTTGTTATTGTGGCAACAGAGTGAAGATGGTGATATAATTGACTGTGTTGATATATATAAGCAGCCTGCATTTGATCACCCATTACTCAAAAATCACACAATACAGGTTTATTCATTTTCTTGTTCGTACTCCTTTGAATAAGCTTTTCATTTCCATGCTCACATGTGAACCTAGGTAGCAAAATGAATTGAATGGTTTGATATCTTTGTGCATATTGCATTGTAGATGAGACCAAGCAACTATGGAAATCAGAAGGTATCTTCTTCAAGAACATCAAAACAGTTATGGCATAAGAGCGGAAGTTGTCCAAAAGGAGCAATTCCTATTCTAAGGACTCAAAAGAGTGACTTAACCAGTAACATCTCCTTAGAAGGATTTGGGTTAAATGCATTTACACCTCAAATGGAAGTGAGTTGTTGAATTTTAGTTACATTTTCTTTTGATGTAATATTGATGTGATGATGTTTAATTCCTTGAATTATAGTCAATCATCATTATGTATAGTATAACAAGTTAGTTTTTTTTTTTTTTTTGTTAGAAAGTATAACAAGTTAATTAAATATGAAAGTGTCTGCACCTATCTCTTAGTAATCCAGCCAATAGTTGTGTATCTCATACACAAGTGCCATTTGAATGTTTGATGCAATATGTATCAGAGCGCTAAAATAAGGGTAGAAGATCGCGTTCAAGGTGGTGAAGCAGTCATTAATGTATGGAACAACATACATGTGGAGCCAGGTGAATCAAGCACAACTTCCATCTTCGTCGGTAAAAAACAGAGTTCAGAATTTGTCAATTCTGAATGGATAGTAATCTCTCTCTCTCTCTCTCTCTCTCTCTCTCTCTCCATTTGTTTTTCCTCCTGGTACTAGAAAATAGATAAAACGTCCGGAGATAAGAACCAATTTGTTAAGGCACGTGAACAGGCCCATGTTAATTATGGACCCACCTTTGGTGGGGCAACAGCTTCTTCAGGACAAAAGATTTCAAGATGAGAATTCTAAACTTTTTATTAAAATTTCTTTCAGAGTTGACATAAATGGCTAATATGGTATATAAAACTGATAGGACCTACACATGGTATACTTTGTTTATGCTTAATTGTGTTTTAACTTTATACATAGTTGATTATTTCTCTTACTTCTTCTTCTATAAACTTGGAATTCTTAGGTTTCCAGAGATATCTACAACGACGATGCAACACGATTTTATGGGTTTTGGGCTGTAAGTAACTGAGTTTCCACTTTTTTATGGTATATGAGATGGTACTGGTCATATTAGGTCAATAATTAGGGAGGGTTGGGTCATGTATCCACCCAACTCTAGCCCAAGCTTAATTGCGTGTGGGCAATCCCAAACCAAATTAGAACCCACTTTAGCTCAAACTTTGGTACCTTTAACTCTCCATGAATTAGAATAAACCCCAATTATATATTTCTATTTTAACGCGGTAGAGTTCTGTGCACTTCTAGTCTAATCCAAAGGTTGACCGACACCGTACACTATTTGTTGGGTCTTCAACAAAACACATGTATTATCGTCTCTCAAATCTGGGCGAGTTTCCTCTCTTGTGTAATCTTTTCCATTATCTCCAACATGAGCTGGAGAAGATTCAGTCTTTCAGATTTGCACTATGTTCAGTCCATCATACAATCATGTGATTTGTTAGCCTCACTTTTATATTGCATCATGCAAGTGATTTGATGTGGTTTTTAATTTCATTTGTAACTTCATAAAAAGCTGATTTTATACCTTTTCCTCTAATTTGCATTTTTGTGTTCAGTCAGATAATAAGGGTTGCTACAATTTGAAATGCCCTGGTTTTGTTCAAATAAGCCAAGATTTTGTCTTAGGCGCAGCTATTACTTCTGGTTCTACCTATGGTGGCAACCAAATAGGTTTTAATTTGAAGATATTTAAGGTAATAACAGTCCACCAGAACTACTTCATTAAACAGATTGTTTCATTTCATTAACATGATGACCATGGTTGTAAAGTCTTGTTTTTTTATTATTAACTTTTTTTATAATGTGATTAGCCTTGAGGTCTTTGACCCAATAGGGCTTTCCCTTGGTGGCGTCAGTTAAGCCCACACAAACAGACACTAGTCAAATATGGGGTGGGTTTTGAGCACAAGGCACGGTGGTTGCTAGTTTGTTTGAGCCTTGAGTTTGCTCTCCAAGGTCTTTAGTTTAACTCACACTACTTACGTCTAGGTATTATGTGTACAACCATATATGTATCCCTCAATGAATAGTAATTTAGAAATTTGGATTGAATATCATCAAAACCCTATGCATCCAAAACAGAGTATAATCCTAACCCTCTTCAAAGAATCTCTCCTAATGTACAGAGATGAGTGCTTGAAACCACCCTATCACAAATCTCTCTCTCATGAAGGCAGCGGTGGCTCCACATGCTGACCACCCTGGATTGGAAAGTGAATGAAAAAAAAAAAATTGGTTAGGTTATATATATTTTGACAACCCTAAAATAAAAAAATAGTGACCATCCATAAGGGGCTAAGCATTTTTATTGGTTAAAATAGGTTTTGACAACTCTAAAAAAATAAATAGTGACTATCCTTAAGGGGCTAAGTGTAATTTTTTAATAGAGCTTATAGAGTTTATATATATATATATTTTTTACTACCCTAATTTAAATTCCTAGAGCTGCCACTACGTGAAGGCTATAAATGGTGGAGGTGAATCGGCAATTGAATTCATTATTTCATATATTTTAATGACTTCCAACTCTTTCGATATCTTGGAAGAAGACCTCAGGTGAGGGAAGGTGGCTACTCATATTCGAACTCTGCGCAATCAGGGTACAACTTACGCATCTTATCATTGGGGTAAGAGAGCCTCACCTGATGTCTACTTTCCTCGCCAGAGGGTTGAGGCCCCAGCCCCCCAAGCTGGGTTTCCCCCCAACCCAACCCAAAAAAAAAAAAAAAAATGAAAAAGAACTCTTTAGAGAAGTTTTATGCCAATTACTCTTTAGAGAAGTTTTATGCTAATTATACACCTAGGAAGATAAGTGAGGCAGCTCACTCACTTGCCAAACTCAAGTCTAGATAGTAAAGGATGATTTGTGGTTTAACTCTTTTCTGGATCGACTGCTTAAGGTAGTCTTGTTTTGTAGTTGCCCTATTTTGGATTTCATTGGCATTCTATTTTAATTTTCCCGTCCGTAAAAAAATTCTCTCTCTCTCTCTCTCTCTCTCTCTCTCTCTCTCTCTCTCTCTCTCTCTCTCTCTCTCTCTCTCTTATTTGTGTATATGTACAATTGTTTATTTGTTTGTTGCCACAGGACCAAGGAAATAGTAATTGGTGGCTAGTCTTTAACAATGAGACAGTGGGCTACTGGCCCGGTTCTTTGTTCGGGAACATGGCTGAATATGCTGATTTCATAGAATGGGGAGGACAAGTCTACAACACTGCCCCCGGGGGAAAACACACCAGCACTCAAATGGGTAGTGGTCATTTCCCAAAAGAGGGCTATGGAAAAGCTGCCTACTTTGATAATTGTCTCAAATTTCATGAAAAGCTTGCTAAAGTAACCCCATCCATTGAAGAAGTTGATTATAAGATTTCCAAAGCAAGCTGCTATGACGTATCAAACGAATTAGACAACAAGGATGTCCCAGGCATTGCTTTCTATTATGGTGGGCCTGGTGGTCTTAATTGTGATTAATGAAGTTTAATCTATCAGGTGCCAACTGGTGCAAGTTGAATAAGGATTTCTCTCCTCATACCATAAATGGAAAAAGACACAATTTGCTTTATGTGGTTTTTTTCTTTTAATCTTACATTTACAGGATATAAATTTAACACTATGAACTTTTTTTCTTGAATGGTTAAGAATATGAATTTGAGCATATTCTATTTGATCATCTACTGATAACCAACATTAAATCCATTCAACTTGTTAGTCTTCACCATATAGCCAACATGAGTTCCTTTCGACAATCAATCAAAAGTAAGGAGTGCATGCTATCATTGGGAGGTCATGGGTTCTGTTGGGTTTGTGTCTTGTATTCTGGCTTAATCGGATGGGTCTATTGGATTAACCAAAGACCAAGTTGGGTTAATGTCATGGGTATTTTGGTAATTACACCGGGGCTTTCTTGGAGGCTAAGAAAGCATAAATTATATATTAATATAATCTGTAATCATAGATCTTGTATTAAAGAGAGTGGTCCCTTTTACCCGTAATGTTCCCACACCACGTAGGAGAGCCAATGAGAGCATAAGTGTCTCTATATGCCTTTGTTTGTTATAGTAAAGATGGTATCATCTCTGTGCCCATAGATGTAACCTTAGTTTGGGTAAACCACCTAAACCTCTGTGTTCTTTTCCTGTGTGGCTTTAATTGTCAATTGCTGGTTACACGCTTATGCTCGTGCAGAAAAAGTGGTATCAGAGCCTTTGTTGTAGTGTCTAATTGACAAATTGGATTCTCGTTGGAGATCTAGATTCCCCATGGAAATCTAGATTTTCTATAAGTTGCAGAAGGTGGAGATTGATTTGATCTCTGGATGGGCAGCACAATAGGTCGAGAAAATCGGGAAAAGTCATAGTTTGTGGTCGAAGAAGAGGATCCATAGTTCGTGGTTGAAGAAGAGGATCAACTCTCTCCCCCTTGCACAGCCATCTCACTTGAGGAGGAAGAAGAAGAAGAGGTTTTGGGGTCTCAGATTGGGTTCTTGAAGAGGATTGCAAGGTTTTGTGATCAAATTTGCAAAAAAGAGGGTTCTCTGTTTGTTGTAGAGACTGTTCTAGGCTGGGGTTCTTTGGTGCCGGACTTCGCCTCAGAAGAAGGGGGATTTCTCAAGTTCATTGTAGCCCCTTGTCATCGCGTTACAGACACTGTGAAAGCCGCAGCCGCCACCCTCGCCTCACCCCCGCCTGCCGCCTCGCCGTTTGGAGGGAGCCGCTGCCCGACCAAGCCCTCACCGCTCACGGCTGTAGAAAAAGGAGGTTGAGGGTTTGCAGGTCTCTAGTTCATGCAGAACCAGGAAGGAAGAAAAAGGCATCGTTTAGGGCATGGATCAGTTATAGGTCTAGTTTGGGTCAGTTCGGCTTAACCCGTGAAGCAGCACAACCCAGCAGTACAAGCAAGTGCAATTCGGTTCTGGTCAGGTCGACCTGAACCCATTTTCAGAGCCCAACCTGTAGCATAATGCTGATGTCAACATCGCGTCAGCAGAGTACGGTCAAAGCAATTTGACCAAGGATCAACAGCTGAAATTGTTTCATCAATATCTTGATCATCTGATGTCTGACTGGAGATCCGCTTGCGCCTATAGAATCATTTGGCACAGATCTAAGCAGTAGAAGTGGGAGACTGGTTGTTTGATCGTCAACGGAGGGGTTCGACCAATCGGAGCGTAGAAAACCGCTTTTGCAATATGAAAGCCATCCAAAGTTAGATTTCAAATCTATTTCTTCTAACGTGCTTCTAGTAACAAGATCTTCACAGTGGTACTGAAATTAAATTACTTTAAAGGCTCATTTATGAGTGATTCAAAAATCACTCGGATTTGTCAATGGTTTCGAACTTCAAGTTCAAGGTGGAGTTTGATAAGAAGATGAACTTTGCTCAAAGTTTATGCACCGGTTCAACATGTTAGAGTGTTGAAGGAAAAAGATTGCATCGTTGGTGTAGTAATGTACCATTCAGCACAGTATGTGAAATATTGCTGGTTTTATCTCTTGGTAGCTCATGTACCGGAATTCAAGCCAAGGTAGAGATTGTTTAGTTTATATCATATAGTCCGAGTTAATCAAATAGAAGATTTCGCCATTGGTGCAATGACGTATTTGTCATCGAAGTCCAAATATACATTGTTGGTTTTATCTCTTGGTGGCTCGAGATATAGAATTCAAGCCAACGTAGAGATTGTTGGGTTAATGTCTTGTATTCTGGTTTAGCTGGATGAGTCCATTAGGCTAACTAAGGACCAGGTTAAGGTCATGAGTATTTTGGTAATTACATCTAGACTTTGTTAGAGGCTAAAGAAGCATATATTATATATTGATGTAATCTGTAATGCTAAATTTGTGCTGCAGAGAGTAACCTCTCTTGCCCGTGGTATTCCCACACTATGTGGGAAAGCCGATGAGAGCATGAGTGTCTCTATATGTCTAAATCAAGAGAGTTTTGATTGTCGATCACTAGTTACGCTCTTTCGCTCGTGCACAACAGTTCAAACCTAGCTTCCCCCCTTTGCATATGTGAATTTTTAATACTTTACATATATGAGTTGTGTTTTGTCCGCTCACATGTGCATGTCTATGCCCTCACATGTGTAAGTCCCTATTACATTGCATGTGTGAGTTGAGTTGTGTCTATATTCAAGCCTAACCCCTCAACTAGGTTAATAAAAAAAAACGCTTCTATCTATAGAATATCCCCTTCTTTCTCCAGTTTTTCATAAATATTCTAAGACAAACTTCAAGATAATTGCAGTGATGAATTTCATTTTATCTATATTTTTTCCTAATCCTTAAGGTCAAGAAATTCTTATCTTGTACAGATTCAGACTATTAGATTTACCTTGAGAATTTTACACATTTCAAAAATAAATAAATAAACCATTTCAAAAAAAACCTAAAGAATTTTACATTAGAACAACAAGGTTTTTATTAGAAGAGGCACTATTAACATTCCGAAATTACCTTAATGTACACCCATATACATATCAAAACATATGTGCTTGACTTTGCTAGTTGTATTGCACGAAATGACTCTAATCTTCTTATGGAACATCAGGTAAACATTCTGTTCTTCAAAGTAGTGAGATATGGGTGCATGGAGCCCAACCTGCCAAACCTGTATAACCTAGAGTACCTGTACCCATATGGATGGAGATAACATGATACATCTAATTTGAAATATTAAAGTGCAATTATTGTAATAATTTGATCTAGATTATATAAATACTTAATTCATTATTAAATTGAATTTAGTACAATTCGCATGAAATGGTTGAGAACAGGAGAGTAATTTAAATCTAACATAAGTGGGCCTTGACGTATAGTTAAGACATATATAAAAATAAATAAAAATAAAAATAATAAATAAAATAAAATAAAACATTACACTTTGAAGCCATCAAATGATGAGCTAAGACATTAAACAGGATGAATCTTTCACTAAATTAACCACCCCCAATCCCAAAATAGCCATGCATCTAGGTGTGATCCCTAACAAGGGGGCACATTTCTTACATCAACTGAAGCTTATGAGATTGCATATTATGTTGCTCAATTGTCTAGTAGCTCTATGTCTCACCTAGCTTCCGAAGGTTCTTTTCCTAAGTATGCTGCCATATTCTTCCACATGTGCAGGCACTTATGTTTATAATTTGGTTAGTAACTTGTCTCTCAACTAGCTGCCTAAGGTCTTCTCCTTGACTATGTTGTCCTCTTCCACATGTAGTCACTCTCTCGATGTGTGCAACTCTCTTCTCACTTGTGTGGACTTTTTCATGCATCCTAACTCCCTTAATTAGCTGAGGTAACAAAATGAAACTACAAGTACAGTAGATGGAACATGATTGAATTACTCAAATTATTGAAATGATTGGCTTCACTTTAACAATGGAACATCTAGAATTGGATGGGCGATCTCGGGCCCTCCTATTTTCCTTATCTAATTGGCATGGACTAAATCCTGTGGCCTGTGGGTTCAACGTCAACCTAGAACTGTAACACTTCGATCCAACTTAATCGGGTTTAACGACTAAATAATGACGAATTAGTTGTTGGTTGTGTTTTGCTTTTGTTTCGGTTTCGTTCCGGGTCCTGGATAGGTAGTTGGGTTGAGTTTAACCTATATTAGGTAAACATGAGCCTTTTTTCGTAATTTTAGATTTTATAAGACGTTGTTATTCATGCATCATCTTGGCGTCAACACATGACTTTCGTCGAGCTCGTCAACTTCCGTAACTGACTCGTATGAGAACGACGTCGTTTGTTTCCGTTGGACCCTTATTGGACTGGAACTGTAATTAGTGTAAACTATTGGACTTTCTTATACTTGTTTAATCATTATCCTTATATAAACCGACATGCACCGACCTTCTCCTTCATTCCACATTCGTTCTCTTCCTTCTGCGTTTCTTCCTTTTTGTTTCTTCTTCTTCTTCTCGATGAATCTAAGCAAGGGGGATTTTGTGCACTTAGTCTTCCCTCCTTCCTTGTGTGGTTCCCGGTAAGCTTTGGGTTCTTGATCTTCTTCTTTTTCTTCTTCTCATCATTCACTGCATGTGCTCAACTCGTCTCTCTTTTCGCTCTTTTCTCACATGCATTGTGTTAGGATTTCATTTTAACGGGTAATTTGAGCCAAAAGACAACGGATTTACGAAAAACGCTTGTTTGAGGCAAGTATAAGCATGATTTGGATGAACACATGTTGGTACACCATGATTGTTTATAGTTTCCTTCAATCTCACAAGTATGTCATGACTTACAGCGCTTGTGTTTGTATTATATTGCTTGATTTTCGTTGTGTACCATAGGTTCCACTTCAGTCATTCTGTACCAGAGCAGACTGCCCAACCGATCGGGTGTAACACTCCGACTCCGCTTGACCTCGTTTAGCAGTTAATTAATCTTGTTTTCATTGCTAATTGTGTTTTGTTTGTGTTTTATTTTCGTTGCGGGTCATGGATAGGTAGTTGGGTTGAGTTTGACCTGGATTAAGTAGACCAGGCCCCTTTTTGTAATTTTAGCTTTTCTAAGACATGGTCATTTTTGCAGCATCTTGATGTCAACACGTGTCTTTCGTTGAGCCCGTCAACTTTCGTAACTATGTCGTTTGCAAACGATGTTGTATGATTCCATTGGACCCGGATTTGACTCAAACTGATAATAGAATTATGACTTGGACTCTGTTGTAATTTGGACTTCCCCTTAGCTTATATAACTTCATTCCATCGACTAAAACTCACGTTCTCTCTCATTTTTCCTCACTATGTACGTGAAGAGCTTTCTCTCCCTCTCCTGAATTCTCTCCTCCATCGATCAAGCTGAATTGAGGGATTTTGGTTCTTTTAATCACTGGTGTGTTGATTGAGGTGAGCTGGGGTTCTCTTCCATCTCTCTCATCTCATTCTTCTTCTTCTCCTTCTTGTTTCCATGAGTGCACGATAGGTTTTGAGATTCTTTCCATTTCTCATGCATGCATGTTGTTTGGTTGGTGTTAGGTTATGTTTGGACCCAAGGACATCAGTTGTGTAATTGAATTCAATTGAGGGAAGTATAACCATAACCTGTAAGAACCCATGTTGGTATGCATTTGATTCTGGTTAGTTCACATGAATTTGTATGGAAAAATGTGTTTACAGCCCATTTGATTAGTACTTTATCTATCTCTATTGGATATTTGCAATTCTGATGATTTCACAGGTTTTCTGTACATGATTCAGAACATTGACTTCGTGCATGTACGGCTAAGCCGTATGTCACTTACGGCTTAAAGTCCAGAGAGGGTAAAAATCCAGTTTTCCTCTACGGCTAGGGCACGGCTAAGCCGTGTATTGCACTACGGCTAAGCCGAACCTCAGCCGTGGCCCAGCCGTAGATCAATACAGGGTGCCTTTTTCTGAATTAACTGAGAGCAATCAATTTGTCAGACCTTCTACGGCCCAGCCACGGCTAAGCCGTAGAACACACACGGCTAAGCCGTAGAACAAAATACGGGTGAACCGTAACTGCGGATGAACAGTAAAGGGAACCGCGGTGAAGCCGCAGTGCATATTACGGCTACGCCGTAAGATGCCTACGGCTAAGCCGTACGTTCACCTACGGCTAAGCAGTATCCACACTAGAATAATGAAGGACAAGGATAGGTGTAAGGGAAAGACCGATATGGCCTTCATGATAGAATGTAGAGCACCTAGACCTGCCCAACGGAATGTGATACAACGCGTGAATGATCTCGAGGGCTACGAATCATTCATGTTCGTCATCCGGATGTTAAACACCTCCCCATGGGTGTTGGTTTAAGGGACTTCGTGCACCGCCGATTCAATGCAACACTAGACAACGGTGCATCGAATAACTTAAAACTACATCATCATGCACGGTTAGAAACACCGGATAAGTAGATTAGAATTGGCTTATAAATAAAGATGATCCGATTTCGCATGATTTGTTGCATAACATGTTGCATTCGATCATTGATCTCTACTCTCTGATATCTTGTGTTCCGTTACTTTCACATTGTGGTTCTTTACCTTGAGTATGCATGTATAATATGTTCACAGATATGCACGTATGATATGTTGTCACGATCTACTCAGGGTTTTCATGATTGACTCTGTATGGTCAGGCACTACTTAGCCTCAGCCTTAGGATCCCGACGGGGTGAGTTTGGTATAGTTTACATGGCCTTGCTGCAGTAAGGAAACGTCTTGGGGAACCGGACCCCAGGAAACCGAGACCCATTGTACCCTGGCCCGGACAATGGTGTTCTTTGCACGATACAAGATTCCTCTTTTGGGAGCATATGGCAATGTAGTAGCCACTAGTTATATACACTGCATGTATCCATTGATTCGCATAGCAGATTTTTTTCTTGCATGACAGCCTAGTATACGAAAATGCCTTGTTTAATTTACATGGTATTCCTTATTCTATTAGACACAGCGTGTGTTAACTTGTTATGGTTTATACTTTGTTGAATCGTCGTATTCACAGTTGTTTTTGGTGTTGCAGGCCCAGATACCCCTGCCGACCCCTCGCCGGTCGGCCAGACTCCAGATGAGACCCCCGAGGCCCCATCAAGCCTAAAGGAGTGGATGTGATCACTCCACGGGAGAGCGTTCTTGACATGCATAGCATTGGAGTCTTGTTTTGAGGATTTTCACACTTGTGTACATGTCATGATTGTATATATTATTTTGCGCATTTTGTAAGACCTTCACATGTAATTATATCAGTTCTTTCTTTGTATTTTCTTTTTGCACTGTTAGTTTGATGTTTCTGATATTTACAGCTTCCGCGTACATGTTTGGCACATGTGAATGTTCCATTGTGCGTGTGCATTTAGACTCGGTCTACGTGTATATGCACGGGAATACGTATGTCATTAGGTTTGGTTTTTGCTAACCCCCGAACCCTGGGCTCGGGTTGTAACATCGGGCATAGGGTCTGATCGATTGGACACATCCAGAACCGAAATCTGATCGATCGAGATTCAAAACCGACCAATTGGCCCTGAAGCACTCTGCATTAGGAGATTGAGTCTTTAATTGAAACCTCTTAGCGCTCATTTCTAGTCTTCTACCTCTAACACAAACAAAAGAATTGTTAGGCTATATTCTCGGGCCTCGTGGCTCGTGATTTTATGTACAGAAAGTCTTTTCAGGGACCATCAATAACAGGTAAGTATGAAATGGACCTTATAGGGCCTTCACATTAGAATGTAGGCACCCCTTAACTTGCCCAACAGAACACAAGAATTGCATGCATGGTCTTGCGGGCTGTGAGTCATTCATGTGTGTTGTCTAGTGTTAAGCACCTCCTCATGCGTGTTGGTTTAAGGGACTTTGATACACTTTCTTGCTACAATGCAACACCAGACAATTGTGTATCGGTTAACTTAAAACTACATCATCATGCACGACTAGAAACACTGAATGACTAGATTAGGGTTGGCTAGTAAGTTCTATCGATTCGAGCTAAATTGAGTTGCATGACATCTTAATTGACGAATACTAACCTCCACTCTTCTGTATGGTTTGTATAGCCCTCGTTATACCCTTTTGATATGGTAAGGTTGATTTGTTTGAGTTGTTCGAGATGTTTCTATTAATTTGAGTATTGTATATATGAGTTGAACGCATGATTCGGAATGTATGAGATGTGCTCGATATGATATTTATGATTTACTCAAGTTCTAGTGTATCATTGACTCATATGGTCAGACACTACTCAGCCTCAGCCTTAGGATACCTGACGGGGTCGAATTTGGCATAGTATGTATGGCACCGCTGCAATGAGTTATGTCTTGAGGCTTACGGACCCCAGGAACCTAAGACCCATTGTACCCTGGCCTGGTGATGGTGTTCTCAGTATGTAAGATCTCAAAAGGAAGCATATGGCAAATGTAGTAACCACCTACTTGTGTCCATCTCATGTAAGCATTGATTCTGATAGCATGTTTCATTTGAATGCATAACTGCCTAGTATACGAAATTGAAACTCTCGAATTTATCAGTTGTTACTTATTCTGTTAGATACAACATGCGTTAACTTATTGTTGTTTATCCTTTGCTAAATAGTTGTATTCATGAGTTTTCCTTGGTGTTGTAGGCCCAGATCCCTCATCCAACCCCTCGTCGGTCAACCAGACTACAGGGGAGACCCCAGATGCCCCGTCAGGGATAGAGGAGTGGATGTAATCACTCCACCGGAGTGCAACATTGTTATGCATGCATAAGTCTTCCTTGATGTGGGATCCCATTTGGTTTTGACGTTGATTTGTGATCTTTATAAGTTGTAAGCTGGCTCATTTTTTTTATAACTCTGAACATCTTGTAATCTTTTGTATATATAGTATTTTGTGTTGATATGTCTTCCTTTGTTATGCAATGATACCTACAGCTTCCGCGTACATGTACTAGCACGTGTGAAATTCCCTTATGCATGTGCATTTAGACAGGATCTAAGTGTATATGCACGGGAGTACGTGTGTCGCTGGTTAGGTTTAGTCTTAACCCCCAATCTCTTGAGCTCGGGTTGTGGCAGGGCCCTTCAATCGTTATCTTGCTAGGCTTAGGCGCAGATAGACCTTACCCAATAGGGCCATTGAACAAGGCTATACATTATGGCAAAGTACAAAATAACTCCCAAATTGGTGATACCTAATGTTATTATATATATATATCTCTCCAAAAGCATCAACCCTCATGTATCATGCTATCAAAAAGCATCAACCGTCATGTATGTCTAAACTGAGCATTTGATTTACATATCTAAATGGACCCAATCTATTGCAACATTTATCCTTTTAAAATCCCAAATATGAAAACTAAAGAACTACAGAAGTCATTGCACACATTTTTCTCCTTTGTCTTGAATCTCATTTGCAATTAGGATTGCCACCAGGGCCACCAAAATAGAAGAAATATCCAATGTCTTTGCCCATCTTTTGTCCAGTGTAAATCAAGTCATAACATTTGGGTTTGTCAATGTAAGTTTTGACTCCATCAGGGGCCCTGTAATTTTCCCTGAAATCAACGACAACGATGTTCCTAAAATGACTTGATTTTCCAAAACCTTCAAAAGAGAAATGGCCACTACCCATCTGAGTTGTGGTATGCTGGCCATCAGAGCCTGTGTTGATAACCTCCCCTCCCCATTCAATCAAAGAAGAATGGATGAAAGTGTTGCTAAACTGTTGCTAAACAAAGAACTGGGCCAATATCCTACACGTTCATCTCCAATCACCAACCACTAGTTACCAGTTTCTTGATCCTATCACATAATCACAAAAGTAAAAACATACAAAGTTGGAATTGTTAGCAATGCATCTTGCAAGTAGTCCTAAATGATAAAGAACAAGATGTTTCACAAAAATCTAATGACTAACACAAGGGTTTCTTGTTATAGATAAAGTTAATGGGAGCGCAAATAATTGACATCTCCATGGATGCTAGATGTCTATAGTCAATATCAAAAGCATGTTGACCATATATGAGTTTTCATCAAAGATAATCAAAAAGTGCATAACAATGTCCTCGCGAAGCAATTAGGAAAAGAATTAAATTAAATAATATGAATAATCAAACTTGAAGATAAAACCTTGGGACCAAGTTGTCATTATCACTATGGTAATTGGTTCAAATTTGAATCAATAGTTGTTCACCCATTTTAGGGTTTGACATTACTGTGAATATTAGCAGGTTTTACAAATGAAAAATCATGGTTATAGTATAGAATTGGATTTAACTCTTATGGATATTTCAAACCCATGCTAGTAAATAGCAAATTGATTTGGACAAACCTAGGATTGGCCCAAGTCCACAAAGCATTTACAACTCTAATTTGATCAATTGTACCATGTGAGGATTTTTGTATTGGCTAATTCATAGGTTGGACAAAACTTTAAGTCCATTGAGTTGTATTTTATATATTTTTGTAATGCTTCGACCCAACTTAATCAGGTTTAGTGACTAATTAATGATGAATTAGTGGTAAATTGTGTTTTGACTTTGTTTTGGTTTCGTTCCGGGTCATGGATAGGTAGTTTGGTTGAGTTTAACCTGGATTAGGTAGGCATGAGCCTTTTTTTCGTAATTTTAGATTTTATAAGACGTTATCATTTATGCATCATCTTGGTGTTAACAAGTCTTTTTCGTCGAGCTCGTCAACTTCCGTAACTGACTCGTAAGTGAACGATGTCATTTGCTTCCGTTGGACCGTCATTTGACTCGAATTGTAATTCATCTTAAGTTTTGGACTGTCTTGCAATTTGGACTATTTCTTATCTTATATAAGAAGCCAACCAACCACCGACCTTCAGGTCCTTCTTCAACTCAACGTCTTCTCCTTCTCCTGTTCGTTTCTTCCTTTGTATATTCTTCTTTTTTTCGAATTCAGCCAAAAGGAAAGGGGGATTTTGTGCACTTCGTCTTCACTTCCTTCTCGTGTGGCTTAAGGTAAGTTTGGGTTTCAGGTTTTCTTCTTCTCCCTCTTCTTTTCGTTAGCCATGGCTTGTGCTCACGGTCTCTCTCTTTTTCTCTTATGCATGGTAGATTTGAATCGTGTTTAGACTTCAAATTTGAGCCCAAGGACAATCGTTTGCGTATTGGAACTCTTTTAAGGCAAGTATAAGCATGATTTGGATGAACTCATGTTGGCATACCGTGATTGTTATGAGTTTCCTTCAATCTCACAAGTGTATAGTGAATTACAGCCCTTGTAATGTGATTTTCTTGTTTGGATTTCATCGTGCGTTGTAGGTTTCACTCCAGTCATTCTATAACAAAACAAACTATCCGACCGATCGAGCTTCAGAGCCGACCGATCGAACACAGCTAGAATCAAAATTCGACCAGTCGGGCTCCCTGACAGACCGATCGGCCTTGAAGTGTTCTGCTTCAGGAAAAATAAGTCTATACACTGAAAACTGTTGTACCCATTCTGTTCTTCGACCTTTCACACTAATCAAGGAACCTTTTAAGCTATATTCCCAGGCCCCGTGGCTCATGAATTATGTAAGGAAATCTTTCCCGAAACCTCCTCCAATAAACGGTAGGTATGAATTGGACTTTGTAGGGCCTTTACATTAGAATATTGGTGACCCTTAACTTGCCCAATGAAAGTGCGAATCACATGAATAGTCTTGAGGGTTGTGACTCATTCATATGTGTCATTCAATGTTAAGCACCTCCCCATAGATGTTAGTTTAAAGGACTTCGATACACTTTCCGAATATAATGCAACACTTATAAAAGACAACTATGTATCGGATAACTTAAAACTACATCATCATGCATGGTTAGAAACACTGAATGACTAAATTAGGCTTGGCTAGTAAATGTCCTTGACTCGAGCAAGAATGAATTGCATGACATCTTGATGTACGTTTATTGGCCTCTACTTTTTTGTATAGTTTGTCTTGTTTTGATATGCCCATTCGTTATGATAACTTTGATTTATTTGCCATGTTCATTAGGTTTCCTTTCTGTCTGACCCATGATGTCTGCTATGTCCAGTACCTGAGTTTTCTACATATGATATATTGAGCTTTGTGTACGTATGAGTTGAAATATATATTTGGAATGTATGAGATATGTTTAATATGGTTCACTCAACTTCTTGTAAATGATTGACTCCACATAGTTCGGCACTATTCAGCCTCAATCTTAGGATACCTGACGGGATTGAATTTGGCATAGCGTGTATGGCACCACTACAGTGAGTTTATGTCTTGGGGATTTCGGACCCCAGGAACCCGAGACCCATTCGTACCCTGGCCCGGTCGATGGCATTCTCAGTATGTAGGTAAAATCCCTTTCTTGGGAGCATATGGCATATGTAGTAGCCACCTAGTTATGTTCACATCCTGTATGCATTGCCTCTGATAGCATGCTTTATCTGATTGCACGATTGCCTAGTATACGAAATTGAACTCTATGATTTATTTGTGATCACTTATTCAAATAGATACAACATACGTTAACTTTTTGTTGCTTATACTTTGCTAAATAGTTGTACTCACGAGTTGTCCTTGGTGTTGCAAGCTCGGATCCCTCGACCGACCCTTCATTGGTCAATCAGACTCCAAGGGAGACCCTTGATGTCCCATCAGGACTAGAAGAGTGGATGTGATCACTTCGTCGGAGCGCGACAAAAACATACGTGCATATAGGTCTTCCTCATTTTGGGATCTCATTGGAATTTTGAGTTTAGTCATGATTGTCATATTCTATAATTTGACCCAGTTTGTATAACTCTGAATCTCATGTAATCTTTATATGTACATTCTTTTGTTTATATATATATATATATATCTCTCTCTCTCTTTTATGGTTTGATACCCACAGCTTCTGCGCACATGTATTTGGAACGTGTGAATTTCCCTTATGCGTGTGCACTTAGACTGGGTCTAAGTGTATATGCACAGGAGTACGTGTGTCACTGGTTAGGTTTAATCTTAACCCCCGATCTCCTGGGCTCGGGTTATGATAATTTTTAGTGTGGACTGTGATATGAGTCACCTGATGCACTGAAGTGAAGAAATTGAAAAAAGATTAACAAATTGAAGTATTTTTCTAAGGATAACATAGTTTAAAAGGGCCATATCTTACAAATTGAGTGTAGGATATAGGCAAGCTACCTACTGTTGGAAAGATCGTTTCGAGTAGATATCCGTAGAGCTCGAAATTGTGTCAATAGGATCTAAAACAACAAAGTTATGGCCTTGGAAAGTTTGTAGATATTTATATTGAAATTAATCCAATCGATCTGATTAAAACTAGTAGCTTAATCCGATCGATCCAACCTATGATCAATCAATCGGCCGTTGTGCAAAAATCCACCGACTTGCATGAAAACCTTTCATGTTTGTGCCAGAGTTACGTGTTTTATTCCTACTTGAACTCTAGCCGTAAGGCACTAATTGTGGGTTATAAATAGAAGTTTTCTCTTAACCCCAAACACAAATCTCATTATTCTAACTTGAAAATACTCTTTGGAGATCATCCTTCTTCTAGAGCATTCATTGGAGAGAGTTGCTAAAAGCTTCTTGTTCTAGAGTTGTCGCTTCTACTTCCTTATAAGAGATTATTAATCTTGTGAAGACAATGTATTATAGATCAAGGAGTCAAGTTGTTTGTAGATTCTTACAAGAAAGACTACATCCTGTGGTCGAGAGACTAACTATGTAAGGTTGTAAGTACATCTTATAACTGCTTGAAATTAATGCTTTCTTTTTTATTCGAAGGAGCTCGTAATTTTTTCCCATTAGGATTTCTACATAAAAATCTGTGTGTTTTCTTCTTGTGTGGTGGTTGCTTTTAACTTGCAAGTTTATTTTATTAATTTTGCTTCATATTGTTTGGCTTGCAATTTAGATATTTTAGACCTTATAAATCTTTCATACCACCTACAAGGGCCACCACAAAATCAACAATATCGATTAACATGAACAACTGCAACAAGGTATATAATGATACAGGCAATCCATCATGGTGGAAGTTTGCCTTTTTTATTGGGGCCACCAGAGTGAATGAAAGAAATTGCGTGGTATGTGGTTCAGATCATTGCCCAACTTTGTCAATCATGGATCTCAGGAATTTGGGGAATGGTCCTTCCACTGTGGAGCCCATCAGATTAAATGCCCGAATCACCAAATCATGGGCATTGGTACTATAAGCATAAGTACTAGCCGACTAATACCCCAACATAAACTATGCTATATTCTTGTTACCTTGAATACCATAACCTGAATGGAGTACTGGGGGCCATTATATATGGAGAGAGGTAAAATAGGAACACCAAGGTCTAGTGTGCTGCTGACTTGAACAAAACCAGCACAAATTGTATCGAAGCAACCCAATTTTGTTCCAGTTGAGTTATTTGCCTAACATCAAATAGGAAATTAGATTAGCTATTAGGAAAAGAGAGGAAAAGGAAAGAATTAGCCACAAAATTTTCATGGTTCTAACTACTAGCATTAGAAAATATGCCAACACCATGTATTGGTTATCATTTCTTCACAAAATATTGGTTTGACTTCATATTGGCACTTTTTTAAGTCTAGCTAGAGGGCTAGGACCCACAAGAGTACCCACACACCCAAGGCAAGAGAACCTTTTCAACATGAAGAGTGAGTAATTGCACATGCCAGGAGTTGTCATCTGACTGAGATTAAGGGTTGCCAACCAATTTAATAACCCCTCGTTTTTGTATTCAAGTGCCCCTTTATTCCTTTGTCAGGAAATTCTAAAAAACGCCCTACTTTACTAATGTCCCTTTTTTCCGCCCTTCTTTTTTTTTATTTATTATGGGGCCAACATTGAGTCAATCTATTATGTTCACACACTACTTCCTATATATAGTCACAAATCTAAACTGTCCAACTTTTTCTCATCATTGGATTGAAATTTATAATAAAATGATTCATCTAAACTATTAAGAAGGTTGGGATGATCTTATAAACTCCAGATTTTACAAATAGGTAGGCCTCATATGGATCTTTTCATCCGATGGTCATCTATGATCATCATACATCCCAATAAGCCCAACTAGGAGTGGTGTTTTTTCCTAAAAAATGGTCAGGCACTGTATAGCACTCTCCTTCCTAATTCAGCTTATGTGCATCTTGGATATAACTAATCTAGGTAGATACGGGCTAATACAAACTATTTGTTTTAGCTAAAACATAATTACAATAATAAGGACAATGAACCAATCGTGATCCTCAGAAGGGGTGTTCATGGCCCAATTCGGCCAAGTTAAGGCTTATACTTGCTTGACTTGAATTTAGAAACGTAGGGCAATTTCTCGCTCGAGCCTGACATTAACGTTAAATGCCTGGCTTGAGCTCGGCCCACCTCAAACATGTGAATCCCAAGTCCACCCAGTTAGTTGACGGGAGCAGAGTCAAGCCAAGCCAAGCTTCAACAAACTACAATCACAAAGCTTTGGAGCAATTTTGTTCAACGTCTACCACGCAAGCTGTCCGGCTTTTTTATCACTAAATTTAACCCCGGCTTAAATATTAAATGGGGCCAACTTTTAGATCCATGCCAGACTAAATGTTAAACCTATGGCCCAAATCGGACTAGACTCTAGTTGACCTCAGGCTAGCTTAGCCCATGAACACCCTACACACCATTTAACCAATATAACTCATTTGTATCGGTATTTAAGCAGAAAAACTAAAATAAAATAAAAAGAAAAAATGAAAAATTAAATGCTTCAGTCTTTTGCCTCACCAATATGCATGGAACATCAACATAGATCCTATTCTACTCTATCTAAATATGGTGGAAATGGAAACAAGTACAATCCAATAAGCAAATAATCTGGTCTTGCTGTCTCCAAACAGCTTTGGATGTACCTGAGAAATAGAATTTCATGAAAACAAGAGAACATGTAAGTTATTGACTGGACTCCATTCTCTGATCCATGCCTGGTCAAGTCCTTGGTGCAATCAGACCCAAACTAGATCCAATGAACGCCATAAACCCGTTCGAACTGGCACTTGGGTCACATGCCTGATTAGTACTACAGGGAAGGGACCTGTTGTTTGCATAGAATACATAAGAATTCGTATCATAAGTGGTTACAAATGAACATCCAATGTAAACTTACCAAAACGACAATCAAATAGCCACCCCTTAGTAGAAAGTTAATCCAGTGGGAAATGAATACCACCATCTCCCTTATAATTCATTATTCAAATCCTACAAATGTCAATATCTTATCAATATTGCTACCTTATATCTAGAACTGTCAATCAAGTCCTTTGACGAGGTAGCCCTGCCAGGCTTGGCCAACAAAAGCCCTTAAAATGAGGGCTTTCTTTTTGTTCTAAAGCTTGAAAATAGGGTAGGAGCAAAACTAGGTACATTGATTAGATTATATAACTACTACTAGTGTGCTTCCTATAAAATAAAATAAAATAAAAGCTACCACTAGTATGGTAAGGTATTTAATAGTATCTTCCATATCGTAATTTCATGTCACAATACGTGCATTCTTGTAAAAGTTGAACAAAAATAATCAGTTATTGCATTTCATGACCTATCTTCTGGTCAAATGAAGGAGAATTAGTATCATTGTATAGAAAAACTATTTTATATAACAAAATTTAAAAAATCATTTCTTTTGGCCCTAGACCTAGCCCTGGCCCTTAGGGTAGGATAAGTGTTTCAGTATTGTAAACCCACCGAGGTTCCATGAGCTTTGGTTGGACTTAAGTCCAGCTCACATATATGAGAGTGGGCTTACCTAGCCTGGCCTAGGCCAGCCCCTTGCCAGCCTTACTTATATCCTTTTGTCCTAGCCTCAAATCATTCTCACCACCTCTTTGAAATTCTTTTGATGAAGCTTATTTGACTATGAAGTCCTATGCATTCAATTCCCATGTATAAAAGGCCATAAGATTTTTATGTATTTTTTGGTAACCTAGCTAAGAGTGTTAGGACCCAAACGGAGTGCCCATACACACAAGAAGAAACCTATGCACACGGAAAAAAAGCTAAAAAAGTGAGAAGAAAGCTAGGACACGTGAAAATATGTGACATACCCAAGGTTCAAACCTTGGCCAATCAGGAAAAAATACACACATCTTACTGTTGGGTTTTGTCTTTTGTTCCAGTTTAGCCAAATTGGTCATTTGGGTTAGCCAGAGCTGAGGTTCAAGATTAAGGGGATTTAAGTCATTATTTATGGCTTTTCTTAGTGGCTAAGAAAACGAAATCTATATATTAATGTGATGTATAACCCTAAACTCTGGTGAAGTTGTATTGAACATAGTAAGGAGAGAAAGGAATTGAGTGAGCGTTCTCCGTGGATGTGGGCAAAGTTGCCAAACCACGTAATTGCTTGTGTGTCATCTTTTTCATGGTTGCTTGCTTGATTGCTTATGATTGTGCTAATTTCTATATGCTGTAGTTGATTATAGATCTTAGATATATTTTCCAACAAGTGGTATCAGAGCTTAGGATTTGCGTTGTGCGATTGAAGAAGAGGATCACAAAAAGGGTTCTGGATTAGATCACTACCCAATTCTCTCACGCCCTTGTTGGAGAAGACAAAGAAGATCGAAATCTATTTCGGTGCTCTATTGCAAGGTCAGAGCAAGGGCTAGTACAGAGAAAAGGCCATCTTAGGTTGCTTGATCAAACACTGCCGGTAACTGGGCATAAAAAAGAAGAGGAAGGGCTGCCTTTGTGCTTCTCCATTGAATGAGAAGAAGAATGCGGAGAAGGGGGCTGCCGCTTGACGCTGTTTTGCCATGCCGCTCACTATTTCCTCCATCATCGCCGGAGTGCTGCCGCTGTGACCGCTAGAGGAGGCCTCGCTGCTCACTGTCGCGCCAGTCCTCTATCCACCTCTGCCAAGGAAGAGAAGCTAGGGCCTGAGGGGTTTCGTTTCCATTTGTAGAAACAGGGAAAAAAGAGACGAGGATCTAGACCTAGGTTCCTGACCAGGTCAAGTTTCAAATCATGTCGAACCTGACCCATTACGCAGAGCCCATCCAGTAGCAGCAGGTGACGTCAGCAATAGTCAAACAGGAAGGTTTGACCAGATCAACGGCTAGAATTATTTTGCGAATTTCGGGGTCATTCAAACTCAGATTCATGCCCTTTTTTATTCTGTGAACTCATTTTAGGGAGATCTACAAGATAGATAGAAGAGATTGACCATTTGACAAACAAAAAAAAAAATAGGGTAATTCAGAAGGCATAAATTGGGATACATAATGGGGTCAAGCAATGGGTATAAAATTGAGATGTTCACAGAGTTGAACCATATCAGTCTTTGGCAACTAAGGATGAAGAATGTCTTGATTCAGAAGGTCTGAAGAAGGCTTTAAACAGTAAGTTGAAGAAGCCAAAGAAGATGTCCAATGATGATTTGAAGGATTTAGACAAAAAGGCTATGAGTGCAGTTTGTTTTACTTTCCATGATGACGTTCTCTACAAGGTCATGGGGATTAAAACTTCTCTGGAATTATGGGTTGAGTTAGAGCTGTACATGTTTAAGTCCTTGACAAAGAAACTGTTTTTGAAAAATAGTTGTATTTCCTAAAGCTAGCAAAAGGATCATGGTTGTCGAAGCATCTTAATGAGTTTAATAAGTTTGTTGTACAACTATTGAGCATTGAGGTTAAGTACGAGGAAGAAAACAAAGCACTGTTGTTTTTGTCTTCACTACCCCGGTCTTACGAGCACTTGGTGACAATGCTCATGTACGAAAAAGATATTTTGAGCATGAATGATGTCACACAACTCTTATATCGAGTGAGATCATGAATAGCAATAGTAGAAAATCTTTTGGAGAGAGTAATAATGTAGCATCAAGTTCAAATCAGAGATGGGGGAGATCTAGGTCGAAGAATAGAGGATCACAAGATCAGAATCATTCGAAGTTGAAAAAGAAAGGCTAGTTCATCACTTGTTAGTACTGTGATAATGAAGGCCATATTATGAGGGATTGTCAGAAGCGAAAAAAGGACTTGGAAAAGGAAGAAGAATCTGATTTAAGCAACATGAGTGTGACAGAAAGTTCAGATGGTTGCAAGCTAGCAAGTTTGGTAGAATTTGCTTTAATCATCAAAGGTAACAGCTCACACTGAAGGTTCGTAAATTTTAGATTCTAGTAGTGACTATCATATGTGGTATAGTAGAGACATGTTTAACACATATACATCTTGTGAGGTTAAATCTATTTTCATGGCAAATAATATGGAATCCAAGTGCATTGAAGTTGGAACAATAAAAGTCAAGATGTTTGATGGAATGATACAAACCTTGACAATGTGATGCATATTTTTGATTTACGAAGAAATTTTATTTCTTTGGGGGCCTTAGACTTCAAAAGCTGAAAGTGCAGTATAGCAGGTGGAGTTATGAAGGTGATGAAGGGGGCAATGATTGTCATGAAAGGTGACTTGGTCAAAGGTCTCTACAGGTTAGCAAGAGGTACAGTTACAAGTGCAGGTGGAACAACTTCAAGGAAAAAGGAAAAGTCAGTTGAGGTGAGTTAAATGGTAAATTAGAAGATGGTGCAACAGATATTTCCAAGATGGCAATTAATAGAGGACCACAACTGCTAGTGAAATAGAAGAAAAAGTTAGTTAAGGTGGAGTCACAAGGAAAATTAGAAGATGGTGCAATAGACATTTCCAAAAAAGCTATTAACAGAGGATCGAAACTGCAGGAACACTAGGTTAAAGGCAAAGTACGGAAGATTCTCAATGCTGCGGGCTTGGAGAAACGTGTAGCCAAAAGGAGGGTTACTTTTGCTTACCAGATAAAAGTGAGAAGTCATCTTGTTGTAAAGATATTAGCAAGGTTGGCAACAAATGAACTGGATCACTTCAGAAGACCGAGTCAATGGTGTTTGGAAAGTCGACGAAGGAGAAGTTCAAGTCACGCTTGGACTTGATTGTCGCACCACATTGATGAGAATCTGAGGGCAACTCGAGCTAAGAGGGTGTAAGAGCCGCGCTCGATTGTAATAAGTGTCGAGGTGTACTTTTCAGCGAGCTACGGAAAGACGAAGACATTACTGGGTATCTCAAGGTGGCTTCGGGGATTTTTGGAATCCAAGCCAAGGTGGAGATTGTTAGGTTTTGACTTATATTCCGATTTAACCAGATCGGTCGTCTAAGTTAGCCAGAACCAAGGTTCATAGTTAAGGGTATTTAAGTCATTATGTACAGGTTTTTTTGGTGGCCAAGAAAAAGGAATCCATATATTAATGTGATGTGTAACCCTAAGCCTTGGTGGAGTTGTGCTGAATACAGTACGGAAAGAAAGGAACTAAGTGAGCTTTCTTCGTGGATATAAGCAAAGTTGCCAAACTACGTAATTACTTGTGTATCATCTTTTTCATAGTTGCTTGCTTGATTGCTTGTAATTATATTAATTTGTACGTGCCATAGTTGATCACAAATATTAGGTATATTTCCCAACACTTATCACTAGGGTAAAAGGGCAGTTCTTGACCCTTAACTTTTTGTTACTGATTAACTGGGCAATTTAGATCCTTGGAAGTAGAGGAAACTTGAAATAAAAATGAAAGATCAGAAGCTTTGAACAAATACAATCCATCCAGCTTGAATGTTGTTTCTGCTGTCTGAATGCTGCTATGAAGAGATATTTTAAAAGCTGTGAATTCATCGGGCTCTACATGTGGGTTCCAAACGTTGATGTCTGCCTTTGCTCCATAAGTTTTTAAACTCATTGCCCGTATGCAAGAACTCTAGCGACAAAAAAGTTCAAGTGTACAAAAGGTTAGGTACGGATGACCATGTACGACGCCGAAGACAGCTGAATTATCCATCTGTGACATAGACTAGACTGGGGCCACCTTGATCGTGGTCAGGGTCCGATAATGACCTCCAATATATGTTTGAGCCTGACCAGGACCCTGAGAGCTGGATCTGAGTCCAATCAGACGATTGGGAAGCCCAAATCAACCCAAAAAGGCTCTGCCTTATAAGGCCTCCACTCGGATAAGACCCAAGTGTGAAAGGGTTGAATTAACAATCTGAGTCTAGTTGGATGGTCATTTCATACCCTAAAGTTGGGTCCAATTCTGGCCCGTTGGGCCTCTGAAAGTGTTCCAACTCTGGAGTTCTTTGATTTGAGATTGGGCAGATCCTAGCAAGACTCATTCCTGTTGAGAGCCCTACTGGTACATGGTTGGGCCCATGCAGTGAATCTTGTATATATGTTTCACCTATGACCTAATTGATGATTTAACTACCCTAATCTTGCAGTCAGGATGAGTGGGCCGGCCAAATATTGGAGACGGGCTATTGACGTGGGAATTTGTGGGCCACCTTCTCAACCAAGGACCTCAAAATATATAAAGTAAATGTAACATAGCATGTCAGTCATAACATGTCAGCGGTTATGATCTCACTTCATGACCCAAGTAAGACATAGGGGTTACTGTCTTAATGCTTTTCAGATCTCTCTTTCTAGTCCTGAGGATCGGGACTGTTCCTTCTGGGCACCTTCTATTATTTTGCAATGTCAGCAGCAATTTTGGTTCTGGAACCATCCTTTGCATTCCCACTGGGTATCGACTGGGCCTCATCTGTCAAATAATTTCAGAGGGTGAGACACAGACAAGTTTAAAAAATGGTAAGAAAAATAAAATTAGGGAATATACTGACATCCTTCCTTTTCATTTGAAGCGTAAAAATCCTCATCTAAAGACAATTTCAGCTGCGGAGTGGCTTTAGTTTATCCAAGACCTGTGTTTTTTATTTTTTTAACCCGAGCTTAGTGGGCTGGGACTCAAGAGACCACACAAGTAGAAAGAGGAAGCTTGTAAAATAGAAAGGAAAGCCCACATAAATGAAAACCAGAAAGGAAAGCCTGCACAAGTAGCAAGAGTGGCATAGGTAGCACCAATCCCTAGGCAATTGGGTGACAATCTGGGTTAGGGTTGCTCATGAATCAGATCAACTCAAAGTCAGACCTGGGCATAGCCCTTGTTGGGCTGGGATCGAAGTTTTTATTTTGCCCGTTTAATAAATGGGCCGGGCTTGGACTTTTTGGTAAGGGCCTGAGCACGGAAAGGCCCGAATAACAAAATAAATATAAAGGAAAAGTAAAAAGGGACTTTTTTTTCGCCGGAACAAAGCGACTTAAAACACACAACCTCTCGCACAAGGTGATATTACGGAACAAAATGAACTGCTACCTAGGATATAATGAAGAATATTCTTTTGTATTCTATAAATCAAAGTCGGGCTGGGATCAGGCTTCAACATTTCCAGACAGGGCTCGGTCCAGCAACTTCTGGTCTGTCTCGGGTTTGGGTTGGGCATGGAGTTCTAGTTTAGAAGTTGGTCCGGGTCTGCACATTCCTCAGCAGGCCTCGGTTGCAGACCAACAAAGCAGCTCCTAAGTTAAATGGTTTTATGAGCACATACATAATTGCTAAACTAAAGGGTTTTTAAATAGTTGCTTATGTCATCAAATCATACTTATACTTGGCCCACCTTAATACGCAGTGAAACCTTTATATCACCATTAACCACATACATCATGATTGGCCCCATGAGACTGTTTTTTTTTTTTTTTTTCACTTTAGAAGTTTTGGTCAATTCATAGCCAAATTTCCACCACATATAACAGCAGCTGCAGTAACTGCTCACTATTTTCATTGCATGTATATCAACGAAAGAAAGTAGAGAAAGAAACTATGAAACTAAATAACCTGGATTGTATGATTTCTTAAGAATGGACGACTAAAAGCTGGTTGTCGGTAGGCGTCAAAACAATCAATGACATTACCATCTTCACTCTACGGTGACAACCACGCATTTTCATTAGATACCAAACTGTATTTCACAAGGGTAGATAAACAAATTTCCATAAATTATAATTGCTAAGGGCTGAGCCAGCCTAAAGATTGTCCGAGCCCTTCTTATTAGAAATCATGCAAAATATTCAAGCTAAAGTTCCAAAAACCTCAGTAAAACTTCGCTGAGTTAACTCCAATGAAGAGGTTGTAAAACTAAGTCTTGGGTGGCAAACTTTTATATTTATTTGCATTAAAATACATATAAATTTAAAGTTAAATTGTAAATGAGCTCCACGGAATGATTATTAAAGAGGTGATGAAGTATGAATGAAATGAAAGATGTGAAGGATCTAAGATGGTAATCTAGATGGGACCTACACTTTCCTTGAATTTTATATAGCACCATAATGGCTGGATATTCATTTCTCATATTCAATTTCCATTCAAAGGAGCTTAATTGATTGTCATTTTTAATTTTTTACAGCATACAACATGAATTTCTATGTATTCTACGCAAACAAATACGCACTAAAAGTTCTTTTTTTGAAAAAAAGAATCTCATAATATATTTTTTGTTCTTGTTTCTTTAGAACAAGAGTTTCTAGTTTGACTATTTGCCTGACAAAAACTTTAAAAAAAAATAAAACAAAACAAAAAGAAAAAAAAGGTCTTTGAATTCACCAGGGAACTCCCAGAGCCAACTCTAGTACCCAAGTTAAAAAATTAACGAGGCCCAGCCTGTTGGTCAATTAGATACAAGTTTTATAGTTCGTTATAATATTAACCATTAGCAAATCGTGCAAGGATTTACTTCCTTCCACCATGGGATCACATAAAACAATGACAACAACAGCTGCTAAAATGACCAACATCACTTGTCGACAGTCCTCCATGGAAAGGAACAAATACAAAATTCTCCTGCAAAACATCAAACAGAACTTAAAATTTCTAGGCCTAGATATCATTTTGTAAGAACATAATTCATTGATAAATGTAGTAGAGTATATTAAATTAAGAAGATTGGATATGCTATTGATGAATTCATATTAGATTTGGCAAAATGTAGTCTCAAAGTTTCCACAAACTGTTTGTGGATGAGAATTTTGTGTGAGGATGATGCTACCCAATCCAGTTAGGACTCAAATAAAGGAAAGATCAAAGCAGTCAATGAGAGAGAGAGAGAGAGAGAGAGAGAGAGAGCGCTCTAACAGACCAACCGAACAAGATCACACTAGTGTTTTCACGGCATTGTCTCAGTTTTACATCTGTGGAAATCCATCCTCCTGTAGAAATAGGAATCACACCCCTGTTAATAATGCCAAATTTTGTCCTGATTCCTGAGACAGGGGTCAAAGAAGTCTCCGTTTAGGGCCCAATATGCACAGCGAAAATTCCTGGAAAAAAAACAGAGGATTGAGATTCGGATTCCTGTGCCTATTTTTATCCTTCCATTACCTTTGCCATAGTTTGTGAGTAAATGCACTCTTCCTGGAGGTCAATTTGGACATGGTGGGGTCCTTCATGCGCCTTCATGCTCCTTTTGCTAGGTGATACTAGGTATATAATAGTTAAGGCTGTCAATGGGCTGGACAGGGGCAGGACCCTTGTCGTCCTGGGTCCAGCGCTTGATTGGGTTTTGGCTCAATTCAAGCCTGAGCCAAAAACAGACAGTGGGCCCCGGTTTCAATCCCATCATTTAGGACTAGGATTATGGGAGATCTGAGTCTGCCTGAGGAAAAGCTTGAGCAAGCACATAAAGAGGCGATGATTTGAACTTAAGCTTAGGGTCCAGCCCGTTGGATTACTTTGACAGCCCCATTGTGCTATCGGATTCATAATCCAAGTGGACCACAGCCAAGGCTACTCTTTGCTTAATATTATACACTCTAATTTTTATACAAATGGAGCTGATGGTTGGTTCTCTATAATGTCTCTGTTTTTTCTGCTAATTTGCCTTCAACATGTGACTCTATTAAGAACAACTCTTAGTGGAAAGGAATGTTGGTTCTTACCGGAAGGTCTTGGGTTCAAACCCTAACTCCCCTCTCTTTGCATATGTGAATTATATTACCTCACTTGTGTGTGTTATGATATGATTTCTTACACATGCGAGTCTCCATTTCCTTACATGTGCGAGTTGTGCATGTAACTTACATGTGCGAGTCTTTATTACCTCATATGTGTAAGTTGTGTGTGTTTCTCACATGTGCGAGTTCTTATTTTCTCGCATTTGTGAGTTGGTTAGTGTTTGTCCATGGACCCAGCCCCTCACCTCAGTTTGACTACAAGAGAAGAAAAAAAAAACATGTGACTCAGCTTAATTAGCCGTTTTGGCTAATGTTCGATATGCATAACATCTCATAAGTGCATAAAATCCTTTTAGTCTAACCTCCCAAATTTTAATTATGCAATGAAGATGAGACAGATATAGGATAGTTGATAAAGAACAGAAATTTTCTAGATAATGTAAGATTTTTAGGCTAACTACAAAGTACAATCACTAGCAAAAACAGAGGCCCAAATCCCTGTTTAATGCCACCATAATTACAAAGTATCCCTCCCCTCTTAATTAAATCTCACAAATATTGCACTTTATTAAATTCTACCTAATGACCATTTGACCAACCTTATTAACTTTTATTTTCGTAAAACGCCTGAAAAAATCAAGGATTGTAATACTTATGCCTCTGATCTTATTTTTCATTGGCAATTAGGACCACGTCCGGGCCCGCCATATAAGAAGAAATAGCCCATGTTCTTGCCAGTTTTGATTCCATCAAATCTCACATCATAGCACTGTGGCTTGTCACTGAAGGCTCCAACCCCTTCAGGGGTTCTGTAAGTGTTGGACTTGTCTACTACAAGGATGTTATCAAAGTAACTGGATTTTCCATAGCCTTCAGAAGGAAAATGTCCACTGCCCATCTGAGTAGCGGTGTGGATGCCACCAGTAGCAATGTTGAGAACCTCTCCTCCCCATTCAACCAATGTAGCCTTATCCAGGCTATTGAACAAGGAGCTAGGCCAATATCCTACTGGTTCTTTGTCTCCATATACAAGCCACCAATTCCCATTTTTGGGGTCCTATCAAACAAATCAACAAGAGTAAGAGAATCAAATTAGACTAATATAATCTCATTACAATTAGTGATGTTCGTTCTATATAATTTTAAGAGTTGTACATTTTTCAATACACCACACTATTACAAATTTACAATAGTGCTGATCACTGCTAACACAAGATTTAATCAATATCGATTCACCTTGATTTGATCCAACTCACTCATGTGAGTGATGCAATTTAGGCTGTGGACTTGGGACCTATTTCTTCAGAAAAATTCCTTTATAATTTTTTTTTTTTGGAAACTTTAATGTTCCATATATTTCAAAAGAAAGAAACACAATATACAAAAGGCCTTAAAAGCCCAAAAAGAACAAAAGCAAAAAAAAAAAACAGAAGCACAATGGCTTTATAATTCATCTCTAAAGAATTTGAAATTCTCCAAATATTGTTATCCTGTGGAGATTTCCAAATTCTCATCACATCCTAGAATTTGAGATTCTAAAAGTATGAGAATTCCAAAGGCTATTAACTATTCAAGTGGGTTGAAAGGGTTGGAATTCAGGCTTCTAGTAAAAGAAACATGACTTTTGAAATGCATGGGGACAACATCATGTCAATGTGAGACATCCCCAACGCTAGAAATTTGTCAAAAATTCAGTTTTACTTCAATTTGGACTGATACCCACTATTGGATTGATACTGTGTTAAACATATATTATGTGATCCATACATGATCAAGTAGGGGTATGCTTATTATGAGTGGGTTAGATCATGCAAAAGATATGTCTTGTACTGATAAAATCTGACAGATAATTGATGTCAATACGATGCATATACCTTGTATACGAGTAGTTCGATGACGTATTGGCTGCCATTGTAGGCGGAAAGTGGAGTAATGTCGGCACCAAGGACTATGTCCTGGCTAACTTGAATGAAACCAGGGCATAACATGTTATAGCACCCAGTTGTGTTAAAGCCGTCTCCCTGTTAAAATGCATTTTTGATTTGATCATTAGGTTTATCGAATCAAAAATTTCAAACTCAAGTAGGCACAGACATTGCAGAGAGTAGATCAACTTACTGTCCAATAAGTAAATAATCTGGTTTTGCTGTCGCCAAATAAAAGTGGATGCACCTGATAAAATCATACCCGCATTTATAAGGATGTGACTGGACAACGATAAAATGAGTACCCCACTTGATAGTTTTTCTATGGATCGAAATCCATATAATTTTAATTATCAGAAAGATATACCCATAAAAGTTTAGAGCCAAGAAAATTATTGGATTAGGAATGGGACATAGGGGTGGCAAAACCTCCCCTGACCCGTCTAAACTGACCCGCATCATTATTGGGACAGTCACAAGTCAGGAAATCCTAACCCACAGTTAAACGGGTCCTTGACAGACTGACCCAAGTAAGTCTCTTAACCAGGATAGAACCTGCTCCCTTATAAAACTAACTAGAAGGGATTTGGGTTTCGATATGTGGGATTTTGGCAACCATGGGACTTTATCGGCATTGTTTGTGTGCACCTGCAATCAAGGTTGAAAATCTCTCTAAGTTGACTTGAACTAATACAGTGAAGTCATCTCATTTGGGCTACCTCAAATTAAGGGGAGACTCCATATATATGAGAAAAATGTTGTAAGGATGTTCTTTTAAATAAATTTATTGATTTGAATTAATTATCATCAATTAATAAATTTATGATTTTGTAAACATTGAATCTATTTCTAGTTTTCTGCACACTTTCAAAATAATTTAAATGAAAAAATGACTTTCCGGAATGAACCAGATGGGCTCCCCTAATTCACTTTTTTTTTCCTTTTCTTTTCTTTTTTGAGTTGGGCGAGTCAAAGTCTCATTCTGGAGCTTTCCAATGTGGGCCCACAAGAACTAATCTGTAAAAGTGTGCCCAAATCTAATAGCAAAAACCTTAATTGTTAATAATCCTAAGCAGATCAGGTTGGGCTGGCCCACATCAGGTGAAGGTTGGGGGTATTTCATCCGTTTAACAAAGGCTCAAATACAAGGAGACACAGCAAGCCTTTGTTAAATGGATCAAATAGCCCCAACCTTCACCTGATGTGGGCCAGCTCAACCTGATCAACTTAATTGTGTGACTATCCGAGATCCAGTCCTTTCGCTGGGTTATCAAAAAAAAAAGGCTCTAATAGGGTTTGAGTTACTAACTACAGTTTAGCCTGACCCAAACAAGTTGCAAATCACAGGGGATGCATACATCTAGATTGGATGGATACAGAGGTTGGATCTGTGCCTAGTTCGACCATTTCAGTTTAACCATAACCAGATGGCACTATTGTAAACACCATCATGTTTGAATTCTTTCTAACCACACCCCCCCCCCCCCCCCAAAAAAAAAAAAAATCATGTTTAGATTCATGGGTATAGCCACTTTTTTTTTCATTCTTTCTTTTTGGATGTGTCTGGATTATGATACTGGACTCTGTATAAGATGCAAATGAAAAATGCGAGGGAATACATACCAGCCATCCAGCTTGAATACTGCTGGCATCAGGGGCATTGCTGCTGAGAAGAGAGATTTTGGAAGCACTGAACTCCTTGGGCTCAACATGTACGTTCCACATGTTAATTTCTGCCTTGGCTCCATAGTATTTGCCTCCTTTGACTAGTACTATAGCATTCTAATTAAATAATAATGATATGATTAGTTAGATGCTAATTTGCAGGCTGTTTTATAACTAAAAGGTTTAAAAAATGGAGTTGGGTGAGTGTGTGACTTCGTCAGTCTTGAATGAAAACATATCAGTCATACCAAGAAGTCTAAATTGAATCTGATATGACTCAGCTGAGTCACCCCAAAATACTCCTTTACCATGAAATGAGTTTTAAAAAAATGCTAAACTTTTTTTTTCTTTTCTTCTTTTGCTACCAGCCAAGGGTGCAGGACCAAAGAGACCAGACAAACGAGGGAGTGAACCCTAGAACAAGCTAAGGAGATGATTGCCTGCATATGCAAGAAAAATGACCCACTGATCAACTCCCGAGCACTTGGGTGAGAACGTCCTACTCAAGTACTCAATCAACTGTGCTATCCCTGAGTTTATCAGACAATGCCAACTTAACTGATTTAAAACCATGTTGAGGACCAAAAAAACTTGACTAGACTCAGAGATCTGGGTCGGTTTGACTTACCACAGACTTGTGCGACTCACTTGACATATATAGAGACCTATGGCTATGAGTCAAGTCCACTTGTTTTTAACTAGTCAAGTGGATATAGAATTTGGATCTTTTGTGGGTGGACCCATCAGATAAGCAGCCTGATAACCAACCACATGGCAGGGCAGAAAACGAAGATAGCATGCACATTCAAGAGCTCACCTCATGTGCACCAGCGCCGTTGGTGGCAAAGGTGTACTGGGGAGGCGCTTTTCTGCCAAAACTTTCCAAGGACACTGCTCTTTGTAAGTCGCTCTTCAGAGTCCTGCGAATAGGTACCGTTCCTCGTGGACAATTCTCACTCTTCCTCCATCCTGGTTTCTGTGGGATCCCTAAAGCCTTCCCGTCGCTGTCCCTTGGATAGCCGGTGGGCCTCATCTGTGTAGCACAATTTCCATACCAAAAGGTGCAGTATGGTTTAAATACAAAAGAGGGAATGAATTGAATGTTGATGAGTTGCAATCAGCACCACGTGATCATCAATATATGATGAAAGATGAGAGAGGAGCTCACCATCTGTGGTTCGGGGGAGGCAATGGGTCAGCTTGGTTCAGCTTGGCCTACGTGGTTTACTGGTTGAAAAGTGGGTTGAAATATGTTCCCGGACCCTAAAAGATTGGGTTAGGATCAAGTTGACAGGTTGAAAAGTGGGTTGAAATGCATGAAGGGCCTCAACCAGAAGCGAACCAATATATTAATTGATCAAAATGAAAATGTCAATCCATAATCAATTTGAAATTACTGGGTTAGACTCTGCTCGAATTGTCCGCTTCGGCCCCTAATAGCTTCCTCTGCCTGTGGCCCAATTCTTGAGCATATCCAGATTTAGATTTTTATACTTTAGGCCACATATTCATCTGGTGATGAGGAACACTTCAAGACGTCAATATCAATCAAGCACATCTTGCTCTTTATCCATTATCTTCCACTTCAGTTTAACCATTTGACTATGCACCATTACCAACCAATGACCTACATTATTGGCGGATTTAGGCAATATGATCCATCCATAAAATGCCATGTTGGGAACTTTTTCTCTAATCTTTATGGAATAGCCATTTGGGTTGGGATCAATATTTCTCTGCAATGATTAGTAATATAGTTCAATATGAGATTTAGAAGAGAATGGAACCTGTATTTTATGGGTTTTGAGTGAAGGGTGATCAAAAGCAGGCTGCTTGTACATGTCGACACAGTCAATGATGTCCCCATCTACCTGCTGCCACATCCATAAACATACGTCACCACCCTAAATCAAAGGCCCATTGGAAGGCTGCAAAGACTTAACTGAGAGGAATTATGGGGACCCTAGCTTGATGGTATACAAAAACGTTCTCTGTCCAGTTCAAATGAAACTGGACCCTTGATCTCATTATTCTCACTTTTGATCTGATGGGTCCCACGTCAATAAGCAATATGAAAAAACCATGCAAAACAATTCTAACCTTTTGATCAATGGCCTTAATGCATTATTGTATTCTCTTCTTAAACATAAAATACTTGTTGGCCCTTATCAGAGGGTTAGAATCTTGCATTCACAATTTCTGGGGCACAAAACAATGGGTCCCACATTCTGAAACAGGAGCAAACTGTACATCTTCTGCACCCTAGAATCCTGTAATTCCTCTTAAAAGCTTATAGTTTTTGTTATCTGGAAGAACAAGAACAACCTTTATGGTCTTGACAGCAGGCTTGTTGAGACGTTTCAGATGCAGATCTATATCAATATCTTCTAAAATGTTTGTTCTTGCTCCTACAACTCCATCTAAGAAAGAACCAATAAAAATCACTGCTACAAACATGATTTTCACATCCAATACTTTCTCCATAGCCATGAACTCTTCTTAACCTGCAAACCCACTAAAAGAGAGATTCAGGACCTGTTTGGACTAAATACTCATTGCCTAATTTGCAGATTGACTGACCTATGTTCTTTTTAAAGAGAAAACAGACCCAATAACAGAAAATGGAGAAAAAGACACTCCTCTCCAAGTAATGTCTTTTTCAATGCAATAACCAAAAATGTAGTAATTAAGATGTCAGTAACAAGCATATATGATAGTTGTATTTATGCTAAGAAGAAGTTATTTTCATATGTAAACATGACTTGTATGTTGTAGAGAAATTTTGAGAGACAGGAGTCAAACCAGGTATCCAAGAGGGCTGCAATAAAACCATGCAGTTTTTCTTCTTGTAGTTCATGGATTGTTGCCAGTATATATATGCTAGCAAATGGGTGGATGATGATGCATGGGAAACACGGCTCCTATTTGTTTAACAAACACAATAATAAAAGGGATATATGGGAATAGGTAATTTGGAGAAACAGATGTACAAATTCATTTAACAGAGGTAGGAAGGACAGCCCTGCCAACGGTCGTTTCTCTTTCTCTTTGGGGCTATTTGGTTCAACCAAGTTGGTAGAACCATTGACCCATCGCTCTGCATTTGGATTTGGGTCATTAGGCCAGACCTGACCTTTTTACTCAACCTGACCTTCAAGTTCAACTGCATTTGACTCGTTTAACCAACCCGCTTCATATATGGATCATATGCCAGGCAATATTAACCCATAGTTATATGGGTTCACCGAATCACAGGTCCAACCTACCTACATCTCTCTCTCTCTCTCTCTCTCTCTCTCTCTCTCTCTCTCTCTCTCTCTCTCTCTCTCTTAAAATTTTTACAAACCTTATTGAGGTGTTAGGAAGAACCATTTTTTTGAGGCATTGTTTTTGCATGAGCCCATTGTAAGGCTGCATATGTCACGAGAGGAGCTAGTGGAAAAGTGGAAAATTGTTTTGATTTTCCATAGAGTCGCTGCTCCAGTTATCTTTGTAACTAATTTTTTTGTAGAGATTATTGTTATTTCCTATATAAGGGGTAGGCACGCAAGATCGTCTTGCCCAATAATTAGATAATAGAACCCTCTCCCTGTGTAAACAGATCCCGAAAGAAAGACTATTGTTGAACAGGTAGACATGCAAGCTCATCTTGCCCAGTAATTAGAGAATAGAATCCTCTCCCTGCGTCAACAGATCCCAAAAGGAAGACTATTGCTGAAAAGATTAGAAACATTGGATGGGGTTTTCATATCAAGTGTAGGTTCGACATTTGACACTTTTTTCGGGTACCCCACAGCTTACGGGGCATTTGATACATTTAAAAAATGGATAAGATCTAGGTTAGGAGCAATAAATCATCCCATCTAAATCCTACCCATTTAGATCCTTGCTTATACATGGGTTGCAAATAGGTGTTTTGATTATTCGAGTAATCAGGACCCCGGTTTTTAGTTTTTAATAAAGTAGATATGAAACCCCCTTTTTTTTTCTGTTTGGATCCGGGAGAAAGTTGAATTTGGACCCAGAGGACCAGAACCAAGCATTAAAGATCCGAAAGTGAAATCCCTCCATATTCTCAACCAAAGATCTAGATACAAGATTATTAACTTCACTCATTATATATATATATATATAGGTTTTAGGTTTTAACGGCATACATAGGGCTGTCAAAGGGCCGGGTCCGGGCCGGCCTTAGGTAAGCCCTTATCCTACCCTCACATGTGCGGGCTGGGCCAAACCGAGCAAAGGCCCTCGACTTTTACGGCGGGCCTATAATTTTTAGGCCCTTACCCAACCCTCAAGGGCTAGGGCCGGGCCAGGGCTGAGCCAGGGCCAAAAGAAAGGGGAATCTTTTTTCTTTAATGGAAATAAATCTTTTATATGCAACAGCCTATGCCACCACCACCAACCAACCTTATACAAACCCTCCTCCTTTGCCTGGGCTGGCGACCGACAATGCAATGCAAAAGGCAGCATGGCGGAGTTAAAAACTTTTTTTTTAAGGCATTGGTGGTGGGATAAAATCATTTTTACAATATAAAACATAAGGTGGATAATAATAATTCTATAAACTATAATAAATATATAACAAATAACAATAATTCTTTATTTAATTATTTAATATACTTTTAGAATATCTAAAAGATCATCGAATGTATTACTATCATTATATTGCTATGTACGTATCCAATCTTGTATGCAAATTAAGATTTCTACAGTCTCAGATTTTAAATAACTCCTATATTGATCAAGTACTTTTCCTCCCGTATTAAATGCTGATTCAGAAGCAACTCTAGAAACAGGAATTGCTAAAATGTCACAAACCATTATGTAGATAACCAAATATTTTGTTGAATTAACTTTCCACCAATCCAATATATTGAAATTTTCAGATTTATCCCTTGGCTCCTCCAAATAACAATCTAATTCCGATTTTTCCTCTACAACTGTCTGAGTCATTTGTTCCTCAAAAGCTAAAAAATCATCTTCAAACTCATTAGATTTCTTTACCAAATCAACTTTTTCCACATTTGACAATGTTTTGGTAGGTGCATCATTTACCAAATCATTTTCAAACTCATTGTGTATATTATATATTTTATATTAAAATTTAATAAACAGCGGGTCGGGCCGGGCCCCCTCGGGCCTGATTAGTCAAGCCTAAGCTCAGCCCTCTAGATGCGGGCTTTTAAAAATAGAGCCCTACCCTACCCTCGGGCTTTAAATGAAAAAATAAGCCCTCGTTTTGAGGGCTTTTGCGGGCCGGGCCCCCTCTCTAAAGGGCCGGATTGACAACCCTAGGCATACATGACTTAGTTATATTAATATTTGAAAGTTTTCAACGGCATACATGACTTAGTTATATTAATATTTGAAAGTTTACTCAACTTTAATCACATAATATTAAATATCCTGACTTCTATATTTAAAAAAAAATATTTTAAAGCTCTTTTATCTAACTATATTCACCACATCTTATTTCAGATTTGGATCTTAAATGGGATCTTCATTTTAAGATGATTCCCTCTTACCCTAGTGGTAAGAGGTGTGTATTTTTACCTGATTGTACAGGGTTCGACTCTTTGATATGTTACCCCTTCCCATGTGTGCAGACTTTTTTTCCACTTTTGTGGGTTTTTCTTTTTGCGTGTATAAGCTTTCTTTCCTACTTGAAGGGGGTTTCTTCCTATGTATATAGGCTCTTTATTCAAATCCTAGCCCCCTTGGCTAGGTTAAGAAAAAAATAGTTTATGCCAGATACAAATAAAACGCATTACCATGTTGTATTATGGTCCAAATCTGAAACTCAATCTATAAAGACATATCAGTGTCTAGATCCATCATGGTTCCAACCCAGATCCAACCCATTTGCACCTCTACTTATACAAATACTGAACCTATAATGCAAATTTCTTGGAGGGCAGTAAGTTAAATAGGAAAGGTGAAAATACACAGAAGAACATGAAAACTAAGTATTTACCATTTCACAGCTACCCATAGAAAGGAGTTCAACTATTTTAGATGTATAGAATGGTTAACATCGGCCAATCAACACGTGTACCATATTTTTGAGGGGACCATCCTCATCATTTTTTTATGTAAAATGATTTAAGACTATAAATAAATAAATAACAAATTTGGTTGCCAACCTGATCGATCACTTTCAAATTGTGGGCCTAAGGGCCTTGGCCCACCATTTCCTCCTCTATTTTGGTGCTTGAAGGCCCCAGTTTGGTTGCCTACCCAAAAGCCTCAATAGCGACCCGGAGTCCTACTTACCCACCTTGCAAATGGCCCATGCACAGGTCAAAATCAGCAGATGATGGTGGCATGGATGGGCCAACTGTGATGAAAACTAAGCGAAGAGATCTGATTTGTGCCAGCTGGGCCAATGTAGCGTGCGACAAGGGTTTCAGGCCTTCAACACCTCCTTGTTTCCCTTTGTTTATTTAGCCCGTGCATCACATTTCAAATTTTTTGAGGATAGTTTTAAACATAGAGTGATTCCAGCCTTGAAGAGTTGTTCAAACCAGAACCTACTCCACTGGGATTATGAACTTCTTTTGTTGGAAATGGGTGAAATGCAGGCAGAGGTGTCAAACGGGCCTGGCTATCCAGCTAGTCAACTGGCCCTGGAACGGACTAGCTCGGTCAAACGCACGGCCCAGACTGCTGGGCTGAGCATGCCAGGCCTGCTGGCACAGCACAGCACTGCCCGCCAGACCCAATAAGGGCCCATGTCATATTTTTATGTAGTTTTTGTTTTTTTTTTTCGTTTCTATAGTGTAAATATGAAAATGTAGTATTTTACTTTTTATTTTCTTATTTACCTATAAAATTGGAAAAAGTTTTGAAAGTAATCTTATTGGACAACATTCAAGTACAAGAAATTCAAATGGAACTCTTCCCAGTAGAGTAGGTCAAGTTTGACAAAACTATGTAAATTTATTTGTCATACCCTTCTTTGTATACATCTTTTAAATTTATAATCTAAGACCGTAGAAAGAATAAAAGCAAAATAAAAAAAATGGAACCATGGAATATTAGAACAGCCGCCCATAAGCACAGCATGTTTGGCACCGCAAGGTGGCTTGGCATGCCCTGTTGTGCCAGTGGGTTATGTTCGGCCGAGCCCTACTTATGAGTCATGTCGTGCCGGCACAACACGTTTGACACCACTAAATGTAGGGGCTAGGGATGCAAGAAAGGGTGGCAATGGGCTAGTTATTCAGGTGTGAGTGTTGACTCACCTCTATTAAGGAGCATTTTTTTTAACTTCCTTTATTTATTTTTGGATAACCAACAAATCGGGGTGGGAAACCTAAGACCAACGGAAGAGAAGCCCAAATCATATAGAAAGACGTTTGTTCCTACCGGAAGAAGAAGGCCCAAATCGATTCCCAGATTTAATTAGATGATAAGGGAGTGCCCAACCAACATAACAACCCTTTTATCTCTTCACTTGTGTTAGGGTGCAACTTTAGGTGTTCTGCTGCAAATCCTCAGCCCCATTTGCGAGCTATTTACATGCTTGTATTAGTAAAATAGCGTATTTAAAAAAAAATCTTTTTCTTTAAATGCTTAACATTTCTTGTAGAAAAGAGAAAGGGGCTTAAAATACATTGAGATCTAGATCCAGGTCACAATATATTTTCAACTTTTTTTACTGGTTCCAGGTTAAAATGTTGGTTTTGGATACTCTTTAGAACGGAATGCTCTAATGTCTGAAGGCCAAGTGAAAGTCTAGAATTATAACTTGAATTCAGTCATTATCTCGTCCATCCCTTATTATCATTGGACGTTTCCTCGCTGTTGCATTGAATCTCAAGAAATTCGATAGTTACAGTACCAACAAAAATATCAAGAAAGAGGATAATTTGATGGAGCTGATTTTTTGCGTGATCATTAATCCTAAAGTGACACTTCCTTCTATGCTATTTCTATGGCCTCATGTCTTATATGACCATTATTCCTAAACATACATTTCCTTTTATCCGGGGCCTATCTTTTGCATGACCATTATGCATTCAAGTGGGCCCATGTGCTGGACTTCAAAAGGTCAATCTGAAGTCTGCTTATAGGTGAAGATCTTCCCATAGACAACCCAAAACAGGGACTTGCTTCAGGTCCAATATTGGATCTACATGCCAACACATTCTTTGTTGATATTGCATCTACAAGCTCACATACCCACGGTTCATCCCTGGGTCACTAATTTAAGGGATCCGCCTGACCAATAGACAATAGTCCAACGCAGCCAAAACAAAGGGAAAATATTGGAGCTACAAACTTGCTTTCCTCTTGAGTCGGATATTGGAATAAATGGGCCCATGTCGCTCCAAATTACGTCAAAATAAGGACCTCACTAGTTGATCCTTAAATTGGAGTGTGTGACGGCGCATTTCAAACTTGCTTTGAGACACCAAGCATTGGATCACTAGTTGTATAATAAGCATGCGCCGAGGGTGTAAAGATTAGAATCATAACATAGAAATATGGATTTATTTCGATTTCATCATGGTTTTTCTCGTGATATTTTATTTTTCTGGTGATGCTTTGAAATTGTATTATCATTGAGAAAATACTTTATCAAGCATATTTAATATTAGAGTATTTTCAAAATAATTTCTTTTATAGTGGTTCCAGGTGCATATTGATAATTGTACCACGCCTATGAGAACTTTTTCCCATTATCTACTTCATTGGAAAACGATGAGGTGATTTTCTCCTACACAAGTCCTGTAAGCGCCTTTAATTTAGAGAAAGCCCGCTTTTATGGACAGCAAGAATTGAAAATCATGCACAATAAATATGTCAAATTTCTTGCAAGTGAAGATTTTTGTACTCGTTATTTTATGTAAAGCCAAAATAGAAAACTAAGGGGGTGCTGGCTTAAAAGATGAAAAAATGAGAGGAAACAATTAAACACGCCTTATTTCATTTTGATTTTGTACAAGCAATGTAGTTTGGGTCCTGATATTGGATTTTAACCCCAATGTGGTTTGGGTCCTGATATTGGATTTTAACCCATATAGTTCTTCTTTTTTTTTTCTTTTTTTTTTTTTTTGGTAAAACCCATTCCTCAAAAGTTTTCAATTCAAATCATCGATAGTGGCCCTATGATGGGCTATTTGGAGGCCTAGAAATGATCTTTCCCCCAGGGTAAAAAATTAGGCCGCTAACTTGATGGGCTCTCCTAAAGTCTCTAAGGAGAAATTCCCATCCCAAGGACCACCTTCCTAATTTCTAAGCCACGCAGTTCTATGAATCTGAGTAATCAATAAGGATTCTGTCGTTGTTTTTTCAGAAGCAACCTTAAAAGCATCAGGTATTAAATAGGCTTATATATGGTTGTGTATTTCTATATAATGGGCTTGGTCAGAATTTAGGTGCTCCGAAAGGACCACGACCCTTCTTATTCAAAGAAGCTAAAATGGATGAGAGTGGTCCTCCTTGCACTTAAAATGGCCAAACATAGCTCAAAGATGCATGTGAAGCGGAAGCAGAGCGAGCAACAGAGTCCCTGGTGTTGGACTTTTCTACAATGTCTAAATGAACCCTCTTATTATCCTGCTAAAGTAAATCATAGTTGCATTGATGAGGTTGTATGGTCTGACAATTTTCCTAGTTGGTTATCAGATAAATTAATTCTTCACTGTTATTTTCTGTATTAGTAGAATTTTTCTTTATTAGAAAGAGAAAAAGAGGGAAAAGGGGGATAAAAAGGGAAGAAGCTAGCAGGTAGTGCTTGTATATGAACAACTTTGATCCTAAACTCATCATTCCTTCTGGCCCAAAGATGTTCCTACCACGTGTTGACAATGAACCCAACTTCCCATGCAAAGGGTGGACTGGGTTTATTGAGAAGTGATGCAACCATGGTTGAAGAAATGAATTAGAGGTCTCCCTTGAAAGCACGGAGGATGGAATGGTCATTTCAATAACTTAGAACCATCTAATTATAAAAAGCTAGAGGCTATAAATTTTCCTAAATCCTGATACCTTTTCCTTTAATTCGTGGGATTTGGATTAATTCTACTGGTCATTCCATCTTCAAGAAACAACTCATCCTTCTATTTTAAAGGCGAAGAACCTTTTTGGTAGGGTTGAATTCTAAGAGGTACATGGAAAGGTAAAAATCTTATCTCCTTGCGGAACTCACTCGGATGCATGTCAATCAAGCAAAGATAATATAATGGATAGGTTGCATGGTAGATATGATTTTGGGCAAAAATCATCCAAATTAGCTTATTACAACCATTGAGTTAGAGTTTAATTATCAACAGTTTCTTAAGTTACATTTCCCTATAAAATACAATCAAACTGTGAGACTGGTTTAGTTTATTGTCAATTTAAGATGAGTGCGATTCATGCGGGTTGAGTATAAGGAGTTGGATTAGTCATGGAACATCAAACTAACGTGATGGTAAAAGAGCTACCACTCATCAAGTCCTAGTAAATATGCTCAAACCTTCTCGCACGTGGTATAGTCAATCCATTGTCTTTGTATGAAGATTTTTGGAGCTCTAGATTTCTAGATTGTAAACTAAACAATATACAGTGGAATAATAAAAGTAAACTTGCAAAAAAACAATTAACTACACAAAAAGAAGACACGTAGATTTCTAACATTCAAAACCCCAACGGAAAAAACCACGAGTCCTTCAGGACTGGCAAAACCAAACACCAATTTCGAATAGTTACATGATCTACGTATAACCCTTTCTAGTCACCGCTCAACCTAAAATGTAATTTTTCTTGTAAGAATCCATGATACGAGTATATCTCGTATGCTCTGCTCTCTCTAATTACCTATTCTACAAGATGAGTAATCTCCTACAAGGAAATAGAAGCAGCAAACTCTAGAACTTAAAGTTTCATTGCAATTTTTCTAATAAAAGTTCTAGAGAAGAAAGAATCTCCAATATGAAATCTCAATGTAGATTATGGAAATAGATGCCTTAGAGTTGAGAGAAATGCCCTTTTATAGCTAACAATTCGTGCCTTACGACTAGAATCCAAGTATCAGCAAAACAGGCAACTTTGACACAAACAGAAAAAAGTTCTTGTGCAAGTAGCTGGGGTTTTTTCCATCAGGCGCTCGAGCCAACAAGTGGGTGCTCGAGCGGAGTTCAATTCTACCTTCAGATGAAATTCTAGAATGGGCACTTGAGTGCAGAAATAGGCATTTGAGTGGATGGTATGTCATAAATATTTCAAAAACTTTCCAAACCTATAATTTTGTCGTTTTAGCTCCAATTGACACAATCTTGGAACCCACAGATATTTACTTAAAATGACATGTCCAATGGTATGTAGATACCCCCGATCTAGTAGTTTGTTTGAAAGATATAACCATTTCTCTCCAAATACCTTCATTCAAGAGACTTGAGAAAGCACGCTATAGTCCAATCTAAAAAATAAAAAAATACAACTCAATTGGACCCATAATTTTGTCCAACACATGTATTAGCCAATATACAAAATACTAACATTGACCACTTCGGAATTTGCTACTAGCTAAGCTAAAACAAACTATGGCCTTTAAAAATTAAGAACCTCACTTGTCATTAAGATGGGATCTTAGTTTGATGCCCCTCAAGGCTATAATAATTTTATTAAAACCATTGTTCACCCCCAATACACTTGTGACCCTATAATAAATTGATTGAAAGAAGTTTTTTCTACTAATCCACTTGTGATTTGTGACCCTAACTATTTATAATTTCCACCAGTATTGGTATAATTTTTTTGTGGGTCCTACAAGAAGCTCCTATTTAAAACCATTCAACATTAATATGACAATTAAGATGGTAGGAAATAATAGAAGACTGTACAATGGATTATGAAAGATCTTAAATGGTTTGTAACAAAACATCAAACCTATGGATCTATATTTATGCATTAAATAATTGATAATCTCAAAGAATAAAAGCGTATCTTGTGCCATGATTTTGATGATGCGTGTTATTGGATCGCCCTTTTCAAATAAGGTTTTCTCTTCTCTCCCTTATCACCAACTCTAATGTGCGTGAGAGTTGATGAATACTTTGCAAATCTCGTAGGTTTAGAAAGAGGACCAGAAAACTACTTTTGTAAATAAGTCTAAAAAAATTTCTTCCTATTAAAGAAATTTATTAAAGGTAAGTTTCCTTAATTTCCTTGCATATTAGCCAAACAAGAGTACTCCTAATAAATTGGGCTTTCTAAATTGAATCATCATCATCATCATTATCATCATCAAAGCCTTATCCCAACCATGTTGGGGTCGGCTACATGAATTCTATTTCTCCATTCCGTTCTATTTTGAGCTAAATCTTTCGATAAGTGCCACTTCTTCAAATCTGAATTAATGACTTCCATCCATATTTTCTTCGGCCTACCCCTACCTCTTGATGGACCCTCCACCTGTATATCCAAACTTTTTCTCACTGGTGCCATTACTGGCCTACGCTCAACATGCCCAAACCATCTTAAACGAGTTTCTCTAATCTTATCTCCTATTGGTGCTACCCCTAAATGTTCTCGAAAGCGCTCATTTCTAATTTTATCTTTCCTAGTTTTACCACACATCCACCTAAGCATTCTCATTTCCGCTACATCCATCTTATGAATATGTGTCTTCTTAATTGGCTAACACTCTGCTCCATATGTCATAGCTGGTCTAACCACTGTCTTATAAAATTTTCCTTTCAATTTTGTTGGCATTTGTCTGTCACAAAGTACTCCCGAAGCTAGTCTCCACTTCAGCCATCCAGCTCTTATCATATGCTCCACATCTTCGTCAATCTCCCCATCCTTACTAATCATCGAGCTTAGGTACCGAAAAGAATCTTTACATGGTATCTCATGGGTTTCAATTTTGACAGTGGTTTCAACACTTTGTATATGTCCATTGAAATTGCAATCCATATATTCTGTCTTTGTACGACTTATTTTAAAGCCTCTAGATTCTAATGCCTCCGCCATCTCTCAAGCTTTGCATTTACACCCTCTCTTGATTCATCCACCAATACTATATCATCTGCGAACAACATACACCATAGTACTTCTTCTTGAATATGCACAGTTAACTTATCCATAATTAATACAAAGAGATAAGGGCTTAAGGATGATCCCTGATGTAAGCCTATAGTCACGGGAAATCCGCCCGTTTCTCTACATGTGGTTTTCACATTTGTTATTGCACCTTCGTACATATCCTTTAAAATTTCAATGTAATCTCTTGGGACATTCCTTTTCTTTAAGACCCACCAAATTAAATTCCTCGGTACCCTATCATAGGCTTTTTCCAAATCGATAAAGACCATATATAGAGTTTTCCTCTTTGCTCGGTATTTTTCCATTAATTGCCTAAGTGAAAAGATAGCTTCCATAGTTAATCTCCCTGGCATAAAACCAAATTGATTTTCCGAAATCTTAATCTTTTTTCTCAGTTTTTGCTCTATTATTCTCTCCCATAACTTCATAGTGTGACTCATAAGTTTAATCCCTCGATAGTTAGTACAATTTTGTATATCTCCTTTATTCTTATATATAGGTACTACAATGCTTCTTCTCCATTCATCCGGCATTTTCTTTGTCACAAGTATCTTATTGAATAGTCTACATAACCAACTTACTCCAACCTCTCCTAAGCATTTCCATACCTCTATCAGAATACCATCTGAGCTTGTTGCCTTTCCTGTCTTCATTCACTTCAATGCTTCCTTCACTTCCACCCCTCTAATTCTACGGAGAAAAGTATACTCTTGTAATGAAGTATCCTCCTCCACTCTTGTATCGCCCAAATATTCTTCATTTAAAAGTTTACTAAAATATGCTTTCTAAATATGCAAATATGCTTTCTAAATTGCAAATATGCAAATATGCTTTCTAAATTGAATCCAAAACATATTAAAATCAAAACTAAAGGGGAAAGCTGATTAAATTAGTGGGCTCAATGCGTCGGGCCTAAACAATGTTAGTCATGTGGTCATGAGGACCACTCATGTCTAACAATTTCCCACATGGTCTAATTGAACATATTTATGTGATCTCCCACTTGGTCATGGCGACCACAAAAATGCAATCCACCTTTTATTGTAATATATAATTTTGAAAACTAGTTTTTTGTAAAAAAAGACAAAAAATGACTCAACTTGGACTCAACTAAATTTAAAAATCCCAATAAGTGGCCACTCATTTAAAAACAGCCTAGTATATCTTATTTATCCTAATTCTTATATCCTGTAATTAAATGAAACCACTAATGCAGATCGTAGCGGTCAAACATCAATTATGCTACATAAATATAGGAAAACGAAAAAGGAGTGGACTAAAATTCCTATTTATGGTTCAAATGAAAATTATCTTGCTTTTCAATATTTCATTAATTGTACACACAAAAATAAATAAGAGAGTAGAATCATCTTTATGAAAATTGATCAATTAAAAGTATGTAATAAATTAGCATAAGTCCTTTCAACCACATACATTACAGTGACACAATGAGACTCATTTCTTTAATATGATCATTATAGGCCTCTACCGATAATGCTCTGGTCATAAGATCTACAACCATGAGCTTAATATTTATTTACTCTATAGACACTAAATCATCCCGAACTTTCTCTTTAATAGCAAGATATTTTATCTGAAAAGGTCTTACAGCGCTGGGACTATTGTTGTTGTTAGAAAAGTGATTAGCTAAGGTATTATCATAATAAATTTTCATTGGCGTCGAAATGGAGTCCATGATCTAAAGCCCTAAAATAAAATTTTGCTATTATATAACTTGATTAGTCGACTCAAAGCATGCCACAAATTCAGCTTGAAATGTGGAAGAAGTAGTTGTAATTTATTTAATGCTTTTCCATGAAATAGCCTCACAGCAAGGACAAAAAAGTATCTCGATGTAAATCTCCTAGTGTCGAGGCATCCAGCAAAATCTGAGTCTAAAGATCCAATCATTTCCAATGAGACTTCTTTTTGTGATATATTGATCATTCGAAGTCCAATCGGATTTCTATTTGCACTCATGGACTCATTGCGAGCAAATTTACACGTATGTGGAAACAGATTGGTAGTTCAATGGTCAACAAGGAAGTTTGAGCAATCAGAGTTCAGAAATTATTATTCCAATATCGAAGCCATCTTTAGTTGGATTTCAAATATGTTTCTTCCAACATGGTCATTGTGATGAGATCTACGAGATAAACGGAGAAAATTGATCATTGACAGAAAGAAAAAGGGGGTGATTCAAGAGGCACAAATCAGAAAAACACAATGGCATCAAGCAATAAGTATAAGATTGAGATGTTTACCAGGACAAACAATTTCAGTCCATGGCACCAAAGGATAAAGGATATCTTGATTCAGAAAAGTCTAAAGAAGGCTTTAGATGGTAAGTTGAAAAAGTTGGCATAGATGTTCGATGAGGATTGGGAGGATTTGCACGAAAGGGGTGTGAGTGCAAATCATCTTACCCTCTATGATGACGTTCTTTATAATGTCATGGGGATTAAAATTGCTCCGAACTTATGGATTGAGTTCAAGAGCCTGTACATGCCCAAGTCCTTGACAAACAAACTATTTTTTTAAAGAAATAGTTGTATTTCCTGAATATGGCAGAAGGATCACGGTTGTCGAAGTATGTTAATGAGTTCAGTAAATTCATCATATAACTATTGAGCACTGAGTTTAAGTTTAGGGTTATAAATGGATCTCTGATTCTCCAATTTTTTGAAGGTTTGACCCATTAATAACCAGGTCTAGGTCTTTATTTAGATCCCAACAAGTAAATAAATCGGAGTCTGCATCCTATTTTTAGACCTGTAACCTAAACGGTTCTAAGTCTAGTTCTACCTTAGCTCCGACCCGTGGACCCAACACCTAATATATTACCCTAATTTTTGAAAAGTTTCCTAAAAGTTAGCTTTTCTCTAAAGCATTCTTTATATAGACTTACACCCAGATCCACCCCATACACAGTTCTAGTTTCTGTTCTTAGTCCATCCTCTCCTTAATGGTTGCGGTTCTAGTCTAAAAAAATGGTTTCGGATCCTGTTTTGGGCCCACCATGGACTCAGATCGGAACCAACCCGTTTACAACCCTAAAGTTCGAGGAAAAAGACAAAGCACTACTATTTTTGTTTTCATTGCCCCCATCGTACGAGCACTTGGTGACAACAGTGATGTGCGGGAAAGATACTTTAAGCATGAATGATGTCACCACAGCTCTTGTATCGAGTGAGATCAAGAAGACTGACAGTGAAAAGCTCGTGAACAAAGTATCACTGTAGCATCAGGTTCAAACGGAAGAAATGGGAGGTTTAGATTCAAGAATAGAGGATTGAGAGATCAAAATCACTCGAAGTCAAAAAAGGAAAAGTAAGATCTTCACTTGTTATTACTGTAATAAGAGAAGGACTTCGTATGATTGGACTTCAAGTGAATGATGAGATTGTTCAGACCATAACAAATGTGATGAATGTTCCAGGTTGCAAAGGAATCAAATTTCTTTGGATGCGTTAGATTTCAATAGCTAGAAGTGCACTGTAGCTGGTAGAGTTATGAAGGTGAAAAATAAAACATTGATCATCATGCAAGGTGAGATGATTAAAATCTCCACAAGTTTATAGGAGATGCTTTTTCAAGTGGAGTAGTGAGGGGAACATCAAATAATGGGGGGGGTGCAAATCCATGGTTCAAGTGGAGTTAGTGTGCAACAAATCATGCGAAATCGAATATGCAACAAATCATGCGAAATCGAATCATCTTTATTTACAAACCAATTCTAATCTAATTATCCGGTGTTTCTAACCGTGCATGATGATGTAGTTTTAAGTTATTCGATGCACCGTTGTCTAGTGTTGCATTGAATCGGGCGGTGCACGAAGTCCCTTAAACCAACACCCATGGGGAGGTGCTTAACATCCGGATAATGAACCTGAATGATTCACAGCCCTCGAGATCATTCACGCGTTGTATCACATTCCGTTGGGCAGGTTTAGGTGCTATACATTCTATCATGAAGGCCATATCGGTCTTTCCCTTACACCTATCCTTATCCTTTATAATTTTTGTGTGCATACGGCTTAGCCGTGTGTGTGCTACGGCTTAGCCGTGTGTGGTCTACCGGCTTAGCCGTGGCTGGGCCGTAGAAGGTCTGTCAATTGATGACTCTCAGTTAAATCCAGAAAATGCACCCTGTATTGATCTACGGCCGTAGAGTCATCAAATATGCAACAAATCATGCGAAATCGAATCATCTTTATTTACAAACCAATTCTAATCTAATTATCCGGTGTTTCTAACCGTGCATGATGATGTAGTTTTAAGTTATTCGATGCACCGTTGTCTAGTGTTGCATTGAATCGGGCGGTGCACGAAGTCCCTTAAACCAACACCCATGGGGAGGTGCTTAACATCCGGATAATGAACCTGAATGATTCACAGCCCTCGAGATCATTCACGCGTTGTATCACATTCCGTTGGGCAGGTTTAGGTGCTATACATTCTATCATGAAGGCCATATCGGTCTTTCCCTTACACCTATCCTTATCCTTTATAATTTTTGTGTGCATACGGCTTAGCCGTGTGTGGTCTACGGCTTAGCCGTGGCTGGGCCGTAGAAGGTCTGTCAATTGATGACTCTCAGTTAAATCCAGAAAATGCACCCTATATTGATCTACGGCTGGGACACGGCTGAGCTTCGGCTTAGCCGTAGGGCAATCCACGGCTTAGCCGTGCCCTAGCCGTAGAGGAAAACTGGGTTTTTATCCTCTCTGGACTTTAAGCCGTAAGAGGTATACGGCTTAGCCGTACCTGCACGAAGTCAAATTTCTGAAACACATACAGAATGCCTGTAACACCATCCAATTTGCAAATTCTCCAATAGAGATAGGCAAGTACTGAATCAATGAGTATCAAATGGGCTATAAACACATCTTTCCATATCAATTCATGTAAAACCAACCAAATCAAATGCATACCAACATGGGTTCTCACAAGTTATGGTTATACTTGCCTTAATTGGAATTCAATTGCACAATTGTTGTCCTAAAGCCCAAACACAACCTAACACAAATCAAACCACATGCATGCATGAGAATTGGGATCACAGACACACCATGCAAATGAGAAACAAGAAGGAGAAGAGATAGAGAAAGGAGATGGGAGGAATGGAAGGAAATCCACTCACCTCACATGCAAGACCCAAACTTCCTCTTGATCGATGGAGGAGAGAATCCGGAGGAGAGAATTCAAGTGAAAGAGAGAGAGATTTCCATGTGCAGTGAAGAAAAATGAAATGGGAGAGAGAGAACGTGTGTCTTGGTCGATGGGTGAGATTATATAAGCTCATGAGGGGGTCAAATTACAAGAGGGTCCAAGTGAGAATTCTATTTTCAGTTTGAGTCAAATTCAGGTCCAATCGAATCACACGGTATCGGTTGCAAATGACGTAGTTACGAAAGTTAACGAGCTCAATGAAAGACACGTGTTGACATCAAGATGATGCAAAAATGACCATGTCTTAGAAGAGCTAAAATTACGAAAAAGGGCTTGGTCTACTTAATCCAGGTCAAACTCAACCCAACTACCTATCCATGACCCGCAACGAAAATAAAACACAAACAAAACACGATTAGCAACGAAAACAAGATTAACTAGCCGCTAAACGAGGTCAAGCTGGGTCGGAGTGTTACATCCTCCCCTACTTGAGAATCATTCCGTCCTCGGAATGAACACTCACTCACTCATACCTGAAAAAACAGATCGGGATATTGACATGCCATCTGCTCTTCTAACTCCCAAGTAGCCTCATCGGGACTGTGATGCTCCCAAAGTACTTTGACCCATCAAATTGTCCTGGTTCGGAGTATCTGCTCTCGGGTTCCCACGATACGGAGCGGTCGCTCAACGTATGCAGCACTCGGCTGAATCTGAACCTCGTCGTAACGAATGACATGGGAGGGATCATGAACATATTTCCGAAGCATCGAAACGTGGAAAACGTTGTGCACTCCTGAAAACATCTCGGGAAGCTCTAATCGATAGGCCAAATCACCAATCCGACTCTTGATCTCGAACGGTCCGACATAGCGTGGAGCTAACTTGCCTTTCTGGCCGAAACGGATTATACCCTTCATCGGTGAGACCTTCAGAAAAACCCACTCGCCAACCTGAAACTCTAAGGGTCGTCTACGGGTGTCTGCATAACTCTTATGTCTCGACTGAGCAACTTTCAAGTTCTCAATTGCTTTCTGTACCTTCTCCGTAGTCTCGGCAATGATCGTCGGTCCGTGAAAACTTCGAGTTCCAACTTCTTCCCAACATACCGGACTCCTACACTTCTTCCCGTACAATGATTCATATGGCGCCATCCCAATGCTCTCGTGGAAGCTGTTGTTGTAGGCGAACTCGCACAACGATAGATGAAGATCCCATTCTTTCTCGTAGCTCAACACGCTGGCTCGCAACATATCCTCCAAAGTCTGAATCGTCCGCTCTGATTGCCCATCCGTCTGTGGGTGGTATGCCGTGCTGAAGCTCAACTTCGTACCCAAAGCCTCTTGGAATGCTCTCCAGAAAGATGAAACAAAACGGCTGTCACGATCGGATACAATCGACACGGGGGTACCATGGAGCCTGACGATCTCATCCACGAACTTCCTTGCCATCTCTGAAAATGTCATACCCTTCCGAAAAGGAATGAAATGGGCTGACTTCGTCAATCGATCTACAATCACCCATATGGCGTTATTCTTCCTGCTCGTCGGTGGCAACCCAGAAACGAAGTCCATGATGATGTGTTCCCACTTCCACTGCGGTATATGCAAAGGATGCAACGAGCCTGGCCGTCTCTGATGATCTGCCTTCACCTTCTGGCATGTCAAATAGCGAGAAACAAATCCTGCTACTTCTCTCTTCATGTTGTTCCACCAGAAGCGATCTTTGAGATTCCGAAACATCTTTGTGCTGCCTGGGTGCATCGCGTATAGAGCATAATGCGCTTCGTTCATCAGTTTCTCCTTGAAATCATCAACTGCTGGCACGCACAACCTACTCCGAAAATAGAGTATACCATCCTCTAGTCTGAAATCGGGTCTATCTCCAATGTGGTCTCGAATGCGCTTCAAGGTTAGATCTTCAAACTGCCTGTCTTTAATCTGCTGAATCATCTCAGGCTGAAACACTAGCGTACTAGCCAAAGTCACGCGCTCATCCACTAGTTTAACTTCAACAGGGAGACCATGGAACTCTAAGAGGAAACTGCTCAATAGCTGCACTGACTCTGCTTTCCTGCTGAGCGCATCTGCCACCACATTTCCCTTGCCTGGCTGATATTTAATCGGAAAGTCATAATCCTTAATAAGCTCAAGCCATCTCCGCTGTCTCATGTTCAGCTCCTGCTGCGTGAATAAGTACTGCAAACTGTGGTGGTCAGAACGAACCTCAAACTGCACACCATACAGATAATGTCTCCACAACTTCAATGCAAACACGATGGCTGCCAATTCCAAATCATGGGTGGCGTAATTCTTCTCATGTTCTTGCAACTGTCTCGATCCATATGCAATAACCTTCCCGTGTTGCATCAACACACAGCCTAGACCAACTCGAGAGGCATCTGAATATACCACAAACCCTTCACTACCATCTGGCAAGGCTAACACTGGGACCGTAGTCAACTTCTCTTTCAAAGTCCGGAAACGGGCTTCACACTCCTCAGTCCAATCAAATGGTACATTCTTCCTGGTCAACTTCGTCAAAGGAGAAGAGATCTTAGCAAAGTCCTGGACAAATCGACGATAGTAACCTGCTAGACCAAGGAAACTGCGAACCTCTGTCACTGTCTTGGGGCTAGGCCAATTCACCACTGCCTCCACTTTAGATGGATCAACTGCCAATCCCTCTCGTGAAATGATATGACCCAAAAATGCCACCTGCTCAAGCCAAAAATCACACTTCGACCACTTAGCAAACAATCGATGTTCTCTCAACAACGACAAGGCTTTTCTCAAGTGCTCCCGATGCTCCTCTGCTGACTTAGAGTATATCAAGATATCATCAATAAAGACAACTACGAACTGGTCCAAGAAAGGAGCAAAGATCTGATTCATCAATGCCATAAAAGCTGCAAGTGCGTTGGTTAGTCCAAAAGGCGTCACGAGGAATTCATAATGACCATAACGAATCCTGAAGGCAGTCTTAGGAATGTCATCTTCTTTGACCCTCAACTGGTGATATCCAGATCTCAAATCAATCTTCGAAAAATATGCTGCACCCTGAAGTTGATTAAACAGCTCATCAATCTTAGGTAGGGGGTACTTGTTCTTGATAGTCACTTTGTTCAGCTGTCGGTAGTCTATGCACATCCGAAAAGTACCATCCTTCTTCTTGACAAACAAGACTGGTGCTCCCCAAGGTGAGACGCTCGGGCGAATGAAACCCTTGTCTAAAAGCTACTGCAATTGCTTCTTCAACTCTGACAATTCGGCTGAGGCCATGCGATACGGAGCCTTGCTGATCGGTGCCGTGCCGGAAACAAGCTCAATGGCGAACTCCACATCTCGAACCGGGGGTAAGTCTGGCACATCGTCTGGGAAGATATCGGGAAAGTCACAGACCACCTGGATCTCACCTAGCTGCTTCGTCTCCTTCTTCACTGAGATAAAGGCAATGAAGCCTTCACACCCTCGGCGGATCAAGCGATCTGCCTTACACGCCGAGATCACACGTCTAGGGCATCTCTGCTGACTACCCTCGAAACGGAAGCCCTTGCCTAAATCGAAGAAGATCGTCCTGTTGTAACAGTTAACACAGGCACGATATCGAGCGAGCCAATCCATACCAAGGATCACGTCGAAGTCTAGCATCGACAACAGGATCAAATCAACAGGTAACTGATGACCTGCAATCTGAACGTCGCAATGGGGGTAATATACACTACACTCCACTCGCTTGCCAACTGGGGTGGATACAACTAGCACATATGGCAACGGCTTAGACGGCTGAGGTAACCGCTCGGCGAAATGAGGTGCTACGTACGACCGTGTAGACCCCGAATCGAACAATGCTAAAGCCTCGACGTGCGAAATCAAAACAGTACCTTCAACCACCTGTGGATCCTCGGCACTCTCATGGGTAGCAGCGTAAGCACGGGCTGTCTAGCGAGGCTGTCTCGAGCCTGGACGAGCTGACTGTGACTTGCTCGGAGCTGTAGGTGCACTGGGTCTGCTAGGAACTGCACCGGAGGTAGGACCAGAGGGTGGGGGCTGGGAGGCTTTATATCGAGGACAATTGGCGATCATATGCTCCCTCGAACCGCAAATAAAACAAGCACCTGCTTTCCTCCAACACGCGTCAGTCGCGTGGCTCTTGCCACAACGCCCACAAGTCACTCCGGCGGAACTGGAAGTACTCTGCTGGCCTTTAGTCTTCTTCTGTACTTGTCCTCGTGCACTAAAGGGCGGCTATCTCTTGGGCTCAACGGCTCTCGCAGCTTAGTGGATGGCCTCAGCAGAATAGGCCCTGTCCACTGCATCATCAAACGTAGCCGGACGCTGAAACGCAGTCACGTGATGCATGTACCCGGGATGCAGACCTTCAACAAACCGATTCACCTTCCTCTCTTCGGTACTGATCATGTCCGAAGCAAAGTGCGACAACTGAGTAAACTTGTTCACATATTCGGCTACCGTCATCTGCTGCTGGCGGAGGGCTAAGAACTCAACCTCCTTGGCTCGAAACAAATGAGCCGGGATGAACTTCCTCCTGAACTGTTGCTTGAACATCTCCCACACCGTCGCACTCGGAATATCTCTGTATGAGTCTTTCACGCTTTTCCACCAAGTTTTTGCGACGTCTCTCAACATAGAAGTTGCTAGTCCGACCTTCTGTCGATTCGTGCACACGACGGTCTCAAAGACATCCTCCGTCTGCTCCAACCACTATTCTGCCTTCAATGGCTCTTCTGTCCCGAAAAACTCAATAGCTCCTCGCTTGCGAAATTTACCATAGAGGGCATTCGGGTCACTCTCTCGAGGCTGTAAAACCACCTGCTGATCTATATGTGCTTGAGCTAGGGCTTGGCTTTGTCGGTCTAACATGGTTGTCACTTGTGCTTGCAAGTTCTGCATTGATTGTGATTGTGCTTGTAGAGACTGAAATAGCATGAGGATGCGTTCATCTGTATTCTGTGTCTGTGGGGACGGTGCGGATCCGCTTTCATTGTTTCCGGCATTCTGCTGAGAACCAGAACCTGACGCCATCCTGTAAAATGGAAAAAGTCAGACACAAACACAAAACAATTGCGCCCAACAAACCCCAAAATCTAGAAAGATCACAAAGAAATAATCGTATCCTTACCACGATCCTACATGCCTACATGCTTATCATCTAGAACAAGGAATGAGCAAGGAATGCTTTGATACCATACAATACGTATGTCACAACCCGAGCCCAGGGTTCGGGGGTTAGCAAAAGCCAAACCTGATGACACACGTACTCCCGTGCCTGTACAAGAAGACCGAGTCTAAATGCACACGCACAAGGGAACATTCACACGTGCCAAACATGTACGCGGAAGCTGTAAATATCAGAAACATTAAACTAACAGTGCAAGAATAGAATACCAAGAACGAACTGACATAATTACATATGAAAGTCTTACAAAAAGAGCAAAATAACATATACAGTCGTGACATATACACAATGAGCTAATCCTCAAAACAACAAGAACAAGACTCCGATGCAATGCATGCCAAGAACGCTCTCCCGTGGAGTGATCACATCCACTCCTCTAGGCCTGATGGGGCCCCGGGGGTCTCATCTGGAGTCTGGCCGACCTACGAAGGTTCGGCAGGGGTATCTGTGCCTGCAACACCAAAAACAACTGTGAATACGAAGATTCAACAAGTATAAACCATAGCAAGTTAACACACATTGTGTCTAATAAAATAAAGAACATCATGTGAATTAAAGAAGGCATTTTCGTAGACTAGGCTGTCATGCACGAAAGAAATATGCTAAGTGAATCAATAAATACATGCTGTGTACATAACTAGTGGCTACTACATTACCATATGCTCCCAAAAGAGGAATCTTATAACATGCAAAGAACACCATTATCCGGGCCAGGGTACAATGGGTCTCGGTTTCCTGGGGTCCGGTTCCCCAAGACATATCCATACTGCAGCAGGCCATATAAACTATACCAAATTCACCCCGTCGGGATCCTAAGGCTGAGGCTAAGTAGTGCCTGACCATACAGAGTCAATCATGAAACCCTGAGTAGATCGTGACCACATATCATACGTGCGTATCTGTGAGTGAACATATCATACATGCATACTCAAGGTAAGGAATCACAATGTGAAGGTAACGGAATACAAGTAATCATGTCAGAGCGTTGAGATCAATGATCGAATGCAATATGTTATGCAACAAATCATGCGAAATCGAATCATCTTTATTTACAACCAATTCTAATCTAATTATCCGGTGTTTCTAACCGTGCATGATGATGTAGTTTTAAGTTATTCGATGCACCGTTGTCTAGTGTTGCATTGAATCGGGCGGTGCCCGAAGTCCCTTAAACCAACACCCATGGGGAGGTGCTTAACATCCGGATAATGAACCTGAATGATTCACAGCCTTCGAGATCATTCACGCGTTGTATCACATTCCGTTGGGCAGGTTTAGGTGCTATACATTCTATCATGAAGGCCATATCGGTCTTTCCCTTACACCTATCCTTATCCTTTATAATTTTTGTGTGCATACGGCTTAGCCGTGTGTGTGCTACGGCTTAGCCGTGTGTGGTCTACCGCTTAGCCGTGGTTGGGCCGTAGAAGGTCTGTCAATTGATGACTCTCAGTTAAATCCAGAAAATGCACCCTGTATTGATCTACGGCTGGGCCACGGCTGAGCTTCGGCTTAGCCGTAGGGCAATCCACGGCTTAGCCGTGCCCTAGCCGTAGAGGAAAACTGGGTTTTTATCCTCTCTGGACTTTAAGCCATAAGAGGTATACGGCTTAGCCGTACCTGCACGAAGTCAAATTTCTGAAACACATACAGAATGCCTGTAACACCATCCAATTTGCAAATTCTCCAATAGAGATAGGCAAGTACTGAATCAATGAGTATCAAATGGGCTATAAACACATCTTTCCATATCAATTCATGTAAAACCAACCAAATCAAATGCATACCAACATGGGTTCTCACAAGTTATGGTTATACTTGCCTTAATTGGAATTCAATTGCACAATTGTTGTCCTAAAGCCCAAACACAACCTAACACAAATCAAACCACATGCATGCATGAGAATTGGGATCACAGACACACCATGCAAATGAGAAACAAGAAGGAGAAGAGATAGAGAAAGGAGATGAGAGGAATGGAAGGAAATCCACTCACCTCACATGCAAGACCCAAACTTCCTCTTGATCGATGGAGGAGAGAATCCGGAGGAGAGAATTCAAGTGAAAGAGAGAGAGATTTCCACGTGCAGTGAAGAAAAATGAAATGGGAGAGAGAGAACGTGTGTTTTGGTCGATGGGTGAGATTATATAAGCTCATGAGGGGGTCAAATTACAAAAGGGTCCAAGTGAGAATTCTATTTTCAGTTTGAGTCAAATCCAGGTCCAATCGAATCACACGATATCGGTTGCAAATGACATAGTTATGAAAGTTAACGAGCTCAACGAAAGACACGTGTTGACATCAAGATGATGCAAAAATGACCATGTCTTAGAAGAGCTAAAATTACGAAAAAGGGCTTGGTCTACTTAATCCAGGTCAAACTCAACCCAACTACCTATCCATGACCCGCAACGAAAATAAAACACAAACAAAACACGATTAGCAACGAAAACAAGATTAACTAGCCGCTAAACGAGGTCAAGCTGGGTCGGAGTGTTACATGATGTCCTGAAATCCCACATCGACTATGTAGAGGAAAGTAACTAGGTTTATATGTAGAGTTTGCTCCCTTACCTTACATGTGCCTGGGGACTTGTCTTGCTATCGTGATTACTTGCTTATTTGTGCAGTGATAAATGAAACCTCCACTATGCACTCTGATGACAATTGAGCAAGACAATATCATGCTGGGGCCTTTCTAAGATGAGGCCTTTTGGTGGGTTGAGGCCCACTAAAAGTAAAAACTATGAGGCCTATGAGCCAAAGCAGACAATATTATACATAAGTGTGGGGTTAGGTGTTATAATTGCATTTTTATGATCATCATGACCAAGTAAGAGATCGCATGTATCGGCATTCAGACCAAGTGGGAGACTGTTAAACGTAGGTGAGTGGTGCTCATAACCATATGTCTAACATTGTTGAGGCCCCACGCATTAAGTCCACTAAATTAATCTGTTCTTCCCTTTAGTTTTGATTTTAATATGTCTTGGATTCAATTTAGAAAGCTTAATCCATTAGGACTCTTGTTTGGCTAATTCTTTTTGGAATAAAGAAAACTTATCTTTAATAGATTTCTTTGATAAGAAGAAATCTCTTTAAGCTTATCTATAAAACTGGTTTTCCGATTCTCTCTCTTAACTTACGAGATTTGCAAAGTACCGATCAACTCTCACGCATGCTAAAGTGGGTGATAAGGGAGACAAGAGAAAACTTTATTTGTGAAAAGTGGTCCAATACCACTCATCATTAAGATCATGGCATAATATACGCTTTTATTTTTTGAAATTATCTATTATTTAATGCATAAATCTAGATTTATAAGTTTGATGTTTAGTTACAAACTATATTAGAACTTTTTTATTATGGATGTTAATTTTTGAAATTGTAGATCCTGGCTGTAGGCTCAAGAGAATACCCTCAAACCATTCTTTTAGTCTAGTGATTGGTTCGAATAATTCAAATCCAAAACATAGGAAATTATATCATGTAGAAGTGGGAAAATCAAGTTTGAAATTTGTCACATTCACTTAAAAATTCGCCACACTAGGCAAAGAAAAATTGTTCCACAAGCAATTAGTATTGCACATTGTTACTTAAGTTAATCTTAAAAAACAACAATAGTTTTTTGAGTTTTACAAGAAAAACTCCCTTAAACTGGATGAAGAAGAAAAAGGCCTTTAAATTTTAATATTGACCGCAAAGGTTCTCCGGCCACTTTGTCTTTTATTTTATTTTTTATTGCTTTGCTGAGCAACAATATTGTTGCTCTGGTCGTCTTCTTTTTCTTCTATGTTCGAGGCCATTGCCAACTTTGATGAAAATGATTCGCTCCTAGGGCTTCTGATTGTTTAGATTCTTTCCCAAAAATGAATCTCTTAGATTGAAATAAAAACCCCCAGCGAATTCAATAGAAAGGAAAAAGAAAAAGTGTCAAATCATTACGAATTCCACCTGCTTCTCATTAGATTCATAAGTAACTTGAGAAAATCTGACTGGATTGAATCATGTTCTTCGCAAGTCTTTGGATGGGAGAAATGGATGAGAGAGAGAGAGAGATGGATTGTTTTTTGGTGTAGTTGAATTTGATGGAGGGTCAAAGTTGAAGCACTAGTTCAAATTTGCAGAAACTAAAGAGGGTCGGAAGATGATGAACGTTTGTTGGTGTTTGTAGGTGGGCATTTTGTATTGGTGACCAGGTTGTAAGTGAGTCGACCAAATTTGTTTGGTTGCTTGATTAGCAGATTTGGAAATGAGTTGAAAAAATAAAGTGGGTCCTTGCCCAATTAAAGACGAATTTAAGGAGATTAAATAAGTAAAAAGTAATATGGAAAGTGGAGAACAATGTGATAACGTTGAGGAGCGTTATCACTTATACAGGTGAGCAGCGATATCTTTAATTAAAAAATAAAAAAAAACCCAGAAAGGACCTTTGGGACCAATCCAGTGCATAAAAGATTTAGAGGACTCTTTTGGTCTTCAACGAATTTAAGGAGGTTTTTCCAATAAAATCCCCATAGTTTTCTCATAAAGTTTGTGCATGCAACTGTTTTCAAGTGCTGATGTCTTTTGATCTTTTTAAGTTCTTTTGAACATCCATTGGCCACTTGTTACTACACCTAATCAATTTGAGCCAATCAAATATGGCCCCTTATTTCTCCAATACCTCTGTCATGGATCTCATGTGTTATACATGGATCCAAATGGACTATGCGTCAAATGACAATGGGCCATAGATCAAAGGATTAAATGATAGAATTGACTGAAAACTTCATATACCATACAGGTTAGTGTTATTTGCATCTTTTGATACCCCACCGGATCCTTGATCAAGTTGGCCCAGGTGGGCCCCACTCTCCCACCTATTTATATACACATCAAATTCCAATATCCCTTACTTCTCCACGGCGTTTGATACGAAATAGATCAGAGAGTCTGACAGGGGTGTACTTCTAGTCTTCTAATTAAACCCCTTCTAAAACATTTCTCGTTTTCCTGCAATAGCTCTGATTTTTGCGACTCCAAACTCAAATTTCCTACTTCCTTTTGCTCGATTTGAGTCAATACTTATCTCGATCTTTATGATTATAGTTTGATCCAGGCGTGTTGAAGGAATATTTGTGCAGTAATAATTCAGCCTTCTATATCTTTTCCTGTTATTCCATTTATGTTCTTGCTGAAATTGATTTAGATCTAATGGTTTTAACAATGTCTAGATATTGTGTTCTAATGGACTATGCTGTAGAGAACCCTGATCACCAATAAACCTACTGAATTAGGATGTTCATCTGTTCTTTTCATATAAAAAATCACCATTCTGAAAGTTTAAACTGAGACTGATAGGATATAAATTCATATGTTAAAGGAACATGATAGTCACATCATACCTGTCTTCCGCTAAGTGATCTGATATTTGATCTGATAAACATGTTGCTTTGTCATGACCAACTATCTTGACCCTGTCTCAAGCTTTTGATCGGCTTGAATTTGAAACTGAGAGGGATGGCCTTCTTTATAGGTTGAGTTGGGAAGGGGGCCAAGAACTCCTATATTTTATAACCAATATGCTTCCCTTTCTTAAGCAACCAATCAAGATACTTGCTTCCTTATTAGGAATTCTTATTTCCTCAGCTTGCAAATTTTGAGCCTATCGCATGTGATTGGGTTTCCATAAAATCAGTGGCATACCGATGATTTTTGTTTGAGGGGTGTAAACCTTAATAGGTAATTTAGTATTGAAGGCAAACCAAGAATTTTAATGTAAATTTTGAGGATGGATCAACAATTTTCATTAAAATTTTAAAGTGCACCATGAGTTGATGGGTGCGGCGGCACCCACATGGCCTAACTTAGGTCCACCCCTGCTCAAATTTATCGTCCAAGTATTTAGAGAGAGAGAGAGAGAGAGAGATGATCTGTAGCTATTTTAATATGGAGATAGTGCTTCTCTTGGTCTAGTGGAATCCTCACGCACCCACATGGCCTTACTTGGATCCGCCCTACTCAAATTTATTGTCCAAGTATTTAGAGAGAGAGAGGAGAGAGAGAAAGAGAGAGAGAGAGAGAGATGATCTATAGCTATCTTAATCTGGAGATAGTGCTTCTCTTGGTCTAGTGGAATCCCCAGTGCTTCATTTGGTCTAGTGGAGTCCTCAATGGTTTTGGATTGAAAAAGGAAAAAGAAATAAAGAAACAAGAAGCAGACGTGTTGCTCAAAACATGAGTAGAACAAATTACCATCCAAAGAAAAACACTAATAGAATGAATTTGTTGTGACCAAGTTATGAAACCACCCCATCCTCATCTCCATGTTGGTCCCCAAGTGGGCCTCACCTGTGTGAACCATATATTTTCCTAAACTCAAGCTTAGGGGAAGGTAAGCTCATGTTTGTAGTTCACATAGGTGGGACACACATGGGGATGGGGGGATTTTAAGGACTCCCTAAGACCCTCCTTTCTGTAAAAAATAATTGCAACCAGGGTTTCTATCATCTCCATTTAGGCTTCAAAAGTGTCTGGTCAATAGTTCACTCGAATCGGTGTACAGTCGATCTAACGGTCTAGTAAATTTGAATTTGACCGAAATTTGGAGCATATGACTATCAGAAAGATCCCTATGCATTTTAAGGTTTGAATTTGGTGATAGATGGGCCCCATCTAGAGCTCTTACAAAAAATGGTGGAAACTAGTTTTCATAGGATTATTTCCCATATATATATATGAGGCAAGCATCTCCTAAACTCAAGCTTATATAAAAAATTTTGTAAGCCCGAACTCTTGGAGCTCACCTTTGAAACATCTAAATGGACCAAACACACAACCCCCCTAAATTGAACATATCCACCAATTTTTTTGTGAAATCCAAATTTACTAGACCGTTGGATCGACTGTGCACTGATCTATATAGACTATGACCATCAAATTTTTGGGTTCCAGATGAAGATGATAAAAACCACAGTTGGGGCTACTTTTTTATGGAGAGGAGGTCCTAGGAAGTTCTTTAAAACCCTCCATCCTGATTTCCATGTGGATCCCTAGGTGCACCCCACAGGTGCGAGCTACACATTTGAACTTACTTTATCTTAAGCTTGAGGTTAGCAGAGGGATTTCCTCACCTAAGCACAACTGCATTAAGGGAATTCCATCCGTTTGCATATGTGGGGCCCACCATTGGTCCATCCAAATGGACCACACACAAGGGCCACGTGAATTGTACATGTCCACCAATTTTCGGCCCCATCCGATATGACTAGACCATTGAATTGACTGATGATCCATCCAAATGAACTATATACCGTTGGAAGTTATAGGCCTAGATAAAGATGATAGAGATCATGGATGTGGTTGATTTTTTGCAGGAGGGGGCTCTCAAGGAGACCTTTGACTCTCCCCATCTCCATTCCCATATGTTTCCCACCTAGGGTTCTCACAAAAAATGGTGAAAAAAAGTTCTCATAAGATTATTTGCCTATATACATATACATATATATATGGGATTTAATCTTTTGGGAACAGTTCTCACAAGTATTGTGAGAAGTCTCATCTGGACCATCCATTCCAAGATGAGATCCAACGGCATCCACGCACCAGCATAAAAGCACTCAAATCCCGGTTGAAATTTCATTTCCCTCTCCCAAACCAAATTCAAGCTAGGGCAGGGAGGGAGAAAAACGCAAGATGCAGATCAGCCTCCACCTTCCAGACGCTGGTGCACGACCCATCTCCTTCACCTCTCCTCCTTCCCAGGTGCCGGTGCAGTACGGTAACCGCCGTCTTCGTCCATCTCTGCCGCCGCCGGTCTTAGGTATGCTCTTTTCTCTCTTCCTCCCTCTCTCCCTCTTTCTCTGCCTCTCCCTCTCTCCTTTTCTCGAGCTCTCCCTCTCTTGCTCTCTTTCGTCTCTTACCCTCTCCCTCTCTCTTTCTGTCTCTGTCCCCCTTTCTCTCTCGCCCTTTGTCTCTCGTTTCCTCTCTCTCTCGCGCCCTTTTTCGCCTCTTTCTCTCTCGCCTTCTATCTCTCCCCATCTGTCTCTTGCTTCCTCTCTCTCTCTCGCTCCCTTTTTTCGCCTCTCTCTCTCTCGCCCTCTATCTCTCCCCATCTGTCTCTCGCTCCTCCCTCTCTCGCCCCTTCTCCCTCTCTCTCTCTCTCCCCCTTTCGCTCTCCCTCTCTCTCTCTCCCCCTTTCCCTCTCCCTCTCCCTCTCTCTCTCTCCTCTCGCCTCTCCCTCTCCACATCTGTCTCTCGCGCCCTCTCTCTCCTTCTCTTTCTTCGTCTCGCTATTCCTCTCTCTACTCTCCCTCCCTCTCTGCATCTCTGCCTCTCTCCTCTGTTTCTCCTTGAAGCTCCTTTTGTTTATCTATCTTTAATTCTTTCTGACCCTCACTCTCTGTCTCCCTCTGATCCTCTGTACAGATTTCGGCAATGAACTTCTCTTCACAAGTTGTAGAAAGCTCTTCACAAGTTGCAGAAAGCGACCAGATAGCAGAGCATGATGGGAGAGATACATGTGATGAAGGACAGCTTGATTTGCAGCTATGGTTTCCAGGAAAAACCCAGCTTTCGACAGAACCACATCTCCCATCCTCCTCTCAAAGCCCAAGCTCACCTCAAGTTTGTCTCTCTCATTCCAATTTTTAATTTAAATATTTATGCCACAATTTTTTTTCTTTTATTTACCAATAGGGTAGAATTTTCATGGCAGTTCTATTATACAAAATTGGCCAGTATTACTCGTGAATAATTTGGATGCCTGATTTACCTACAATTTTTTTAATAATTCCATTTATTTAGTTTCTTATTACTTTTTTTTTATTTTGTTTTGCATGTATTGTCATTCATGGCTTCTAAAAGAGAGATGCAAATCCATGTTTACCAGTTATGTCATTTGTTCCACAAGTCAGTGAAGATTTATTACCCAAAGTAGGACAATATTTTGAGAATATAGATGATGCTTACACTGCTTATAACAGTTATGCGAAAGTAGCGGGTTTTAGCATTAGAAGAAGCGCAGAGACGAAATTCAATAATGAAGTGGTGAGAAAAAAGTTTGTGTGTTCTAAAGAAAGTTGTAAGAAAGAAATGTTTGGTGATAAAAGGGCAACACAAAAACGGTTTTCAGCTACAAGAGAGAATTGTGGGGCATACCTTCAGATTAAAAAAACCAAAGAGGGGCGGTGGATTGTATTTAGAATTATTGTGGAACATTCTCACTTGTTAAGTACCCCTAGAAAGACTTACATGCTACGGTCACACCGTAGAATTAGTGCTCCAAAAAAGAAACTCATAGATACTTATGGAGCGACTAATCTAAGACCAAATAAACAAATGGGATTATTAATGTTGCAAGCAGGTGGGAGAGATAAAGTTGGTTTCATTGAAATAGACTTTTGAAATCACATTAGAGACAAAAGGGAAGAAACAAAGGATAATGATGGACCAATGTTTTATGAATACTTTAGAAAAAAGAAAGAGAAAGATTCAAGATACTTCTTTTCTATTGAGAAAGATGATGAGGACCACATAAAACATGTATTTTGGGCTGATTATTATTTTCAAAAATCATTTAAGGAATTTGGAGATGTTGTCTCATTTGATACGACGTACAATACAAATAGATATGGTCTCATTTTTTGTGCATTCACTGGAATTAATAACCATAATCAGTCAATTTTGTTTGGATGTTGCCTAATATCAAATGAAACTTTTGACACATTTGTTTGGGTTTTTAATCAATGGCTTGAAGCAATGTAAGGAAACCCACCAAACACATTCTTGACAGACCAGGATCCTGCAATGACAAAAGCAATTAGTTTTTTCATGCCCACCACAACCCACCGTTATTGTTTGTGGCACATCATGCAAAATTTGCAGAAAAACTTAGGTGGAGTTGCGATACATAAAGATGGCTTGATTGAAGCTATTAAAAGAGTCACATTCAACTCTTTGACAATTGAATACTTTGAATTGAGTTGGAACAACATGATGACTAAATATGATGTTTCGAACAATGATTGGCTAAATGCGATGTACAACATCCGTCATATGTGGATACCGGTTTATATGAAACATTTATTTTTTGGAGGAATGTCTACAACGTCAAGGAGTGAAAGTATCAATGCTTTCATAAAGCAATACGTCACTCAAAAAAATGGATTGTGTGATTTTATGTTTCGGTTTGAATAAGGAGTTGAAACTCAAAAATATCATTTGTTGGTGGCAAATCATGAAACTATTAATGGAAGGCCAAAATTAATGACAAATTTGCCCATGGAGCAAAAGATGTCAGAAATATATACGAAGAAAATGTTCTACAAGTTTCAAGATCAATTCATGTATATAACATCTGGCATTGTTGATATTGTAAAAGATGAGGTTGAACAAAAAACTTATAATGTTTCATCATACGAAAATGCGAAAGAAATTCAAAGAACTGTCATTTTCAAAAAAGAACAGATGGATGCAAAATGTTCTTGTCAATTGTTTGAGTTTCAAGGGATTCCATATGGACATATCATTTGCCTCTTGAAACAGGAGAGAATCTATACATTACCAGAACAGTTTATTTTGAAAAGATGGACTAGATATGCAAAAGTAGATGATGATTCTGAAAGTAGTATGACATTTGATGGTTCGTTGCTTGAACGACATGGAGATTTAGCATTTGATGCTGCAATTATTGTTGATGAAGGTGCCTTGTGTAAGAAAGCATATCATTATGCAAAAAGGTTATTCCAAACGATGAAAAAGGGTATTCGCGAGATTAATGAAAAGGAAGTAATGATAGAACATGATCATAAGAGAAAAGAAAATACCATTTGTTCTACAGAGAGGTATCTTGCACCACAACAAGCCATTACAAAAGGTCGTCCGAAGAGATTGAAGTCCTCTATGGAAAAAGCTATGAAAAAAGATAGACTTTGTCGTGGATGTGGAAAGCGTGGTGTTGCATATGATAAGCGCAATTGTCCCTCGCTTGTAGATAGGTATTCTTACACATAATTGTTGCATTAACTTTTAGTGTTCAATTAAAAGTTACTAATGATTGCATCTATTCCTTTCAGATCTGAATGTGAGGCATCAGAAAGGTCAACTTTCGAGGATGATACACTCACACAAAGCTAGATGTAAGTTTCTATTCATCAACAATTTAATCACATGATTTGTGGCTTTACAAATTGACTGACTATATATTTTTTTTCTTATTTTTTTTTAATGCAGATTGAATTCACTGTAGATGTGTTCCCTTGTATTCATACCTTTAGTTCAAACATGAAAGAGTCTTGATGCATCCTGGATGAAGCAAGCATGAAGGCCCATGATGGAGCACTTTTTATTTTTGGGTGCTTTTTTTTTTTGGATTATGTTTGTTAAATGTATGTGGGGTCCTGAGTGGAACATGTATTCACATCATGCAAATTTTTTGATATGTGGGTGGTTCCTGAAAAGGGATAAGGCATGTTTGGATCATTTATATTCATAAATGTAAACAATGGTAAAAGTTGGTATCAATTATCATATTTTCTTTAACAGATGTGAAAAAAAGTGTGGATTCATTCTTTCAATATATTCAGTGGTCTCACTTCCTTTTCTTTTCTTTTCCATAGTGGCGTTGAATGCAGTTGCAATTGAGTTGTAATGGAGTTGTAGCATGGTTATTTCTATTTTTACAAATGGGTGGTTTGTATTTGTAGAAATACTTGATTGAGTGTTGTAATGGAAAGTTATTTTGTCATAATATTATGTACTCATATTCTTGAATTGTGTTGAAATCTAGATTTATTGAATTGGAATGGATATGTTTAAATAAATTTTTTGGTTCTTCTTCTATAATCTTACATGAGCTTTCTTCTCAAAGCCCTCAAGCTCCTCTATATGTGAATAAAAAATTTGTTTTAGGAAGAGGTTGATTCGTTTGAATGACTGTTACTTTGATTGCAATGCAATAATAGACTTACGATTTGGTATACATCCATCGGAAAACAAATCTTGGGAGTGCATTTACACGAGTTTTTAATTTTATATTTTGTTTCCAAACAAATTCACATACTAACCCTGTCTATTAAGGTTGCAATTGTCTGCAGGAAACAAGAGGCTATCGGCCTGCCGCAAACAATTTGTTTGGAGAAAGTGTGTATGGAGTACGAAGGGAAAAAGATAATTTTAAGGGCTGGATTAAGTTGTCAGCATCCATAGAGACAATAAAACAACATCGCATAAATTTGTTATTTCAATGCGTTGTATTTCCTAAGTCACTTGAATAGTCACTTGTATGTAGAACCAGAACCAGAAGTGAGGGATACATAATTTTATACGATATTTCAGTCTTATAATAAAACAGTGTCTTTGTTGTGTGCATTTGCTAGGTTTACATATTAATCAAACTTGCTTTTATCAAATGATCTCAGTATCCAGTCACCGGCCACTAAAAGGTGGTGAACATTATTGTAATTTAGTTCTTTTACATCTATAGCCTACCACTTCTTGTATTGGAATATGATATATGAATTGGATTGATGGGAATTCAGGAATTTGATTTTAGACCATACAACTGATTGGTGAGAATAGTTTACAGAAACCTATATGGGATTTGGTGCTGCTATTGCTTACGTGACGCTTGGACCTGTTGCCGTGAACTGTGGACTGCAATTAAAGCCAAACAATTACTGTGGCACATACATGCATAAATGAAAGACACTCAAATGGTCTTTGGTCATCTTTTGTTGCATTTGGAGTGAAAACCAAACTACTCTAAATTGCTTTTCAGGCATGGCATGAAACCACAATTCGGTGATTCCTGAGTTATTCTTGCAAACCAAGTTAATTTCATTATATAATTCAGGATCTTTGAAGATCCTATAAAATAATAAAGAATTTTGAAAATGGAAAATATCAAACCTGATTGGATCAAACCATCACAGGCTGACAAAGCTTTATTCTCAACCATGAAATGTAGCTGGAGACCAAATCTTTTTTCATTTTTATTTGTTGGTTCATATTAACAAGCATAACCATCAACAATATCTGTACACCTTAGTTAACATCCCAGACTACCAAACACTTGTAAGTTCACATTAACAAGCATAACCATTAACCAGTTTAAACATATCTACGAAATCAACAACCATCTACAATATCTGTACACATTAATTGACATCCCAGAATACCACCATAAGTGGCATGAACCTTGGATCTAATTTATTGTCCAATAGTTGCATTCCTTCCATGGCCACTCATTTTCCTCTCTGTCTATTCGGTACTTCGTCAGTTTTTCTATTACACCTCTCTCCATCTAAGACATCTTTGAAGAGCAATGAGGAGTTATATTAGCATGCTAGTGATCACAACTCTGCAAAAATGAGATTGAAAACATTGAATCCAGGTAATGAGAAACACACACACAAAAAAACATAAGAAGTTTATATCATGTTAGGATTGGCCCTTGAATTAGGATGATCCTAAAACACCCAAATTCAAAACACACACAAAAAAAATCCCAATTTCAGATATATCACCATAGAACTGATAAAAACCCCAAATTAAAAGACCTAATCCTAAAACCCATGAAACCCTCAAATCAAAAGCGCTAATCTTGGAATTCCAAAAAGGAACAACCTGAAGGCAAAAAAGTCATTGCCATGGCTGAGAGAGAAACCTGCCTAGATCACACAGAGAGATAGGAACTGCAAAAAAAAATATTGGAGATGGGTGTAGAGTGAGTAAAAAGAAAACTACAGAGCGAAAGATCGGGTGGGTTGCAAGAGAGAAACATGTAGATAATGGCTGTGAAATAGTGCGTTGCAATACAAAGAATGAGAGCCACCTATATTCTGTCTCTATCCTACTTTCCTCTCCCTACTTCGTCTCTTGGTGTCGGCATGAATAGAGAGAGCGACTACCTGCAAAGAAGAGGAAGAGGAGGCTTCATTCAGTATCAGTAGAGGAGGAGGAAGAGGAGGCTTCATTCTGTATCGGTAGAGGAAGACGAAATGGAAGAAGGGTGGTGGATCGATCTTCATATGTGATTCTTCATCGTCATCTCTCTGCCACAGTGTCGGTCTCCAAAATCCAAATGGGTCTTAATTTTTCGTTTTCCCTCTTTCACATTTATACGAGATGAGGGCGGGAGGGAGAGAGGGGGAAGAGAGGACACCGAGGGAGGAAGGAGGAGGATCGAATCCGACGACAAGGTAGCGAGCGAGAGACAGATGGGAAGAGATAGAAGGCAAGAGAGAGAGAGGCGAAAAAGGGAGAAAGAGAGAGAGGAAGCGAGAGACAGATGGGGAGAGATAGAGGGCGAGAGAGAAAGAGGCGAAAAAGGGCGAGAGAGAGAGAGGAAGTGAGAGACAGATGGGAAGAGACAGAGGGCGAGAGAGAAAGAGGCGAAAAAGGGCCCGAGAGAGAGAGGAAGCAAGAGACAAAGGGCGAGAGAGAAAGGGGGACAGAGACAGAAAGAGAGAGGGAGAGGGTAAGAGACGAAAGAGAGCAGGAGAGGGAGAGCTCAAGAAAAGGAGAGAGGGAGAGCGGGAGGAAGAGAGAAAAGGGCATACCTGAGATCGGCGGCGGCAGAGATGGACGGCGACGGCGATTACCGTACTGCACCGGTGCCTGGGAAGGAGGAGAGGTGAAGGAGATGGGTCGTGCACCAGCGTCTGGAAAGTGGAGGCCGATCTACATCGTGCGTTTTTCTCCCTCCCTGCCCTAGCTCGAATTTGGTTTGGGAGAGGGAAATGAAATTTCAACGGGGATTTGAGTGCTTTTATGCTGGTGCGTGGATGCCGTTGGATCTTATCTTGGAATGGATGGTCCAGATGAGACTTCTCACAATACTTGTGTGAACTGTTCCCATAAGATTAAATCCCTATATATATATATATATATCTTTTTTTTAGTTATAGTTTGAATTACAATAAAAATGATTGAATATCAAGTTGAGTCTCAATTAGGTGGCATTTACGCATGCAATTTGAGGTCGTTCATACCCAACCTCCATGCCTCAAACTTGGACAGAAGAGTGAAGGCTGACTTAACTTGGCCAAGATGCAAGGCCTGCACTTGTTCAAGCTGGGCTCAGCCTTGAATTTTGAAACTCACGTGGGATCCGGGTGAATTTCAATTTGGAGCTTTGGGTATCCAATTTTGACGCAATAGCTATGTATAAAGTTGGGATATATAGTCTATATTATAAGATATAGCATGGGTAGTTTATATTATGATACAGTGATATGTAGTAATTTAGAGGTGGTGAACAGAGACCTAACTTGTCTATGACCTACATAACTCGACCCGCATAACATATGGGTTAGGCATAGGTTAAGTTTTTCTTACCTGTAAAAAAAGGGGCCAGATTAGGGCTGACCTACTTAACCGGCATAACCCACATATGGTCTTTTATATTATATTTAATTCCATAAGGAACTATTAAAAATAATAGAAGATATATTAATTTCATAAGGAATTACTAGAAATAATATAAGATATGATTTTCTTATGATAATATTGACTTTTTTTTTTGCATTTGTAAACGAAAAGCTCTATCGGCTTTATCTCTTTTAAATAATATTGTTTTTTGATAGATTACAATAACTTATTAGTATTTTTTATCAATTCCCTATATTGTATATTTGCTTTGGTTTAGCTTTATTATAGCATGATTATTATAAAATTAATAAGTATATAGAAAATCATGGATAATGATTATTTTAAAAACTTAACTGCATGTGCTTAAAGTTCAATATATAAACATTAAAAGAAATAAAAATTACATTTATAGGTTTCAATATTTTAAAGTATAACTACTTTTATAAATACATGATTATAAATAAACTCAAACTATTAGTCAATGTTTAACGTAGTTACATTTAAAAGCTAAGGTCGACATTTACATATCTATTTAAACATTTTTGGATAATTATTTGCATGAAAAACTTCTATGGTATAGTGGTTAAGTGTTTTAATTAAAAATATAAGGTCTTCTTTCTTTGTTATAATACAATCTATGAATTTATTTCGAAAAGAAAAAAAAGAAAAAGAATAAGAAAAGAGAAGACTACAATATTCAAGTGAAGTGGTTAATTTGCCTTGACCTGAACTAACCCATAACATAATGTAGGTTTAGGCGGGCCAACCCTACCCAACCCTATGCGGGTATGGGTTGAAGAATCTTGGCCCGTTTTGAAACCAGGTCAGATGTGGGTTGAGGGTGGCTAAACAGAATCTGCTGCTAATCCAACTCACATTAGGCCAATCCGACCCATTGTCACCTCTGTACAGTACATAAGTTGAATCTAAACAATTAAAAAAAAGCGTTGAAGTACTTTAAGACTATTAAATAAGTACTTTAAGACTATTAAATTAAGGAATCAGGTAATCTCATGGGGCCTATTTTACTTTTCTTTTTTTTTCTTATGACCCTGATATGTAAAGAGAACTTTCTATTTATGGTACCCTACTGATGGACTGATGGGAATGCATCCCCTTTACTTTTATTTTTATTTCTTACGACCCTTATAGGTAAAGAGAACTTTCTATTCACCGTTCCCTGCACCACCACGACCGCATAACACTTTATGGAAACAGACCTTTCTATTCACCGTACCCTACAGATGGACTCATGGGAATGCATCCCCCCACCCCACAAAAAAGAACAAAATATGTACTTCTGAAGGGTGAAAAAACCTCCCTCAAATAGTGACATTTCAAGTGTAGATTAGAACAAGAAAATCTTACCCGACAATCTCTATATAATTTTAATTTTTAGGGTACTGCTATGAAAATTATTCATGTAATACATTTTGAAATTATTTTGATGATTTTTAAGGCTCAGCAATTCTTTTTATTGTGTTTTAAACATCTTCCCTCAAAATCTTGCTGGTGACCAGTACATGTCTTTTAAAATTCAGTACTCCCTATCTCTTCTCTTACAATCCCAGTGGCCCACTAGATTCAATTTATATTGGCGTGATGCAAGCTTGAAGCTTCTCCATTTTCTTTTTTCAAATTTTTTTCCTCTTCTAGTATATGATTTACAATCTAGATGTTTAAGATTCTGGTCTTTTGTTTTATAACAAATTATCTATTCTTAAGCACAAACATAAATGTGTTGGGTTCAAATTCACTTTTGTTTGGCTCTAGTTGAGGCTAATGACACCTTTAGCAGGATCAATTCAAAATTCCTATTTTAACTCCGATATCCTCTTAATTATATATATTCATATATGTATATAATATAATAAGGGCTTAATTGGCTGTGGCATTTTGAAAATCAATGATACAACCATCTCTTCTTAATTTCGGAGATTAAATAATCAATATTTTACAAGAAAAGAGAAGGCATATATATTTGATGCGACATACATTTGTTATGGTTAGACAAATACAAATGATTGAGAAAAAATAATTATTCTTGTTTGATCTCTTAAAACGTTGCTTCTTGAATCATTGTTATGTTGGAAGAATGGAAAAAATATTAAAGTTGTAGAAAATTCAATAAATAAGGTTATGGATATTTCTTCCTCTCTTGGCACTTTCTCGAGAAGTTGAATGCGAATTAATATTGCCTTTAAATCATTCTCAATATTTTTTTTATGACAATCATTCTCAAGATTTATGCAACTTTCCTCTTTTTTTTTTTGGTTCTTTTAATTTCTTGGAATCTTTGGACACTTTCTATTTTTTATTTTTTAATAGTTCACTACCGATTTTTATTCTTTAGCTGATTCTCGCGTTATCTAACCCCAAAACATTTTCATGATCTACTTTCTTTCTTTCTGTTTTGAGAAATTCTGCAAATCTTGTTATTTGGTATTTTGGTTATTCAAAGATCCCAGTTAAAGGATTTTGATAAGTATACATCATTGATTTGGTTGTGACTTTTGGAAATGTATTATTCATTATGTTGGTTTTCTTTTTTTTTCTGAGTTGTTAAGTGTTGGTATACCTGGTGCTATTTGGTGAAAATTAAGTTCTATGTTTGGGTAGTTGGATGATCCACCAATGATAGAAACTAGTGACAGTTGACCAATCCAATTAAAATGAAAATGTTTCGGATTCAATGCAACAACTTAACAACTTGTTATTTATTTATTTATTTATTTTTATTTTTTTATCGGTAACAAAGAACTCATTAAAGAGTAGAAAGATTACACAAGGGAAGACATAAGGTAAAAAAGGTTGCATGCAACAACTTGTGTGATTCATTTTTTAAAATAAATTTAAAAATACTAGAAAATTTTCAAATACTTAAAAAGTTTAAATATACATTTCTTCATTTGTATTCATGACAATCAGTGAAAATTAGAAAATATCTAGATACAAGATGAAAAATCCTAAATAGCTTCACAAATGGTTAAAATCACAAAAACTAAATTTGACTAAAACTAGATACAACAGTGAGTTTGAGTAATTTGGGGGTGTTTGGATGCAGGATAACGGGGGAATAAGTCGGGGGATGAGTTACTTTTGCATCCTATCCCACTTATCCCGCGTTTGTTTGCACTTTTAGTGCATGGGATAATGTTATCCTAGTCCCAACTCTATAGAAAATTAATACCTAATATGAGGATTTAGATAGTCCCACTTGAAAGGTGGGATAACTTGAGTTGCTTTGAGTGGGAGTTGGGACTATATTTTTTAGGTCCTTTTATTCCTATTCCACCTTAGTTGGCTTTGAGTGAGGGTAAGATTATATTTTTTAGATCTTTTTGTCCCTTGTCCCTTGTCCCCCATTTATCCAGGCGTAACCAAACATGGGATTGAATTGACCTTTGAGATAAATGGAATCTCATCCCATGTAATAATACCATTAGATGGGCTTAAATGATATTAACTATCTAATCCTACAAAAAATTTATCCTGCCTCCAAACACACCCTTTGAGTTTATGTGGTTGGTCTATTGACAGATTTTCAATTAAGCCACCACAGTTTATTTAAAATCTTTGAATGTGTCTATTTAATGACCCTAAATTAGAAGTTGACATCATTCAATTTTTTCCCGAAAATTTATATTGATACATCACTTCATCTACCGCAACCATTACCAATGGGCCCCATGGTCTGTCGCATTTCCCGGCATGAAAATTGGATATGTTGTAATGGATTAACAGAAGGAACAGCAATCTTGAAAGGTTTAGAATAGTTTAAAATCCAGTTTGCTCAAACTAATTAGTGCCCTTCTATTGTATGTTCATGAACGAACTTCACCTGAATAGAATTGGATCTGGGTCTACCATCTTACAAGAGGCATTTTTACTTTTAAAAGATTGGATTTTACTAGGTGGGCCTATTTGCGTTGGCTTAAACTTCATCTTAAAACTCAGATGACTACTGCTCACGGTACTGTCCAAATACCATCAAATAATCCGGTTGTTAAGAGCTTGTCAAAAGAAAATATATATTGGATCATGTTACTGCAAACTGCATAGAGAAGTTCTCCACTGTCATAATTCTATGGCGATCTCATACAAAGGCTCGAGTAAATCTTAAAGATAAGAACTGCCCTCTTATTCCAATGATAAAAGGTGTGTGTTCTTAAATGGCTACCCATGGTACAAACCTGGAAATGTCACCTCTTTCCTTGTTTGCAGGCTTTCTAGTTTCTTTTCACTTTTATGGGCTTTCTTTCTGTGTGTACGGGCTTCCTTTTCTAATTTGAGTTAGTTGTCTTCTTTCTGCATATGTGGGCTTTTTGTTTGGATCTTAGTCGCCTTGGCTAAGTTACCAAAAAGAAAAAACAGATAATCTAAAAGCTAAACAGGACCTTGAAAATAATAGGTAAATGTAAAATATATATATATATAATTTTTTTGTTGGGCAATGTAATATGAACTCACACGTGTAAGGAATGGACAAGTCAATGTGACTAGGGTTGTAAATGAGTCCTCTATTTTCTGATTGCCTGAAGGTTTCGACCCATTAATAATCGGGTTTTCGTTCTTATTTATGTTCCGAAAAATAAATGGGTTCAGATCAAAATCCTATTTTGGACCTATAACTACAATGGTTCCGGATCTGATTCCACCTTGATTCTAGTCCGTGAACTCAAGACTCGACGTATTACCCTAATTTTTGAAAAAAAATTTCAAAATATTAGTTTTTCTCTATAGCATTCTTTACACAGAGCCCGGGCCAGCCCCATACATAATTCCGATTCTGGTTCCAAGTCCATCTTCTCGTTAATGGTTCTAGTTTCGAATATAGGAAACTGGTTCCGAACTGGTTCCAGTTTCAAGCCCACCCTCTCATTAACGGTTACCTGTACTAGAATCAACCTGTTTGCAAGCCTATATGTGACACCGTTCTTTAAAAAAATAAACTTCAATTACTATTAATCGTTAATCATTATTTTACCCCTTTTTAGACAGTTGGATTATCTCTTTTATCCGCCATGGTATAGATTTCATTTTATGAGCCTACAAATGGAGACAGATGATCGAAAGGGCCGTCATAGGGTGGGGCCAGGCCGGCTGGGCCCATGAAAATAATAACCAAGCCCACCCACTAGCTTTACCCAGCAAGCTTTTTTTTTTTTTTGGCAGGCTGCACGAGCCGGGCTTTGTCTGAAAAGTTAAGCTCAAAACTGCCCATTGGGCTTTTTTCTGGCGGGCAGGGTGGGCTAGACTTTTTTTAAAATTTTTTTTATTGTTTAATAACACCATTTTTAAAATGAATGCATTGTGCATGAGTATAAAATACAAACAATTACCCATTGGCCATTGTTAATTTGCTACATGGACTGATGGACATTAGTACAAACAGTTGGAAGCCTTCATGAATGCATAAGTATAAAGTACAAACAACTATCCATTGCAATTTGCTACATGAATAGCCTACAGGCTCGCAAGTCGGGCTGTCTGGCAGGCCTATGGGGGCGGATCAGGCTTTAAATCCTAAGCCCAAGCCCAGCCTAAATACTATTCGACCTGGGCCAGCCCGCCCGACAACCAGGCTTGGGCAGAATTAAAACCCATTGGGCCGGGGGGCTTGAACCAAGTAATGGGCCCACGGGCCAATTGATGATCAAAGACCCCCATGAGTTTCGAAATTCTCTTAAATTGTCCACCGTCAGATTTTACGGAGAGGTTGAAGTACCAGGGTTGGTCCGATCAGGAACCAAATAGAGTGTTTTTTTTTTTTTTTCGGTGACACATTGCCCATCCTAAATGTCCAAGAAAAAAGCCACCTAACCTCTGCCTTTCCTTCCCACGTCCCTTTCCTATTTCCTAAATCAGCTCTCTCTTGCTCATTCAAGTTTCACATTTTTCTACGTTCGACCATGGGTAAGACTGTGACAGTCCCAACTTTGAAGCTTCTCTGCCCTTTCCTTCTCACTTGTAGTTGATCTTTTTGTATTGAGTTGACTAGAGTATGCCCCTGATGTCTCCACATCAGGAGATTTTGCTGTTGAGTTACGTGTTTTTTGTGTGCTCTTTCTTTGATTGGCTCTTTTCGGGTGCTTTTGCCCGCTCCAGGTCACCGGTTGCTTAATATAGCTTCACTAGTGGACGCATGAAATTTTCCTTTTGTGAGGACCACCGTATGTAAAAGAAATTTCTTGAAGGGGCATCCATTTAAAAAATACAAGCCCCTCATTATAAACACAGATATGATGTATCTCCAAGTTTATTTCGATAGGGTTTGGCCTAATGTAAGATTGACCGCTTAATTAAAAATGCCATTAAAACAATCTTATACATATTCACTAATCACATTTTATTTTTATACCAAACGGGCAATCTAATGGTAAGACGAGCTCCTATTGTGTAGAATTCTGGAATACTTCATAGATTAAAAAAGTGTCCTTATATTAAGAGAGTATATTTTAAGCATTTTAAATAGATAGCCTCATTGTGGATTGTTAAGCCTTTAATGAGGGGTTTCCCTAAGTAAAACCCTATAGGATCCAGACTTAAAGAGAGGGCCTGTTTGGCAGGTTCTCTCGGGGCCCATATTTGTTTATGGGTTTCATGCATAATTAAGTCAAAACCATTGAAATGATTGCAAGTCACATTTCATGCAATAGGATGCATCTTTGGCTACAATAAAAAGAGGAGGTCGTTTTGGAGTCTCTCTTACTAACATCACATTCATATGTTACCCGCAAAACTTTAAAATGTGGTCCATTTCTGATGGGGCCACCACAATCATATACTTTGGTCTTGCATGCGAAGAGCCTGAGCATTTATGAAGAAAAAGAAAATCCCTAGTAGATTGGGTGCAGCTTGACGGCTTGATCCTTGCTAAACCTTTCTAATTTAAAAAAGTACTTTAAATTAGAGATAGCTTTTTTTTTAACCATTCTAATTTAGTCAAGTACTTCGAATTAGAGATAGAGTTTTTTTTTTTTTTTTCATTTAAAAGCTTCTCATGAAGGTATTAAATCCTTTGGTACCTGTCAACAAAAACTCAACCATAGCCAGATAGCTAGGAGTGCTACTGGCCAGACTAAGGCATATTTAGCTAGCTTGATCCAAATTTAAAAGCAAAAAAGCTCATACCTGGTTCAATGCTGACGAGAGCTGTGGGCCCGGATTTGACATGCCACAAACTAGGATGGGCCATAAATTAATACATCAAATTCAGTTCTTGAGTTCTAATTCGGACCGCTCCAATACCTTACAGCTTCTTTAATTTTTGCCTCCTATGGTGGTAGTAGGACCCAGCCAACCCATCAGCAAGAAGCTTGGACTAGAGAGTGCATGTGCTAGATCAGGGGGGGCACCTTTCCAATTCTACCTTTTTTTTTTTATCTTTCTTTATGTGTGGCCAAAGAGGAAATTTTATTAAACTTTAGCAGTGGGATACAAGAAGCAATAATAGAAACTATACTGAATGCTTTCAACTATCAAGTTCAAGTTGCCCATTAATCGGACAAAGCAGCAGTAAGATGCAAATTTATTTCTGTTCTTTTCTTCCTCGTCCCCTCTTTTGACACTTTTTATTTGTGTTCTTGACTTCCTGGTCCGCTCTTTGGACACTTACTTGTGCTCTTGTCTTCCCGGTTCCCTCTTTCGACCCTTAAAGCGGTTAATTATCAGTGTATTTAATTACATATAGCTATGTTTACATGGAATTGAGCATGGAAAATGACAAAATCAATAGTCACCCTATAGGCTACTCTATTCAACCCATAAGCCCTCATTTCTCCATAAAACAGATTTACAAAGAACCATTCATGCCCTTTTGTTTTCTTATTTTTTGCCAACATGATTGAGTCTCTTTACATCTCATATGTTGTAAACATCTAAACCGAATCACAGATCCTGCATAAATTACATGATCTCTTTCTATTTTAATTATGTGTTTTATGAGATCATTCTGGTGTGTTTCCAACTTAAAATTGGAGTTATTTATGCAAGAAATTAATCATGGGATGATGGGATAGTACCCAGTGGTTGAGTTATTGGGACCAGTAATTTTTTTTTTCCATATGTTTCCACTGTCTTTTCTTAGCAGCAAAGGAAAAGGCTTTGGTTTTTCCTTTGCTTTCTTGACTTTTCTGAAGCTAGTGATTTCTGGATATGCATTACTTACCGTAAAAATAAAAGATTATCTATACATTGAAGATGGATTAAAAGTCAAAGGTAGATAATCATGAAAACCTAAAACTATAGAGACCCATTCTCTGTAGTCTTGGATGGACATTATAAGACAATTTTCACCTATGATTAGACAACATGCAGTTTGCATGCTAGTTAGATCCCTGGGCCCACCTATGTAGAGCTAGCAAAATGCAACCTGCCCAGTAGAACTAACCCGAAGTGCATGATAGGCGGGTCGGTCATAGGTCAAGAAATTCTGACCCACAATTAAATGGGTCTGGCTAGGGTTGAGTTGCTTAACTCTCATAACCCACATTATTTCTTATTTTTACTGAAATCTATTTAAGAACATAAGTAGCAAGTATTCCTCATCGTTATCTCTGCTTCCATCCTTTCACATGCCGTGGCTTTTTCTTTTTTCTTCACTTTCTTTCTTATTTTCAACTCCTATTTATAAGAGTCATACTTATATTATTGTTAAAATTATGATTTAATAAATGCAATCGACGTAGGTTATGCGACCCAATATAACCTATATAACCCCCATAGGCTATGCAAGTGAAACGAGCCAAGTTTGGTTGACCCGTGGTGGGTGTAGGTTAGGGATTTCTAACGCATTTAATAAACGGGTCGATGCAGGTTTAGCTACTCTAATGCGTTTATTAAATGGGTTTAACTCGTTTAGTCCAAGCCGACTTGATTGTCACCTTTTGACCTACGTATATATGGATAAGTGAAATGAGAGAATAAACAGTCTGGATCCTCAAATTAAGAACCCCATGGTGACTATGGCGAGACCAATCAAGTCTCACCACAGTCACCGTAGTTTTTCTCCACTAAATCTCGATTCGAGAATGAAAAGGTTATAACATGAATAAAAGTTTTTTTTTTAATTAATCCTAGTGAAGTGGGTTGAGACCCAAGAGAGAGCCCGCACAAGTAAAAAGGAAGCGCACCAAAGTAAGAAGAGATTGTGCACATGCAAAAAGAAAGCCCCATTGAATGGGAAGAAAACCCGCACAAGCAACAAAAAAGGTGGTATACCCTAGGTTAAAACCCTACATAACTTGGTAAAAGTTGCGGCTCCTTACCCTAGTAAAGAGCTGTTCTTCATAAATAAGAGTTAAGGCATGTTGATATACACAGTATTCCGTAGGAAAAAAAAAAGGTGCTAAGTTGAAGATGTTTTTCTTGCCGCGGTAAACTTCGCCTTTTGTGTGACCATTTTTCTTGCAAGGAATAGCAGAAAGAGTTGATTTTTCTACTATTCTACAAAAAAAAAAAAAGCTAGGTCACATGGATTCAGTTTTGGTCCTTCTCATGAAACTGGGATTCAGTAGCTCGATTTTGATCCATCAAGGACAGTGGGTTAGGCTATGGTGCATTGTTTGGTTTCAGTGACATTTCTGTTTATCAAAAAAACCAAAAAAAAAAAAAAAAAGGTCCCCACAACTTAGACGGTCAAGGTTCTCAGGCACACTGGAGCTAGGGCCAATGACAAGGGTGGTTGAGTTGGAGTCCTACTCGAATAAAGAAAAAATAGTTAAGTAGGACTTGGTGCCAAATCACAATAGAGAATAGTGGGAGTAGATCAAAGGTCAGGTCAAGTGGTCCTGTTTCACTGTGTAGGAGGAAATTTATCCGTTTACCCTGTAAGACTTTTCTGCACCAAAAAAATGTAAAATTTCACTGAACTATAAGCATCAAACAACAAGCACTAATAATTTTTGGCCTAATTTTATTCATGCCAACGTATAATAAGCGTCGTGGCCTAATTTTATTCCTGCCTATAAGCACTAATACTTTGCTCCTGATGTCGTGTGCTATAGACACCATCTAAACTTACGTGATGCACAAGTGTTGTGGGGACGGGGACTTGTTTGTCCTGGGGATTAGTATTGTCAGGTCAAACAACACAGCAATACATGATCAAGAATATAAAACACAAACAAATAAAAAGCTATTAGTTATTATTTTCAAATTCACTAGATTATACCTATTGGATCATGTTTTGTTAGTCGGAACCATTCTTCTGATTGAAAATCTTTTCTTAGAAGATTGAAACTTAATCATAAATGATGGTTAAAATAATTAAATATCTGCATTAAGCAGTACTTCTTTTAAACTTAACCGTTGAATTAATTAATTAAAATATTTATTATTCTGATTTTGAATCTTAATTTGGTTTAAACAGTGGCATTGATTTACTTAAACTATACATATTTATACTTTCAGCTTTTTACAGCAATAACAAGGTGTTATGGTAGAAAGTTTTTGTCCGGAGTAGTACATTTCAATATTTTGAGCACCATAACTCGGTAATGGCTCAACAAATCAAGTGGGTTTACTGATGTGGCAAGTTGAATCTTCAGTAAGTTTTCAAATTTGTGAGCCAGGCAAAATGTACTGGGTCACCAACTAAACAGCATTATAAAGCTGGCGATTTAGATAGATTTAACCCTTGTATCTGCTCGATCAAGCGCTTGCATCCTCTTTCATCCAAAATACGAAATCAATCAACGGATAAACGTCCGCGACCGATTTTTATCGTATCTGGTTCAAATGTAACGATGATATTCGCCATCCGAAAGATTAGATCTTTCCTCTTGTGATGATGCGTTTCTGGAGCCGATTTGATTTGACTGTGGCCTGTTTTAGGGCATCGGTTGGATTGTCTCCTGATCAGTTGAATCGCAAGTTATATGCCTTTTTTATGTATCATTTTGTAATTTTTTTTAATTTTTAGGATTTTACTGAAAAGTCATCATGAATAACCCTTGAAAAAAAATTAATATTAGAAGCAGGTGGACCGCTATTTGACCACTCCGATTTGTTTTTTTAGCATTGTGGATGAGTGTCGAATTTTATGCTCATTTACTTCTTCCAGCATAAGATGGAATGAGAATATCATGGGTGTCAAGTTTTTCTGACAAAATCTCGGGCTTTCAAATACAGCCTTAGACCTAGTCACTGTTGGATGTCATGATTGAGATGATACGGAAACAGCATTAACCGTGGAGGAATGCGTTAGAGATATGGATTAGAGGTTAGACAATATGAAGATAAAGATAAGATAAGATTTGGTTTGTTAGAAATTTTATGTTTAATTTGGAATTTTAATAAACTTTGTTATGTTCATGTATAAATGGAGAGGATTTCCTCCCTTCAATTCTATGGTAATTTTATCTCAATAAATCTTATTATTTGAAATTTGTCATGGTATTAGTAATGCCCCACCCCACATGCATATATGGTATTATTGCCAGCTTTGACCCACAAGCCTCACAATTTTACCTCTACTGGGCTTTAACTGACTAAAAAGCATCATATAAGGTAAGGGTGTAAGCTTTAAATAGAAGTTCAATCACTTTTTTCTCTATAGTCGATGTAAGACTCCAAGATGTCACAATACATTCCTTTTAAGGTTGCGTATTCCTGTGCAGTAGCCTACTAGTCCTTGTACCCTACCAACACTCTGGCCTGCCCACATGGGAACTCACCCACTTACACTAGACCACTGCAGAGGCCCACAACTCGAACTAGTCGTAAGTCAGCTCTGATAACATTTGTAACGCCTCACTCCACACGCATTCATGATATTGTCAACTTTAGCCCATAAGCCTTACGGTTTTACTTCGGTGGGCCTTAATTCAACAAAAGGCTTTGCAAGATACAAGCTCAACTAATAAGCCTAATCACTTTCTACTCTATAGTTAATGTGGGACTCCAGGACATTACAATAGAACTGGACCCGGTGATGATCTTGCAACCAAGCCGGGCACTATCTTATCTTTCCGTGATGATCACCGTTCATTTCTCCTTATTTGTGCATCCAAATATCTAAATCTTATGATCTCGTCATCTTCATCAAATCATGGCACGATCAAAGCTTCTTACAAAAACTATGACAAATCTTATCCAGTGGGCTACCAACATAGGAAGAGTGAAAAATAAGTGGATTGCGACAGTGATGGATCCACGGACAAATGGTGATCACCAAAAGGACATGAAAATCATTTTTTTAAAATAATTGATTTTCTTTCTCAGAAAATAAAGGTTTTATTATTATTTTTAATTTTGTTATGTTTACATTCACATATCCTATTTAGGGGTATGTTATTGAGGAGGAATGTTAGAGATGTGGATTAGAGGTTACATAATATGAAGCTAAAGATAAGATAGGATTTGGTTTGTTAGAAATTTTAGATTTAGTTTTGAATTTGAATAAAATTTATTATGTCCATGTATAAATGAAGAGGATTTCCTCTTTTCAACTCTACCATAGTTTTAGCCCAATGAATCCTATTATTTGCAATTCGAGTTGTGACCGCAACTGATTCTGGGACCAAGACAGCAACACTGGCGGTGGATTGACTCATGGATGTAAGTGACTGGAGGTGGTGGTCCACATGACCACCACCCATTTTCATAACGGTTCGGAAACGGTCTTCTCCCCTTATGGCCCTTCAATACCATTCAATCCAATTTTCGTTTTTTTCATCACATTACTATCCATGTAACGTTCCATTTGTCTTCTGTGATGGGGAGGAAGGCTATAAAAGCCCTGGGACTCTCTTGTCTTGAAAATAAAACGAGCTTGGCATTCCCATCCACGAGCCTGCATAAAGAGAAGAACAAGAGAGTCGTTTGTTTGTGTTTCTGCCAGTTTCTCCGATTACAGTTTCAATGGAGTCAGGTATGTTTGTAGTTCTGTTTCGATTTTAATCCTGCCGTTGTATGGTGAATCCAATCCGTTAACTTGATCCGAAATGGGCCGTTTTGGTTAACAATGGAGGCATGTACAACATTCATAGTGAGACCAGTAGGATCACGGTCTGATGAATGGATAGCAGGAAAAATTGTAGGAGCAGGTTCAGCTCTGTTGATAATGGATGGACCGGTTGCAGGGGGCATGGAGAGACCGGTTGCTTTGGGATAGGCGATGACCTGACGATGTTCGATTTGGTGCAGTGGGGTGAGATGTAGTGGCTGGGGTGAGGCCAGATGGAGTAACTTTGGTAGCAAGTGCCGGAATTGGGTTGTGGTAGACTATAGTCCTTGGGTTTTTATCATGTGGCACATTTGCTTTTCTGACATTTTGCACAACAATACCATCGGGCCAGAGGGATGAGTCTTTCTCAGCCTAATCTGTTGAGGATGACTTTGGATTGGATCAAGGAGTGGGCAGGCCCTCCGCAACATCATTTTAAAAAGAGGGTCCAATGCCCAAGTTTAATTTTGGTAGGGATTTCGGCATTATTGAAGGTCGGGGTACCTTCTCATTTGAAGCTCAAGCTAGGGACCAATTGCCCTTCAAGGGTGGGCAGTCCTTTTCTGGGAGCCCCATTTAAGAAGTACATACGCTTCATTAGTGTTACATGAGTTTGAGATTTATGAAACCTACCTTATGGGCCCCACAAGCACGATTCGAATCATCCATCCTATTTAGAAGGTCCAATATGGATGGAAGCTCAATTTTCGCCTGTTGATTAATTATATATTTTGAGATAATTACAACAACATCTACAACTTAAAAAATTATTTTTTATTTTTTCAGGTATCCACGATGAAAATCAAAATCATCCATCATCACTAGAAGGTACAACATCGTTAGGGGGTTCAAATTTTAGGACTTCATTCCTCATTGATTATAAGAAAATGGTAAAAAGCTTGTGATCTCTGGATATAGTATATGCACATCCATAATTCTCTCCATTTTGTCAGACATGGATTGCAGTAAATCTTTTTTTACGAGAAATCCTCAGTGAGAATACCATTGTACAATAAAAATTTTCCAGTTTTGATGTTTGCCCAATCTGCCTTGAATTAAACAATTAGAACCTTTTTTCCGCAGCACCAATGATTTCTCTGAATTTACATAAACATGCGAATTGCTAATGACAGCTACTGGCTGCAAAATATTTTTGAAAGAAAGAGATGAGAACAAAGATTTATCGTTGCTCTATATATAGTATTTTGCAACAACAGATATTTACAGACAGACAATAAACCCTACAGCATCATTTCATCACAACGATCAAACTTGCTTGCATGTTTTTTGGTTGCCTTCAAAAGATGCTAAAAATAAACCAAAGCCAAAAAAAACCGAGACATAGAGCCAAAGCCCAAAAAAAACACCAACACCAACCAACTCTGTAACGTTCCGGACCTTAATTATACTATTATTATAGATTAAGCTGTATTATAGCTAAATAAGCCGTTACAGTCTAAGCGTGTCCGTTTTAGCATTGGAATCGTGTGTGCGCAGTTTTATTGGGTTTCGAGTTTGTCTAAACTTCGTAGGGGGTAGTTAGCAATTTTAGGAAGTGTAGAGGCCTTTTTCGTAGCTTTTGCGAATTGTGAGGTTTGGGCTCATGGGGTAGCTCTCCTAATTCCATTAGCCTTATCCTTTTATCTGAACCGATTTAGGCCCATCTTGTCTACCAAATACCTCATTTTCTAAAATTAAGCCTTTTTATGGAAAAATACCCAAAAACCCATTAAAATAGGACAAAATTTCTCTTCCTCGAAACCATGCCAATAGTATAGTCATTGGAAAGCTAATTTTATTTCATGAACAGTGGCGCTGACAGTGACTCAATCCGACTTATGGTTCACAAGTTATGGACAAAACAAGTTTTAGCCAAGTTATTAATATGAGTGGCAGTTTTGTAATTTTCCTTAAATTCCCAACCCATTTCCTTTCTCACTCGTTTCACTCCCTCACTCGTTTCACTCCCCCCCCCCATTCCAGAGACGAACATCTCCCCTCCCTGTTCTTTCTTTTCTTTTCATTCTGTTTTCTCTCTTCACTCTCATCTCTGATCTCTCACTCCCTCTCACCAAACAGCAAGCCCATCTCCCCTCTCCACTCTCGATCTCGACCACCCACCCAAGATCCGGACTCCCCCTTGTCCGGCAACCACCACCGCCACCCACTCCCTTTTCCCTTCTTTCCTTCTTTTTCTATTTTCCTTATTTCCCCCTTTTCCCATTTCCTCCTTCTTGCTGCCACCGCCGGGATCCACGCCTACCGCCACCACCGGAGCTTCTCCTCCTCCTTCCATCTTCCTCCTCAAGCTGTCATCTTCCCAAGGAACCCATTTTCCAAGTTTTCCCCCAAACCAAACAACCCTAGGTAAGGTTTTCCTCCCCCATAAACTAGGTCATTAGAGTTTTAACTAAAATAGATTTTTGGCATGCTCATTAGCTTCTCTTAATTATTTTTGTAGTTTTGATTTGAGTTGGGTTTGGATTTTCTTGTGTTTGAGCTTCTTTGGGGTTTCTTTGGTGAGCAAGGCATACCCTATTTTACCCTCTTCATCTAAGGCAAGTGGATTAACATATTTCAATAATGATGTGCATGTATATTTGATTGATTCTAGCATTCTATTTGTCAATTGTTCACCATTTTGCTCATTTTGGGTTTTATGTTAAAAATGCTAGATTTAGGTGTGGTAATGTGTGTGATGGATTGGTATGTTGGAGGTGATTTAAATGTGCTAAATGAAGGGGTGGGATACCCATTTTCTGCAGGTTAAGATGTGAGAAGAATTAAGGGCTTGATGGTATGTTGGAGGTGATTTAAATGTGCTAAATGAAGGGGTGGGATACCCATTTTCTGTAGGTGAAGACGTGTGAGAAGATTTAAGGGCTTGAAACCCCATTTTAATGGGATTGTTCTATGGTGATGGAGGCCTGGGTGTGGGCTAATTGTGGGACTGATTGTAGGGACATTCTACATGCATATTGGAGGGTAAATTGAGGACTTATTATGAGGGTCATTGGGGAGCAAATGTACCTCTCATAGATGGTATGATTTGTGTACAATGTACAAACTAACCGAATCCAGTTGATGTTGGACCTGGGCTATGCATCCTTTTGACTTAAATGAAATTAATTACCCAACCATACATCACCTGGAGTTCGAGTAGAGTTGTTAGGTACACAAGTTGCCATCATTGACCTAGGCATGGCTTGTAAATCTTCCTTGGCCTTCGGGTTTGCATACTTCGCATTGTTATTACATTGTTTATGACTTTTAGCGATTGTACCCTGTATTGGTATTGTATGGACTGTGTTGAGGCTTGGCTTGGTGTTCGGGATACCGGAGGACTACTCATTGTGGGTATGGATTTATGGTTGTGGACCGGATTATGTTGTGGAGTAGTTCCTCAATATTTGTATGGTATGGTATGTTTGGATTTAGCCAGCCCTTCACATTTGACTTAGGAACCTTGTTCGCGCACCACTAAGTCGGCCTATGTGTGGGTTGTGTTGGATCGGGGTTTTCTGGACGACTGCAGATCGATATTGGTATGGTACAAATGTACTTTCTGATTCTGGACTGGGTGTGATGCACCCTATGGCGGCTTGACCAACCGTTCTGGACGGGGCCTTGTGCTCTATGACTCTGGACTGGGTGTGATGCACCCTATGGCGGATTGATCCACCGTTCTGGACAGGATGCCTAGCATCCGAAGACGATTTGGGCCACCGTATTCTGGGCCGGGTTTTTACTCGGATATTGGCTTATGTGGTTGTGCGTAATTGTGTAGCTATGGATTAGGATTCCGTTCTTCCTTATGCCTTTATTGTTCATCACTCTTATGATCATATATGTCTTTATTCCATTTTGACATTGTATATTATTGTGGTTTATGTTTATTCACTTGCCATCTACTGTTGTAGACTGATGTTGTAGTATTTGGTGCATAGGTACCGAGTCCTACCACCCCGAGGCGACGGAGGAGGGTGAAGCGCTACAAGCGCTTGAGCCAGGTGCTGAGTCCGAGTGGGGTGCAAATGATGGATATGGATCCATCTAGACCGGCACGCGAGTGACTAACATATTTTGAGATCTTAATGCTTTTCATTATTATTCTTTTGGCAGCCTAAGTTTTTGGTGGGCTTGCATTTAACATATTTGGTATAAACTTTTAAACTTTGAACTCAAACTCTAAACTTTACACCCCTTTTTATGTGCAATACTCTGATTATTTTGATAATGCCAACTGCTAGATATTGCTTCCGCAGGTATTTGTGTTGTTATGAAATGTTAAACTCACCGCGGACTAAAGATCCTGTGGTAAATTGATTAGGAGCCATGTGTCATGATGATTACAGGAAAAAAAAAAATTATTGGCCCTAATCTCACGAAACCCCAGGTTAATATTGGGGGGTCGTGACAAACTCACTCCCGAAAGCACAAAATCTCTGTCAATAAAAGTTGACACATGAGTCTATGTGTACTCATGCAATTAGGGGAGAGGGTGAAGGAAACACCCTGAAATATTAGCACCATCGCCTTCCCTTCCATAGTTTTGTCCTATGTTTTTTTGCAGCCCACCTTTTTGTTTCTTGGCAACATTTTTCCCACGAGTAAACGAAAACAAATAGGCAAAAGGAGAAACCCAAACTACTTTCCACAATAGAAATTATATCAATCTCCATGAGGGAGGAAATCAAGATTTCTTTGTTCTCCAAAATGAGAATACCTAGAGCGGGGACTCTCATCGCACAAACACACCTTGTAAGCTTATGTTTGCAATATATAATATTTAAAGATATTACGAGCATACATTGGGATTTAGATAGAGGACCTAAACCAGATAATCAGAGATCCACTGGGATCCCTATAAATAAGATGCTTCTTATTGAACTTTTTTTTTTTTGTTCTGCAACGCCATTTGAAGATTAAATAGGTATTGGAAATGTAATAAGCGTCTAAAATACATTGAACTGAAAATAACATTGACCTAGTCAAACCATATTATGTCACTAAATTCCTAGACACAACAATAGTTACAAGTCACAACCATCCGTTACAGGTCCAAGACATGTTACCAATAAATTAAAAAAAAAAATTATAGTCTATTGCATCGAACTTTTGCCTTATCCAAGACTATTAAAGGGTTTTCCCCGTACTTGGTTCCATATGCAACCTTCAACCCTTTAGGATCAACCCAAATCCGCCTGGTGTGTTCCTTGCATTTGCTAATTTCTCTACTGAATTTTTTAGTTTGAAAAGAGAAGAAAACCGGATCATTGCAACATCCTTTGAATGCAGGAAAATAAATTCTTTTCTCCTGTCCTACTACTGCAGTTGTAGACAGTGATGTTGATCGATCGAGAAACAGCATATTGTCATCTAAGCTCTTCATCTTGATCCATACAAGCTTACGGTGATCAAACTGAAATACTTGAATTTTATTGCCGCCACAAAAGATTGATAGAAGCTCTCCATTGGACTCCACTAGATAACAATCATGCTTGCTTGAACACAGACCAGTTGAAGGACATTTAACATGGGTCAGATATGTTTGATCATCCCCGGAAGACAAAATGGCTAAAGTGCCTATCGTGCTCAGATGATACAAGGCCCCATCAAGATAAATGGGGCTATTGCAAACGATCTTATCTTCATAAAAATCTTCAAACATATCGTGAAGGTAACCACGAGGTATACTCCCCCACTTCGATACTTTCCAAGTCTTGTCGCTATGACAATATATATAGACAGTTACACAATCATATGAGCTGGTCCTTGTATAATGGGTCGTCTTTCTCAAAAAAAGGAAAACAACGCATTCATGAGAAGTAGGTGGTGATGAAAATGATAGGCCAAAAGCGCCTTTCTTAGTGATGACAAAGTTGGATGGGTTGCTATTCTCATCCTTTAAGTAGCTGAAGAACAATTCAATGTTGGGCAGATTGATCTTCTCATTAGTTAAGAGGTTAAAAAAGAACAAGTCTGACAGATTCTTCCGAGACAACAACAACCAACCATCTTTAGAATAGTGGAATGTTGCATCTAATAATTCTGGGGTACGGGCAACAAAGACCTTCTTTAATGATGGATCATAGAACTTAGTTTTCCTATCTTCTATAAATAAGAGGAATGGTGTCTGAGGAAACCAGGTTGAAATTGCAGCCCTTTGCCATGACTTGCAAGTTGCAGTCATACGTACATGATCTGCCAGCGACAAATGCCGTATGACCAACATTAGAACTTCAATTGGGAGATCTGACCATATTTCATTTTCCATAATGTCACAAGTTCCCTGTTCTATATCTTTGGCAAGTATCATCTTCTCCATAATGCTTGTTTCTTTGTCATCCATAAATAACAGACTTCCTACAAACAAGGCAGATGGAAAACATTGAGAGAGAGAGAGAGAGAGAGAGAGAGAGAGAGAGAGAGAGAGAGAGAGAGAGAGAGAGAGATTCCGAACATTCCAATACATATGACAAGTGTACTATTTAAGAGGTGTTGCATACCAAACATTATCTAAAGCACTGTGTACTTGAGTTTTAATGCCATGAGCAAGTGAATTTTAAGAGAACTTAAAACCTTTTTTTTTTTTTTTACTTTAAAGAGTATCTGGATATATGCAATAATTGTTGGTAACAGTGTTGGCAATCATGATGATACAAATACATGATGAGAATTTTTATTCAACAATTATTCCCATAAGAAAGGTAAAGAGTTCCCCGGCAGAGATGTGAGTTTTCCTGCACAAACAGATTCATTAATTCCTCAGGGGAAAGACGAGATCCATTTGTAATATAAAAATGTTACAGATTACTTCTTAGAGACATATTATTCTAACCATACCACCATTTCTCTTCCAAGCCTCACCTTCACTAGGGTGATATACCAATGTATATGTTACGCATGCATTGTGATGAATAAATGGTGGCGTGAAAATGGCGAAAATAACACCACTTTTGCATGGAGACTTACATACTTGATCACGTGGTAAAGTGGTTTGCACATAACTCTATAACAAAGTTCAGTTACACATGGCGATGCTCTACCCACATTGGTTCAAAGTCCACCAAATTTTTTGTGGGCCACAAATTCATGATCCATACCGTGCACCTTCTTTAAATGTTGAAAGCAAGTAGGTTATAACTCATAAGATACATCTTCTCTAACTCTCCTTGGATTTGAAGAAATTTTGGAAAAAGGTCCAAGAAATCTCATGCAAAAGTTTCAATTTTCAGCACTTCAATGTGCTCCAAAAGCATGATCAAAATTGTTCATCTTCTTTATATGGCTAAAAATGGCTAAGAGGAAAAATTTTTCAATTTAATTCTTCATAAATTTTAAGAAATTTGTGAAGAGCTTTCCAAAAAAAAAAAACGAAATAACATTTAAAACTATTGGATACATTCTACTAAAAATTTGAAAATGGTGATTTTAACAAACATTATATGTGTTTCACGTGCATAACACATCTTATTTAAATGTTACATATTAAAAAAATAATGTTACATAGTAAACACTAGGGAAGGGTTTGGATTGAAACATTGCAACCCACCAAAACATGAAAGAATGTCTCCAAGATACTCACAAAGCAAAGAGGAAATAAAACTCAAAAAGAAAATTCAATCTTTATTGAACTTGAGAAACCTGATCTTTTTCGACTACTTTACATTCATATATTTATTTATATATAGAGGAAACAAAACTACTAAAAAATGAAACTTTTCAAAATAAAAAATTATATCCAACATATTTGAATTAGAGATTGGATTTAAAGCTCTAGAGAGCGAGTGATGTGGAGGATGCCACGTCAGCACTCTTTATTTCCTTTTTTTATTTTCTTCTATTTTGGACTGCCATGTTATTATCCCAAAAAATTACAGATGGCATTGCTTACCTAAAATCTCTCCCTCTCCTGCTGCTTTTTTAAATAACTCCCTAAAATCTCTCCCTCTACCCCTTCACCCATCGATCCTCTCTCTATTTATTTGATTTACTCTCCTAAATCGGCATTCCTAAAATCTCCATCTCTACTGGTTTTTTAAATCACTTCCTCTACCTACTTGTCATCTCTTTCAATTTACTCCCGCTAAAATCTCTCTTTAAGTAAAATTGCTCCCTCTACCCATCGTTTGTCTATCACCACAAAAATCTCTCCCTCAACCAACAATTTCTCTTAATCCATATTCGAAAATCTATCAATGACAAAAGCATTAATGAAATACCATTTTTGAAACCCAATAACTAAACGACGTCTACTATTTAGACTTATCATTCTAATCTCCCTCTTCTTTTCATTTAAAATTAAATTTCAAAATTTCCCTAACGCATGAAATTTAATTTTGGGCATAAAATTCCTAAACATACAAAGAACAAAAATTGGATTGAGCAATTGTAAGGTATTTTATTGGCAAGGGATCAGATTTAGTTATGGTGGGACCCATTGCCATGGTTAACATGCAAATTTTAAAATTTTGAATGAGCAAGTATTTTAATGGCAAGGGATCGAATTTAGTTATGGTGGGACGACCCATTGCCTTGGTCAAGGATGATTTGGAACATGAGATGAAATTATTATAGCCAAGCAGCGGAATGTATTTCAAGTATTTTAATGGCCTATTCACGTGACATAGGAATTTTATGGTATGTCTTCTTTTTTGTTTTTGTTTTTTTCTTTTTAGTCATCGAATGGTTTGTCTTTAGGGAGTGCTTGGATAAACACAGTATATAATATTAATAAAACTGAATATAAAAAAATTTTATTATTGCAAAAAAAATAGTATCATATTATTATTATTATATATTATGGCAATACCACTTTTCATGGGAGGGTGACACGTGGCACAATTCTCTTCATGAGAGAACAACGATTCCATCCATATTAGGTAAATTCTATCCATACCAAATCTCTAAAATCTCTCAATTTTCTTAAAATCTCTCTTTAGATTTTCTATAAAATCTCTTCCTCCCTAATTTCTCTCTTTCATCCCTCTACAACTTCATCCCTATCTATTCTCTAAAGGACTCACATCCCTAAAATATAAAATATCTCTCCTTTTCCCTAAAATCTCTATAATATAAAATCTGTCCCATACCTCTTTCTATCATTTTTCTAAAATCTCTCTCTTCAATGGCACTTTACTATAAACTCAAACTCTATTAAAGGAAACTCTTCCTTCAGTTTTCATAATTTAATCTAATATCACGATTATTATTAAAGTGGATTCCACTAATAATGGCCATTAGCAGTTAAAGATTATTAAATGGGGTCCATCGATAATGGCTTCCGATCAAAGTTGGCAACTTCAATGACCAAATTTTAAAATTAATGGATATATTAGGTAGGCAATGTATATGCAAGTGTTGTTCTTTCCTCTTACATCTCATAATACAAGATTCAAATATAACTATTATTATCAAATTGGGTTCCATTGATACTGGTCGTGAACAGTTAAAGATTATCAAATGAGGTCCACTGATAATGGCTTCCGATCAAAGTCGGTTACTTCAATAACAAAAGATGGGGGTCTATGAACGGAAGCCCATTATTTAACGTAATACAACCTTGATAAAATTAATCAAATTTGACAAGCGGAAGAAGATACACCCTTAACTATTGATCCCACCATATCCATATGGGCCCCAAATATAACTATGTAGATATAATTCAACCAACCATCTACATGTACACTTAAGAGATTAATGTTTTTTTAAAAGATTTCAAAAAATATTCAAACTGGTCCATTTTATGGGATGGATGGAAAGACTCCATCAAAGTGGGTCACAAAAATTCAACTTGGTGAAAAAAGGAATTGAAACTCCTTCTCAATAGTCCTATAGTCCAATTAAAATAGCATAAAAATGAAATCTAAAATTTATATGCAATGGATACCGGCTGAACCTTGGAAGTTGGAATATGGAAAGTCCACTAGGTTGCACCGAAGTTTTTTTAGTAGTACTCTTATTCATGGTTATTGAACATTGTCTCACTACATCTAACAAATCCTTCTTATCTATTAAAGCTTCCCAATTAAAAACAAATCATAAATAAAATTCACCTTTTTAGAAGGAAGATTGCATGGCAGCCATCTCAGTGCCTCTCTCTCTGTGGAATCCCATCTCAGTGCCTATCTCTCTTTCACAAATTCCATCTTTTAAATAGGGATTTGCTATATGAAAGAAAAAAGGGCTCAGTACATTTATAAAAAAAATAAAAAATGCTTAAATTACCCTCACCCTCTTCTCTCCCCACTCACTTTCCCCTCCTCTCTCCTCCCTTTCCCCACCTCCCCCTCCCTACCACGATTAACGGCTCTGGCAGAGGTCGAATCTCCCTCCCTCCTCTCTTCCTTTTTCTTCATCTTCTTTTCTCTCCCTCTCTCTTCCTCTTCCTCTCCCTCTCCCTCTCCCTCCCCCTTTCTCTCCCTCTCTCTTCCTCTCCCTCTCCCTCTCCCTCTCCCTCCCCCTTTCTCTCTCTCTCTCTCCCACCTTTTCCCCCTCTACTCATCTCCCTACTACTGGGAGATCGAGGTTTCCCTACAACAAAGAGATCCATGCTCCCTCCTCCCCATTCCCATTCCCATTCCACAGTCGCCCCCCACCTTCCTGTTCGACCAAGACTAGCCGAACATTATTTTTTTGTTCGGCCCTGTAAGGAAAAACAAAAGTGCAATGTTCGACCTTGCAAAGCTGAATGGGTCGGAAATAGAATAGGGAGAGGAGAGGAGAGAAAGAGGGGGAGCAGAGAAGAGAAAGAAAGAGGGAGGGGAGGGAGAGGGAGAGAAAGGAAAAAGGAGAAGGAGAGGGGGATGAAGAGGGAAGGGAGTGAGATTCGATGGCTCCCTCCATTGAAGCTACCGACCTGTTGTGATTTTGACATCACACGTTGTGCGCATCCATCAATCACAAGATCAACAAGAATAAACCACACACAAGAAGAGACACGAGAAGATTTATGTAGTTCATCCAAATAGAGCTACATCCACAGGCACAGGAGGACGAACATCTTCACTATGACAAGTAAAGCATACAAGAAATTCCCACTCTCTCACATCATCTCTCTTACGTGGTGTGGGAACACCACGGGCAACTGCAGCCGCAAGGTCTAGGGTTACAGACTATACATATATATAATCTCCGCTTTCTTGGCACCAAGAAAGCCCCGGTACAAGTACCAAAATACCCTTGACCATAAACCAGTCCCTGGCTAACCCAGTGGACTCATCTGGTTAAACCGGAATACAAGACATAAACCCAATAATCTCCACTTTGGCTTGAATTCCGTACAACTCCGTACAACTCGAGCTACTAGGAGATAAAACAGGCAATGTCTTCACGTACCCTGCTGAATGGCACATCACTGCACCAGGGATACAGTCTTCTTCAACACTTTGACACGTTGAACCAGCACATGAACTTTGAGCAAAGTTCATACCCTCGTCAAACTCCACCTCGAACTTAAAGCTCGAATCCATTGACGAATCAGAGTATTTGAATTACTCACCATTTTGCCCCATCTTCAAAATCACCATGAAGATCCAATCACCACAAGCATGCAAGCAAAACAGATCGGGAATACAAGTCCAGATGACTCCATTGCAGAACAACCTCTGCCTCTGAGCTGTCAAAAAACTCCATTTGATCGGGCCTCGATTAATCAAACAAATGTTTGACAACTGCTGACACATCAACTCCTCCTTGCTGCTTTTTCGGCTTGGCTGTGGCAAGATAAATGACATCACATGCGATCATGTGAACCCCAAACGAACAACATCGTTTAAATCAGCAAACCCTTTGCAACTAGGCCGGCGACTCCTATTATTGGGTTTGCAACAGCAGCCAGATCGAGTAGATCCGATTCAAGCTTGAATCCACATCTGTTTAGATCTCCTCCAAATTTCTACATCAAACTATCGATCTCGTCAACACGAGCACGCTGGAAGAAACGGATCTGAAATCCGACTTAGGATGGTTCTGATATCATAGAAACAAGTTTCTACGCTCCAATCTGTCAAACCTCCTCCTTGACCGTCAAACAGCCAATCAACCTCTTCCACCATGTAGATCTACTCGAAACGAGTCCGTAGGCGCAAACGGATCTCCGATCGGACATCGGACGATCAAAATATCACAGAAATAATTTCTAGCCGTTGATCTGGTCAAACTAGTTTGACCATATTGCTGACGTCACGCTGATGCAGGTGCTTAGCTTCTCTTGGCTTGGCTTGGCTTAGCTGCTACTCCACTCGGGTCGAATTGACCTGAACGTGACCTGGCCCAAAGACAAAACCTGAGGGAGCACAAAATAGCATGGTGCCTCAAAGCACCATACACTTTTCTAACCTTTTCTTTGTCTCCACCTGGAGACAACACGTCCACAGTAGTCCTTCCAGAGACATCTTCTTCTTTTTTTTTTTTTTTTTTCAAAACTTTTTTCTCCAGAGACTTTTTTCCATAGGCTTCTTCTTCACTGCAACAAAATCAGACGAAACAGAGGAGAGAAATAAACACCTCTGCGTGATTCGGCAGAGATGGAGCTAGGCGATGGCAACAACAGTGGACGGGCGAACAGCGGCAGCAGCAGTGATGATCTATTGTAACCAAGATCTTCGTTTTTTTTTTCTTCCCTTCAGATCGATCGTGGCCAACTTGAGATCTGCAAAAACCTCAACAAATCCAGGCCTCTGATCCGAAGCAGGGACAGAATAACAGAGTTCAAATTCTCTGTTTTCTGTTCCCAGAACGTCCGTGCACAATGATGGCCCACTTCCGATCAATTCGTAGATCTCGGCCAATCATCTTCTTTACTGATTGCCGTCCATGTCTTCTTCCCCGACGATCCAAGAAGCACGGCCGATTTCTTCTCTCTAATTCGTGCACTGCAACAGAGATCTCTGATCTCCTTTAGCCAATAACCGCCCAGCCCACCTTGTGATCTCTATCCATGCTGCGAGAACTTCGGATCTGAATCTCGAAAACTTCGAATTTGATCTTATCTTCTTCGATTTACCCGGAGAACAAGACCCTCTTCAACCTTCTCCCCTGTTCTGCAACAGAGATCGATCTCACTGCCTGCATAACCAATTTCTCTGATAAATCGATTTTTCTCCTGCGACCCATCTGTGATCAACGTGCTCCGGTCTTCTCCTTCTCAGATCTGGAAAACCAGATCCTCTGTTCTTAGAAATCAAACTAGCCGTGATTACTCCGAGATCTGAAAACAACCTGTGAATTCTTTTCCTCCGATCCCAACGAGACCGGAGAACCCAATCTCATCTTCTTCTTCTCCGATGGTGGCCCAACCAGAGATCACCCGTGATCTCCAATTTTTCTGCAACGAGAATCGCAGAACTCCGGATCCTCCGAGAAAATCCAATTTGTTGATCTTTCATGCACAACATCCAAGCCACTGAGCGATCTCCACCTCACTCAAAAACCCGAGGAACACCAACTTCGGCTTTGATACCAATTGTTGTGATTTTGACATCACACGTTGTGCGCATCCATCAATCACAAGATCAACAAGAATAAGCCATACACAAGAAGAGACACGAGAAGATTTATGTAGTTCACCCAAATAGGGCTACATCCACGGGCACAGGAGGACGAACATCTTCACTATGATAAGTAAAACATACAAGAAATTCTCACTCTCTCACATCATCTCTCCTACGTGGTGTGGGAACACCACGGGCAACTGCCGCCGCAAGGTCTAGGGTTACGACTATACATATATATAATCTCCGCTTTCTTGGCTACCAAGAAAGCCCCGGTACAAGTACCAAAATACCCTTAACCTTAAACCAGTCCCTGACTAACCCAGTGAACTCATCCGATTAAACCAGAATACAAGACATAAACCCAACACGACCATCATCGGAGGGGGAGGTGGGAAAGGGGATGAGGGGGAGGCGGAGAAGGTGAATGGGGAGAGAATAAGGTAGGGGTAATTTAGGCTTTTTTTTTGTGAGTGTACTGAGCTCCTTTTTGCTTTCATATAACAAATACCTTTAAATACAAGATAGGTGACAATCTAACTTGGACTGTGTGAATCCACTAAATTTGACAAGGTACGTATGTCATGCTCCCAGCTACATTTTATTTTGAATTCCTTTTAATCAATTTCGGTGACGATTTTATTGCAAAGATAGTGGATTATTTTTCTTTTTTCTTATACCAAGTAATCTATATTTAACAAATGACTTTAATCATTCAGAATAATGCCTTAATTTATTCCACGACTGTGGCAACTAAGATGAGTTAGCACAGGCCTTTATGTTGGTCGCGAGCCCTGCAATGCTATATATATATAATAAGAATAACCCTCTGTAAAAGAAAATTCTATTTTTACCTTCTAGAATTGATTTAAATAGTTTTATTTTAGATATTGACCTAGACTTTGATGCACCCTAGTCTAACACAACCTAACCATTGATAGTGCAATGCCGGGAAGAGCCTAATTAGTTTAGGATCTAGACTTGAAATGACATATGTAAAACCCTATATCAGAGCCAAATTGTAAAGCATGCGGGCTAGGTCCATCCACTTAACAAATATACAGTTTGAGTTTAAGATATGTGCAGGGCCCAGTAATATATAAAAAATATTTTTTTTTTTGTAATGATCCTGAATATTATGTCTGATAATCAAAAGCTCCCATTTTGAAGAAGGTCTACCCCATGTGCCACCATAATTCTCTTTACAACTCATAAACAAATGGCCATTAATGTAATTATTCTTCTAAGTCTAAAAACACCCCTCTTTAAAAATTATTCATAGCAAGAGGATTGGTTGACCTTATGAGTTTTTGTACATTAGATTATTCCATCTATTTTTTTTCTATATAGTTTTTTTCCCTTTATTGGATTTAAGGATTAAATAAAACATTATCTAACTTTTTTCTATTCTTATTCTAATAAAACTCTATGGCTACATTATTTTTTTATTTACTTTCTAATATGACATTTATTTTTTCAAGAGTGCACTAAAATATTTAAAATTATGTTTGTGTAATGAGTTTTCTGTTAATATTAATGTACAATTCATTTAAATTAATATTATATATATTAAAGCAATCCCTCCTCTCGCGGGAGGGCGACACGTGGCGCTGCCCTCTTCGCGAGAGGACGACACGTGGCGCGCTCGAATTAAAGTCCTAAAAATTTCACTAATTGCCCTTTCTCTCTCTAATCCCTTAAGATCTAATCTTTTCCTAAAATCTCTCTCATTACTAATCAATCTAATCTCCTCCCTTAAATTTAGTCCCCTTTCCATTGCTCTCACTTCATTTTTCCATTGTTTTTAATGACTCAAATCCAATTTTAACGCCGTCGCACTCTTTACAGCACTTGAACATATACATTTCAAATTCCTAAAAAATCTATTGTTGAATACACTAAATTCCATGAATCCCTACAAAAGCGATCAAACTCTATAAAGTATCTGGGTGTGTCATATACCTTATTGGGATCTTATGATTTTAAAAGAATAGGTGGTTTACGGAATGATGATCATCTCATGTCACACAGTAAGGATTTGGGTTTCCCATTGATCAGATCCTATTGTCAAAATTGTTTTGAGCTAATTTCAATTTCCATACTATCCCATGGGATTGTGTAATGGTACGTTTATTTTCTTATTTTTTTAATTTTCTTCTGTGTTTCTTCTGTTTTTTTTTTCTATTTTTTAAGAACTTGTCGATTTTTAGCACGATTTGATTGCACTTGATTTTCTACTGTGTTGAAATGAAAAAGAAAATGGTAAGATAGGTTCTTCTTGAGATTCAAGTTGCAAGTTCTTCCATTGGTAGTTTACTATTGTTGGAATTCTTTAGTTAATATTTTTTTAATTTAATATATCTTTTAACATCTTCCCTTTTTTTATTTGTCTTCCCTTTTTTATTTTATTAAATTAAAATTTTATTTTTATTTGAATATTTGTCTTCTTTTAAATTAATTTCTGATTGATTTAAGAAATTGAAGAGTCCAATTTAGCTCCAATTCTACATTTGAGCAACTAATGATTGATTTTAAAATGTCCAATTTAGCTCCAAATCCTAATAGATTAAATCTAAGCACTCTCAGTTGAGTGGAACTCCATAGGGGGCCATGTATTTACTTGTCAACATTAAAGACTTATGCAAGTACAAGTAGTATATTTAAATTTAAGTTAATCTATTTTTTATTTATCAACCAATGGATTGGCTTCTGAAAAGATTGATAATGGACATGCCTAAGTTTTTGTTAATCACTTTTGTACAGTTTGAAGGATATTTATTCTTAAAAGTTTGGAATTCAATAACTGCACCCCACTTTTTGAATTTTATCTTTATTTAGGCCACAAGTTTACCCCCTCTTATAGGGGAGTGACACGTGGGGCAATTCTCTTCATAAGAAAGCGACACGTGGCACAATTTAATAATTCTATCTATATTAGGTAAACTCTATCCATACCAAATCTCTAAAATCTTTCAATTTTTCTAAAATCCTTCCTTAATTTTTTATAAAATCTCTCCCTTTCTAATTTATCTCTTTTATTCCTCAACAACTTCATCCATATCTATTCCCTAAAGGCTTGCATCCCTAAAATCTAAAATTCAAGTGAAGATTCTAATTTATCTATTCTCTTAGCTCACGTGAAGATTCCTGTGTCACGCGCGAAGTTTACCTTGGCTTCTACCAAAAATAAAAGACATCGCGGGAGGGCGACATGTGGCGCTTCTTCTTTATGGGCATGCGACACGTGGCGCACTCCAATTAAAGTCCTAAAATTCTCTCTCATTTTCCTCTCCTAAAATCTCTCTCTTCCTCTCTCTACTATTTATATCAAAGCTCTATTCACTTATTCAATATCAAGCTCTATTCCTATACTTAAGGTATGCTCTCTCCCTCTCTGTTATTTGTGTCAAATATATTTGTTTTTCCATTCATCCATATTTTATGTTTTTACCCATGTGTTCTCTGTATAATATATATATTCAAAATTCTTGTGTTTGCATTGATATCTCTCGTTTCAGTTGCTCTGTATAATATATATATTTAAAATTCGTGTGTTTGCATTGATATCTCTGGTTTAAATTGAGTTTTGTTTATCACGTTAGTTGATATCATATTTAAATTCTTTTACAGTTTAGCACATGGGATGGGATGAAGATTGTTGACAAGTTAAAATCAAAACAAAGAGAATATATAGATATAATATTAATCTTTTAAATTTTAAAAAAAGGAAAATGATATAATTCAGGATTCAAATTCTATGTGACAAATTTTGTTTTATTTTTTTTCATTTTATGAATTTAGTATATTTTGTCATTATTTTAGCATTAAAATAAGAAAATAAAATGTGATTATTTTATTTAATAGAATACTATCGCTTCAAGGCCCACACCCGCAAATGGGTCCACAACTAAGTTAAGTCTCCATTGTCCTTATAGATAGTAATTGGGAGTCTTTGATTTTTTTTTTTTACTTTTTTGTTTAATTTTTATAATATAGTTTTTTTTAATTACATGAATGTACCCTCTCTAACTTCTTTTTTGTGATTACTTATATAATTCCGATGTGATTTATAATTGATTATATAAGTCTTTGATTTTTTTAATACTATTTTGTATATTTTTTTATAATATAGTTATAGACTAACATAATTTTATTATCACCAATGGAAAGTTTTGGAAAACAAAACATGCAAATCAACATGTATATTCGTTTAGATATTTTATCTTCTTATGCAATTTCCACACACTATACTGGAATTCTAAAATAATCTAATTATTTAGTAATATTTTATTGCATAATAATTATTAATATAGTGTTTACAAATAATATAATTATTAATAAGGCCCGCATTGGGCGCGGGCCCTGAAACGTTAGTTATATATATTATGACAATACCCCTTTTTGTGGGAGGGACATGTGGCACAGCCCTCTTTATGAAAGGCTGACATGTGGCGCAATTTAACGAATCTATTTATATTAACCAAACTCTATCCATACCAAATCTCTAAAATCTTTCAATTTTTCTAAAATCTCTCTTTTATTTTCTATAAAATCTCTTCCTCCCTAATTTCTCTCTCTCTCATCCCTCTACAACATATGCAAGGAAGGGTGGAGCCCATTGATGTAGTGTGCACTACATCCATGAACAAGTGGGGTAGTAGGGGTGTTCATGGGATGGGCTGGGCCAGGCTAATGCATATCCAGTCCCAACCCAACTTTAGAATTATTGGCCTAGGCCTGAGTCAAGCCCAACATTGTCTGTAAGAGTCAGGCCCGAGCCCGCCAAGCTAAATTGGGTTTTTTAATCAATTATGTGGCTATTTGAGTAATTGTTTATATTAATTAAATTAAATTATATGCATTCATTACACAGATCGGGCCGAGTTTTGGGCTTTCTATCACTTAATTTAAGATTAATCCAATTATTAAAAAGGCTCTAATTACATATCCATTCCTGCCGAGCTTGGGTTGCCCTAACCCAGGATCACCCCTAAGTGGAGTGGTATGTAGCAAGTGATTTTTCTCATCAAAATTCTCTCTTTACTTATTTTTCATGTATTGAAAATGTATCATTAATGTAATGTTCAAGCATGTGGGTGAGTTTGATGGCATTTTTTTATCAGCGTGTGTAATATAAGTTGGAGATCACTTCCATTTCATTAGCTACTGTAGTATAGTTGAGGTAATTAGATATTGAAATTTCTATTTTAATTCTTTCTTAGTTAAATAAGCAACAACACTACTATATAAGGAGAGAAGAGTCAACCAAAATTAAGTAGCCAGAGTTTGTGCCACTAGATTTGTCTCTCTTACCTTTTTTTTTTAGTTTAGTAATAGAACATTGAAGGAAGAAGTTTTACTAAATTTTTTTTTTCGTTTGGTTTTTGCCTCATTCAGACTCTTAAAACCTACTTAAAATATGATATAATTATTATTATTATTATTATTATTGTTATTATTATTTAAATATCATTATAATGACTACAATGTTCTTCTTTTTTCCTCTCATTACTAGCTACAATCATGGCTTAAGTATTTTGCTTTCCTATTGACTATTTGTTTCAAATACTTATATCTTTTATTTAAGATTTAAGATTTATCTTGAGTTCATATATCACTTCATTTTATATTATTTCATTAGTATTTCAAATCTACATAGGGTAAAGAGATTTGTTATTGATCTAAGATTTGTACTCTATATATTTCAACAACTGCAACAAAAAAACTTAGATGATTGATCTGTAATTTATGTTAATTCATTGCACCTTTTTTTTTCCTTCTTCTTTTTTATAGAATTTGACATAGTGAATTTCAAAATATTAAATAATATATCTATATATTTTATATTTTCTTTATTTGTTATATCATTAGGTATTTTGGCTTTTTTGGCCCGTGTTGGGCACGAGCCCTGTATTGCTAGTTATATATATTAAAGCAATTCCTCCTTTCGCGGGAGGACGACACGTGGCATACCCTCTTCGTGAGAGGGCGACACGTGGCGCAATCTTAGTAAAGTCCTATAAATCTCTCTCATTCAATCAATTATATTAGTTAACAAAAACTTATTATCTCTTTACAACTAAGTTTCCTAAAACTAGCTTATTGTAAGTTTCCTAAAACTTTTTATCTCTTTACAATTGATTGTAAAAGTCAAAAGCATTAAGAAGTTGGAATGATCGTACGTTTAAATGCAAATACTATTCAAATGAGATCTCTGGCATTCATTGCCTCTCTATTAATATCCTCTGTACCAAAATTGGACGAGTCCACCATCATGCCGGCCACACAAACAGGAGGGATTAAAAAAAAAGGATGGCTATTTAAAAATTGATAAATGGTCCAGATCTTTCATCCACCATGCAATACAGAACGAGTCCACCATCATTTACTTATCTCACCAGAGTCCAGATCCTTTACAGCTCTGTCTCTCTCTCTGTCTCTCTCTCTCTCTCACACACACACACACACACACACATATACAGGAAATGCGGCATGTTTATGGGGCCATCTAAGGCCCCATCAAATTAACAGGATTGGACACTGCTTGCCATGGATCAAAGTCCTGAAATAAATGGTTGGTAGATAGAGAGGGAGAGTTTCTATTTTAACCATCCACTTCATGGTTATAAATCGGATATCTGTAACTTTCAGTAAATCTTCGTTTTCCTTAGATACCCAGTCAACAAAACTACTTGATCTGGTGGGTCCCGTGGGACAACAAATGTGCCACACAGATAGAGAGACTATTAGTTTTAAGGAGGGGATGACATTTCTCTAATAAAAGATCTAGAGTCTCATAATTCGATGTGCCCCCACCAATGACCTTGGCAAGCTGCCGATTGGAAATCTTCAAAGTCAAAGATCCGAGGACAGGAGTCGCAGAGCTGCATAAACAAGCCCCCACGTTGGAATGTGATGGTCTCTTCTGCCATCCTCAACTGATAACATGCACAGCACATTTCCCATCTTTACGCTACCTTGATCTTCACATGCTGCTGCTTCGGCCTTCTAATTAGTAGTATACCAGATACTCCATACCACCAACACACTATATGGTATTCCAAAAAAATGAAAAATAGTTATTTAGGGAGAGAACATCACTAAGAAAATATTTATTGCCATGTACGTGTGCAGGACTTGATGGTGTGGATCTTGAGGAGGACAATGATGCTCTTGATCTTGATCTCTCATCAAATCCACTTACATGGTAAAAGACCCGTTGTCTTCTTTCTTTTTTGTCTCATCAACTGGACGATCAAGATCTTGATCTCTCATCAAATCCACTTACATGGCAAAAGACCAGTTGTCTTTTTTCTTTTTTGTCTCATCAACTGAAACTGTAATACAGAGTTTTCTTCTCCTTTCTTTTATATGACTACATGAAATTCAAGCATCATCATATAAAATAATAATGGTACATGTCACGGCCCACATTGATCTTTATCATGATAATCATACGATTGAAAATAAAAACACAAAAAAATTAAAAAAAATCATAATCACAATCATCTTCATCTCTAGCATCATGATTGTAATGACAGATTGTGCAGTTGCAAGTGTTAGCGGAGATTAGCAACGGGCAGATCATTTTGAATGTGAATTGCGATATGTACTCGAACAATTCAGAATCAGTAAGGGATGCATTGTGTTTCTTCATGGATGAAGAAAATAGGCATGAGATTGCTTACGTGCAGTTTCCACAGGCCTTCAATAATATAACCAGAAACGATCTTTATGCCAGTTCCCTGAGAATAATTTCTTACGTACGCTTCTCTTTGAGATCTGCAATTGCCTTTTCTTCTTCCTTTCTTTTTCTTCTTTCTTCTTTTCTTTCTTTTCTTCTCTGTTTCCTTTCCCTTCCTTCTTCACCTTCTTCATCCATGTGCTTGACCACCATTTACCCATCCCATTTGACAAGGAACTGTAGATCCAGAGATTTCTTCTTCCTTCCTTTTTCTTCTTTCTTTTTTTCTTTCTTTTCTTCTCTATTTTCTTTCCCTTCCTTCTTCACCTTCTTCATCCATGTGAACCCATTGTCGCGATGAAATCAACTGCAACTGCATCTTCCCCCTCTCTCTCATCAAATCCACTTACATGGTAAAAAACCCGTTGTCTTCTTTCTTTTTTTGTCTCATCAACTGGAACTGTAGATGCAGAGTTTTCTTCTTCCTTTCCTTTTCTTCTTTCTTTTTTTCTTTCTTTTCTTCTCTTCTTTCTTTCCCTTCTTTCTTTACTTTCTTCATTCATGTGAACCTATTGTCACGATGAAACCAACAGCAACTGCATCTTCCCCCTCTCTCTCATCAAATCCACTTACATGGGAAAAAACTCGTCGTCACGAGGAAACCATCTGCAACTGCCTTTTTTTCTTTCTTTCTTTTTCTTCTTTCTTTTTTTCTTTCTTTTCTTCTCTATTTTCTTTCCCTTCCTTCTTCACCTTCTTCATCCATGTACTTGACCAGCCATCGACCCATCTCATCTGATGAAGAACAAGTAAACAAGAAGAAGAAAATATGGGTGGCTGGCACGATAAGATGAATACTGAGATGGGTCCAGGCTCAGGGCTGGTTTTCTCGGTCAAAAACAAGGAGAGAAAAGAGAAGAAAAAAGGAAGAAGGAAAAAAGAAGGAGATACAGAGAACAAGAAAGGAAAAGAGAAGAAGAACTTGGTGCACTGTAAATTAAATGTAGGACAAATGCACGCCAACATGGAAAAGAATAGGAAACACAGAAAAACAAAAGAAAAAAGAGAAAAAATAACACAATAAATGAGAAGCAGGTCCTAATTGTAATTTTAGTGAATTAATCGTGGGTTCTTGAGATTTATATGTCCAACTTCCATCAAAATCCATCCTAATCAGCACAATCAACAACTTCGCCGTTGATCCATGGCCACACCAAAGCTGATGGTGAGATAGGGGTCAATGAAAATGGATAAATAAACAGGTAATTTATGGCTTGCATTTTCCTTAAGATCTATCATGTTTGGATTTGTAGCTGGTTTTCATGATAGTATGTTGCAACTGTACGCAAACTACTCCAATATATTAGAATCGTTGAGGCTTTGACGGCTTCAAATTTTGGCCCACTTGTCAAGGGAGATGTACTGTCATGATCAAACACATGGCGCACCTCATTTTCTTGGCGGACAATTAGGACCTGGGTGCCCCGAAACATAGGTGCACCCGAAATGATTAGGAGCTGGGTTGGGGG